>OX393578.1:31025922-31769701 GCA_947652605.1 Elmis aenea | reverse complement strand
ATAGAATTAAAATACAAGACTAAATTCTTTTTAGAAAAATAGTTAACTTTTGATATATTGTTTTCGTTACAACATCTAAAAGTGGTTTCGCCAAGATTTACAAGCTATCGATATCGTCTGCTATATTCTCCTATAATGTTTTTTTAACATTAAGCAGTAAAATAATATTACATTCTTATAGCAATAATTATATTAAAATTGGAGATGGTATTCAACAATTTATTTATTTATTTATAGTGGTAACAAGCTAATTTTAGATAACTATTTCACGCTCAATGGAACACTTGATAATGAAAGCTTGAAAGCAAAGTGTGACAAACAAGATTTAACAGATTTAATATTTCAGTAATTACCCGACAAATGGTTAAGCCCATTGTAAAACTTTAGGATATTTGGAATAACCCACAACAATTTATTACTTCAATTATTATGATTTCCTGTACAGGGTTGAGCTACATTTATTGCAGGTATTCAATCCTGATCATACTTTCCCGTAGTTTCCTTGTTAATTTTACTATGTAATACATTGTACCTATTTATAAAAAAAACAAATAGACCATGTACCAGTAAGACAAAACAACCAAAGCAATCAAATACATTACTATTGTTCATAACTACAATAAAACAAATGATCGTTGTTTTATGTTTAACTACTATAGTCATTTAACTAAAAAGTCTAAAAGTTTTGGTAATCATTTTCACATAATTAGATTACTGCGATTAAGAGGATCTCTTAATAAATTTTCACAATAAATTGAAATTTTTGAAGTAGACTCTTAATAAAAATACAAGTTATTGGTATCGATAGATTCTTTAGAAGATGCTTGATTTAAATAACCGCTAGTACCACCATAGTTACATTTAAAAAAATGACTTTTTGTCAAAAAACCGATTCCGCAACGTTCAAAGCCGATTAAAGTAACCTAAATGTCATTTAAAATTTACAAAAACGTTTTTTGGACAATTGTTGACCTAATAAAAATCAATTTGTGCAGGTCACGACACCCTTAATAAAAAACTAAATTTTGTTTTAAAAAAATTTGAGGTTATAAAAATTAACTAAAATAGTGCAGTTGTATCCAAAATCGCTTCCTCTTTCCAAAAATGTAAAAATATACAGGGTGTTCCATTTGAAATAACAAAGTTGGGGTCATTTCCGGCGAAACCGGAAGTGAAACAAATGTATGCATGTGCTCAAAAAGTCCAGTTTTTTTGCAAATATCATATGTGCATTTCGTTTATCTAAAATCAAAACTAAAGAAAAAAAGGGGACGTACCACACTTACACCCGGTATAATATAAATTATAAAGGATTTTATTTACCTGTTAAATGGCACTAATTATCACATACTAAGGCCAATCACACACGACCAATAATTGTATTTACATACGGGTAATGAAAAATCGTCAGTACACAGTGTTTTTGGTGCCCTAGGATTTGGAAGTTCTCTCGCCACTGTTTGAAACTCTTGTACATCTCAGTTTATAAATAATTATACAAATGTTATCACTATGCGACAATTAGGTAATATAGAAAGGGATTTGTACCTAAAAACAGATGTTTGAAACAGAACAGAACTGGAATATCCCTGTTACAATGCAATTTAAAACAGCATGGAATTAAATGCCTAATATAAATGAAATGCTTCATAATTTTATTGAATGTTTGGCACCCCATCATAAATTTTAATACTTGGAACTTCCAGCCACTGTTTATAAGTTACAAGTATGGGCCACTAAACATGCAAATATCAACTAACAGAATAATTATTTATTACTTACCTCAAAGTAAAAATTCAGTTCACTAAAAAAACACCAAACAATTTCGTATGTAACCCACGGTACCTTATGACATTGAAAAAAAAAAACGCAACAAAATTATTCTTTAAAATTAAGCATTGTTATTTGCAGGTCTGAATTTAGGTTTTGTTCAATTTTATAGGAGTGTAACAATGCCTTAGTTGATAGTCATGTAAAGAAACTTAATGGTTTTTATAAAAACCGCAACAAAACTACTTTTAAGTATCAACAAATTGTAAGTGTGTATATAAGTTAATTGGTTCATCTCTTTGCATAAATTTCATTTTGGTATAATAAATGGCATGATTATTTTAGGTGACGAGGGGTTATATGTACGTACGTTTTATTTGATTTTTAAAATTAGAGGTTTGTAGCAATACATACATGTATTGTTGATACGTGTACCTGTACATATATGTTTATTTAATATATAATTAAAACCGTTTAAAAAATATTGTTTCTCAAAAAACATCCTTCGAACCCGCAACACTGTAAACCTTCTTCTTCCATGTACTTAAGTAATTTTTTCACCAAATCTAATATAATCTTTTTAATGTAGTTTTGCAATATCGCAACATCGACCAATTTTTTAGCGACGACATCACGGAATGATGCAAATGTCTTTGTTTTCCACTTTAAATAGAAAATATTGTTTAGTAGCTTGGTATAATTATGTTATAATTATGTCGATTTGTTGCACTTTTTCTAAGAGACCAACCAAATATTTAAAAAATACAGCAACGATAAGCCACAAATATTGATGTAAATAATTTTTTGCATCTCAAAGTCAAATTTCAGTTTACTAAAAAAAAAAACTATTTACGACTTTTTAACCCTCTTTAGACCATTAAAGGGACACATATGTCCCACATCACATAAGAATAAAAATTAGGTTTTTGTACTAACATTTTTTTATTGTTGTAACTGTAACATTGTCAACTAAAAATGTTTATTTCTACAAAAAGAACCTAGTCCTATTTCTGGTGGGTCTTAAGCATTGTTATTTGCAGGTCTGAATTTATGTACCTATTGTTCAATTTTATTGGAGTGTAACAATGCCTTAACTGATAGTCATGTAAAGAAACTTTATGGTTTTTACAAAAACTGCAACAAAACTACTTTTAAATATCAATAAATTGAAAGTGTGTATATAAGTTAACTTTATAAATTATTATAAAGTTATTAGAACAAAACATTGACGTACATTTTGGTTATTCGAAGTTATTCGTGTTGTATATCCAAGAATACCACCTATTTGTAGCACATAATGATTATGAAAAAACTACATATCTTGGAAAAGCGACCAGCAAAAAATTTAAAAAGTACAGCAAAAATTAGCAAAAAATGAGCAAAAAATTGTGACATGAAAACATTTTGACTTTTTAGCAAATGTAACTCAGCGTAAAGTAGGAGTTACAATTCTTTTTTTTTAATAATCTCCCATTGGAGACCAGCAAAAAATTTAAAAAGTACAGCAAAAATTAGCAAAAAATGAGCAAAAAATGGTGACATAAAAACATTTTGACTTTTTAGCAAATGTAACTCAGCGTAAAGTTGGAGCTACAATTCTTTTTTTTAAATTATCTCCCATTAGAGACCAGCAAAAAATTTAAAAAGTACAGCAAAAATTAGCAAAAAATGAGCAAAAAATTATGACCTAAAAACATTTTGACTTTTTAGCAAATGTAACTCAGCGTAAAGTTGGAGTTACAATTCTTTTTTTTTAATTATCTCCTATTAGAGACCAGCAAAAAATTTAAAAAGTATAGCAAAAATTAGCAAAAAATGAGCAAAAAATTATGACGTTAAAAGTTTTTGGTTTTTGTTATGTTGTAGCTCCAACTTGACGGACCTGTTATCAATCTATCTTTTAGAACATCTGTTATCGCTACCTCTATTATACGCAACTTTCTGCCAATTTATTTGAAGCTCTATCTCTTATATTAGGAGAGACATCCAGAGTGGTCCAAATTAAGTGGTATATCTTATATTAAAATTAAACTATTGGTTTTAGCAGAATCGCTCCACACGTCATATTACGGAAATTTCATCTCAACGTAGATAATATGAACTACCTAATAATAATAATGATAATGATAATAAATTAACTACACATTGTTAGCAAATTCGATTAACAAAAAAATCTAGATTCAATCATATTCTTTCCACAGATTTACAAATTGTAACTTTTTTTTTAAATTTTAATTCATTGAAATTAATCTCTTTCAAAGTTATGAAACGGTTTATTTCTTTCATATGCTACATACTTCATATTTATAATTAACGATTTTCGAAAATATACCGCATCACGCTCACGCACGTGTTTTGTTTAGAACAAACTGTGTTTGGTGAATTTAGATTTTGTTTAATAGTATAAATGAATTTTTAAACGGTAGCAATCAAGAACGAAAAAAATTATTTAGTAAAAAAATATTTGTTAATAGTAAAGTCTTAGATTTTTTCAGTGCCGGATTAAGCCAGCGCGGGCCTGTAGCAAATGTTACCAAGAGGCTCTAGGTTTTGTATGATAATAAAATAAAACACAACTTTTACAAACAGACTTTTTTTGATATAATGTGAGCAAATTTAGAGATAACACTAGACAAATCAATTTCTCTAAGTAAATTACATTCAATGTTCATTAAGGTCAGGTTATTTAGACGATGTTGTCCCATCATGTTCCTTAGCTCACTTTTTAAACGCTTTAATGTCGACAATGAACGTTCCCTTTTGAAAAAAGCTAGATCTGAAAAAAAAATATTTAAACCGAAATTTTACAAGCTAAACATTTTCTGCTCTAGGCGCGGGGCCTCCAGAAACGCAGGGGCCCGTAGCATTTGCTACTTCCGCTATATGGCTAATCCGGCACTGGATGTTTTTAATAATTCTGTTGTAGGGTTCGCAAATAATAGTATTTCCAGAATATGGCTTAACAAGTGTACATATTTTAAATGATGCCAGACAGAATAGTTTTGATAACATAATCGGATATACAACGTCAATTCCTGATCCTGTTGATCGGCTGTCACCATGCGAAGAAAAAAGTTCCTATGCCAAGGTACACAATACATTTGTAATAAAACTTTATTTTTAGGTTACTTAAATCTTTAAAAATAGAATATTTATTAGCTGCTTTTATACTTTAAAATTAACTCTTAAGTAAAACTTTGTTTATAATTCAAGCACTAAAATTTCTTTTTAAGTCCCAAGCAATTTAAATGTATTATCTCTGAGACTCATTTACTTTCAATAAAACAAGCATTCATATTTTTCTATTGTTTTAGCATCTCGTGGAACTATCTTGTGCTTCACGTGAAAATCGCATCTACACCGCCATAAACGTTTTAGAGAAAAAAGTTATCAATCCTAAAAATATAATCCTCTACAATACAAACGTTGTATTTGATAAAGACGGAACAGTTATAGTTAGGTATGACAAAGTGTGATAATTTCCAACAAGTTTCAATTAAATGCATTTTTGTAGATACCGTAAAATAAATCTTTCTGGAGAGACTTTTCTTGCCGCAGGAAAAGAGATTGCTTCGTTCAAGACAGATTTTGGAGTGTCTTTTGGAACGTTTACAACAACTGACATACTACACAAATATCCTTCTTCGGATATTCTAGCTGACTATAATGTAAACGATATTATTTTTATCTCAGCTTGGACATCAGAATCGCCATTTTTACAAGGTACAAACATTTTCCTTGTTCACAAGCACACAAGCAAGAAAATCTCCATCAGACAGTATATTGTTTTTATAATCTTTTTGCGACGTTGCCACTTTATCTCAAAAAATTTTTGAATTTCCAGAAAAACAGGGTACAATATTTGTCAAGAGCACAACGTTATGAGTAATAATTGGCAAATGATATTTTGTACATACAAAGTCAAAAGGTGGCGTCATTGTCTAAATACATCAAAATTAATTAATATTATACAGGGTGTTTTTTATAGATGTGCCAACTTCCCAATTTTTAAAAATCAATACCATTATTTTTTCAAATGGAACAGCCTGTATATTATTACGTCATTTTGTTGCATTTTTGTTTTTCTTCAACTTTTCTTTGTACTTCCCTATATATAAAGTAAAGTTCTAGCCTAGGGAGATTAAACTCCGACGAGATCGATGCGGAAACGGTCAACTGGGCGACGCCAACTGGGCGACGGTCAACTGAGCGATGGTAAACTGGGCGACGGTCAACTGGGCGACGTGCCAACCCGGCGACGCGACGGTCAACTGGGCGATAGAAACTTAAACATTTTTGAACTCTCATTTTAGCACACGATTTTATAGATTGTTTTTGTAAATATTGGTTAAGATTTGATCACAAAACGTGGTCCATAAATAATTTAAAAATGAAGAAGTATGATTGCACAATATTAGAATAAAGAGAAAACATACAGTTTTTTCATTCATTTATCAATATTATTTTGTAATTAACAAACATATTTACATTAAAACAAAAAAGTATATAACATTAGAATAACTAATTATAATAGTTTAAATGAAAATAATTTTTCGCATTCATTGATTAATTTATTTAGTCATGAGTTCTTCTATTGTTAGGTGTAGGACACTTTATTGATTAATACTAATTTTTAATAATATGATCCATAGTAAAATAAAGTTTAGTTGATGCAGCTCTATGAACAAAAAAATAGTAAACTTTAAACTCTTTAAAATCGAATTGTCAAGATAAAATAAAAATTGACATTCCTTGTTTTCACCTAACACCCTTTAATTAATGTTATAAGCAGTATCTCATAGATAGTCTATTAGCTGGGAAACTAAATAATAGATCAATAAATGATAAGTCATTTATTAATATTATTTTGTAATTAACAAACATATTAATACATATCAAATATAACGGGTGTTTGAAATTTAAGTTTAAACATGGGAATCTCGCGTATAATAACATCGAGAGTTTAGGTTTAAATCTGAAATAGTAACTTAATTTGGTGCTCCTTAATAATCCGAAAAGAAATTTGAAATATATAACAGACTATTTACGAGCATTGCTTTTAACATGACATAAAAAATAATTATGTTGTTTTGAATGTTACATACTTTTTTGTTTTAATGTAAATATGTTTGTTAATTACAAAATAATATTGATAAATGAATGAAAAAAAAAAACTGTATTTTTCTCTTTATTTTAATATTGTGCAATCATACTTCTTCATTTTTAAATTATTTTCGGACCACGTTTCTTGATCATATCTTTCGTAAATGATTCTACAAATTTCGATGAACGATATAGTTCTACAAAATTAAGTGAGTATATTTAACTAATATTTACAAAAACAATCCATAAAATTGTGTGCTAAGATGAGAGTTAAAAAATGTTTAAGTTCCTGTCGCCCAGTTGACCGTCGCCCAGTTGGTACGTCGCCCAGTTGACTGTAGCCCAGTTGACCGTCGCCCAGTTGACCGTCACCCAGTTGACCGTCGCCCAGTTGACCGTCGCCTAGTTGTCGGGTACCGAGATCGATGCGGTTTTCTCTAAAATGACTTCAAAACTTTCTTTGTAAAAAATGCACATTAAAGAATCTTTCTTCATGAAATAAAAATTTGTTTTGTAAAAAGCTACATGTAAGAAAGCTCGCACATATACTCGTAATTCAATTTAAAGTATACGTGGGCAAAAACATTTAACAATGGATTACCTATGAAATCCGAACTTTAAAAAAGTTTGTCAATATGTAGTACCTACTTTAATTCTATTTTCTAGCCTTCAGTGTCCAAAATGGTTATGTCAGAGCCAACGGAGTTAATTTATTAGCAGCTAATTTAAACGACCCTAGTCTTTCTAAAGGTGGTAGTGGCATTTATTTTGCGAACGGCACCACCGCAGAGCTCTTTTCCAGTCAAGGAATGACTAAAACGATTATACATAAACTTCCAATAGTTTCAAGAACATCGTCGACATGCCCGGTACGTCAAAATATATTTTTGTAGTCTAAACAATAAAACTGAATATTGCAGCAAAGTCTTCATCTGGATAACAAAGAGACATCGAATTTAAGAGAGCCGATCTCGATATTTCATAACACTTCCGATCCCGAAAAAGTGATGATATATGAAGACATGAGCAACTACACTTTCAAGTCCCTTAACAACGAAAGTAATACGACCATGGAAACCATTTGTGATCAAAGAAATAATTTTTGCTGTAGTTTTAACGTTACCGTTGATCTTGATTCCATAGGACGTTCCGGTTATGTATACAAGTAAGATATTTTATTACTTTCTATAACAACATATTTTTTAAAGAATGTTTTCTTTGAAACTTACGCAAACAATGATAAATATTAATTAAACTACTTGGTAATTTAAAAACACCTTTTATTCGCAAATGAACCAAAACAATGAGAATTTGGAAGTACGTTAAGCAAAAATTTTGTTTATAATTTTATTATTAATATCTACAACTGGTAATCGATCTAATATTTTTTAAGTTGGACATTTACATTTTTTTTTTCATTGAATACAAAATAAACCTGAATTAGTAACTTTTCCAACTTGGTGTTGCTGTTTCAGAACAGTTTTTCGAAAATTCAAAATCCAATATCCAAATTATGAATATAGTCCTTCGAACTTTTTGTACCACGTTAATGTACTAGTCACAAAACCGGCATTATTGGCTATATGTAAGATTGTTGAACGGTTCTAAGGAACAGTAACAAACAGTTTGCAATTTTCGCAAAATCAAAGTTGAAACGGTAGTTAATTAAACAAATACGTTACTTAAGGCAGTGTTATCTAAACTTACAACTGCGCATACATCCTTTGAGATATTTTATTTTCTTGTGTATCCCATATTTGACAAAAATAGTAGGTAAAACTTAAACTTTAAATTTTTTATTGTTGACATTTATATATTTACCTATTAGTGTGCTGTGACCCATGGAACGATAGTGACTCATACGGTTATTTAAAATAGAGCATTTTCTGACGAATTCAACAATACCAATAACTTGGTATTTTTATTAGGATGTATTCTTAAAAAATACAAATTTTTTAAACTATTTATTCTACAAAACTTTGGCTGTTTTAATTTTGGTTGTTCCTAAAGATTTTAATCAATTTTTAATTGTTAATGATCGCGGTGAAAAGTGTCAACACAAAAAAACACATTTGTTTTGTTGCTATTGAGTATAGGGTGGACCAAATTCGAATGTTTTACCGTAATATTTAGTTAGCGAAAATCTGATATCGGTCTCTTGGGCTATTTTTTTGAGAAAAGAACGCCTATGTAATCAGATTTTTTATAACCCTTTCTATTTTGGCACTACAGACGAAACATAAAATTTCATAATTTTTAAAAATTTAGCTTAATTTCTTTATTTATTAAAATAGAATAAAATGTTATACCTAGAGATTTTTTATGCAAAATTTAAAAACAAAATTAATTTTTTTTAGTGACCTTGACTTTTGAGTATGAAGTAAACTTATATTTTTTTAAATGGAAACCCTAGTTATATGAAAGAGATTTTTTTTAGATTTTTAAAATATGTAGTTTTATATACCAGGGCTATTTTTTTCAACCTCCGATAGGCCACCAGATCATAACCACGTGTGATGCTGAAATGGAAATTTGCAGCGCATGCACAATGGACCTTACTTTACCACACACCAACGGGTAAACTTTTTCCAGTCCGTCATTTTGGAGTAGCAAACGTACAAACATGTCCAATATTATCGAAGCGCCCGCCAAGTGTGAACTGCGCCGTAATTCGCTTTCTTCTCGCTGAAGGACATAATGCAGCCGGCATTTATCGTCGGATGAGTAATGTTTATGGCAACAAGTTTATGAGCGACGGGTGAGTGCGGAAATGGTGCAGAAAGTTTAAAGAAGGACGCAGCGACGTCCACGATGAGGGCGGTCAAGGGAGGAAGTCTGTAGCGACAGAAGACATCGTTGAACAAGTGAATCAAGTGGTGCGTGGAAGGGGTAGATTCACGATTTCCCAGCTGTCTGCCGACTTTTCTTAAATTTTAAGGTCAGTTCGCTATGACATGGTAAGCGTGAATCTTGGCTACAGCAAAATTTGTGCACGGTGGGAACCAAAATGCTCACTGACAACCTCAAATCTCAGTGTATGAGCGCAACCTTACATGTTTCGCAATGCTACCAGGCTACCACGAGGAAGTAGAGGACTTTCTGGACAAGATTGTGACGGGAGACGAGATATAGTGGTTAGGAGGGTAACGGTTTACGAACGATGAGGAGTTGAAGGTTGCCGTGAACGGCTGGCTGAGAGACCAGGCGGCAGCCTTTTTTGATAAAAGCATAAGAAAACTCGGTGCTATGACAAGTGCCTCAATCGACATGGTGATAATGTGGAAAAGAAGCTAAGAAATTTACATATATTTTCTATGCAATCAATTTTTTATCGCCGTTGTTGTTCATTTCTTTTTGCTATGCCGGAGGTTAAAAAAAATAGCCCTCGTATTTGTTGCACAAAATAACGGAGATATTGTGTTGACATAATAAAATTCAATTAAGGTCACGGAACACTTAATAAAAAAATAAATTGTTTTCCAAAAATTATTCCAGGTTATAAAAGTTAACCAAAATGGTGCAGTTGTATTAGAAATTGTATTCTTTTTCCAAAAATTCCACGAACCAAAAACATCACCCATGATTTTAAATTTGCGTTTATGGTAGGTATTTATTAACGCGATACTTAAAAGTGGCCGGCCCCAAAAACGCAAAGTTTATGTTTTAAGAGTTTATGACTATTTACGCATTGTCATTAGTCATTACTATTTATACATGTGGTTATAAGTCGTAAAGATTTAATTACATTGAAGTTCTAATTGATTATTTTGATTGTTTACCTACTAAATGCCGACTAACATTTGTGTAACTGTGTTAACCCACATATCATTGCAAATTGTTCTAAACAAATGTCCAATTGACCATTTTTTTAATAGGTTGACCGCATTTCACGGTATACGTAATTTTGGTGCCGAGAGTGGAGGAATTAGAGTTTGTGGATTAGTAGCATGTTTGAATGAGAATGAAAATTCCTGTGGAAAAAGATCAATCGCCCTAACGCAAGGGATCAACTTTAAAAATATATCTATATCATCTATTTACAAGAAAACAAATGATACTTTTAATCAGCCGTCTACGTTAAAATTTGATTTAGAACCAGTATTAATGTATACGTTTTGCGAACACACTTTTAACTCTACCCACAAAGAAATTATCATAAAAACTAACGTTCCACAAAAGTCTATCGCAACCTTCGGCATTTTTGGTAGAACCGATGCATTTAATTCTGATATTAATAATTATTCTCATTCAAATATAACTTTAATTATTCTTTTAGTTAGTTTTGCTGTAGTTATTTTTATATGTGTGATAGGATTAATGTACCAGCAATATAAAAATAAAGATTAATGCTAGACACACTGTGATAAAATCATTCATGTCGGCTTTAATAAACAGTTAATAACAATATTTTTCAATCGACAGCTATTTTAAAAATGCAGTGAAACTTCTTTACGAGTTCGACTTTTATATTAAAGCAAGCAAAGATGCACAATGAGAATACAGGGTGACAATAATCTGCAAATGTTGTATGGGTAATTTTTTTATTATAAGAGTTACAAAGTCAGTTAAATTAGCAAAGTTGGGCAGAATTTCAAGACGAGTTCATTAATGCCATTTTGAAATTTGACTTACTCATTAAACTTTTTTAAATGTTTAAAAAAACTAAAAATAAGATTTTATTCAATGGTAAATAATTCCATAGCAACCTATTTTAAAATCAAAATGCAAAATGATTCCATAGATATTTTTACGTACTATAAGTACTTATAGTACGTAAAAATATCTAACAAGCCATGCCGTACTTGATTTTTGAGATATAAGTCAAACTTGACTTTTTTAAAATGACAACCACAGTTGGCTCTGGCTATGTATATTTTTCCATAAATATATTGTTCGAAAGTATTTATTTAAAGAAATCGAAATGTTTAATTAAAACAATTTTACAATGATTTTCATCTAATTATGGAGAATGTTTTTTTAAATGTACGATAAAATTTAATTGGTTTTTAATTTTCATTTATTTTGTGTATATCTCCATTAAAGAGGTGCATTTTATAGTCCGATCGAAGTATCGCAAATATGTACACAACAAACGCGACGGGTGTTGGAAGAATCGTCTTGATTGTGCTAAAAGGTTCGCGATTGATTCAAAAGTTGAGGAATACTCATGTAACGTGAAATCATTTGTCTATGAATGAGCTGAAATAAAATTTATTCAACTGTTTAAGACGCTTATCACCATACTTTTCACACACTAATGATTCCGTTAAAATACTAAAAAAGGTTACTAAGTTGCTATTTTGCACGTTATATCATTAGCTAAAAAGTAATTAAGCAGTAGATACGAGATATGATCAAAAAATACGCCGAATTGACGATTTTTTTAATAATTTATTGATTAAATTACAAACATGATTTAATCTGTTTTAAAGCACTCTCCTTGCCCTGCTACACACTTATTCCAACGTTGATGCCATATCTCAGAACCGTCCAAAAAAATTATTTCTATATTATATGCTTTAAAATCAAGTGTTAGTTAGTAGCCGTTTCAACCTATTCTATCGAGTCAAACAGTTTTATCTTCAAGCCAAAATCACGCAAATGTGGCGATTACGGGCATAAAGAAATGTTTTTGTTTGATAAAAATTGTCGGATAAGAAGCGATGTGTGACAACGGGCGTAAGGTTGGAACACATTATTATCACGTCACGTCACGTGAGCTCACGTTTTCATCAAATGTGTTAGAGACAATCATAATGGAGCCAGTTTACCCATTGATTTTAATTGTTTGGAAACACACTATTGTCACCAACTGCATCTCACGTTATGCCACACATAAGCGCTACTCAAGCAAGCATTATCTAAATCTTCGTCAAATCCGAAGAACTATTCGACTGCAGCAATACATGTTTTATTTCCAAACTTACAATTCGATGGGATTACATGGGTATCTCGCGTAATAGTCAAAAATGTGCAGTTTTTTGAGACAAACTCAGAACAGTTTTCAAATATATCCTATCATTTCCGGTTTTCCTTGTTTTGTTTTTGTTTTTCATCTTTAAAAAATCAAAAAACTTTTGTAACTTGCGTAATATTGAAAATAAATACATGAACCCTTATACATTTGGAATGGGAAAAAATGAGAACTTTAAATACGTCATAGCCAATTATAGCTTCCATTTAAAAAAAGGTAAGTTTGTGTCATAACTTTTTAACGGCGAGCGTAATTTTTTTTTCAGTACTATTAAAATCTACATAAAAATATCTAAAAATAATCCCTATAAACTTTTCCGATATTTACTACAATAAGAGAGATATAACTCATTATAACTATAACAAAAAAAAAACAGTTTTTCTCTAATAACTCAAAAACCGAAAATTATAGAATATTTTTGTAAACAGTTCTGAGTTTGTCTCAAAAAACTGCACATTTTTGGTAATTTAATCGTTTCTCTATCTTGACTATTAAGCGAGACACCTATGTAATACCATCGAATTTGGACCACCCTGTACTTCACATTGTCATTATGAACATTTCTTATATTTGTTTTAAAATTATTCGTATATCACTGCAAATTATCTGTTAAAATCGTAAAAAGATTCCCTTCACTTATTTTTTACTGTTTGTTGTTGTTTTGTGGTATTTAAAAAAAAAACCCTAATTTGATATTTTTGATGTGGCAACTTACATACAGCAAAGAAAATGTGACTTTGGCTTTTTTTCTCTAACAATAACACTAAAAAACGAATAAATTGTCTTCGTTTCAAAATACTCTTAAGCATTTATTATTTGTACTTTAATAGTGTTGTATCAAATTTGTATTTAAATAATTTGTATATAAATCTGTATAGTATGTAAAAAGTGTTTGTTTTTTAGTTTAAGTTACTATAAGAGTAAATTATTTGTTGTTAGGTTGGCGTCATTTTACGGCTTACAAAATACTGGAAATTTAAGTGGACGAATAGGAATTTGTGGAGTGATGGCTTGTTTAAACGAAAGCGTCTCAACATGTGGCAAAACTAAAGAAGGTTATGCGAAAAGAGGAATGAAATTTCAAAATATCACCGTCTCTAATATAATGAACGGCGTCTTTCAACATAACCTGCTAACTACCTTAAATATCAATTATACCCCCATTTTAAAGTACGATTATTGTAAATATGTTAGTGATAACAGAACTGTTATCGTGATATCTACCATAGCTCCCCAAGAAGAGTTGCTAATGTTTGGTATGTTTAACAGGATATATGAATATGACATGATATATTCAGTGGAGGCAGAACATAAAACAAAAATTAATTTAAATAATAGTGGCAGTAGGAATAGTTCTAAAAGTAGAATAATTTTTAGCAATATAATTAAAAGCAACAGAACGACTGATTCTGGCCGAGATAAATTCCAGTCTGTTTATATTATGTCAGCTTCTTTGTTTTGTTTAATTCTTATATTAATATGTTGTTTATATAAAATGAGAAGCAGGACAGTACAATATTTAGAAGATTATTGTAAAGAGAAAGATGATGATGATGAATAAACATATTTTCATCATGAGTTTTACACAACAAACAATCTACGCAAATACAAAGTCGACCCAAAAGTCGATTTCTCAAAAATAAATTTTAAATATTTTATAGCAATTTACCATTCCAGGTCGGCTAGTCTGACTTGTAAAAACGTAAAGTTCGTTAAAAAAATCTTTAGTTTTATTTTGCCAATCTTTTACAATTTACAGACTTAAAATTTAGCAAAATATTAAAACATTGGAACTTTAAATTTTTACATCTTGGATTCACAAAGTGTGAATCCTTTTTTAAATAATCACATATTTACAGAATTTAATTTTGCATTAGAAAATTAAAAAAATAATTGGGGATTGTATTTGAAAAAAACGAGTTGTAGTGGTCTGAAGTTGTATTAAAAGAAAATTAAATTTTGGACACCCTGTAAGTAATGCATCGATTGGAAAAATTCCAGGATGTACTTCTTCTAGGCATGGTCTTAAGTTGAGCATTTTCGCTTTAAAAATGGCGGTGGTAGATAATATTAAGCAGCATTACGATGAAAATTTAAAAATATTCAAAAAAGTCTAATAAACTAAAAAAACCATCAAAAGTCCCTTTAAAATAACGTGTTAAATCCAAAAATGCAATAAAAAGTGTACCATTATATTTGAAATAAGATAGTAGATATCAACTTCCGGTATTTCCGCAAGTGTCGCCATCTTGAAAGTATTTTCATTAAACAGATCATATGCCATAATGGTCATAATCAAAATTTCAGATCAATACCCTTTTCATTCTACATAATATATTTCTAATGCACGGTCCCAGCCAATCACCCTGTATATTATGATAGCGCTATGGGGCTGCATTTTTTTTTAAATAAAACACTGTCATTGTTATTAAATGTAAACTATTGAAAATAGATGCAGTACAAACGACAAAATAATATTTTTTGGTTAAAATGTCCACAAATTTGAAAACTATGCACATGCGATATCATTTATATCCGAGACTGAGAGGTCTGCAGCCCTGTAGCCCCTATGGACAGGGTTGGAACCCGATAAAGGAGGACAAAACGTTGGTTATGAAGAAACCTTCGACGCGGTTCCAACCCGGAAACAACATACAGGTTGATTGAAATTCGAGTTTAAGCATGGGGATCTCGCTTATTATAATAGCTAGAGTATAGGTTTAAATTTGGCAAAGTTGCTAAATTTGATGCTTATTGATAATCCAAAGAAAAATTGGAAATATCTCAAACGGTATCCGAGAAAATTAGGAAAAACCGAAAAATACGACTTTTAAAAATAGTCTATAACTCCTTTGGAGTTTGAAATATTTTAAACGTGTAAAAACATTGCCCAAGCAACTTTTTTAAACCGAATCGGATGGTGGTCACAAATGTTTCCTAGATCGATTTGTTTTTGTTTTATGACAACCAACTGTGTTTTTTTCTTATGGGCAGCATATCGCGTTTTTCTTCTTTATTTAAGTTCATTTTAACGAATTTGTTAATGTGACAAGTAACAGGCTTTCAAAAATTTTAGTTTTTTGATCGGTTGTCATGGAAACAACATAAACTACAATGACCGGCCAACCTGATTTATAGTTGCTATTGTTAAAAACGTATTTTTTTCAAATTTGACAATGAAAGAATAAATAAAATACCATGTGTGATACATCAATGGATTCAGAAAAATAAATGCCATTTGATTATGTAAATAGCAAAATATGCGTCTAAAAAAAAAACAAAGTTGGTTGTTATAAAACAAAAACGAATCGATCTAGGAAAAATTTGTGATCACCATCCGATTCGGCTTAAAAAGTTGCTTAGGCAATGTTTTAACACATTTGAAATATTTTATACTCCAAAGGAGTTATAGACGATTTTTAAAAATCGTATTTTCCAGTTTTTCCTAATTTTCTCGGATACCGTTTGAGATATTTTCAATTTTTATTTGGATTATCAATGAGCATCGAATTTAGCAACTTTGCCAAATTTGAACCTACACTCTAGCTATTATAATAAGCGAGATCCCCATGCTTAAACTCGATTTTCAATTACCCTGTATACATTGGACATCGGCTGCGGAAGCCTACAACATTAATGTTGTGTTATTTATTGAAATAGACTGCAATGAAAATAAGAACAAATTATGAAATAATAATTGCATTTTAGTTTGCTGGCTTTAAATGAGTGAAATAAACGCAAAAATATTTTGTCTTCGCGGCGCCCCCCCCAAGACTGGCGCCCGGGGCATCGATACCCCCTTGCCCCCCACGCTACGCCACTGCCTATGGACGAGCTGCCCCTGACTGTAGACTATCATCTGCCGTTTTACCTTTATCTTTAAAAAAATAAACTTTAAACAACATAAACTTCATGATGTAACGTTGTCAGTCGCGTGTCATCTATGTTATGTTGTACGTTGCAGCTATGCCTGTTCCAACTTAACTCGTTCATGACGACGGCTATGGTAACAAAAGTCTTTACTCTTTTGATTTTATCTCTGAACTTACTGAACTCATCAAAAAAATTTATTTGGCTAAAGAATAATCAAACTTCTAAAGACTTTTATTAAAAATAAGTGTAATGTATTTAAATAATCTACAAATTTTAATATTTTATCTAAATTACAAGTTATAAATTGCACGATAAGCAAAAGAACCGCAATAGAAATAAATGATTTGTTTCTATACCATGCAGTAAATTCATCTGAATTTCATTATTGCCATGTGTTAAATATACAAATATTAGTTTAGTTTTTTTTTTACAAAACGATGAAGCGCTTTTTATAAAAGGTAAGACTGTGTCGAAAAGTAGGTATTTCCACATCAAAATAGTGTTGAAAGTAAACATTTGCAAAACAACGCGCGGAAAGTACTTTCTGTACTAGTGCAGAACACTATACGCTGACAAAAAATATAATTTTTGCAATATTTATTAAACTGGCAACTAAAAAAAACTAAAAGAATAATGCACAAAATGATTCATTTATATATTTTTTTAAATTTCAATTCAACTTACAAATTTGGCAAATGATTATCGCGAGCAAAATTACGCCTGGAGTTTATTAACACAATTTATTTTAGTTTCCTTAGTAATGAAATAATAAGATACCCAACACCAAAGATACAAAGTGAGTGGAAAATTGCATACATTTACTAGGTAGAATGTAGGCGTGTCACACAGGCAACTTACGATTTTCAAACGTTCGAGTTCGAATAAAGTCTAAAGGTAAGTACACACGCTAGAGAAAAGTCTCGCAACTCGGTCTATAGACAGGGTGTTGCATGTGTGAACAGCTCGATAGATCGGTGCCGCTAGATCGACCCTCGGCAAGTTTTGATCTAGTTAGAGGGTCGTGTGAATACCTCAAATATTTGTCTCGTCACTCGCTCTAACCAGATCCAAACGTTTGGAAATTTATGCTAGACTGCCCTATGCCTAAGTCCGTGAAGATCGCCCTTCGTCACGATTTAAAAAACAACTACAGTACCTATAGAAAATGTATACTGATATTGTGCGAATTTGTAAAGTAAAATTTTTATTTAAATAAATATATTGTATATGATTTTTTAATAATCATTTATGCGCTAATTACATGAATACACATTTAAAACTATTTTCAAATAAAATGTAAACCAAACGAGCTTTATTTGCTATTTCTAAAGTAAATAAAAACTAAATAAAGTTTTTTCGTATTTTTTTATTATTTTGAAGTGCACGTTTTTATGTTGTATCATAAAATAAATTATCGTTGTTGAGGTCATTTGCCAAATAGGTTTAAGAATTCAATACCAATTTTAATGTTTTTATAGTAGGGTCCGACGTTTTTCACAAATAACTTTCTATTTTAATTTGAAAAAAGGCAATAAATCAACGCTAAAGTTTTTAATCGAATAGTAAAAAAACGTAACATTGTCAAATGACAACTTCTAAAATTTTAGTATACCTACATCATTTTAAAATTGTAGCTTGTTCAAACCTCGGTAATAATTGTTCAAATCGAATTGGATATTATTTATGACAAGTAATTTGGTATTTCCAAGCACGCATTGTTGTAAAATTCAAATTTTAGAAACTTATTTTATTTAAAATGATTCAGTTAACAGTAATAAATGCTATTTCCTTTACTATTGAATTGAGCTATAAGCTATAAACAAACAAAGATATATTTAAATGAGGTTCAACCCATTCGTACTGAATGAATATAGTTTCTGTATTCTAGGAAGTCGAATCCTATTGTTTATCACGGATTTTCCGAACATGTGTTTCAGGTACAAAACCCTTTCTGTAATACTTTGACCAATTAGAGCTTTATGATAACATTCGTGTAATTATTTGAAATTTAAGATGAACAAAAATTTTAAACAGTGTTTAGATAAATTTTAAAGACAGCAGACTGAGAGTGCGGCATATTTTAGTTTTGTGTGACAAAAAAAATGGAAAAAGTGTGGACCAAAAAGGAAATTTATGCTCTGATACAACAGTACGAGGGATACATCAGGGAGTGATAACTGTCTCCTACAAAAGTACAGATTTATTATTAATTTATGATGAAAGTTATATTATAAATTATAAAACAAACAATATACAATTTTAATTTACCTGAAGCCAAAAATTTTAATGTCACAGCCAGTCTTTCTCCAGGTGATATAGCGGCACGCATATTCGTATCACTTTTTGCAATTATAGGAGACACTTTTTTTTAGTAAAAAATCAAAATCGTCACTTGACATGCGGATGAAGTTTTTGTAAAATTTTGGATCTTCGTTTCTTAATTCAACCAGCAATTGATTGTAAACGCCCAAAGTATTTCTTTTTGCAATCCATTTTTTGACCCACTCCTTTCTACGTCTAGATCTCCGATTTTTTATAATAACCGCAGCGGCGATCAGAGCTACTGCACGGCACTTTTCTCGAGCTGACATTGCAATGATGAACTGAACAGGACCCCGTTTGTTTTTCGACTTCAGTGAATATAGTTTTTATGTATTTTGAAGGCATCTTTTTTAAAGTGTATCATAAAATAAATTATTGCTAAGGAGTTCAATTGCCAAATAGGTTTAAGTTTTCCATACCGATTTTAATATTTTTATAGTAGGGTCCGACCTTTCTCAATAATAACATTCCATTTGAACTTGAACTAGCGCAATACATAATGATGAACTTTTTAAATAAATAGTTAAAAAAAACTTTGAGTTGTAATTCTGTGGTATACAATAATTTAATGTTATAGTTTGCATAAACCCTATTATTATATATAATCGTTTAATTCCCTATAATTTTAAATTCAAAATAATACACGGCACTTTGCTCGAACTGGCATTTCGATAATGAATTGAACAGAGAGCAAATACCGAAGAGAGAGCAAACAGCGCAACACTCGTGTGAACACCCTGGCAAGTAGTTGCAGCTAGGGCTGAGGTGAGGGGTGTCCCGACGTCACGGTCGAAACAAAAATTGCATTACGTGTGAACACGCGCTAGTTCAGTTTAGAGACTTGTGTCGCAACTTTACTCTAGCGTGTGTACTTACCTTAACGAACGTCAGTCAGAGAGAGTACGTATATCCGAGAGCAGCATTTTTCCCCGTACACAGCAAAACAAAAAGTAAAATTGGAACAGAAATTTCAGACGGGCATTTTAAAAATATGTACTTTTCACATCGGTATCGGAAAACAAGCTCAGTCTTCACATAAAAAATGTTATGTTCATATTTTTTTTGTTTAATTGTTGGTAATATGTTTTACAAGGTAGTCATAAAGAAATATTAAATTTAATATGCGGCCCTTCAGGCCCTTGACAAATTTTTATTGAGCGATGAGACACAAAAGGTTGCACAAACTCGAGAATCTGTGTAGACTTCTTAACGATTCATTTTCATTTTTATAGGCCGTTTTTGTCGACGTTTGTTATTCAGCGGTTGTTGTATTGTATGAAAAGTTCTCTTTAGTAATAAATAAAAATACATAATACCAAATAATTGATTAGTCAGAATTACGTTTAAAGTTGAAAAGGCTAAGAAAACGAAAGTTTTATTGTTTGTATTTAAAATATATAAAAGTTAAATTTACATTTACAAAAAATACATTGTTAATATTTTATACACGTAAAAATAGATTTTACTTGACAATGAAAATATATACACAGTGCAGGGCAAAACATGAACAACGATTAACTGCAAACTTCTCCATTAGGCTGACCTGTAAAATAACAGTGCAAGAAATGAAATTTATTTTTGAACTACTTTTTAAACGTTTTTAAAGGGATAGGATATACTAACAAGTGAAATAGAGACTTATCAGTGTAAAACGCTGTATACATGATGCTGATAAAACTTATTTGATTTAGTAGACGATAATACGTACCTTGGATCAATGCTAAATACATTTTCATACAAAATTTGATTAATTGTAACGGGTCCTTTGTCAATTTTCAAATGTGTTATATTTTGAGGGGGAAATCTATGTGAGAAGTTCTGTAAGTGTTGTTTGTTGATGTATATCTAAAAGAATACTTTACGTTAATTCGAGTACACGAGAAACATTTTGGTGTTGACACAATTATCACCTGAAACTGATCTGGTTCACAGCTGAACTCGAGTTCAAAAGGCTCTCCGTAACGAAAAGGCATGCGTTCAATTCGTAATTCTTCACCGGGTGTACCTTTCACTTTTGAATTCAATATAATGAAATTATTAGCAATGCGAATCACCATGTGAAGTGCTACGTCCTTAGTTTTTGTTTGTGGGTAACGAATTTCCAAATTTATGCGAACCCTTAACACAAAAATCCATTTACAGTAGGTACTTTTTTTTTAAATATAAAAAATGGGAAATTGAAACTTTGTGGAAAAAGTGGAAATAATGAAATATTTAAATAAATTGAAAAGAATTGATGTAGAGGAAGAAGAAAGATGTATTTAGGCAAAAAAAGATTTGTAAATCTGGCATATGATAAAAAAAAGTTGAAAAAGAAGTACCTATAACAAAAAATATGCTTAAATTGTTTACATACAAATAAAGGTCCACACACATCGGCGCGATCTCGCTCGCGATCACGATAATTGGTAACCAAGTTACTTACTTACGTAACCATGTTACGTAACCAAGTTACTTACTTACTTACATAACCAGGTTACGTAACCAAGCTACTGCTTACTTACGTAACCAGGTTACTAATTATCGTGATCGCGATCGCGTCCGATATCGCGCCGGTGTGAGTTGACCTTAAGTGTTTTCGAATGGTGTTTTGTCGAAAAATTAGACTAGTATTGAGAGAAGAAGGTATTATTTTAGAAAAGGGCCATATTTTAATGATGAAAACTCAATCAATTAAATCAATATGGAAATTAACCTCGTTGCCCATGATGATCGTTGTTACAAGAGCTGCATATAAATAAATTAACTACTAAGAAAGCTACTGATGAAGAAACATTAGTTTCGAAACTGGCGTGGTTTTTCTTCAAGAAATCTTTTTAAGAAGAAATAAGTGTTTTTTAATTAAACTTATTTATTACAAAGCATAAAAAATTTGGCACATCGAACTTATAAAGTGTGAAGGAAAAGAGCAAAAATCAATAAAAGAAATGGAGAAAATTGTCTTGATTAAATGGATAGACAAGAAGATAATCTGTGTGTTCTTTAATCTCTGCATTTTGTTTATACACAAGCATGTATCTTACCTGTCAGTTCCTTGTGGTATAACTCCTTGAATTTTTACAGTCTTGTCGACAATATATTTATCCGGTATGGCACCAACATAAGGAATAACCTTTAAGGCAGTAATATAATAAAATAATATCTTTAATTGGTCATTTCTCACATACCGGCGACAAAACAATATTTGGATTTGAAGACGGAGTCTCATACGAAAGTTGATCTATAATTGTGTCGGTAGCCTCTTCTGAATAAATATGAATGTGCGATAATTCATTTAAAGGTACTCTGTGTTTAAATTCACAAAATTTGTTGCCGTTAATGTTAATCTGCAATTGATAAAATGCAAATATAAAAGTTGCAAGGTAATGAATATTAAAGTTTTCTTCTTTAATATAAGCAATTGTTTTAAATTTATTCTTTATTGCTCACCAAGTATTGCTCGGTAAGACAAGTAATTGCAAGTTCAAATGGAGTACCCTGTATTATGGGATTTCCATCTGCTACGCCCTCTTCAGCTCCCCATACACCATTGATTAAACTGTTTCGAATAATATCGCCGTTCATTCTGACGCTAAGGTGCAAAATATTGTCAGGTTGAGTTTGGGAAGTCGAATGACGCTGTAAATTGACAACAAACCTAAAACAGAGAATGGACAAGATAACTGCAGAAAACTGTAAATGATAAAACGCGAAACACCCTGGGAGTAACATAAGGCCCACAGAGCCCGCAGCAGCGGTGGGGCCTATACCGAAAAGATGCCCAACAAAATTTTCTCTGGAAAAAAATTCAGCAAGATTTTTTTCGGGTTTCAGTTTTTTTTAGTTTCACAGTTTTATAAATATGTAGTTGAATCTTAGTTGAGTCATTCGACTAAGCTAATGGTAGGCTTAGGAGGGGCTTGATTCCTCCTAGCCCCCCATAACTACCCCCAATGGGCGGTCCATAATGCCAGTTGACAGTACATATAGGTATTACACGTTTTAAACGACTAGCGTGTGGTAAAGCGCGCGTTGTAAAATGTTGTGCAGATAGATACACTCCCACAAGATACCCTGGATGATTTCCGACACGCTTTTATTTACCTTTGCATTTCTTTTACACACCATTTTTCTCACGTGGACACATATACACCGCCCAATCGCGCAGGATAGTATCTGTGTGTAAAGGTACCTAATTTCTGTGCAAGTGATGCAAATATCTGATAGAGGATTTTTAAACATCAATGGAAAAAAGTAGCCCTTTTTTTAATTTGCAGGGATAGTTTAAAATATTATGCTTCGCTACTGGAAACACTGTAGCTTTACATTTTTTACATGTAAGTATACATAATACAGAAAATTAAACAATGTTTACAAAGTAGGTACATACACTACCTTATCACGTATTATCTCGAGATCACATTACTTAAGTAAACAAAACTGCAACACATGCTAATAAATTCAATGTGTAGGTAATCAATAAGTAAAAAACAAATACATCCTATAACATAACCATAATACTGTAAAATATATTTAAAACAACAAATATTTAAAGATCGCACATCCGACATTAGAGATGGCCTATGAGATTTGCCTGTTTAAAGAATATTGTATGTTGCTTGTAAGCGCACAATAAGCGAATTCTGTTTAGTTCATTATGTACCAATGTACCATGCATTTCCTGTTAAAATTTCATGTTGCTAAGCCAGGTGTAATAATCTTTTTTAACGGGCTGTCATCGTTTGCTTTACAACAGAGATGGCCGCGATAACGTGATCTAGTAATGTCCAGTAATGTTCCATTCAAATTAATGTAAGATTCTTCAAGTGGTTTAGTTGTCATGATGGTTTCAGTTAATAGATCTGCTCCTCAAGTTATTTGATTATTATTTTAGTAAATTCTACGATCCCAAGCTACGACCCCCAAAGAGCACGATGGCTTTAAAAATAAGTCTTAAAGCTAACGTGACAGCATGATTATACAGATAAAACGGTTTTCATAAATTATATAATTAATTAGTAATGGACAATTAAAAGAAAACAAAAGTTGTTATATTTTATGACCAATTAATTAAAATTGAATTGGAGTTTTTTTGTGTAAATCGGTCTAAAAAATTTTGATATTCAATTAGATAATTAGATGATTTGCAATCCAGATATAAAGCGAAATCGATTAACTAAAACGAAATTATGAAAATGGATGTTGTTCCAGAAAACGCTTTATACCAAAAAAATTAGCTAGAACTTTATTTACGTAAAGTTTAATCTTAATTTAAAAAATTGTTTTATGAGCATAGGTAAGTGTAAATAACTAAAGTCTGTTTTATACTACACTATTTTTTCGTTTAAGAAAATCGTATACGATTTTCTAGTACGATGTCAATCAGAAATAAAAAATCTTGAACGAAAAATTCGTACGAAATTACTACCGTCCCTATATGCGTCCAATTTTAGCACGCGCGCATGCGTATTCTACTGCAACTGTATCTGACCGCATGTCATTTGTGGGTTAGGTTAAGTGAAACAATCAAATGATGTTAAATACTACTTATTACCGTTATCCATCACAATTTATTTTGTAGGCATAAATATGTAGAATGGAACAAGCGTTAAATATACGTTAAATTTGAAAATGATTCGCTTTCTGTTGTGATAAAATTGAACATTTGACATGGTTACTCAAGGTGCCAACAAAATATGATAAAAGTTACTAAAAAGTAACCAAAATATATTGGGGTTTTCGTACCAAAAAATAGTACAATGTAAAAGGTTGATATTTTCCATGCTAAATTCTTGAACGAAATTTTTGTATCAAAAATCGTATACGATTTTCTTAAACGAAAAAATAGTATAGTATAAAACTGTCTTAAGGCCCGATTGCATAAAAGTCGAACCTGGGATTAACCGCAGGATTAAACCCCGTTAACCCTAGAACTAGGCAAAATCGCAGCATAGTTGGCACTGAAGTTGCCCAGTTTCAGGGATTAACTTGTATTTTAACTTTAACACAGTGCAGCTTCGTGCAATCGGGCCTAAGAGTAAAATTGATGATAGTCTTGAAACTGGTTTTGCTTTTCGACCAGAGACCTTCGTAGGCAGTTTTTAATTAAAATTATTTATTTTTCTGCGTTTGAATGTGGCAGTAAACTATTACACCAATCTTTTTTCCAATTTTTTGGTCCCCAAACCCGATAAGGTTCTCAACCTCTGATCTACAAGAATATTTTCGCCAAAAATCAAGTGTTACTTTTACAAGGGACAGCTAGCCAATCCGATAACTGGATTCGAACTGCCTATTTTGTTGTTGTTCATATATCAACTGTTTAATCAGTTTAAAATCGGAATACTGTGATGGGACTTAAGGCATTCAAATTTATCTTAATATCTCAGTTTTCCAACATAACCAATAAAAAAAGTATTATTTCATTAGTTCAACTATAATACTCTCTTATTATATGTATTTATAAGTTAACCCCTATACGTATGTCAATGAACCTCTATCAATACTACAATAATTAGACATCTGCATTAGCTTCCCACGATTCCCTATCACAACTACGCTTACTCCATATTATTTATAACCAGGGATGGAATAACGTTTAAAATCGTTACGTTATTGAATAACGTTATTTATTATTTGTTTTCGTTACATAACGTTATAAATAACATTAAAAAAATGAATTTTTATGTTATATAACGTTATATAAAGTTACATAAATTATGATATACAGGGTGTTTCTTAAATAAAAAACTCAGGAAGTAATTCCTTATCGAAAATTAAGTGAGGTCTTTTGTATAAAATTTTTTTCTTAGACGTCTCCTTTCGGAGTTACACCCCCCTAAAGGAGAGCGGTAAATATAGGTTTTTATTTTGTTTCTCAAATTTAGATATTATGTA
The DNA here is from genome assembly GCA_947652605.1 of Elmis aenea. Lineage (NCBI taxonomy): Eukaryota > Metazoa > Arthropoda > Insecta > Coleoptera > Elmidae > Elmis > Elmis aenea. The sequence goes on along the minus strand of OX393578.1, from coordinate 31,743,783 downwards.
GGAGAATGATATTTGCTAGATGTTTTAACGTTTTATACTTATTAAAAGGTTACCCATTGTAATATTTTCAATCATCTTCCACCTTCACAGGGGGCTGAAAAGTGGTTTTTTAATCAGAACATTTTGGTGAGTTGAAATTTTGCAATTAAAACTTTTTTTTTTGTAAGTTTGATTTATTTAGAACCTCTTTTTATTCTTTAGTTTTTCTCGTAAATCCTACAGTTTTGAGTAAAAAATTAAATGAGTGAATCTGATGTTTATGTTCATATTGGGTAGAATTTGACGGGCGTTTTAGCGTTGTCGCCGCGAAACGTCAAAATAAATTACACCCGTCACTTCTACCCAATATGAACATAAACAAACCATGGTACCACCAAAATGAATCGTTTTATATTGGAATATATGATGGTTCATGTTCATTCATATAATTGTTTACTCAAAAACTGTAGGTTTAACGAGAAAAGTTAAAGAATTAAAAAAACTTCTAAATAAATCAAGTTTAAAAAAAATAATAAAAAAATTGCTAGATTTCAACCCACCAAAAAGTTCTGATAAAAAAAACCAACAGGGATTGCACTTTTCAGCCCCCTGTGAAGGTGGGAGATGATTAAAAATATTACTATGGGAAGCCTTTTAATAAGTATAAAACATCTACCGAATATCATTCTCCTACATACGTATTATCCAAATTTGAGAAATAAAATAAAAACCTAATTTTACCGCTCCCCTTTAGGGGGGTGTAACTCCGAAAGAAGGCCCTAAAGAAAAGAAATGTATATGAAAGACCCCTCTTGTTTTTCGATAAGGAATCACCTCCCGATTTTTTTCGCATTATTTAAGAAACATGCTGTATAAAAATAATTTTTATTTGTAACTCTGAAATTATTTTTGGGATCTGTAAATGTAAATTTAAAAAATAGTACAAAATTACTTTGAAATATTTTATTTTCATTTTAATTTCTAAAATATAGACAAAATATATCTTCGGAAAATAAAAAGATCGCCATATAAAGATTTAATTTATAGAGAATAACGCTACAAAATAACTTTTAATGAAACGTTATCGGTTATTATAACGTTATATAACGTTATAAAAATATCGTTACGTTATTGTATAAAAAACTATAGTTGAATCGTTATTATAACGTTATCGGGTATCGTTACGTTACGTTTTCGATCCCTGTTTATAACTGCTTTTTGTTTCTAATTCGTTTATAATTTTTGCAACTATCAAACAAGTTTTCTGCATTACACCATAAAATATTATAGGATACCTACTGTACAGGGCCGTTCACAGAAAATTCGGGCCCCGGGGAAGCAATAGACAATGGGCCCCCCTTTCCTCTTAGAAAGGTATACATTTAAGACTCGCATTAGATATAGACAATGTAATTCTGTATTAAAAATACAATTTTTTAACAGTATTTGTAAACAAAATATTGTGTATTAGCTCGAATCCGGGCCCCCTTGGCAACACCGGGCCCCGGGAATTAGTCCCCCCCCCTGTGATAGGCCCTGCTACTATAAGTTAACATAATTCATTATTAACATTTTCAAGGCTGCACGATTAATCTCATTTACAGTTGCGAGTAGATTTTTACATTAACACTTGGCATCGTAAACATTACTTTAAAAGAAAATGGACTTTAAAACTTTTTCGTCTATACATTATCTTCTACTAAACTAAACTACTGGAGATGGACTGGTTATGATAGCTTGAAACCGGTAACAATAATAAAATAAATGAAGCTAAGATTACAAGACTATACCTATATGTAATTGTTATTTATAATTATAATCTTAAAAAAATTAATATTTATTATTCGTTGCGAATATTTAAAGAATTAGTATTAATTTGTAAATTAAAGTGTACCTTTTAACAGAATTATTAGTGCGACCTCGAAGTCTAATAATTTTATTCGGCATCACACCCCCACTAATTGGTCCATTATAAGGAAGTTGCTGAAATGTGTAATGCGGTAATAAGAGTGACTTATTGAATCTCAATAGGAAATTCTTACTAAATTGTTAATAACGTCCATGTTTTTAAGTTTCTGTTTCTAGAGCTACAAAAACTTGCGTGTTTGAAAACGAACTGTACGGTACTGTGAGTTGATCGTGACTGCACTGTGGAACAAGCATAGTGTTATCAAGGTTAAATTATAAATTTAGCCGTTACGTAATTTAAAAAAAAGTAGACTAACGTGGAATTGTAGAAAAGGCTTGCGTCCACTCAAACTAATATGTCTCATACATCTGAACTGATTTGTTGTTGTTGTTTTTTGATACATGAATGGTAAGTAACAAGGTGTCTTCAAATCTTCGTTTTCGGGTTGGCAAGTGGCAACCGCTTCGTCTAAGTCTTGTTGACGTTTCAACTATTTTATCTTGACCATTTTTTAAAAAGTGGTAGGCAATCTGAAAACGATATCAACATGGACAACAGCTGCGAAGACCTGATTAAATAAAACATTGGACGTGCGCATATGTATAGTAATGTCTCATGCTTCTTCATAACTGCCGCAGTTTAGTAATTCACACTATGTTAATTACTGGTGTCACCACACATCAATTGCTATTCGCGGATATTTTAACACAAAGTCTTCAAAAGACACGCGAATTTCCAATATTAGAAAAATTTCAATTTAAATCCGCCTTAAATTTCTTGGAAAATTTAGAAAATGTACCTATGTCAACAAATTAATTTTATTGGTTTTTGTCTGAAATTCCCAAACCTAGTATGTTTGCCGATTCTTTAATCTTATGTTTATAATTACAGTAACTATTTTTAAGTATTGATTAAAATGTTTGTTTATCTCTTATTCGCATATTTCATCTACATGTTTATTTTAGTGTTAAAATAGCATAAAATTTGATTCAACATTCCACTAATGTATGATCATAATTTGATAGAAGTTGGTTGTTCCATATACTGCGTGTAACTGAGTTCTGGTACACCCCTTTTTTTTCTTTAGTTTTGATTAGGGTTGCCAACTGTTGAGTACAAAAAAAGAGAACATTTTTTTCAATAAACTTATTTGTACCTATGTATACACGTTTTTTACAATTATAATATAAGATTGGTAACTTAAAAAAAAGTGTGAAAAGCCAAAGTTCCTTCAACTGCTGATACTTTGAGATCGAGAGATGAATTTTTGTGTGTAAAAAAAATCACATACCTACGGACATGGAACTAGTTCCTGCACGAAGAATTTTTGAGTGTTTTTTTGACAATACGTGTTGATACAAATCATATTTGCCTTTGTTTGCAACCGAAACTATTGTATTACAAATCGTACAAGTCGCCTCCGATTTAGAATTTGATGTTGGTTTTAAACATGTATATTTGGTTTGCAATTCTTCTTGAAAACAGATAATACGATTGGTTGTTTCAGGCCATGTGATTTGATTTGTAACGTGTGATATTTGCAAACCCCACCACACCTCACCTGTGGACCTGTGTTGACAACACTAGATTGACTAGATCAAAATTTCACATGCTTTTTACCTTTACATACAATAAAATAGTGTTGTTAATTTACATTTCAAATTTAGAGAGGAACTTTTTCTTTTGTGCATTATTAAATAATTATTAATTAGCTAAATTTAAAAAAGAGGACATTTATATAAATAATAAAAAAAGAAAGAGAACAAAAATATTCTCTTAAAAAAGAGAACATGTTCTCTTTAAAAGAGACCTGTTGGCAACCCTAGTTTTGATTGCATTAGTTAATTTATTTTGAATCATAAAATGTTCATTGTACAGCACATGTAAATCTAGCCTTTTAAATACCTACCACTTGTTCTTTCAGTGATCTAACTAGCGACTAAAAATCTTCTAATACTGAACCTTTAAAATTTAGTAGCATCGTGGACTGATATTGGATATCTGTTGCAAAAATGTTACAATCAGAATCAGATATTAACATTGCGTTCATAGTATATTTGCCTTTACGGTTTAAATATCGATATAAATTTAATATTTATCGATATTTAAAACACAGATGCAACAATATTAACCGAAAAGAAAATTTTTGTATTATCTTATTAACCACCTATGGTGATTAGCATCAGTTTGTGGACACACAATGTTTTCAGCATCGATGGCACCAATTACTCCTCTACATCTCATTTCTAGTAAAATCCTTGTTTTCGTATAAACAAATGCTTGAATTTGTAAATATTAAATTATTATTAATGCAAATAAATTTGATCGAAAATAACTTTTCTCTGTTATAAAGATTTCTTGCAAAAAGACCAGACCAGTTTCAAGACTCTTGTCTCTTCGTAAGTATCAGTCTCATATACAATAATACTGGTCTAGTATTTCTACAAGAGATTCTTCAGTAAAAAAGATTTTAAATTAAAATTATTCATTGATCAATAAAATACTCTTAATAACTCCAGCATTTTGAAATAGATTTACAAATTTTTTAAGCTGCATAAACCCATGAATAACACACAAATGAAACATGACATATCTCTGATTAATAATCTTTTCAGTTATTTTTTATTATTATTAATTATATAAAATTATACTGATCTAGCTAGCATTTCTATACGAGATTCTGTATTAAAGGGATTAGTAGTGTAATTAGTGTTATTCACATTAATCAACCAATCATTCAAATAATTCAAGCATTTTGAATCACATTTACTAATTATTTTTTTAACCTGAATAAGCCCATTAATTCCAAATTATGCACAAATGAAACACATGACATACTCTGATCAATCATCTTTTCATTTGCTTATAATTCCTTTAAAAATAGCTATTTATTGCTTATTATTTATTTAGTCATGAGTCCTTCTACTGTTAGGTGTAGGACTGTTGAGTTTATTGCTTAAAAATTGGATAATAATTCAAATTTATTTTCTTTTATCTTGTTCCAATTAAAAATGTACTAATAAAAGTAATACTTCATGTAGGTACATTTATTACTAATTGTATACAAAATACTCTTTATTATATATTATATATAAAATCTAGGAAGATATACAGGGTGTGCCAGATGACGTATTTATAAAACTGTGAAACTAAAAAAAATACATATACAGAGTCCTGCATTAGTGCGTCGCCACCGCCACCGCGCCGGTGTGAGTGGATCTTAAATCCTTAAATTAAATACTTACAAAATAATATTACCGTTTTAATTACCATAAAGAAATGATAATTACTACAAATTAATGAAAATAATTACAATACTGGAAAAATTTTACAGTTTTGCTACATTTTAGACAAGTTTTGTTTTCTGGGCAATACTTTTTTTCCATTTAAATTAATTTCAAATTTACAATCTACTCAGTTATTTATTGAGCAATAAGTTAATGTGTTAGTTAGGTGGTAGGCTTGAGCTAGGGGCCCTCCACTGACGGCACTCCACTTCTTATCTAAGCAGGTGTTTTGGCCACTGTGTATTGTCTATTTAAGGTCAATACACATTATAGGTACGCTCTCGCTCCAGTCGCGGTCCGCTCTCGCTCCACTCCCGCTCCAAAATGTAACGCATTCTATTTTGTAAGCGTTACGTCAGTGCGAAAACCGAACACATTGTGACATTATATATTTTTTGATTATTTAGTAGTAATTTTTAATTAAAATGGTTTTCAACAAAGCAGATTTGTACGACATGGAAGAAAAAATAGAAATAAACTTAAAAGGCGTTAAAAAAGTCTAGAAAATGCATACAATTTTTTTTAATAATACAATATTCATCACTATTAAAAGATAATGGTAACGTAATTTTTCAAATCATATTTATTCGCCATGAAACAGAACCAGCATCGGAATCAAAGGATCTTGCAAACGTGTCTCTTACTTCAAAAGCTGCAGTTGTAGAATTTCCTTCTTCCCTCGGAAATGTCTTAAAATTTCTGTGTTGGTTGTGGTCAATAAATTGTAAATTGTAAATTTTTGTGTTAATATGTCGAATGGATTTTTAACCATTCTACGTGCACGCGATAATCTTTAATTAAAATTTCTTCTTTCGATTTTATTTTTAATTTGTAGTGTAGGATGGCCTTATCATATTATATATTTTTTCAATAGCAAAGCTGGATCAGCGATAACAAAGGGTGCTGATTGTTTAGTTCCTGTAAGAGGTTTATCTTCTGGTACATCAAGAGTTTCAAGAGTACCATTTTGTAAAAAGTCCCCAAAATTTGATGAAGCAAATATACCCCTAGTTTCGATATCGAAGAAATAAAAACTCTGGATTAAATGGAACGGTATTTTAATCTGACGTTTCGCTCATAATTTTATGAGCTCCTTCCTCAGAACGTCGGATTAAAAACGTAAAAAAATAAAGATAACCATTCCAGTAAATCCAGAGTTTTTATTTCTTCGATATCGAAACTAATACAATTATTACAAATATACCACCACCACTACTCCATCCACAGTGGCGGATTTATGATTTTGCCGCCTGTTAGCTAATAAATTTTCGCCACCCTATAATTTTTTTATATATAAACTTAAAAAAAGTTCTCGTTTTTGTTTGAAAAAGTTTTCTATTCCATATAAAACTATAGGTAATGGTTTTTCCTGCTGTGTTTTTGGGCCCCCAAAAACCGGAGAGTTTGTGAATTTTACCACTCTATTTTCGGATAGGTCGGCACCTCACAAGTAAATATCTATATCTGAGTGTTTGATAATTCTTAATATCAAATTATTAATTTTTTTAATTATTTGGACGGATTTAACTTTAATTTGTTGACCCATAAAATTTGCCGACGTAGGCTATAGCCTATCAAGTCTTGTGATAAATCCGCTTCTGTCAATCCATATGAATCAACATGAACGACGATGATTTTGTAATTTGCATTTATCTTTAGACATCCTAAAATATTGCGAGAATTTCGTATCATCAGCTGCCAAATGCGGAAAGAAAGTGTAAAATTCTCCTTCCAACTTTCGACGCTTTAACAAAGGATGTACCCATTTTCTTATCTTTTTGGTATGCTTTTCATCTGCGTCAAGCAATAACGCCACTATAAAAAGGTCTTTATTGCTTAAATTTGCATGTATTCATGTATCTGTATACAATACACTGTAGCGAATGAGTACTGACCGCTACTGGAGCGCGGCTGGAACGCGGCTGGCATGCGTCTGGCTTGCGTCTAGCTCGCGCCTAGCTTGCGGCTAGAGCGCGGCCAGTGTGAATACACTGGACCGGGAGTGGAGCGAAGTGGACCGCGACTGGAGCGAGAGCGTACCTATAATGTGTATTGACCTTAAGTCTTCTTTCTACCATTGGTATATTGGCTAGCTCATGGATAAGTTCATTGCTGTGTTCTATATTGCGGTTGTAATGGTTGTATCGTATTGTTTGGTTGGATATGTACAGGGTGGGTAAATTTCGATGTTTTCATAGGGAATGTCGGTAACTATAAGACTGTTATACATTGTCGAATTTAGAATAAAATGCTCTACAAATTGGCGTTAAAATCAGATATAGCGTCCATAAGAAAAAATTGACCTGATGATGGTTTTAAAAAAACGAAACGTCGCATGGAAAATAAAATTGGGGAATTTGATTCCTTGCAAAAAGTGGCCATGAAAATGTTCTTACAAAAATTAAATTTGACATCAAATGAAAAAGTTACGGGCAAAAAACAAAAATCCACTTTTTTACTTTTTCCCCTATATCTCAAAAACTAAAAGAGCTAGTTAAGTTCTGTTTGCATCAAATTATTAAGCACCTGAATATACAACTTTGCCCCAATTTAACCGAAGTCGTAACTCTTACCGTTTACGAGATCCCCATAGTGGCCCGCGAAAAACGAGAACCCTGTATATCATGTGGAGTCGATTTATTAATTTTCTTTACATTATAGCAATAATTAGGTAATTTTTCATATTTTATTGTTTTCTAGTAGTAGGATTATGTCATTAGGAATAAACCTGGTAAAACAAACTGTCATTCTGTTATTTTAACGATCATTTGACAAAAATTATCACGTTTAATTGTTTTGTTTATATTTTTGTACCTTAAAAACACGAAATGGCTTACGAGTATTCCGAAAAGGTACGAGTATATCTTCACTTTAGCGGACTTTGTCGGAAATTGATAAAATTGCGTGGGCTAATAAAACTAGACTTGCTGAACCCAAATAATATGTTAAAATTACTTGGCGGTCTCATTCATTATAAAAGTTCCGTTTGACAGTTAGGTTAGGTTATTTTAATTCGAACTTTGTCATATTAAAATGTCTAAAATATCTCTGTAAAGTGTATAAATATGATTATAAGGCATATATAAAGCTGTTCCTTTAATCGTTACCCAAAATTAGACAACCTAGTTAATCTATTTTTGTAATATTAAAACAAAATCTCATTTTGGCAACACATTAAAGACAATTTATATAAAAATAGTAATAATAAGAATGAACTAAGAGAAAATTTTAATTTAAATAAAATAAGTTTCACTTGCAGCTTCAGAATTATTATTACTTTGAATAAAACATTCTAACATATCATACTTTTCGTAATATTCGTAAGCCATTTCGTGTTTTTGAGGTACAAAAATAAAAACAATCAACAATTAAACGTGATTATTTCTGTGAAATTATCGTTAAAACAGCAGAATTACAGTTTTTGTCCCGAGTTATATTCTTAATGAATGACATAAGCCTACTACTAGAAAAAAATAAAATATGAAAAATTACCTAATTTTTGCTATAATGTAAGAAAAATTAATAAATCGACCCCAAATGATATATATCATTGGAATCGGGAAAAAATCCTCTTTCTCGTGATGCCAGAGCCAACTATAGGTTCTATTTAAAAAAATACAACTTTGTCACAACTCTAATTTCGAAAAAAAAATTGAAAAATTGTCTAGGCCACTGCATTTTTATCAAAAAAGTGCCTGTAGAACGTCAAAATTATTTTTCTTGATTTTCATAAACAAGTGAGATATAGTCAGTCATAAACGGAAAGTCGAAAAATCGAGTTATCGGCGATAACTCGAAAACAAAAGACGATAAGCAATTTTAGTTTTCACCATTAACTTTTTCTCGAAAAAAGAGATCGAAGAAGCGAGGTCCGTTTTTCGATACCTTTCATAGTTACCGAGAGTTCATATGAAAACATCGAAATTTGCCCACCCTGTACCAAGGAACACCTGTTATTTGGCGGAGGATTTTCGATTGGACTCTTTGTAATATTTTTATTTTGGAAGGTTTACTGCAGCCCCAGAAATCGATTCCGTATGCCCATATCGGTTTTAGGATGATATATACGAGTACTTACTTTATTTTCCAGTTTATAACTGAGACGTTTTTCCTATTAGCCAGTACACTTGTCTAAGCTCCAAGTTAAGCTACAGTTTTTTCACTTTAATATGTGTTTTCCAGGTCAGTTTTTCATCTAAATGTAGTCCGAGGTATTTCACTTCCTTTTTTATTGGTATGTGATTATCATTAATGGAGACTTGTAAACAGGTGCTACGTTTTGTCGTAAATATTATTTGAGTGGACTTATCAATATAATATATATACACTTTGATTCTCCAGTTTCAGCCAGTTTTGTAATACATTCAGAATATTTGGAAATTTTTCAGATGCTCTATTTGGATTTGTGTCAGATATCTGTATTGCTGTCACCAGCAAATGCAGCTGTTGCAGTATCTTATGTTACTGATAAATTAGCTGTGTGCAAAATACAAAATAAAAATCTACCTAGCACACTTCTTTGGGCAATATTAGTTTCATTAAAAAATTCGCTATTATGTATTAGTGTTTGTTTGCCTCAATTTATTTAATTTTACCAATTGTTGTATTATTGTATTCAGAATTTGTAGTACCTACGTATTTAAAATTTTTTAATTGAGACATAACAAAGTTGATGTCTAAAACAGACGAAACGTCTGACACAAAATCTAATTAGAGCAGTGCATACAGAATAAAAAGTTTCATCAAGATAGTATTTTAATTTTTTCAGTATCTGTAAAAATAAAGACAAGTAAGCAAAAAAACGAAAATGAAATTTTTTCTTCTTTTCTGAATAATATCTGAACTAATAAGGCCATAATATTTTTTTACAGAGTAAACATTTTGCGTTAAGCTTCGCAACTTTGTCCTAATTCAACCGACTCTTACGATAATCGAGCTCCCCATGTTGGACCTCGAATTTGTGACACCCTGTATTTTATATCATGTGTAGGTATCATAAAAGGGTGCTGAAAAATATTTCATTAAATTTAAACGAAGGTTTAGCTAACTAAAATGTATTTTTGAAACAATATTCGTATTGTTTATAATTTTAAGCAAGTAATCAATTAAAACAAAAATAGCTAGAAGAGAAACAAGGTTATCTGACTAAAATTAAATTTATTAACAGTTTGTAACTTTTGTTTATTTATTCAACTTCAGCAATGTAGAAATTAAGCATATGACTCCCTAGTGTAAAGTGTAATAACAACTCTGTTAAATTTGAAAATTATAAATAAACGGCGCAAACGCTGGTTCACTTCAAACGATCTTTATCGATCATTATATTTCAAGAATCGGCTGAGTAAATACTGTTAACATACGATTTAAACATCTTTCGGAATGTTATTTTAGTCATGCATCAGGGTTTTTAGCTCATTTGAATAGCATTTTATGACTTTTGTCGTATACCATGAATCATTCTACAGACTTGGATTAATCGAATTCTGGCTTAAATCAAAGTAAAAAAAAAGGATTAAATAAAGAACATGCCAACTTTTGAAGTTATGAAATTTTAAGTACTTTTAGGCAAATACATGAATCACACCAAATATTTCGACAAATTAAAAATTTAATGAACAATTAGGTTGGGATCGATCCAATAATGTAGATTAATGGGTCGTATGCATAAAAGCAAGTAAAAGCTTTTACTACTGATTTTGCAAGTAAATACTCAGTTCCGTATGCATAAAAAGGTTAAGCTTTTACTAGGAGTAGTATTTACTTAATTTTCAGTAAATACTTAAAAACCGAATGCATAACATGGAGTATTTACTTAAAACTTTAAGTAAATACTAGTACAATCTCAAGTCTGCCTATCACCGTACTTATTTTCGCATCTGTCGTAAGCATGGCGTTGTTTATGCAAGTTAAAAGCTCCTACAATCTATAAAAATCGACGAAATCTAAATTCTCGACAATATCGTGCACTATTCAGGTTCGAAGAACGTCATGTCGAGTACCTGGCAAAAATATTCTTGGGCAACGTGGACGAAACCAGAGGTGGTGCTCTTTCACGACAGAAAAAAGCCGAGGTATTTTTAAGATACGTAGGTGATCCCGGATTTCAGATAGGCGTTGATGAGGATGTAGGTGTTAATCAAAGTATAGTTAGCCGAACTGTAACAGAAGTTGCGTGCAAAATCTGTACCAACCGCCAAGGCTGGATCAAATTTCCAAAAAATATGGGTGAAGTAGATAAAGCAAAAAGAGATTGGAAGACAAAATTTAATTTTCCGTGTTGTATAGGAGCCTTAGACTGTACACACGTCGAAATACTCAGACCACCAGAGCACGCTGACGAATATATCAATAGAAAGTCCAAGCCTTCCATTAACGTTCAAGCTACTTGTGATAGCAAGGAATTATTTAAGAGTGTTGATGCTACCAATCCAGTCCAGTACCAATACTTATGACAGTCGGGTGTTACGAAAATCTGGATTGAAAAGATTGCCACTTATAACGGAAATGCAGTCATAATTGCCTGATAATGATGTCCAAAAGCATTACAACAAAGTACCTACATGCAAAAACAGATTTATTATTGAAAGACAAGTTAAGTAAAGACAAGGAGACAATATTTCAGCTACGATTCCTACACTTTTTAAACATGTGCTGGAAATCATGCAAAATTCCTGAAGATTGGAAAAAAAGCTAAAGTAACGTCTATTTTTAAAAAAGGAGAAAGGAACCGATGTAAGAACTATAGAGGCATAAGCCTATTAAATACAGCATATAAAATCTATGGAAAAATAATAAATAAAAGGCTTTCCAAAATCTCTGATACATTAATTCTAGAGGAACAAGCCGGGTTTAGAAAGGGTAGAAGTTGCACTGACGATGTGTTCACGTTAAAACTTATACTCGAAAAAGAATAGAATATAATTTAGAAACGCATTTGGCGTTCGTTGACTATGAAAAAGCCTTCGACAAAGTAGACCGCGAAAAACTATGGAATATATTACGCACAAGAGGATATCCTAAACATCTTATACAAACAATTAAAAGCCTATATAAAGACACTAAAATAGAAATACACGGAGGAAATAACAAAAACATTGTAATTGAAACCAATCAAGGAGTGACACAAGGCTGTAGCCTTTCACCTACACTCTTTAACATATACCTAGATGATATGATAAGAAAATGGAAAAATCTAGTAAAACCTGAAATAAATATTAATAACCATCTAAGAATAAATACCTTGCTATTCGCCGATGACCAAATAATAACACAGAAGTCTGAAGAAGACTTACAAAGATCCGTTTACCAATTACACAAACTGTCTACTGAATATAATCTAAAAATATCCTTAAAGAAAACGAAAACAATGGCATTCTGGGGAAAGCATCAAGTAAGAACCAAAATAGTAATTGATAACAAAACTCTGGAACAAGTATCACATATACAATATCTAGGTTGTGATGTAACATTTAATATAAACAAGGATCTAGATAATAAATTACACCGTTATCAAATGATGTGCGGCACAATAAGAAGAACTATGAACGGAAAGGCCAGAAAGGAAACACAATTAAAGTTATATAAAATAATGGCTATACCCACTTTACTTTACGGCTCCGAATGTTGGTCTTTAACATCAAAAGATAAAAATAAAATACAATCAACGGAAATTAAATTTCTCAGGGCATTCAAGGGGTGCACAAGAAGGGACAAAATAAAAAACGAAAATATTAGGCGTGAATTACAAACTAACGCAGTTAACGACACCATAAAAGAACACCAAGAGAAATGGGAAGAACATCTACACAGAATGGAAAATGGAAGACTGCCTAAAGAAACAACAGAATATAGACCTATAGGAAGAAGGAGTGTGGGAAGGCTGCGAAGAAGGATGGCGGTCTAAATTTGATGCCGGAACAGGCCAATGGCCTAAGCCTGGAAAGAAGAAGAAGAAACGTTAAGCGAAGGTTTCCACATAAAGGCATTGAGAACAAATGACGGGAAATCGAAATGCAAAGATAGGAAAGAATGAAAGAAAATAACAGAGGCAGCCAGGACCAACAACAAGCTTTGAAAATAAGAGGGAGAGGACCGATCCACCTCAACAAATAGATTTAAAAAAAAAAAACGTCTCGGCGTTAGCCATAATCCTAAGAATTATACTGCTCAATGAACTCTGGAAGAAGACGTCTAAGCAAAAAAAATACATAAAAGACCCTCCTTAATTTTCGATAAGAAATAACCTCCCGTTTTTTTGCAATACCTAAGGAACACTCTGTATATTATTAATCTATAATGACTTTAGCCTTACGGCTGACAAGCGTTTAATGGGTTCTGTTTGTTATGATGTTAAGTCTGTTTTATACTACACTATTTTTTCGTTTAAGAAAATCGTATACGATTTTCTAGTACGGTGTCAATCAGAAATTAAAAATCTTGAACGAAAAATTCGTACGAAATTATTACCGTCCCTATATCCGTCCAATTTTAGCATGCGCGCATGCGTATTCTACTGTTACTGTATCTGACCGCATGTCATTTGTGGGTTAGGTTAACTGAAACAATCAAACGATGTTAAATACTACTTATTACCGTTAATCCCTCACAATTTATTTTGTAGGAATAAATATATAGAATGGGACAAGCGTTAAATATACGTTAAATTTGAAAATGATTCGCTTTCTGTTGTGATCAAATTGAACATTTGACATGGTTACTCAAGGTGCCAACAAAATATGATAAAAGTTACTAAAAAGTAACCAAAATATATTGGGGTTTTCGTACCAAAATATAATACAATGTAAAAGGTTCATATTTTCCATGCTAAATTCTTGAATGAAATTTTTGTATCAAAAATCGTATACGATTTTCTTAAACGAAAAAATAGTATAGTATAAAACAGTCTTTAGGAATAATTATTCTATAGAACTGGCGGCAGTTGACACTACTACCGATGATAATATTTGAATCGTTAACATTAAGTAAAAGCTAGTAGTATTTACTTAATATTTTCCAGTATTTACTACCTAGTACTAGTAAAAGATTATGCATATGACATCTTGCAATAATTGCTTTTACTTATATTATACTTAAGTTACATTTAAAAATAACTTCGTATAAATATGATTTACTTTTACATTTATTGTTCGTAACATAAAACGGTAATTAATTAAATTTATAATAAAATACAAGTAAATAATCTTGTCACTAATAACATTTTCCACACAGTTGGCACAGAAGGGTCACTTATTTGGAGCCAAATCTGGAATAAAAAATAATTAAATCGGTTTTAAATATTTGTTTATTCTGTAAGATATCATATTATGCATTACCCTAGATGGCCTAGATTTTAGCAATATTAGAAATATTCGCAAGAATCAAGTACCCTTGCATAGGAAAAAACTGTTTAGAATTCTAAAATGTGACTTAAAATTACTATAAAAATAAAAATTGGTAATTTCACGTTAAATATTATATTTAGTAAAGTTTTAAATTCTAAACAACCTTTTAATGCAAACTTTTATTACTTTTAAAATAAAGGCAATTTACTCCTGCAAATACTCATAAAATCTATAAAATCTAGTGGCAATGAATGTTTTAGGACGTGGAGTTTAGAAGGAATTTCTGGTCAGTGGAGTCAGAGTCGGAGTTGAAAAAAATGTACCGACTACGACTTCGAGTACACAACAAAAAATTGAATAAAAAACAATATACCTACTACATAACTGCGTATTCTGGTTATATTGTTGTTGTCGTAAGTTCAAATATTTATGTTTATTTCAACAACAAATTAAAAAACCTTTGTAACTTGTACTACATGAGTTTTAAAAGGTCTTATACCTTTTTTTTTACAGCCTACTGTTTTTCTTTTAAAAAAACAACTTAGAAACCTTCGTCTGTTGCGTATTATTGAAAATAACTACATCAACCCTTATGTATTTGGTATGAGAAAAAACTAACGAATTTAAATAGGTCCATTTAAAAAAAGGTAAGTTTGTGTCAAAACTTTTTTTTAGTATCCACATCGAATTTTAAAAATAATCTTTACACATTTTTTAGATATTTACAACAATAAAAGAGATATGACACATTATAAATATGACAAAAATAACTCAAAAGCCGGAAATGATAGAATATTTTAGAAAACGGTTTTAAGTGACTTTTAAAAAACTTTTTTTGTAATTTAACAGTTTCTCTATCTTCAATATTAAGCAAGATACCGATGTAATAC
Organism: Elmis aenea; assembly: GCA_947652605.1. Taxonomy (NCBI): domain Eukaryota; kingdom Metazoa; phylum Arthropoda; class Insecta; order Coleoptera; family Elmidae; genus Elmis; species Elmis aenea. The sequence goes on along the minus strand of OX393578.1, from coordinate 31,728,377 downwards.
CATCGAATTTAGGCCACCCTGTACATTATAATATTAATAACTTAATAATGTAGGCTTTATTTTCAACTGGACATATCAACATTTAAAATGTTCAACTTAAGTTGTAATTGTTGCGGAAGTCTCAGAAAAAACAAATATGACATTTCGGGAGATTTGTAGCTCTTGATTAGACTTTTGTTATTTGGCAATGGCTATTTAGAATTATTCTTCACTTGAACATTATTTTCAGTTAACTGAAGTACGAAAAAAATTTTTGTTTATTAGTTATTTTGCGAAGAATATGCGGCAATATTTGCGAATACAATATTTTATTCGACATGCTACTTACCTTGGATCAATTTCGAATATGTCCGAATACAATATTTTATGAATAGTTACTGGCCCATGATCAATCCTTAGGTTTGTGATTTTTTCACGAGGAAGTCTGTGTGGAAAATTGGGCAATGTAACACCGTTAACAGTGGCCTAAAAATGATATTTTTCATGAAATAATACAAATAAAGTTAGCATAAAAGCGACAATGTATGTCGTACAAATTTTGAATATTTTTCACACAAGACAATTGGTTCATCTTTATATTAAGGTGCAAATATATTGAATATATCCTGTATGTATGTATGTATGTATGTACAGATAGTTGCGAATAAGCGGCAGTTCCACACTTCCGTCGTACGTACGTACATTTGTAAACTAATGGTGATTTTTATTGCATATCAAAATACAATGGCATTTTTGTATACTTTTTACAGCATCGTTTTTTTCCCTAATACAGCACACTTTTTTTTAAATTTTGACTGGAACTGACAACGATAATTTTTTAGATGATAATTTAAAAAAATGATGCCGATGATTTATACCTTTGGTTGTTTTTTGATACGCTAGCGTTTATTTTCTATTAATAAATGTGCGCCACAAAATATTTACTTGCCTGAAAGTAGTCAGCTTCACATCGTATTACGATTTCGAATGGCTGTCCAACGTTAACAGGCATTTGATTTGTTCTAATTTCGTGACCAAATGTTTCATCAACCTTTGAATTCATAATAATTACCTTTTGGCACATGCGAATAGCCAGGTCAAATGCATAATCTTTGTTAATTAAAAAGACTATACGAAATCTAAAAAATTAAAATGAATATAAATATCTTGTAATTTATTAAGTGTTTTTTCCCCATAGTTTTATATAGGTAACTACCGAAAATTTTACTCATAATATTTTTACTCATTTTTGCTCTTCAAAATTCGCACTACAAAAAACACGTCCTTATCGATATCCATCATAACCTACATTGGGCTATATTAAGCATGCGTGTTATACACGAGTGCGTGTCATAGGTGACGTTTTCGGTAATTATAAAGATTAATTCGGATTACACGATGTTATCTGTATCAATAAATCAAGTATTTTTATCAACGCCAACTTATTTAAAATTATTGTTGAATTAGTATTTTATACAGGGTGTAAATGAATTTTGGTACACCTTTTATTTCTTTAGTTTTGATTTTAGAGAAATGAACTTTTAGACATATGATATGAGGAAAAAAACGGATTATTCGAACATATACGCGGTGTCCCAGATAACATTTCCAACATGAGGATCTCGCTTATCATAAGAGATATAGATTTGCTTAAATTAGATGAATTATTTCCAAGTATAAGAGGAGCTACAACCGATTTTTAAAAGTAAAAAATTCCTCGAATTTCAGATGTTACAGCAAAAAATATCAAAATGTTGAATTTCTTTTTTTTTTCATAAATTTTTTGTCATAATCATTAGATTAATTTTACTGGTACTTTCTTAACGGACTATCTCATGTAGAATGTAACTACTATTATAGATTTTCTTTATCATTTTGTCATATTTTTTTAAATAAAAAATAACTTACAACATCCCTAAAAATTATATTCTACCAATTCTTTATCAAACTATCTATGAAAAAAGAAACAAAGAACGACTAAATAAATGTCGAATGACAGTTACCATTTGTCGGCGGTATCATTTATTAGAATTTTATAGTATTGTTGTGTAGTTTAATAGTCTTTGTAGTAATTTTTATAATTATGGCTACATAAAATAACGAAAAATTTGACATGTTGAGATGCTACATTCATTGCCATAGAAACCGTATAGAAACAGTTGATTCTGATTCTTCATTGATTTGTTTTGGATTTTTGGTTGGTTTCTTTTAAAATTATTTCCAAATTTCGGTAATTACGCGCACTTTGTTGCCTTCTCTCGGGATACGCTTCAAATATATTCGCTCAGCTTCTGAAGTTCGAGGAATTTTGTAATTAATTTAATTTAAGCAAACCTGTATCTCTTATACTATTTATTTAGATTTCAAATTAAATTCTCTTTCAAAAATGTATGAGGTTTTTTGTACTCAACATCAATAGTTTTTTGAGTTATTTACATGTTTTTTTTTTAAATAATCATAGTAACAAGCCTCTTAAAAAACATTAACATATCACAACTTATCAAGTCAGAACGAATTGTTTTAAAACCTTATTTGACAATAGTGTCATTGTAATTGCTAGCAAGTAAAAGTTTGAAAACAATACACATGGTGTTTCTTTTGCCCGGTTTGTTTTGCTAAATTTCAAACACGAATAAATCAGTTTCTTATGAATTACCCTATACAGGGTTCTCGTTTTTCGCGGGCCACTATGGGGATCTTGTAAACGGTAAGAGTTACGACTTCGGTTAAATTGGGGCAAAGTTGTATATTTAGGTGCTTAAAAATTTGACGCAAACAGAACTTATCTAGCTTTTCTAGTTTTTGAGATATAGGGGAAAAAGTAAAAAAGTGGATTTTTGTTTTTTGCCCGTAACTTTTTCATTTGATGTCAAATTTAATTTTTGTAAAAACATTTTCATGGCCACTTTTTGCAAGGAATCAAATTCCCCAATTATATTGTCCATGCGACGTTTCGTTTTTTTTAAACCATCATCAGGTCAATTTTTTCTTATGGACGCTTTATCTGATTTTAACGCCAATTTGTAGAGCATTTTATTCTGAATTCGACAATGTATAACAGTTGGCACATTTTTGAAACAATTGTTGTTAAAAATGGCAAAAACCAATATTTTATTTAAAACAAATTCTAATCGGCATGATAGATAATTGTCTTTGTCCCTTTTTCCTTGGAAGAAGGTGAGTAAATTACTATTAAAGGGATTTAATTAAAAAAATCGGTATTAATAAATATCTTAGGAACGCATTAACATTGTTCACTTATTAGCAAATATTTTTAGAATATTTTCTTCGGTTAAGTAATAAATGTCTCTAAAATGTGTATTTAATCTCTTATTTGACATGCAATTATTTGTAACAAAATGTTCGTAATCAAATAATATGTGGTCATAGTTTACAAAAAACGTCTAGAAATCTGTTTACGCTTTTTGCTTATTAGAAGTTATTAAAGCTGATAAAAGGCATAACTCGTTATTTTTTGTTACAAATATCTGTATGCCAAATAAGAATTAAATACACATTTTAGAGAAATTTATTACTTAACCGTAGAAAATATTCTAAAAATATTTGTTAATAAGTGAACAATGTTAATGCATTCCTAACATATTTATTAGTACCTATTTTTTGATTAGTAATTTTATGCGGTTTAATTACCTGTTTCCAAGGAAAAAGGGACAAAGACAATTATTTACCATGGCGATTAGGATTTGTTTTAAATAAAATATTTGTTTTAGCCATTTTTAACAACAATTGTTTCAAAAATGTGCCAACTGTTATACATTGTCGAATTCAGAATAAAATTCTCTAGAAATTGGCGTTAAAATCAGATATAGCGTCCATAAGAAAAAATTCACCTGATGATGGTTTTAAAAAAACGAAACGTCGCACGGAAAATATAATTGGGGAATTTGATTCCTTGCAAAAAGTGGTCAAAAAATGTTTTTACAAAAATTAAATTTGACATCAAATGAAAAAGTTACGGGCAAAAAACAAAAATCCACTTTTTTACTTTTTCCTATATCTCAAAAACTAAAAGAGCTAGATAAGTTCTGTTTGCGTCAAATTATTAAGCACCTGAATATATAACTTTGCCCCAATTTAACCGAAGTTGTAACTCTTACCGTATACGAGATCCCCATAGTGGCCCGCGAAAAACGAGAACCCTGTATATATTTTAACATTTTCCTGTCGGTAATTTAATTTAAAGCAACAATTATGTCAAATAAAGTTTCAAATGAATTCATTTTGACATTCATAAGTTGTGAAATGTTAATATATTTTTAGAGTCATTACTTAAATATTTTTAAAAAAAACATAAATAACGCAAAACGATTGATTTTAGGTACAAAAAACTTTACCCATTTTTAAAACAGACTAATATGAAATCTAAAAAAATACAAAACATACGGGGTGTTCCATTAAAAGTAACACAATTTGGTATCGGTGCGCAAAAACAAAACACTGTATAGTTGAAAATAATTTAAGGTCATGTATCTAATGTCCACAAACAGCTTATGTATATTGAAACCTTATTTTTATGATTTACCAATAATAGAGCAACGAATAATTTGTCTTGGCTGGGACACTCTGTAAAGTAAAAGTAAATTTATTAAGGGAAAAACGAAATTCACCATTGCAAAAGTTTTACTCTTTGAATCTACAATTTATTGTTTAAATTTTTTATGTATAGCTCTACGGGACATAAGTGTTTTAAATTTTCAACAAATTACCTGTCGATATTCTCTGTAACTATCCCTTGTACTGTAACGATTTTATCGCAGATACTTCCATCAGGAATGCTACCGGCGTATGGAACAGTCTGTATGAATATAATAGTAGTTTGTTAAACAATTGAGAGATCTTAAACTTACCACATCAGTAATACAAGCCATCTTTTAAACTCGTCTGAAAAGTGATCGAGCAAAACTGAACTTTATTTTTAGTAAAGTACGGTTTTAATAGTAAGGCGTGTACTACTCTAATAATTTTGAAGGTGTTTATTGGCTTAATCGTTTACTTATAGCAGTGGCGTAGCTAGAATCTTTAAAAGGTGTTATTTGAAAATAAAACATAATAGCGAGTAAATGATAATTTACAGAAAACTAAATAAACAAAACTAAATATCACATTTTTGCTAAACAGTGACAATAAAATCAAAGGTTAGCAAGTTTTTTGTTTTTAAAGGTGCATTTAATACTTCTGGAAGTTTAAAGGTGCGCAGAAAACCTAAATATATACCGAATACACAGGACATCACAAACTAATGTGTAAGTGCAAGTGCGTAACTTTTAGTTTGTTTGATCACGCTGCGAACTTAACCGTCAACGCTCGCCGCGACTCGTTGCTGTCACGTTGGCTATACATACAGATAAAATTGAATTTAAATATAATATGCTATTTATCTGCAGATTATACAAAAAAATAAAGATATGATTTATTAATGTATACATCCAGCGTCTACCATAAAGTCAACGTCAATGAAGTTCACATATTTTTAAGATCGATAAGAAAAAAATATGAACCCGGTCATGTATTGTAGGAATAAGAAGCAATTGTTTAGGTAATTTCTTAATAGACTAGTTTTGCAAAAACATAAAACCATTATTTGTTAAATAAACTGAATTTTTTTTTTCGGTTATCAAAATCACCATCAAAAAGTTTGAAATAAACATCTAATCTAAAATATCCCTTAATAGTTTTGTGCAGTATACAGGGTCCTGCAACAGAGCGTCGGGCTTTCATAGCGCCCCGCCCGTAAGAGATAGAAAATTATTTTCAGCTATACAATACAGGGTGTCCCATTTTTGCGCTATAACAAAAACTAAGATTTTTTTAAATGGGACACCCTATATATTTTTAGGTCTTCGGATGTTATTTTTTAACCTCTACATGAATATGTCTGTTCACTTTTTGATTTTGTGCTAGTATTGCCAAAACGTAAGCATGTGTCAACTTGACATTTAAATAAATTTAGTATTTAAGCGGATATTAATTTTGTTATAAAATTAATTGTTTTTATTCAAAAACTATGAAAAGTAACAAATTGAAAATACATAAAAGAGAAACGACATATAAAGTTATGGCCAACTAGGATTTCTGTTTAAAAAAATATAAGTTTACTTCATATCTCAAAAGTCGGTCGCAAAAAAAATATTTTTGTCTTTAAATTAAACATAAAAATTTGTATAAGAAAGGTATATAACATTTTGTTCTATTTCAATAAATAAAAAAGTTATAGTAAATTTTCAAAAATGATGAAATTCCATTTTGCGCCTGTAGTGTCAAACTGGAAAGTGATATAAGAAATCTGATAACATAGACCTTTTATTCTCAAAAAAAATAGCCCAAGAGGCCGATATCAGATTTTCGCAAACTATTACGGTAACCGATATACCCCATAAAACACTAAAATTTTGTCCACCCTGTACATGTATTATATTTGCGCTAGTCTGGCTAGATATAAAATCATATTATTTAAAACCAAGGCTGCTAAGCCGGTTAAAAAAAAATCGACTCCAACTCCGACTACTTATGGTGTTTTTGATAAAAAAGAGGAAAAAAAACTTAAAGAAATTATTTCAGTTTTTTTGTTTACTTTCTACTGCGACAACCGACCAACTCGCATTTTTTTATTACTGTAAAATTTACACATGACTGGGAGTCGATACTGTTTTCCCGACTTTTACTCCACTGGCCAGAAATTCTTCCTAAACTCCCAATCCGACTGCACGACTCCACAGCCCTGTTTAAAACTACCCCAAACTAGTTTTCAGCCGAGCCGTACGTTGGTAAGACTAAACTATCAAAAGCGGTACGAGATGGTTATAAGTTTGGTAAACATTGCTGTATAGTTTTTCTCCAGCAGTACATTTTGTATTAATTCATGTACACATACATGAAGTCTGAAGTGTTTTATGCACAAGCGTCAACTTTGGACTAATAAATGTATTTGTAGGGGATTGATAAGTAGAGGTTGGCAATAGCATAGGAGGTTAAGGTTATGTTATGTGACGTTAAGATGTTATGTAAAGCACGTTGACAATATATTTATATATAATTAATGTATCTTATCCGTATCCGACCTTACATGGTGTCAGGTTGTTACATAGCGTTAATTTAACATAAGTGTCAGTATTTAACGAGGGGAAACGGAAAAAGAAGACATAAAAGTCAAGTGAAAATAACAAGTGTAAAAATAACCTCAAAAGAAAAGGCGGCAAAGCGAATACCTCAAGGGGGAAAATAAGTAAGATCAAGTTTAGTAGCAGTGTAAGTGCTAAATAATACATAGACAGTAGCAATACAAGTGCTAAATAAAACAAAAAAACATAGACAGCAGCAGTGTGAGTGCTAAATAAAACAAAATAACAGTACAAGTGCCAAACAAAATGAGTGCGGCAGAAGAACTACGCCAACAGGTGCAACAGTTACAAGATTTAATTGTCACTATGCAGACGCAAAACCTGCACAATACGCTATATTCGGTACCAGCCCCCGATAAGTTTACATTTCAAAAAGAAGACTGGACTGAATGGAAAAAAGTTACGAAAGGTACAAAACAGCTGTAAAGTTAAATAAGTTGGAACAAAAAATCCAAATCAACCAATTGTTTTTACATATGGGAAACAAAGTGAACAAGTTGTTATCAACAATACAAAAAAAGGAAGAAGAGATACAGTCCTAAGATGAAATAATAAAGCTATTTGAAGATTATTATGTCAAAAAGACAAATACATCCGGGCCAAATTTAAAAGCCGGAACCAGTCCGAAACAGAAACAGCTGAAGAATACATAGCAGCGATTGTCGAAATAGGCAAAAAATGCAACTATGGAAATTTAGAAGAAGAGTTAATTAGAGATAGACTCGTAGTAGGGGTCCGTGATCCAAAGTTATCAGAAGTTTTACAACTAGATGATAAATTAACATTACAGAAGGCAATAGACCGGATTTTGCAGTCTGAATCTGTAAAAGCACAGGCAAAAGAAATGAGAAAAACAAATAAAGATGTTGATGTAGTAAAAATAAACAAGAAAAGATATCAACACCCAGAAACAAAAAAGAAACTAGCGTTTCAAAAACCAAACGAATGTACAAGATGCGGTGCAAAGCCAAAACATTCATATTACGAATGCAAAGCTCATAATGTAAAATGTAATAAGTGTTCATTACGAGGGCATTATGGCAAATATTGTCGAACTAAGAAAATATTTGAAATAGATGAAGACGAAGATGATAACACCCAAAGTGAATTCGAATTGGATGAAATAATAAAAATAAACAATGTTGATAAATTTGAAGAAAAATGGTATGCTAGATTAAAAATAGGAAAATAAGTAATCAAATTCAAAATCGATACAGGTGCTGATGAAAGCATTTTGGCATGGGATACATATAAAAAATTGCCATACAAGCGTCCCATAGCCAAAACTACAGATACACTAATGGGCCCAGGCCACACTAAATTAGATGTTATAGGCAAAGTAAAATTATATGCAACATGCAATGGTGTCGAAACAGAATTAAAAATGTACGTTATAAATGCAAAAGAAAATTTACTAGGGAGATCTGACCTAGTAAAGTTAAATATTGCAAAATTTATCAGTAGGGGTAACAAAATACAAATAGCAATTCAAGAGGCACAAATAGATGAAGCAAAAAAGTTCAATTTGCATAATACAATTGTTAACGATTACAAGGAACTGTTCCAAGGACTAGGTAAAATAAAAAATAAAACTTATAATATCAAAGTGCAGAAAAATGCAGTACCCTTCACAGTCGGAAATCCAAGAAGAATACCATTTGCATTAATGGAAAGTACAAGGAAAGAAATAGAAACGATGAAGAAAAATGGTGTGATAGAAGAAGTTACAGAACCAACGGAATATTGTGCTCCAATGGTTATAGCCACACGTTTAAAAAGTGACGAAAAGAAAATAAGAATATGTAACGATTATACGGAACTTAATAAATATGTAATCCGAGAGAGACTACAGTTACCAAGTGTTGACGAGACATTAGCTCAAATGAAAGGAGCTAAAGTGTTTTCAAAATTGGACATGAAACATGGATTTTGGCAATTAACTTTGGACAAAAAGTCTAGACATTTTACATGTTTCATCACACCGTTTGGAAGATTCGTATATAATAGATTACCCCAAGGATTATCGTCTTCACCAGAAGTATACCAAAGAACAATGGAAGACATATTAAAAGGAATCAAAGGAGTGAAAGTTCACATAGATGATATAATTATCTATGGAAGATCTGAAATAGAACATAAAGAAAATTTGAAAAATACATTGGATAGATTAAAAGAACATGGTATCATTCTAAATGAGAAAAAACGTAAATTTGAATTTACAGAATTAAATTTCTTAGGACATATAATTGGAGAAGAAGGAATAACCGCAGATCGAATAGAAGCACTCTCAAAATTTCAAGAACCTAAAAATATCAAGGAGTTACAGAGATTTTTGGGAATGTATAACTACAAATTTTGTAATATATATTACAAAATTTGTAGCCAATTCATCAGATAAAACGTATCTATTAAGGCAATTATTAAAGAAAGATAAACAATGGATATGGACCACACATCACCAGAAGTGTTTTGACGAATTAAAACAAACGTTAACACATTTACCAATTTTGGCTACATACGAAGTTGATAAGGAGACTAGAATATCAGCCGACGCATCAGCATATGGCATTGGCGGAGTTTTAGAGCAACTACAAAAAGATGATACATGGAAATCAGTTCTATATTGCTCAAAATCACTGTGCAACAGAAAGGCTGTACGCACAGATCGAAAAAAAAAGTCTAGCAGTTACATGGGTATGTGAACGATTTAAACAATATTTAGTAGGAAAAACATTCGAAATTAGGACCGATCACTTACCCTTGTTGGCAATATTAAAGACAAAACCAATACAAAATTTAACCCCAAGACTACAGAGATTTAGAATGCGACTAAGTTGTTTTAATTTTGAAATAAAACATGTCCCTGGAAAAGAATTTTATATCGCAGATGCTTTAAGCAGAGCACCATTGGACATAGGAAAACAAGATAAGGATATATTAGAAGAAGAAATAATTGAAAATAAAATGATCAACATATGTGAATTATCAAACAAAATAAACCAAAACGAAGATCGAAAATTACGGTTATTGCGAAAGTATCTAGCAGAAGGGTGGCCTAACAAGAAAAATTGTCCCGAAGAAATACTACCTTATTACAGATACAAAGATGAAATAGGAATAATGGATGAGTACCTCTGTTTCAAAAACCGCATAGTCATACCGAGCAAAGATAGACGAAGAATATTAGAAGACATTCACAAAGGACATCAAGGAATAAAAAAATGCAGGGCTAGAGCAAAAGAAACAGTATGGTGGCCCCAAATTAATAATCATTTAGAAGAAATAATTAAACAGTGTGAAAGCTGCATAAAAAACTCAAGAGTTACTATAGAACCGTTGATACCCAGTCCGGTTCCAAATAGACCCTGGGAAGTAATCGGAACCGATTTATTTGAGTTAGAAGTAAAAAAGTATCTCTTAATAGAAGACTACTATTCAGCATATCCTGAATTGTACGAAATGAAGAAAACAAAAACCGAAAACGTGATAGATAAATTAAAAGCAACAATCGCTAGACACGGCATTCCAGAAAAAATTAGATGCGACAACGGGCCCCAATTTGATAACGAGGAATTTAAAAATTTTTGCAAAGATTATGGAATTAAACTAATTAAAGTAACCACAAGTAGTCCAAAGTACCCAGAATCAAACGGCAAAATAGAAAGAGGGGTCGGAGCCATGAAGAACTTGTTAAAGAAAAACAAACATAATGACATATATTTGGCATTACTAATATATCGAAACACACCGTTAGCTACAGGAGAATCCCCTGCAAAAAGATTAATGGGAAGAAATTTAACACGTTGACTGCGTTACATACCCCCGGGGTCTTGTAGCAGTTCATTCCTACTGTGCGGGAGCCAAATTTACAAAACATTACCCACGTGCGTTGCTTATAAAAACTTTATTTTTCTTCCGATTTTACTTTTATAAACAGCTTTGAGATTATTGTAGTTTACGCAACCAAAACGTAGCATATTTTAATACTAGTCGCCGGCGGTATGTAACGCACAGAATTCATAATTATTACTTCTGTGCGGCACGAGTCTCCGGCGGTAGGTACGGCCGATAGGCAGTATCTTGCATGTACTAACGATTCTCGGCTATTTTACCATTTAGAATTGCACTTTAAAAAAAACGGTTTAACCCTTTAACTGGCAAATTAATTTATCATAGTTGTCCCAAAAAAAATACATTTTTATAATTTAATAAACATATAAATTTATATATTATAGATATAGTAATATTTCATATTTTATCTCAGAAATATTAACTTGAATCATTTGTCACTGTAAATATTCAGCTTACTTTAAAAATTGTTAGGCTTATTATTAACGGTATATTTACCGCTAATGCTGGCATACCTGGGTATTTGTAACAACTAGTTCAGTTAATCAGTTAATTATTAGTTTGACCACATTAAACCCTTAACAAACTGCGGTCGTCATTACCAGTTAAACGGTTAACATGTCTAGTCGGGCTAAGAAAATTTTAGAATTAGCGGCAAAAGAATTTCCTGAGAATGTGGAAAGTGAAGAGTCAAGTGTCCAATTTGAAGATGATTACCAGAATGAAAGTTCTGAGGAAGATCCATATAGCAGCGACGATTCTATTAGTGATAAACCTATAAGATTTCGTCTAGAGAAGCATCTAGTGAAGATGAGGAATCGCGTCAAAGTGATAGTGAGTGGTGATATTGGCATAAATATGGATGATAAATTTTACAATTTTTTTTTATGCTTTCTGATCCCCGGAGATAAGTGCGGAGTGAGACCTTATTAAATTGGTTCTTTGTAATAAAGATTCCATTGCTAAAATATCCAAACAGTTAGCAAAAAAAGTTTTAGATGGGTTTGTTTTTAATCTTGCGTACATACCCCGCGCGGTATGTAACGCACAGCAAAGATGAGCTGTTACAAGACCCCGGCGGTATGTAACGCAGTCAACGCCAAAGTACTGTCGAATAGCGCCGCAGTCAACGTGTTAAAAGACGTTGTCCCAACCACCAAAACATACCTAGAACCCACAACACCTGATCATAACGAAATAAGGGAAAAAATGAATAAAGAGCAGCTAAAACAAAAAGCAAACTTCGACAAACGGCATAGGACGCAGGAGCTACCAGAGCTGGAGAACGGAGGAAGAGTGTGTATCGTCGATATGCAGAGAGAAGGGAAAGTGGTGAAACCAGCAAATGAACCAAGATCATATCTGGTTCATACCGAGAAACAAACAGAAGAAACTGGAGATTCTTGAAGCCACTGCCTACAGTAGAAAAACAATCGGTGAGACAAAAGTGAGATAGTGACTTTACCTTTAAGGCGCAGTGCTAGGTCTATACAAACACCGAAAAGATATTTACAATAAACTTAATGAGGGGGATGTAGGGGATTGATAAGTAGAGGTTGGCCATAGCATAGGAGGTTAAGGTTATGTTATGTGACGTTAAGATGTTATGTAAAGCACGTTGACAATATATTTATATATAATTAATGTATCTTATCCGTATCCGACCTTACAGTATTAGCCGGTGCCAATTCGCTTTATTGACATGTCTAACTGTAAATGACATTATTTTGTGTCTATTGAGGTCATAAAAATTTTAGCGTCTTGTGAACATCTTAAGAAAGCGTACTGCCATGAGATTGAGAGTGCGATGTGTATCAGAAGCTAAGTTAGTTGTGAACAGCGCATGCGTGTAAAATTCTATCTATAGTTCTTGCTTTCGTTCATGTACGTTTTTACCTTCCACAAACTAGTTCATGAATTTATCCGACAACTGCTGGAACAGCCGACTAACCGTCCGATGAACTATCAGAGACCATGCGGAACATAATATCGATACTGCTATATCTGATCGTTTATCGGATCGCATTGAGCCTTGCTGGAACAAATCTTATAATGATTTCTTTAGCTGTCGAAAGCATAAGACTTCATATCGACTCAATAAAGTCTTGTGAAAGCTTGTCCTGTAAGACATTTGGCACTATACTCTGTAATGAAAGGCAGAAGCTTAAAACATAAAACGATAACAAGCTGTTGTAAAATATGTTTGTTATTTCGTAAAATCAATAAATTTTCTCTCATTCGCTGAAAATCGCTTAAATTATAAATTGTTTATTTTTACATCTCCTCATTATTTACAAGCATAAGTTATTTTAATATAAAAGCTAAACGCGGCACTTTTTAACATTTGCAAATTTCTCGACTTCCTAGGCTCTTAAAATAAACTGCTTATGCAATATAGGTTTTTGATCATATTCGACGTGTATTTATTTATATTTAACGAATATTTTTTAATATTTCTGCGTACGTGGATTTGGAGGTTCTTATTTCAATAATAGATCAACAGTATAATAAAGTACATCAACAACCACCAAAATTATGTTCTTTCAGTTCATTATCATAAGTATTTATAACTAACAAAATTAAATAAAAAGTAAAGAAAATCAGATACCAATTTTTTTCAATTTTTTGTTTCCTATGCTTTTTTATAAATATTTTAAAAAAAATTGATGTCAAGGTCTACGATATACAACATTTAGTTATTTAAAAATATTTTGTTCTCATACTAAGCAATATCTCCATAAAGTCCAAAATGAAAACTTTCATTAATGTGTGTATCAAATAATTTATTATAACTATTTTGTAACGTTAATTTGCCACTGACGTGACTAGGCGTTCTCTACGTGCAACACTTGCATTTTAATCTATTGGGTTTTTCTTTACTTCAAGATATGTTATCATTTTGAAAACAAATAGTAAAAACGTTCGCAGATACCATCACATTCTTTAATAAAAATTATCTTACATATTTTTGAATTATCTTCGGTCTGCCGTCGATTTAATGGAGGCAGAATCGTAACTAGATTTTTAGCGCTCTTGTCAAATATATGGACCAAGTGGAGAGAAATATTATAAAACTGAGGATAAAAAACTTACAAAAGGAAGTTTATTACAGGATAAAATAGAAGTAAATCCTACCAGTCTAAGTTCTCTGGGCGTTATAGTGCCAATGATGATATTGAATTAAAAACGATATTTATTCTGAATATACCCATGCTCATGTAGGGTCCTAAAATGGGGAAATGGAGACGAACTCTAGTGGCGGATGTAGGGAGGAGGAATCCTTTTGTGTTCAGGCATTGTATTTAAAACTTAAAAAGTAAATATAAATTGGATATACATACAGGGTGTTAACTGACTATCGTACATAGAACTTTACCATGCAAAATTGAATAGTTGCAAATATTGGCTTCCGTGATTATTTTACGACAAAAGTGTAAATATGAAAGTTGTTCAGATTCAAAAACTACGTAAGATTTTTCACATGCATTTTCAATTGGTGAGCGTTTACGCTTCCTTTGGGAAAAATTAAAAAATATCGCAGTAGTCTGGTTTCCTATAGTTTTATATGGATTTTATGCATCTTAAACTGAGGGTTCCTATAGCAGAATCATCTTCCGGATCCGAATGGCAGATGCTCGAAGTAGTGCAGTGTTGCCAAAATAAAGAAAAAGGTAATATTATAAAATTTAAAACATGCGTTTTTAAATTTTATGTGTAAAACGTAATAATTTGCTTATTAATCATCGTATTTTGGCGATTTAAAAAAAAATCTCTGCGATTCGCCGAATCGCAGTGTGTGAAAAATTATTCTTTACGAATTTGAGATTTAATAACTCTGTCAAATAAGTTTAAAACGCGACCTAGTAAATTTTGGAAAGCGCGTGCAGCGTAAAATGTCACATGCGAGAACCTTTTTTATTTTTATAAATAGGTCACTTAATACCTTTATTTAGACAAAATTGCAACAAAGTATTAATCGAAGTTTTTGTAATAAACAGAACTCTGATATCCCTAACGTTTTAAGAGATACGCTCTTTTAAATAAAAATCTTTGTGGCGCCCCAACGGGTAAACAATTTGTAACAATATAATTTTTTGAATAATAATGCTAACGCACTTTTTAATATTTAGATCACAATAAACTTAAGAAATAGTAGATATATAAGTGCTATTATATTATATTGCAGGAAGGTAAGTTTATTGTGATCCCAATTTCAAAAGTGCTGTGTTGAGATGCCACAAAGATTTTTATTTAAAAGAGCGTATCTCTTAAACTGTTGCGGACATCTAAGATCTGTTTGTTGCAAAAACTTCGATTAATATCTTGTTACAATTTTGTGTCGATATAGTAGCGACCTATTAATAAAAATAACGTGCTTTCCAAAATTTGCGAGGTCGTGCTTTAAACTTATTTGACAGAATTATTAAACCTCGCGAAGAATAATTTTTCACACAGTGCAATCCGGCCAATCGAAGCGAATTATATTTTTAAAAAATCACCGTGATACGATTAACAAATAAGGAGGTTATTATGTTTTATGCATTAACACAATTTAAAAACAGATATTTTTCAGATTTCATAAAATTGTATTATTCTTTATTTTAGCAATACTTGGAGCATCTGAAATTCGGGTCCGAAGAATTATTCTGCTATGGGAACCCTCAGTTTAAGATGCATCTTGTTAAGTTGCATAAAACGCAAGTAAAGAATCTTAAGCCGGATCCACATCAATAAAAATTTATGTTGTATTTTGTATTTTGGAATTCAGCAAAAATATTTGCGGCGCAAATTTAAATCTGGTTAAGTATTTTACCACGTAAATAGTTATCTTGTGTGTTGTACGGCCGAATCCGCTTGTGCGATGTAAATAATCCGATGTAATTATGAACAATGCACATTTTTTTTTTTTTTAAATGAGACATCACAATCACCCAAACATAGGTATTTACGTAGTAAAATGAAACAAAACTACAGATGCATTCAGAATCGTCCACATTGACACTACTGTGCGACGCAAATCTCTGAAGTTGGCTAAAAACCGACAGCACGACGGATAGCGTGCGTTGTTCGCCACGAAATTATTTGTGTGCATTTCAATGCGGCGCACAGTCCACACCAACAAAACTTTCGACGAACACGAGCAAATTTGTGTCAAATACAACGCACAACGCACATTTTTATTGATGTGGATCCGGCTTTACGTAGTTTTTGTTTCTTAACAATTTATATTTACACTTTTGTCGTAAAATAATCAGGGGAGCCAGTATTTGCAACTATTTAATTTTGCATGGTAAACTCCTATGTACGATAGTCTCAGTTCACACCCTGTATATTACTTAAAACTATTCGTCCCCCCTTTTAAGCATTTTCTAGATCCTCTACTGATTATGAGATGGATGAACGGAAAGGCTAATAATAGTAATAGGATGATCAAAATCATGTCAACACCTGAATTATGAACACATATAGACTATTTTTACTACGGTAAATAGTTCTCACTTCTCAACAAGCAACAACGTATGAATAGAAGTAAAATGTAAAATGAAACACAAATGTCTGGTCTTGATGTTTGTCGTAGCGATAGCTCATTCTAATATATTATGCAAAACTTTCGTCAGATGAGTTGTTGAGGTGTAGGAATACTAGGCGCACACTTGACGCTGCAAATTACGAAATGTTAATTTCAGGGACATCTTTATAAAAGGCGAGAGCGTCTAAACGCAACTGATAAAAACAGGAATAAAAGTTCAATAAAACATATGACAGTAGATTGCGATTTTAGAAATATTCAAAAGAGTAAAGTGCTCTTATTTTAAGAGTAACAAATACAGTTTATAGAAACAAGTTGTTTGGAAGTCAAAAATAAGGCCAAACAAACATTTTACGTTAAATTCCAATTTTTTTTTTGAAGTAATTTTAACATTCAAAAAGTCGGCAGCAAATGGAAAAGTTTTTTATTATCTATATCTCAGTAGATTTTATTTTTTTTTTAAATTGGCGCATAACCTATAACCTGTAACTAATTTTGATGAAAAATAGTTGAATAAAAATGTATGACAACAGATTTTTAGCGATTTTAGAAATATTCGTAAGTGTCCTTACTCAATGAGTTTCAAAGAAATTTTAAAGGAAAAATTTTTAGAATTTAAAAATAATACTAAATATTAAATAAGGTTTTTCTTCAATTTTGTTTTTTAACTCTTAAATTAAGAGCATATAACTTAAGCGAATATTTTTGAAATCGCTAAAATCTAGTGTCACATGAATTTTTATTAAACATTTTTGCATCTTATAATTAGTTTTAGGCCATGCACCAACTTTTCTTAAGAATACGACGATAATGTGTACTGCCCGGGGCGATCCCAGAGTTTGCCGCCCCTCTTAACCCTTTGCCTGTTTTGTGCATCACCGGTGATGCACACAAAAAAATGGTCCTTCGTACGCTCTGTGTATCATATGGAAAACACATATCTTTGCACTTGCTAGATGCTTTACACTTATCCTGACACTACATTATACGTATAAAATAATCCCATAGAGCCGTAGAACATGATACATGTGAAATATTTAAATGGACGTACTGTACAAATTTTATGTAAAATTTGTGGTCAGGCAAAGGGTTAATACACGTCAACAGTTGACAACAAACGTGGCCATAAACGTATAGAAACAAAAATTGTTTTTGTTGTACAGTAGTACACCCAAAGTGGCCCCCTTAAAAAAGCCGTTCAGGGCAGTACTGGTTAGTATCAAATTATTTTGTTTAATTAAAAAAAAGGATTTAACAAAAATTTGCCGCCCTAGGCTATAGCCTACTTAGCCTATAGGTAAATCCGCCACTGAACCTAGCCATATTAACTAAAAAACAAATTGTGGGAAGAGGTTCGGACCCCTGTGCATCCCGGGCCCGGGGGATTTTACCCCTCCCCTTTCGACGCCCCAGGTTACTATAGAAAATAATAAATATTATTCAGTAATTTATTTAAGCATTGAAAATGTAAAACTGAGTGTTGAAAGTTGCTTTAATATATTTTTTAAAGCAACTACCCTATTTAAGAATTTTCGTCTTGCACATAAAACTAAAACTGAATTTGATTACTAATAAACCATATATTTTATTTAAAATTTTACGTAATAAACATTTACCTTAAACTAATGCAAGAAAATTGTTACATAGAGTTGTAGCCACGCAAAACACATTTAGAAGTAAGAGTGACCAGCTTACTTATTGTTAGTATTTTTATTACATCTCGTTTCCAGTTTATTGTTGCCCACGCTTTGTATTCAATTAGTATAATCATTGTAAAACTGTTAGCGATTGTTGTAAAAATTTTCAGTTTTTTAAATTTATTTTGTTTTCATGACTAAGTTGATTTCATGAAAAATATAAATTTTTTGATTTTTGGAATTTGCTTTGCAAATAATACTTTTATGTTGCTTTATTGTATTCAAAATTTGTATTGTAACTTTTATGTGCAAAAGTCTAATATGATATCCATTAAAAGAACGAAACCGAAGATGGTCCACAATATTCGAAACTTCTGATAAAAATCCATTTAGATCAGCGTATAGACAATAAAAAGGTGACTCAAGAAAAAGTGTTAAATTAATGTATATCTGTAAAAAAAACATTCTTTTTTTAATTAGGAATACTATGTAGGTACTTCTGAACTAAAAAAGATTTTGGGAAATTTCATATCGGATTTGAGTTCAACGCCTTAATTTAGTCGACTCCTTAGTTCTTAAGATAACGGAGATCGCTAGGTTACACCTTGAATTTGGGACACTCTTATCTTATATATTATTTTAATATTGTTGTTTATTTTATTTGTATTACCATAATAACTCTGTTTTTTATGGTTATATTTCCTATAAACGAATAGGGTTGAAATTACGAGCATTGCTTGGAACACCAATTTCCCTTAGTCCGACCCTAGCACTAAGTTATTTTAATAAAATTATGTAACTTTGAATTTGCAAATGTATTTTTCACTTATTTTAACGTCATTCGCTCGTATGATCAAATTTTTATGCAGAAAGCTGAACGAGATATATCACACTTGATATTTTACGTTTATATCGGTTTATGCAAAGACGTTTTGTTCTCAAATAAAATAAACATCAGGTCATCAAAAAACTAGTGGAAATTCGTTAAAATATAAATCAAGCCCTAGTCGATGCAATTTTTATTCTAACGAATTTTGCAATTTCAGTTTCTGAATACACCAAACAGCAATAAATGGATTGTTTTGTTTAACAGTTTTTATTTACAGATAAATATTTACCGGCAAAAATTTTGCGAAAACATAAATCCATCATTCTGGCAAATGCACGTGAATCAAAATAAACCCCAACTTAACATACAAATAACAATTCATAACACACGTGGAGATATGTAAACAAGCATTCTGACCTTGAAAATTACGTAACAATAACGTACGAAATTAAACTGCGTGTATCGCAGATCCATACGTATTTATCTATTCAGTGAAAGTTGTAATTCGATTTCGATTCTTTTCTAGATAACATGCTAGTGTATATTTTTGTTTACTGCCCTTGATCCTTGATGCAAAATGTAAAACCAAATTAGCACCGCGATACCAATAACGTTATTCTAATGTTTAAAACATGTTGACGTTTTAATTCGACATAATATTTTTCTTATAATAAATGACGTGTTACGTGATTACACGTCAAAATGTTGGTGACACTTGAACTCAATGGCGTTTCTTCTAATAAAAAAAAATGTTTGAAAATAACGTTTTCTTCATATAATAACGATTGACGCCTGTTGAACAGATTTGACGTTTGAGGAAATAGCTTTGAAGAATCCAGGCAATACATTTTAATTTTAATTTATTTCCTATAGTTTGCATTGCATAAAATCAATTTTGAAGTTTAAAGATAATAAAAACCGCTTTTTCATCAATTAAAATTTTGCAACTTTGAAAATCTTAAAAACGTCCTACAGTGCTAACAAAAAATCTTTAAAATTAGTAGTTGTCGATATTGCTTTATAATACAAATTATACAATGTTAGTGTTGATGTTGACTGACAAAAATACAAATGAACAAATCTAAACCATGAGAAAGTCTTAAATCTCTTATGAAAAAGAAGTTGCTGTTACATCAAAAAATTAATCAACTGACTCCAAACGAAATATGTTAGGTGCTTTATTAATGGTATATTTCATATCGATTTATCCTTTTTGCAGAGGTGTAGCAAAGAAGACCAGATTGTGGGGGGGGGGGCAATTACTCCTAGGCAAAGGGCGCCCAGCGTTTTTGTTAAATATCTAAAGCCAAAGAATTGAGTAGTAAATAGTTTTAAAATACAAGACATACCTATGATATTTGGCATGATTTTTTCTTAATAAATGGTAAACTGTCTATAAAACAATACACTTGGCGATTCTTTAAGTTAGTACATCTATTCATATTTCTATTATGGATGGGTAGCAATCTTTTACGACTGATGATTACAGTATAAAAAAACTTTTATTGATTAAAATGAACTTTTTTTGAAAAAATACACGCCTGATTGTATTTAGTTCCAAAAATAGCAAAATAACGTAGTTAGGTTGCTGTTTTTTATGTTATGTTATGAGTTTTGATCTTTTGATACACGTGTACGTTTTTTGAAGTATTGTAAAAAAAGTATATATTTATTGTGTCTTATGTTATGGCACATTTAAATTCGCTTTTTTTTATACATAGTCACTACAATCTACGTGTAGCATGAATGTATGTTGATTTAAAAATTCGTAGTAACTGCTGTATGAATCATTGAATAAAAAGATAAAGGAAAGAGCGTTATAGCGATACTAAGGCATCCAGGTTAGCCTCTCAATATGGCGGATGCATGTTTCCGCTTCTCAGTGGCGTATCTAACATTTTAAAATATGTATTGATTAATGTAAATATTTGCTTTCTTTTGAATTGGACCTGTTATTTACTTATTTATTTCTTGTTTCGTAGTTGAGGGAATTAAAAAAACGACAGCATATTTCAATATTTGGATTGTTTATTATGAGAGTTAAAAAATATGCTGTACACAAATGCACGCCACTGATACGACATACCATTTTGACAAACCACATCAAATTTTCAATACATGATTACACTACAAAATATTAATGTCTACTTACCTATGAAACGTAATCTTTTAATCTCCAACATTTTTTGACCTAGTAAGATTACAAGATCTGCAGCTAACCATTTTAGCACACAAAACCCTAAATTTCTTGACTGTTTGACCTGTCAAAACCGGCCGCCATCAGAGGCCTTTTATGTCGTCATTTCCGTCGCCGCTCAAACGCTGCAGTATAGTATTAAAAGCTCCTTCCTTTATCTTTTTATTTAATGGTTGAATTGATTCAACATCAAATAACTTCAAAGAAGAAAAATCGTTAGTTAACTGGGGCATTTTGATTTTTAAGTTTTCGAAAAGACGAGACAAACAATAAACAATCGCTACACCACTAGCATTTTGACAAAGAGAGCAACAAAAAGCTCACAGTAGTAGTACCTAACATTGCTTCATGCAAATCCTAATCAGCACAAAATCAGTTGCAAAACCTAAACAAAATCAAATGTATATGTTTTACGCTTTTGAAGAAAGAGTGTTAATAATAAATCTACTTGCGAGGGTGTAGAATTTTTAAGCCAGGGAATCTTAACATGTTCATCCCTGCGGCCGCAAAATCTAAAACTAGGTAAAATCACAGCATAATTGGCGCTGCTATTGCCTGGTTTTAGGAACTAACTTGTATTTTAACACCAGTGTTGCTTTGTGCAACCGTGCCTAAATGATCTGCAATTGTCAAGAAAGTTCAAGGCGCTTTGAAGTGTGGAATGTAAATATAAAGTCTGCCTGGATATAACGATGCTACAATTATCATATTTGATATTATTTAAAATGTTGCAGAAGTATGTAAATTTTTTGATTTAAACATTTAAATTTTACCTGCTGAGTTTTAACTTATTTATTTTATAGACCACCAAATTTTTGAAGCATAATCTGTAGATGAATTAGTGACTCAAAACTACTAATAAAGGGACTGATAAAAGGCCCGAAATAAACAAAAAAGTGTAACTGATAATTGAAAATTTTATTTCGCATTGATTTTTACAATTAATATTAATTATAGCACACGTGTCTTATCAGTTGCCAATAAATTTATTTAACGAGCAACATACGCAAACTAATAGCAAAAATACTATTACGCTGCCTACTGCCTGCTATGAGTTGAGTATTAGCTTATTGTTAAATTTTATTTTAAAACTACTATGTTTGCGTCAATGAGGTGATTTTTAGGCGGAGCAACGTTTATCGTGCGATGTAGTGAAAAAGTAGAGGGAAACGTGAATCGATTTGGAACTGTTTCAAAAATCCTTCACACGCGCGTTTCCTACTTAAAAATATTTAGCAATGTTGTTGTGCATTCTATTGAAATCGAAATCTCTTATAAACGACTGAGAACTCATTCGACTGCCATACAGAATACAATCATACGATGTGATTATTCGCTGTTATCAAACAATTATTTTTTTGCAAGCGAATTTAATTACAAAGTGATAAAATATTCATAGACTGAAAGTGAATTACTTGTTTAGTAAGTGTTTTCGTGAAAGTGATTTGTGAACTAATAATTCGCGCAACAATGTCGTTAAGTAAAAATGTGAAGCATTATAGACGTTGTGTTATTTTATCATCCAGGTAAAATACAACTTGTAGTGCATATTATACATAATTTAATTTTTAATACATAAACGATCCGGACAAGGCAGAAACGTCGTATCCACACATTTAAAATAGGCGCGTTTTTTCGCCTAACAATAAAATTGATTTTTTATTTACAAAGCGTTATCTTACTTTCCTGTACTTATTTGAAAAATCATATTAGCTGGTTTATACTAGAATCTGTACGTACATTGAACATGTGAACTTTAAAACTGCGTTTTATTTAAAGATTATACAATAATAACAAATCAGTGCTGTGCATTGGTAGTACTGTTCTAGAAGCTGTGGAAAACGTCAACTTTCACAGCTGTTCTATGTTTACTTTTTAAAATGATTGTCATTAATTCATTAGGATAATAAAATAACCTTTCGTTTTATCAAGTTTAAATTCTAGTGTTCATTATGGGATTTCTTTGTCCTGTAAGTTTTCTATCGTAATGTATTAGTCAATACAAAATCACTGATTTCTATCGTGTTTGTATACATTTTAAGCACTTTACTATTTGCTCATATTATATAATTATACATACACACACGCGTCATTGCTATATTTATTTGTAACTACATTAATTAGAGCCAAAATTGTATTTATACTACTACCTATTTACAGACAATATTCAAGCAGTTCAAATACAATTGAACCCACAAAAATGCAATCAAAAGCTATGTCCCTAACACAGTGGAAGCTATTAAACCAATTAAAAGATTATGTTACAAAAGCATCAAATGATAAATCGATTCAAATCAGATTCAATAAGGAGTTTGCCCAATTATTGCAAAAATGGCAGCCTACAATATATGGTAACGATCTGGTACGGAATTTTGAATCCATTTCTGAAAAGAAAAAAATTGAGACAGATGATGCCACAACGGAACAAACTGGCTATTTACCAAGTGTTTTAAGTGGATTAAAAATTAAAATAAGTCCTAAGGAAAATGAAGTAAAAGAAATAACCCCAAAATGGAAACCTACTCCTATATCATCAGTGTCGAAAGTAAGTTAGCAATGATTTTAAATTAAGTTTATTATAAGTGTTTGGCACTGTTGTGAAAGTTAATACAACACATTATTAATTATAGTCAAGCATATCCGCACGAACCAGGCATGTTATTTCTTCAATTATGTTGGCAGAAAGTAATCAGTCTAGGCTTAAACGTATTGAAGATCTATCCGAACATATTAAGGAATATCCGGAAGTCAAAAATCAGGCTGTTAAGGTTAGCAACACTTTTTAATCAAATGATTATTGTTTTACTTAACATTATTTATTAATACTGAAGGAAGGTGCAATGCGATTGTTATTGAGGTTACGAGAGCAAACAAAAGATACTAATACTCAAGAATCTATAAACGAAGCATTAGTTTTATTGGGACATTGCAATCCTCATGGTGGACGAGGTATACGAATTCTTTCGATTGATGGAGGAGGCATCAGAGGCTTGTTAGTTATAGAAATGTTAAGAAAATTGGAAGAATTGACGGGAAAACGAATCCACGAAATGTTTGATTTTATCTGTGGTGTTAGTACTGGAGCTATTATTGCATGTTCAATTGGTAAGTTTTATTTTTATTGTTTTCATTAGAATGCTTAATCAGCAATAATTATGATACTATGTAGTAATTTACTTAAAACTAATCTTTATTGAATATTGAAAAAAATTACACCAATTATTATTGTTTTTGTTGCTGTTGTGACTATAGAAGTTATATGTTCTAGGATATAATCTTCTTAATTTCACTTAATGTAATTTTATTACTAATAATTGTGCATTTGCAGGTGTTCATCTACGAGAACTAGATGTCATAGAACAACATTATAGAGAAATTAGTTCCAAAGTATTCAAACAGTCACCACTTTGGGGTACAAGTAGTCTAGTCTGGAGTCATTCCTATTATGATACAGCTCTTTGGGAAAAAATGCTTCGAGAATATTTGGGTGAAGAACCTCTAATAAAAACGGCAAGAAATCCAAGATGTCCAAAAGTAATTGTTTAATATGCAATCATAACAAACTAGATTGCGATGACTAGTACAGGTTATAATATTTCTCGAAAGTAAAATACGGACAAAAATATCGAATTAAAAAAATTGTAGAGGAAAATGAAATGTTTACCTTCAAATAAACATTTATTCACTTTTATTTTCACTGTACTATTCATATTCTTTTAGAGGAATCAACATTCTTTGAAAAGTTGTGTAATTTTTATCAGTTTATAGAACTCCAAGTAATTCATATCTGAATTCACTTTTATTTGAAAGAGATGTTTTGTGTTTTCAGTTAAAAGTTTATTGTGATCAGCAGACCAAACATTGTTCACCAGATAATTTTTTTTTTCAATTAGCTCTGTTGATCCGGTCAAGCAAAATTTAAAAACAAAATTTGCTGAAGTACGCAGTAGTGGAATTCAGCCGGTTCGGTCGCACCGTTTCCTGAAGTTTTGTCAATTCGGGCTTCGGGCGAACCGGTTGTTGGTTGGTTACTAAAAATAATTATTTAGAAAACAAATTGTAAAACAATAATTTTTTAAAGTTATTGCATTATAAATCATTAGAAATAAATTTTTTGATAAAACAAAAGTTCGACTTAATTCAGTTAACTCTGAAATTGCAACTGACGTAGAATTTTTGTGTGTATTGTCAAACGCATCCCTACGAAGTTAGTCTCCACTCCCTGCTGACAAGGGAACCTCACTTGGTACTAAAGTCGGTTGATGGGACTAAGATTTTCCGAAAGAAGATCGTGAATGAAGAAGAGTTCCAACTTTTTTGGCCCTGGAAACTTAAAACGTACCGTTAAAACTCAATTTTTATGTTTGAAAAATTGCACGAAATAGGTTAAACTGTTAAAGGTACTTGAAGTGAACACAAACTTGTAAATAATTATTGTTAAATCATAATGCTTTTATGTTTTATTAACAAGATCCAAGTTTTCTCTTTAAAAGTAAGAATTCGTAAATAAAAATAATTTTTTTTAAATTTTTTGACGCCAAATCCAAATTTAAGACAATCTGCAATACCAGGTATAAATGAACTCTCGCTATTTGATTTGAGGTTATAAAAATTTGCCAAAATGATGCTATTGTACTCAAAATTGCTTCCTTTTTTAAATTTAAATTGCAAACTGTCCATACTAAATACGAACGTATGTTAATTCTTTAGTATGCACATGGAACAATTTCTATAACATTGCAGCAAATATAAAGTTATGGCAAAGTCAAGCAATGTAATTGTAAAGCACTTGGTTGTGTTTTACATAACTAACTGAATATAACTCATTAACCCCTTGACTGTGCTCTACGAACTGGGTTCGGGCGTTCTTTTCGCGCTAATGCCGAGGCTCTACGATTAAAATTTGGGCATTTTTACCGCTTTTGCACCGTTGACCTTGTTCTACAAACTGTTTTCGAGCGTTTTTATCGCGTTTGTGCCGTGCTGTACGATTTGAGGTCTTGTACACGCAAAAGCAGATAACTTCGGTTGATCGCGCGTTAGAGCCGGTTTTATGCACGCGACAGTATCAAGGCGGCGTTGGCAGATTTTTTTTTAACGTGCATTCTGTGTTGAAGCTATAAGTTGGAAAAAGACAAAAAGTAGGTTGGTCTTTGTCACCGACGCCAAAAGTCTTCTTTTTTCTTGACCCAAAAATCTTATGCAGGTAGATTTGGGTAAGTTGGGTTGGCGTGGTTTTTGCGTGTGATTTTTGTAACAAAAAATTAATTTTTTTTGCGGAGCTGATAGAGAACAGCCTAATTGTTGTATTTTTCAACTCACAGCTTCATTACAGAAGCAACATAAAAAAAGGTTAGCCTCTGCCGCCGCGACATTGTCAAATGCATAAACCGAGGAATTTAATGTAACGTTCAAGGGGTTAAATTAAATGCAAGCGAAGCAAGTAAGAGACTAGCAGTAATTAAACTCCCCAGTTACCTAGTACCATTTTAAATAATTTTAAAGACAAAAAAGTGGACAACAGTTTTATAATTTTTATTTTACTTTCAGCTAGCTGCCGTGTCGGCCATAGTCAATCATTCGAAAGTTTCTGCATATATATTTAGGAATTATGCGTTGCCTTGGAGGGTACAGTCTCAGTATGTTGGTGACCATAATCATAAAGTATGGGAAGCAGCTAGAGCATCAGCTGCAGCACCCACCTATTTTGAAGAATTTAAACTAGGCAATTTGCTTCATCAGGTAAGATGTTCTTGTTCGCATTAAAAACAAAATGAAGTTAAAATTAGGGATCCGAACCGTAAAGAATAATGGTACAGTTCCGGTTACCGCTTCGATAGATTAAAATTTTTCGGTTTACGTTCTGAACCACCGGTTTTTATTTTATAATGATACTGTAACCGGTTCGACGGAAACGGTTCAGTTCCAGTTTCGGTTCAATGCAAAATGTGATGACAATGCATATTTATACCGGGTGATTCAGTTTGACTGTCGCACCCCTATAACTCTTTAATTATTGAAAATAACCCCAACAAAATAACGGCAACAAATTCTCTATTAAATGATGTGCATTTGTTATCTCTACGATGACGTATGTCAAATCCGCGATAGGCAACTGTTTTTTTTTTAAATTGCATAGTATACATTTTTTGGTTGATTCGGATAGAGAATTTAATTCTGAATCTGACCATGTATTAAAAAAGTATGCATATTGCATACATAAGAAAATTGTCGAGAAAAATCAGTTCAAAGTTTATTAAAATTATAGCAAACAGCCGATTTAACATAACAAAAAACTATCAAATCTTAAAAATTGTACTATAACTATCAATGGAAATGTATTAAAAATTAATTTTTAATAAAAATAAAAACATAATACCTAAACGTTGACATTAAAAATTAGACTCTAAAAAAAGCAGTTACACATAGAGGACAATTGTGTTTGGAGGTCTAATTTTTTTATGTCAATGTTTATTATCTGTTTTTATTTTTATTAAAAATTAATTTTTATTACATTTCCATTGATAGTTATAGTAAAATTTTTAAGATTTGATCGTTTTTTGTTATGTTAAATCGGCTGTTTGCTTTAATTTGAATAAACTTTGAACTGATTTTTCTTGAAAATTTTCTTATGTATGCATACTTTTTTAATACATGGTCGGATTCAGAATTAAATTCTCTATCCGAAAAAAAATAATTATGATACAAATTTATTCATACAAAAATCAAATTTACTACTTATAATTGTCAAAAATAAAAGCACATAAATGATATAAAAATAAAACTATATAATCGAGCTCTTCTTCATAAGACATAATGTAAATATATGAACACTTTATTTATACTATACAACTACCGCTAGGGGTTAACTAATCCTGTAACTATTTAATTATTTGTTTACCTGCTACCATCGCATTATGATACTTATTAGTAAGTAGGTAGTAACGTGCAAGTTTTTATGAGTATATGCATACTTGTATTCGATAAGATACAGTAGTGAAACACGATTTTCTTCCCCATGGGCCGCCTGTATCCAAATGGATACAATTCAATTTTTGTTTAAAGACGGGTTAAAATGTTATTTTGTTGTGAAATTTATTTATATTACTTAAGGGCAATTTAGAAACGTTAATTTAAAAAAACATTGGTGGCCAGAAAAACCTACTTTTTTTTAACATGGTGGCGCTTAACGTGTTAAACCGGTTCCTACCAGTCGGTTCGGTTTGATTTTGCAGTTTTGTGATATTTTAAATAAAAGGTTCAGTTCCGGTTCACGGTTCATGAAAAAAGCACCGGTTCGTTCGGTTTTTGTTCCAGTTCCGGTTCGGTTCTGATCTCCGGTTCAAAACTTTAAACTTAAGAAGTTAACATACAAATTTGAAAAAAGATTTCATTTGCTCATTTGGAAAACTTTCATAAAGAAACTGTACCTTATAGAGGGTGTATATTTTAACATAAAGAACATGGGGAGTTGAGAAACCCGATTTTGTATAATTTATTGCTACATTAACTGTTTAGTAGTTTAATTTTATTAGCAGTAGTACTAATTAAGTATCATTAATTTTAGGATGGAGGTATATTAGTTAATAATCCCACTGCCGTCGCTATCCATGAAGCTAAACAGTTGTGGCCAAACAGTCCCATTCAATGTGTAGTTTCATTTGGTACCGGCCGATCTGTTCCTGCTCATCCCGACTCATCCAAAGAAAAGCCTGTTGTTAGTGGTTCGTCATGGACAAATAAATTAAAACAACTTTTGGACAGTGCAACTGACACTGAAGGTAACCTAAACAAATGAATACTCTGCAAAATAATAACACCTAGTTTTATTTGCAGCTGTACATACCATGCTAACCGATTTACTGCCAGGGAACGTCTACTATAGATTTAACCCCTACCTAACGGAAATGTTGGCAATGTCCGAAATAGATCCGAAAAAATGGGAACAGCTGCAAAGAGATGCTTTAATGTATCTGCGAAGAAACGAAGATAAATTCCAAGAAGCTGCGAAGACATTGAGTGAAACAAGGAGTGCGACTCAAAAGGCGTTGGACTGGATAAATCTGAAGAGGGAAATTATCGGTATAACCACTAAATGAACTATTCATTTATGAAAATTGCCTAAAATTTTATTACTTCATGAATCTTTAATATTACCTGACTTTATAGTAAGATTTTAAAATGTGGAACATGAAAATTTTGCTTTTAATTTGTCTGCAGCTGTTTTATATACAAACCTCATAATTTTATAATTTATATGCATTATTACACATTATGTATATGATTATATATGGTAAATGAGTTTTCATAAAGACTGTGATTAGTAGAAAGTATTTTAGATTAAATACTATTAGTTTTAGTGTTTTAGATACTTAGCATTAGCTGTTTCTTACATTGTTTCAGGATTTAGGTTGAAAAAGTGATATTACTAGAAAATGTATTTATTTATTATTATTTCAACTCAAACTCAAATAGTGTACAATTGATTTAAAGTATATTATTTAAATAAATTATGTATATTAATTTTATTACTGTTATATTTTGTGCTTTTACAATATCCCAAAAATATCACCCAATAACACCACATACATCAATAACGCTTTTATTTTTTTATAAATATTCTTAATAAATAGTTCAATTTTCCTGTTTTATGTACAAATTTCATTTAATAACAAATAATATTTGATGAGATGTGTTTTTTTATTATTATGTTTTAGATATAAGAACGACCACCACTGAGAATTGGACAAATAACATTTACACTTTGTTAAAAGTAAAATTATTTTAATTTCCAATTTTTCTTTGGTATACAAGGTATCTAATAAATTTAGGTATACATCAGAGATTAAAATAGAAGGTGTGAGCCCTGTCATTTTTTTACAAAGATACGCTATATTTTGTATGATAATTGTGTCTATTATGTCACATAGCTTATTCATTTTTGACAGAGTTGTGACAGAAACGACAAAATAAGTTAAGAACCGATAACAAAACGAAACGAGGAACAGCAACTTAAAGGTCCACACACACTGGCGCGATCTCGACCCGGGCGAGGCCGCGATCATGATAATTGGTAACCATGTTACTTATGTAACCACGTTATTAATTATCGTGAGTGTGAGTTAACCTTAACCCTTTCAACACGACTTTTGGCCAATGAAGTAAATTATGTGTCATTGACGAAAATGTGTTGCTAAAGCTTAAAAATATAGGTATATAGATAGACGGGCTTGGGATATGTACTAACAGTATTGCACAGCTAGGGATAAATTTGACCCAGCAGTAATTAATGAGGACATACAACATACATGGCCAGACAAAAGTCTACTGAGAAGAGTCATGTATTCCTGATACAAATTATAGTGATTCACATGTAGTCTGAGCTCAGAACTACTAACCCATCTCATCCCAGGTTATTATAAAACGACATAACATAATTCAGAGTTGTTGAACCTTCTTTGGGACATATACAGGGTGTCCCAGCCAAGACGAATTATTCGATAGCTCTGTTATTAGTAATAATATTAAAAAAAGTTAAATATAAAAGTTGTTTATAGTCATTTACTACATAACCTAAAATTATTTTCAACTATACACAGTGTTTTGTTTTTGCGCTCTGATACCAGACATAGTTTTTTTATATGGAACACCCTGTATATTTTGTAATTTTTGGATGTAAAATTAAATTCTCTTTCAAAAATATTTTGGGTTGTTTATGTCTAAAATGAACCGTTTTTAAGTTATTAACGTTTTTTTGAAAATTTTGACAGATGCAGACCTTTATAAAAATATTTATATTTATTTACATAACAACACCAGAGCAATTTACTTTGGTAATTTATTAGACAATAGTGTCATAGTGATCGTTGACGAGTTACATTTTTAAAATAATATACAGGGTGTTCGTTATACTCGGTCATTTTTGCTAAACTTTAAACGCAGGTAAGTCAATTTTTTTAAATGGAACGCCCAATATATTTTGACATTTTCTTTTAAAAAATTTAATTATCTTTCAAAGTTGTTAAGGGTGTTTTATGTCTAAATATAATATTTTTGAAGTTATTTCGTTTCTTATGATTATTTGTGAGTATTTTACCTAAAATATCGGTAGTAGCCTTTGAAAATTTAAAACAATTTGTATGAACTGTCAACCAGAACAGTTAAACGGCAAAATTTAAACTATTATGCCACTAAAAATCCATATTTTTTAAGAGTTGTAGATACACAGCATTCTTGTGTTATTTGATTCCATTTAAATGACTATAAACAACTTTTATATTTAACTTTTTTTAATATTATTACTAATAACAGAGCTATCGAATAATTCGTCTTGGCTGGGACACCCTGTATATTAGGGTGATCAGAATTCGCTATGCCCAAAGTAGGACACATAATATATAAGATTTTTCAAAATAACTGAAGTATAAAAATCATAACCAATTATCAATTTTTTGAATTTTATTCGTCATTTAAAATAAGGATAATACATGAAGTGTACGTAATTAAAAAGAGGTGGCAAGTTTCAATGATCTTGAAAGTTCAGCTATGGTTATTATAGTTGTCGATATATTAAAATAACAATACAAGGTGTCCAGTTTAAAATGAAGTACATGGGTATCTCAGAAACCATTAGAAATACAAAATCGGTTAAATGAAGAAAAAGTTGCTCAATTACATGCAGGGCCGGCCCTAGATGGAGGGGCAGGGTGTGCCCCGCGGATAGACCGGCCCCGCGCTAGCCGTCTAGGGTGCTTTTTTTTAGATCACCAGCCTGTTTTTTCAGTTTTTTAGTAAAATTTTACTTTAACTCGGCCCTTTATCAAAATATCCGGCCTCGCATTTGTTTTCGTACACGGCCCCGCAAACCCTAGGACCGGTTCTGATTACATGCGTAACAATCATCCAGTTTTACATTTTCAATAATTCATCCTGTTACGTAGTACCACCATGAAAACAAAAAATGTACATTTTCTTAAAACCTCCATATTACCTTTATTTGAAAAGATAGGTGCACCAAATTTCCAGGTTCAGAGAAGTAACTAACAAGGATTTTAAAAATGACATTAAAAATATTCTAGGTCTACTTACTAACATAAATATATGAATATTCATAATTTCAATATACAGGGTGTCCCAGATTACATTTCCAGCATGGGAATCTCGCTTATTATAAGAGATACAGGTTTGTTTATATTAGATGAATTATTCCTAACGATGAGAAGAGCCGCAATCAAGTTTTAAAAGTACAAAATTCCTCGTGCTTCAGATGTTATAGCATAAAATATGAAAATGTCGAATTTCTTTTTTCTTTCATAACTTTTTTGTCTTAATCGTTAGAACAATTTTATTTGTACTTTCATAAGGTACTTTTTAATGGAGAATGTAACTGTTGTTTTAGATTATTTTTAACACCTACCATTTTTGAGATATTACCAGCCAACTTTGCGGCCCATAAAAAAATGAAAGGGGTAATATCTCGATAGGTGTTAAAAATAATCTAAAATAACAGTTACATTCTCCATTAAAAAGTACCTTAAGAAAGTACAAATAAAATTGTTCTAATGATTAAGACAAAAAAGTTATGAGAAAAAAGAAATTCAACATTTTCATATTTTTTGCTATAACGTCTGAAGCACAAGGAATTTTGTACTTTTAAACATTGATTGTGGCTCTTCTCATCCTTAGGAATATTTCATCTAATTTAAACAAACCTGTATCTCTTATAATAAGCGAGATTCCCCATGCTGGAAATGTAATCTGGGACACCCTGTATACACAATTTCATAAATTACTTTTGAAAAATGTATATTTATTTATTTAGTTGTGAGTAACGTAACCATTTATTTTTTTCGTCAAAACCAGACATTTACTAATGTTTAGGTAATATAGTACATATTTGTATTCAAGAAAACGCATATTTCTTCATAGTTTTAATTTATTAATGAAAATAACAGGAACGAACATGTGAAAATATATAATTTATGTGGTCTTGTATATTTTTTTAAGAACAAATTTGCTTAAGTATATTTGGTGTTGATTTCAAATAAAAATGAAATTCTTGGCAGGATTTCTTAAAATTTACTTTGGTAATAAACATTGCTTTAAGAACTGCGACTTGCAACTGTGTTTTTTGGCTCGTCCATAACATATTCATAAGAGAAAAGACCCTTTCTAAGGGTGCATTAGTGCCGCGCAGACAAAATATATTCAATAATTATACGAAAGTTCGTAGGATTCATCAAATTATTGCTCTCTTTCTGAAAATGGGACATTTCGGCATCCCGAAGCTGTGCTTGGGGACAACGGAATAGGCTACCCAAAAATGGGACGGTCCCGTTCAAAACTGGTCATGTTAGTCTTGATTCCTTCTACTGTTAGGTGTAGGACTGTTGAGTTTTGATTTGCTGACTTTTTTCCATGTTTTTCTGGCTGTTCATTTGATGTTTCTGTCCGCTGCTGCTTTTTTAACTTCTCCTTTCA
This sequence comes from Elmis aenea, assembly GCA_947652605.1. Taxonomy (NCBI): domain Eukaryota; kingdom Metazoa; phylum Arthropoda; class Insecta; order Coleoptera; family Elmidae; genus Elmis; species Elmis aenea. Next base: position 31,694,737 of record OX393578.1, on the reverse strand, counting down.
GATTTTTCTGTCTACCTCTTTTGTTGTTTTCCTGTGATCTTGCTTCATAGGCTTTTCTGGTTAACCTTTCTTCTTTCATCCTATAAATGTGACTTAACCCTCCCATCTGTCTTTCTTGTATTTTTGTTTTAACTGCTTCTGTTCTTAATTGTTCTTTATATGTTTCATTTCTGATTCTATCTTTTTTGTTTTTTCCTTGGATAATTCTTAGAAATCTCATTTCTGCTGCATTCAAATTTAGGAGTCTGTGTAACAGCATCTGGACTCTTTGATGGTAGTATAGGGCTGATGTCATCAATGATGGACTTGGATGATGTGGTAGCACCCTGTTGTGAAATATGCTGTGGTGTTTTGCATAAGCCCGACGGGCCAGGTTCATCTGCAAAACATAATAGCACTAACTTAGCCTTAATCTTTTTTAAAACAGAACCTCTATTATCCAATTTAATGTTGACATAAGAAAGCAAGTAAGTCAAATAATGAAAAAGTTAGATAATCGAGATTCACACACTCTATTTGGTCAAATGAATAGGCATAAGTCTATCTTATAGCATGAGGTCAGTTAAACAGCTTTTAATGTGTCGCTCTCCGAGGTCAAATAATTAGGCAATAGGCACTCTACTCTATTAAAAAATAGGTAACTGCCTACAAATGATTAAACAAATTGCAAACTTACCAGAAATAAAAGGAGATTAATTTTCGATTTTAACTTCCAAATTTTCGATTTTAACTTCCACATTTTCGATATTATCTTCCACAATTTCAATTTTAACTTCACGTATGTTTGAAATATTTTTTGTGGGAAAGCTTTCAGGGATTAGTCTCTTCACTTTAACAGCAGTTAATGAGAACATTTCATCTTCAAAATGCAAATGGCAAACTCTGTATATGGAGGAGTATAAACATTTGACTGAGTGCAGCAAATATTCGCAGTCACATACTTTTGCCCAGTGTTTGCACCTATAAGTTAAATTTTTAAAATATTGCTTAACATTATCGTAAAAAGGGTAATTTATGCTTGTAAGAGACCGACGTGGCTGTCATATGAACGCTGTGTTCACTTGTAAGCGTTTGTGCGTAAAAATATTTATGAAGGTTGTAACCCATTACACATTTATGGCCTACATTTATTTTATCCTATGCATTTGAAAAACAGAAAACCTTAACCAACCTTTAACCTGACCCGTTATTATTGACCAAGCGAACGAGGATGAGGTTAAAGGTCGGTGAAAGTTTTTTTTAATTGTAATTTTTAATGGGTTGCAAAAACCTTTATGATGAGTTTTACGCCCAACGCTTACATGTGAACGTAGCGTTTAAACACGAGAACATAGCGTTAATACCTGACAGCCGCGCCGGTCTCTTACAAGCATAAATTACCGTAAAAAGTACCTGTCCTCATCCTTAGGAAACCTAAATAAATGGGCACCAGGCGTCAAGTTTGTTGTTTTGCAAAATTTTACTGCACAAATGAAGGAGGGGCCCATTTTAAATCAAAATTATGTATATCTGTAGAATGTAAACATTAACAACGAACACTAACTTATATTAATTCTTACCTTAACACAAGAACACAAAGCTAATCATAAGTGATCATAAGAAGTTAAATGCACTTTATAATCTAAATTCAATCAAAATAGCGATCATATGATACGTCACGTGATTTAAAATCGTCGCGCCACCCCTCGGCTATCTAAAGAAGTACCATCAATTTTGTGCATGCGCAATGAAAATGCGAACAATAAAAAAAGGTAAGCTGTCCCTACTGTATGATCTCTATACTGTGGTTTGACCTTGACCCAGGGAAAATATGAAAATTTGCAAAATTAAGGTTTCGCCACAGTAGGCCTTGGTGTCATGATAAAACAATTGCAACGACTATTTCTAACAACTGTCAAATAATACATATTTTTCTGTAGTGCAAACAAGTTAGTGATTTGTGATTTCAAAGTTTTCAATGGATCGTTTTTCAAATAAGCATAAATATGAAATGTTGGATAGCTTTATTCTCTGTAGGAGAAATGATATATCTGCAGAAATGTATTTCAATAAATATCCGGTAAATACATTTTGACTGACTTTATAAGCAAAAAAGCTGATTCTAATCTAATGTTATGTCTTTAGTTTGCATAATGGTATTTACTTTATAAACAGCAACTAAAAAGCTTTACCTACCAACTAGAAATAAAATTATAAAAGGCAATTTAGTAATATTTTCTTACACACTCTTTACCTCTAAATCAAGTAAACAGTCCGATGATGTATTGGTAAGTTATTTAAATACATGCCATTTTGAGGCCCGCGTGAATTGGACCCATTGAATCCCCCACTTGACCGGCCCTCCGTGCAACTATTTGCTATCACCGATATACAGGGTGGACCAAATTCAAATGTTTTATGGGGTATCTCGGATACCGTAATAGCGAAAATCTGAAAATTTTTGAGAAAAGAACGCCTATGTAATCAGATTTTTTATATCGCTTTCCATTTTCGCACTACAGACGAAAAAATAAATTTGTTCATTTTTGAAAATTTACTACAACTTCTTTATTTATTAAAATAAAACAAAATGTTATTAAGGTTTGTTAAACAGATTTTTATGATTAATTTAAAAACAAAATTAATTTTTTTAGCGACCTTTGCTTTCGAGATTTGAAGTAAACTTATATTTTTTTAAACAAAAACCCTACTTGGAAATGACTTTATATGCAAGACAATTTTTTTAGCTGTTCAAAAATATGTAGTTTTATAATTATAGTTGTTGCAAAAAATAACCGAGATATGGCAAATTTTGTAAAAATTTCCTTAGATTTGCCATGATGTGGTAAAGAATTATTTAGCAACTACACGTCATATCCAAGTAAATTTTTCAACTGTTAAGCAAATCCGTGTATTGTTTTGTATTTTATAACTTTTTATTGTGGTATTGTAAACATGGCCAAATTGGAACACTTTGAAAAGTACAATATGTTAGAAGTTTACATTATAAGTGGCACAAAACGTAGCGGCTGCTGCAGAATTTACTTGGAAATGACGTTTAGTTGTTTATTAATTGCAAACATCACTTGTTTTCTTGTTTACGAAATCATGGCAAACTTGGATAGGGACATTTTTACAAAATTGACCATATCTCGGTTACTGTTTGCAAAAAATATATAGATATATATTTTTGAAAAGCAAAAAAAAATCGTCTTTCATGTAAAATCATGGCGAACTAGGGTTTCTATTTAAAAATATACAAGTTTCCTTCATATCTCGAAAGTCAAGGTCACAAAAACAAAATTAATTTTCTCTTTACATTAAGCATAGAAATAAGTGTAAAAAACTGTGATAACATTTTGTTCTATTTTAATAAATAAAGAAGTTATAATATATTTTCAAAAATGATGAAATTTCATTTTTTGTCTGCAGTGTGAAAATAGAAAGCAATATAAAAAATCTGATTACACAGGCGTACTTTTCTCAAAAAAATAGTCTGAGAGACCAATATTAGATTTTCGCCAACTATTACGGTAACCGAGATACAACGTAAAACATTCGGATTTAGTCCACCCTGTACCACAGTCACCCTGCACAGGGTGATCAAATTCTAGGACACCATTACGATCTCACTCATAATAAGAGATAAAGCATAGGTTTAAACAGTGCCGTATTAAGATTAAGCCTTTAGCGTGCCCTAGACAAAATTTAACATTTGGACTCCATTTATAAAATTATAAAGAGTGTTTGCGAATTATGCGATTTTATTAATTAAATTTTTTTCCGGGGTCGAATCGGGCCTCTTTGAATTACAGGCTTTAAACATTTGTCATTTTTTGTCTATTGGTCAATCCGGCCTTGGGTTTAAATATTTAAGGCTGAGTAATAATATGAAAATATACTTCAAAAATTTGCAAAGTTTGCATAAAAACTGAAAGATATTAGGGTTACGACAAAATAGAGAATTACAGAATTAATGTAAAAAACTTGATGATGTAGGAATATAAAATATATATCCATATACAGTGTGTCCCAAATTCGAGTAAATGCATGGGGATCTCGCTTATCTTTAGAGCTACGAGGTCGGTTAAATTAGGGCAAAGTTGCTAAATTCGATGCTCATTAATAATCCAAAGAGAAATTGGAAATATCTCAAACGGTATCCGAGAAAATTAGGAAAAACTGGAAAGTCCATTTTTGAAAATCGTTTATAACTCCTTTGGAGTTTGAAATATTTTAAATGTGTAAAAAAGTTGCCCAAGCAACTTTTTAAGCCGAATCGGATGGTGGTCACAAATTTTTCCTAGGTCGATTCGTTTTTGTTTTAGACAACCAACTTTGTTTTTTGTTATGGGCAGCATATCGCGTTTTTCTTCGTTATTAAAGTTCATTTTTACGACTAACAGGCCTTCAAATTTTTAGTTTGTTGATCGGTTGTCATGGACACAACATAAACTACAATGACCGGCCAACCTGATTTATAATGGTTATTGCTTAAAACGTATTTTTTGAAATTTGACAATGAAAAAATAAGTAAAATACCATGTGTGATACATCAATGGATTCAGAAAAATAAATGCTATTTGATTATGTAATTAGCAAAAATTGCGCCCATAAGAAAAAATAAAGTTGGTTGTCATAAAACAAAAACGAATCAATCTAGAAAAAATTTGTGACCACTATTCGATTCGGCTTGAAAAGTTGCTTGGGCAATTTCTTTACACATTTAAAATATTTCATACTCCAAAGGAGTTATAGATGATTTTCAAAAATCGTATTTTCCAGTTTTTCCTAATTTTCTCGGATACCGTTTGAGATATTTCCAATTTCTCTTTGGATTATTAATGAGCATCTAATTTCGCAACTTTGCCCTAATTTAACCGACCTCGTAGCTCTTAAGATAAGCGAGATCCCCATGCATTTACTCGAATTTGGGACTTGGGACACCCTGTATATATAATCTGTTAACCTTATTGTTACCCTTAGGTGTAAGGTATTTGTAATTACTGGTTACATCTCATGTTTAGCTTATGTGTACGAATTTCGTCCATTCCTTTTTGTTCTTCGCCATTCTTGTTGCTTCTGTCCAGTTCTTATTTCGTTTCTTTAAAATCAATGCCACTTCATCGTTCCATGTCTTCCTCTGTCTCCCCTTTCCTCGTTTATTTCCATCCCTTGCCTCCCATATCTGTTTCACTTGTCTTCCTTCCCCCATTCTGTTGAGGTGTCCAAACCATTTCAGGTGGTTTCTCTCGATCACACGATGTATCGACTCCACCTCCAGTTCTTCTCTGATCTGTTCATTTCTTATTCTGTCTCTACGTGTGACTTCCTTTACTGCTCTTAAGTATTTCATCTGCATAGCTTGTAATCTACTTCTCTGTGACTCATTTAATACCCAACTCTCACTTCCATACATCAGGGTTGGTATGAATACTGTCTTGTAAATAGTCATTTTTGTTTTTCTGCTTATTTCTCTTTTTCTTATTATCGATCTATTCATACTGTGATATAATTTATAATTACAGAATTAATGTAAAAAACTTGATGATGTAGGAATATAAAATATAATATTTTATATTAGGCCTTGTATTTTAACTTATGATAAACAACTAAGTTCACGCAACATCTGTTTCATTAATCCACATATCCATTAATTTTATTAAATATTAAAATTAATATGGGACGAAAAACGAAGTTTTAATTTAACTTGAATTAAAGCACGAACGTATGCCAAAATTCATTTGTAATTTCACAGAACTAACATAAAATCATTTATCGAGATATTAAATTCAAATCGTGAATTCAATATGAATTAAGATATTTTATAGTAAATATAGGGGTATTCCGAAACAGTTTTAGTCCTTTTAAATTCAGTAATTACTTTGTTTCAGCAATATATAATAATAATATATTAATGAAAAATTTAATTCAATTTAAAAAAAAATCAAACGAGTATTACATTGTTTAACGTTAAAAAATAAGCAATTTATCTTTAATCGTAGTTACAAAAATAGCAATAGTTTAGTTCATATCTTCAAAAGTTTGTAAGTAGAGGTATTTATACAATAGTTTAATTGTAATCTTGTTAGGACAAAAGGTAAAATAAAACAATATACTTCAAAATTATGCTTTACTGTTAAACAGGGTATTGAAGCTGCCGTTTAAAATCAGGATTTCTTATATTTTAAGATTCTTATAAACATTTTGTATACACAGAATGAATTATAACATGTGCAGTATGTGGCAAACAAAAAATAAACAAATAACATCTGATATGTACCTTACTACATTAATTTTTATTCTGGAAATACAAAAATGTATTCGTAAAACAATTTAACATGATTGTAAAGTCAAAGTATCGAAAATCATGTATACCTCATACTGCACATTTTTTAACAATTTATTTCAGATTTAATTGACGTTTTAATTATATACATTTTAGGCACCTGTAATTATGTTTCTTCCATTTATTTTTTAAGAGACAACTTCAAGAAAAATACTGACAGCGGAATGTACCAAAAGACTTAATTCTAAAAAGAATTCATTTGTGATAAAATAGCAAAAAAAGTGCTTTTACTTTTGCAACAGAGAAAACGGTTAAATAAAACCACGACTGAATTTAAATTGTAAGAATCGAGCGGTGAGTATTAAAATTAAATGAAGAAAACGAATTACGAATTATTTTATCCAGCCTTGTAAAATAATTCGCTACAAACATTTTAAATAAAAATAAATAATAATATAAGGTCATATTTACAAACATTAAATAATATTTATAATATATAAAAAATCTATGTACGGATTTTCATCGAACAGATTTTTAATTTTCATTATTTTATTTAATACTTATGTCTTGTAAAATAATCGCAATAAATATCTTCGCAGTGATGTTGTTTTAGTCTATAAAATCATTTTTATTTACAAAACATAAAAACGGTTTTATAAAAACTGCTTCTAGCTAGTTTTGATTGATCCCATTTTTTAGTTTAAATGAAGGGCTCAATAACGATCAACGAATTAAATTAAATTGAAATAAATAATAAAATGTGATCAAATAAAACGAGCACAAGGGTACTACATAAAACTCCGTCAAAAAATACTTAAATAATATAATACATCAAATCGCCTGCGAGATTTGTATAAGACTAGAATAATAGGACACGGGGAGTTGGTGCTCTCGTTTATTTTCGTTTTCCTAAATATTCGATCATTTGTTTTAGTTTTTCGCTTTCTTCTTGTAACAATAGAGCTTCCACGCACCCGTTAAAATACTTGGTTGAAAAGCAGTGAGACCTGTAAAAAAACCAAAAGTATTAAAATGCGGTTCACACACAATTAAAAAAACTACTTCGATGGGAGCCAAAAAGTCCAAAAATATGGCACGTTGTACAAAATCATTACATAGAATGTCTCCTGCGCACACAGCAAAATTTAAAAACTGGCGTAATTGGCAAAAATCACTAAAAAATGTTAAAACGCACATATACTCAAAAAAGTAGTAAAAAGTATCGCAATAGAAGCCACAGAATCAAAAAGCCAATTAATTATGCATCTCAACCATTTAAAATAAAAAATATTGGTATATGGCGTAAAATAAATTCTGTGTCAACTTTTTTACTGCTTCAAAAATGGTTTTGCCCAAAAAAACACTTTTTCGTCTTCAGCTCGTTGCTTTAAATAAAACAATCGACATTTCTGCTTGTCAAAAGTGTTGGTATTTCCCAAAAAATAAAAAAATGTGCGGAGAATAAAAAATTCAAAAAACAAAAATGAGTAAAAAATTTAAAAATTAGAGACGTCAGCATAAGACAGGTAAATAAAGTAGAGAGAAAAGGATTAGTGAATTAGTGGGTTCTAATAAAAAATAACTTAAACAAAAAACTTTAAAATAGATTAAAAGGCGGTTCCCAAAGCATGAGTATTTTTTCACAATCGCTATTTTAGATCAATTGGTTAGAATCTTTACTGCGTTTGCCTACCACAAACCTGTAGTAACATGAAAATAAAACAAAAACAAAAATATTTTAGTTAAAACAATTGACATAAAATTATTATTTTTAAAATTTTCCAAATGATGGAACTAATGATTTGGGAACCTTAGGTTAAAATAAAAAAAAACAGTGCAGGTGTACCTAAACCCCCGGGTCGGCCCCGTGTAATTGTTTTATCCAAGTTTGAACTTGTTCTGTTTCGTCTTCCATTTGCAGCGTTTTTAAACATCCTTCGAAGTACTTTGAAGTAAAACAGTCTTGCCTGAAAGAACAACAGCCAATAGATAAAAACATGTCAATCAACACAATTTTAAGCTAAAATTATTAATCCATTAAACAGGCATTGATCATTATATCACAGTGTTAAATACTAGATTAAATATAATTATGTTTAATTTTTATGGTTAGTCTTTATCTTTACACTTTCTTTTAAATCTTACATCCAAGAATTAAATTGCATTGTTTTAACGTTTTAACATTATTGCGACTGGGATGAAAACAGTTTTAAGGGACGTTTAGGAAAACTATCGTCAATTCTTTAATATTTAAGTAAAATATTTGCGTGTACGATTTTGTATGTGATTAAAATAAATTGATCATAAATACACAATTTTCTTAAGTAAAAGGGCTGAAAGATATTAAACTAATTTGAGATCAGTTTGTCTTTAAAAAATCGTTAATTGAAGTGTACTTTCAACTTCCTAATTGCATTAATTTTTCATTTCGGTGCATTTTAATGGAAGTGATTTTTAATAACTTATTGTTTCTATTGATCATTTAAGTAATCGTTTTATTCTTATTATTTCAGTAGAGTTTTTAATTGAATATATAGAATTATTTAACTTTTGTAGCCGTTTGCTATAATGAATGGTTATTACATAATATAGATAAAATGTCGGTTAACTTCTAACGGCTTAGTTAATTACTTTCCATTCTAAGTAGGCTTAGAGGATGTGGTTAGACATAAACAAATAAAAGTTTGCCACTACCGCTGAACAACATTGCCGGTAAATAATTGTTTTACGTTTCTGAAGCAGGTATACTGGACTAAATTCTAAGAAATTTGTTTTATTAATAGTTTTTTTAGAGGTATTTAAATAATTCGGAAGTCGTCCATATTGCGCTTTAAAAATATCGTCGTTTATTTATTCCTTTCCAGGAAGCGTAAAAATCACTGGCATATTTGCATGTTTAACAATTACAGCATTACAGGTGCAAACATTTTCCATAAATGAATGTTAATCAGTTTAAAAACATTTACACGATTTCGTGATGTAACTGTCAATTTGGTATCAGCTCTTAGAACAGTGAAGCATCGTAAGGATTCTAGTTGCACCACAAAATTCCACTGAAAAATTCTTTTTCTCTTGTGGGAGTAGAATTTTGGGAAGGAGAACCTATTATCTCACATCGCATTCGTGCATGATTCATAGGACTATCTAGTAGCCTATGGTCGTTTTTTCTCACGGTGGTTTGTGTACATGATAAGGATGCGATAACGTTTTACGTCTTTAGTTCCGTTTTGTAACAAATCGAACGGAAACAGATAATGGATACAAATATTATATAATTAATTGCTAGATTATACTTTGCTGCTATTAATTTCCTTATTCCACATAATTTATAAAAATAAAACAGAACTAAGGTAAGTAATTCCTGCTTCGGCATTTAGTTATCTGTGAATACCATAGCTGACGTAATTGTATGAGTAATATAGATTTAATATAATTTATTACAAACGATGGCTTGTTATTTTTTTTATAGATTCCAGGTTTTATGCTTTTTTTTGTGTATGTTTTAAGATGATAGTGTGATTTAAAAAAATAATTTTTACATCAAGCCCTCATGAGACTATTTAAGATTAAAAACAAAATCAGCGAAGCAGCTGCGAATTGTGTTTCGTTGTTTTATTTTTGTTGATAATCTGACTGAGAAGATATATTATTCTGCGCAGAATTGTATGCAATTGTATGTAAAAATAATACGTCGTGCTAGAACTAGAAACATTCTGCAGAAAATCATTTAGCCTTCCAATTTGATTAAAATATTCAGAGCCAAATTGCCAAATTTGCAAATTTTCAATAAAGTTGATAATTTACTACATACAGACAAGGTAGTAAATGTCATTGTGTCAAATAATATTAAACATAAGTATTAAAAACCAAAATTACCTCTCACGGATTATAAATGACATTTAGCACACAATTCTTTACATCGTATTATAACAAGCAAAATCAAACGCATTTTTTGTCAATAAATACGCAGTGTAAAAAATACAATTATTAGAGTAAACATATACAAGGTATTTTAAAGCTTTTGAGTTCTGCCACGTTTTATTTTGTTAGGTAATTTTGTAATATCTCGATAAGTCACTAAAAAGACATACAAATAATAGTTTTTAAATAGCATTATCGTTATTATGTCACAAAATTAATCCATATAAATAGCTGATGAAACTACTAGTTTACATGTTCATATGTTTTGCCAACGAAATATAGCTTTAAAAGTTTAATTGTGCATATTAACACAAGTTTACAAAAATGATATCGCACAATAAAAAAGATATAGGGACTGGAGTTCGAATCCTATAAAAAGTGAAACATTCTGATAGAAAATATTAAAGTTACAGAAAACATACATTATTTTGAAACATTTTTAAAAAAGTAATTGATATAGTCTTTATTTTAATCTTTATTTGTTTCAAATAACATTGGCTATAGAGGAAAAATCCAAATTAATATACTCATCCATAGGTTGTGCCATTTTTTTTTTTACTATTACTGTTGATTATCTATATAATATATATATTTATAATTCTTTAGTCGTGGTATGTAAGTTTTCTTTAATAAATAGAACAACATGACAATCGATCAGTGACAAAATGACTTTTATCACACAGAATAAAACCAAAACTGGCACGTACCTACTTACTTACTTTAAATAAAAAAATAAGATTTATAACTCCTCAGTTTTAATATTTTAAGAACTTAAACTGAAATCTGGTTTTTGTATATTAATTGTATTATCGGCAATAAGGATTCTGCTTACGACCGTAATTCAAGAATTATTAGATCCTAAAGAAGGCATCTGTTACAGTTAGACCCGGTTTTATAAAGTTTTCGCTTTTTATGTTAAAGTTAACCCAGTGGTGTAGCATTCAGTTTTCGATGCTTACTTTCAGGTTTACTTTATTAACATTAACGCTTGAAGCGCTTTATAAAACGGGACCTTATTGTGAAATTAATTTATGCGCTAGTTCTAGCTACATGAATGTAACGTTATTTGACATTTTATGATGAATATTTAACTTACTTGCAAAGGGAATGGAGTGAGGGTTCCCTGAAGAGGGTATAACAATCCTCGCATATACGATCTAGACGTGCGAATATACTTTTGTCGTATACTCCTTTACACTGAATATCGAAGAAGGATCTTTTGGTCAGATGATGGGGTAAGAACGGCGATCTGTGGGCTGGACTGCTCTGTGCCAGATGGAGGAGAAGCGCGAGTGCGATGCACACCCACACACCGTGAATGGTTATACTCGCTGATGATCGGTGATTCATCTGAAAAAAAAAAGGATAGTAAAATTATGTTAGCAATAAGCACCATTGCAAAATTTAATACGGAAGTGTTACATAATCAATAAGAAACAAGTTGGATAGGGGCCACGAGCCAGTACCGGATTTAAGCTACACTTTTTTGGGGGCCCCTGTTGGAGTAAAAAATCAGTTCCGTTTCACATTGGTAAAAACGCCCTCTCGACTTTTCTTATAGATCGAGCTAAAAATTGTGAGGTCTGGAACAGCATCTTGTGAGGTCCTACCACATAGGAGACCCTAAACTAAAGCTTGTCTAACTCATAGTGCAAATCCGGCACTGATGGAGGCACCTCAGATGTGAACTTAAATTAACAATGTACTATTTAATCAACAGTTATGTATATTCGTTAATACCCAATATTCACCAAGACGTTCGCCAACTGATAGCATACAAATTTACTATAGTTATAAAAGGTTGACTATAGCATTTAAAAAACTAAAGCTGTGTTAGTTTAAACAATGTTATTGTTGATAAAATGAAAATTATTAAAAAAGTTTTTAAACATTTCAGGATATTGTAGGGACTTGGTCTAGTTTGCACCATCCGCGTGTCTTAATTGGTTAACGAAACCTATGTACATGATCTTAATGATGAATCAAACACCCTGTAGATACGTTTTTGCCATTTGGTTAAAGCAATTCAATTTCATTACAACGCTTTTGACAAAAATTAAAACACACTTTAAATTGCCTTTCATCAACATTTTTTTGGGTTTTGAAAATATGAAAATCTGATCAACCGTTTTAAGACGACAAAGCAACTGCCAATAAATTCGTTCAAATATTCTTCTTCTTCTTCTTAATCGTTTCCTCTTGTACCTTTCGGTGTCGAGGTTGCTTTTCTGTTACTGTATTATCTTTCTCCACTCCTTCCTATCGTTGGCTAATTGTGGCACATCTTTCCAGCTGACTCCTTTTCCTTCTAGTCTCTTCCTCACTTCTTTTTCCCATTTTATTCTTGGCCTTCCTCTAGCTCTTTTTCCCTCTATCTGCATTTTCCATCCTATTTTCGCGTATCTACTTTCTGGCATGCGTAGTAAATGCCCCAGCCATCGTAATTGATTCGTCTCCATCTTTTTCTTAATATCTGTTACTCCAAGTTTATTTCGGATTTTTTCGTTACTGATTTTATCGATCAGTCTACATCCCTCTATTCTTCTCAAAAATCTCATTTCCTGTACCTGTATTCTTTGTTTTTGTTTTTGAGTTAGTGTCCAAGTTTCTGAACTGTACGTGAGGATGGGTACGTACACTGCATTAAAAACTCGCGTCTTCGTCTCTTTTGATATTTCCTTCTTACTTATCAAACATTTATTTGTGGCGTAGTAAAATTTCGTCGCTGCCGCTATTCTGTTATTCAGATCTTCCTCCAATTTACCATTTTCTGCAATTATTGTTCCTAAATATTTAAAACTTGCTACCTGTTCTATCTTTTTTTGGTCTAGCATTATTGTAGCTGGTTCATGATTTTTCGCTATAACCATAACCTTTGTCTTTGTTATATTAATATTCATATTATATCTGCTTAATGTATCTGCCCATACGCCTAGATTAAATTGCAAGTCCTTTTCGCTTTTAGCTAATAACACCACATCATCTGCAAAGGCTAATTCTGTTAAGGATATTGGTTTTAGTTTATTCCAACCCCAGTAGGCTTTCTTTGTGTTTTGCTTGCCATTTGGTTAAAGCAATTCAATTTCATTACAACGCTTTTGACAAAAATTAAAACACACTTTAAATTGCCTTTCATCAACATTTTTTTGGGTTTTGAAAATATGAAAATCTGATCAACCGTTTTAAGACGACAAAGCAACTGCCAATAAATTCGTTCAAATATTGCACAGATTAAAATAAATTCCCTTTAGCTTATTCGTAAATTAATCTCTAGGTGTGAGATCTAAACTTAACACATTGACTGCCCAGCCAATTTTGCAAAGTTCACCAGGAGGCCAACATATTTTTGTTTTGTAAATCGTGTTTTTCAACATAAAACTCTATATAAAAGTCATATTTTTCAATAGACTAAATTTTGAAGGCACAGGACGAATTTCGTCGTGGCTATCAAATATGATAGCCGAAGCACTTCATGAAAATTAGTGCAATTTTTTTCATTATAGGTCATGGCTATCACACAGGGTGTCCCACAAAGTGTGGCTTCGTTAATTTTTTTTCATAAACGAACGTTTAAGACCTATATAAAACATTATTATCGAATTTTTTATGTGTTCCTTTATTTTTTTTAAAGCTTTTTTTCATAGAACATTTTCTCTTAAGTCATAGATCATTTTGACCCATTTGACCAACTCTGTATCTCTTACCGTTACAAGATTCCCATTTTGTTTACTATAACTGGGACACTATGTATATAAGGGGGCACAAAAAAATCTGTAAAAAGGTTTTATTTAGGATTTAGTCCTAAACGTTCGATTTATGCAAAAATTTGAGAATTCATATCTTTTGGGACACCCTGTATTTGATAGCCAGTTGAATTTGGTATTTATTACTAAAAACATTTATTTATTTATGTTTTTTTTTTTACTTTTGCCATATACCTATTTATGTAGTATGAAGAAAGAATCGTGATCGCGAAAATTTTTGAATTTGACGGATATACACGTTTTGGAGCCAGATGTTAAAATGTACAATTTTGACATTAGTTTTCGATAGTCTTAAAACTATTCGAGTCTTGTAGGTTGTCGATGTAATACCAATAGTTTATGTTAAAAAGTTGGAAACGTAAACTTTAAATATGTTTTAGATGTAAAAAGAACATTACTTATGAAACGACCATCTATTTTTGTACAATTAGAACAAAGAAAATTGTTAAACATAAAGGGATAAAATGGTGGATGCGCCGAATATTAAAAATATCCAATACGTTTATTTTATCTGACACGTTATTCACACACACGCACACGCATTTTCATCTGTTTTTGACCTTGACTATTCATTACCAATATTGCTCGATTACTTTTTGATTAACTTATTGCATCGAACATGACAATTTATTTGATATCGACCCCTACCTAACCATATTAGCTTTAATTAGAGCACCTACTTTCACAACAAATAACAGTTTCACCACAAAATGTCCGAAATATCCTTGCATCATCCTGTTTTTACGCGCTGCCTGTATTATTAAAATTATTTACTGCGTTTCACCTGATAAAAAACACAAAAAGTTTACTTATATTGTATGATATCAATAAACAAAACAAAAATAAAATGCAGTTGGCGTTACTGATTATCGAATGAATGAATTAATTTATCGTTACCTATCGTCAAAAAATTTAATTTTTTTAATTTTCCACAAATTATAAATAAATAAATAATAAATAAATAAAAATAAAAAAGGTTTACAGAAAAGTAAAGTGGATGTAACATTCAAAGGGACAACCCAATCTTGTTGTTAAGCTGTATATAAAATATTACTTACGATCACTTTACATTAACAGATATCAAATTAGTATTTTGGTTCCTAAAAATGTAGGTTTAAAAACTTCTTAAACTTAACCACATTAAAAAATATTGTAATTTTAAACAGATATGGGCTTAAATTTCAAATTATAAACTAACGATGTACAAAAATAAAATAATGCCTAAAATCAGCGATAGTATTGATTTATTCCCGTAAATTTTAATATGCGCAAATGTTTTCAAACGCAATATAAAAAACAATACTTAAAAAACAGTTTTTATTATACGGTTTTCGTTAACATATAAATGTAAAGGACACATTACCTACTAACAACCGATATCTATAAATAACCTAACCGCAAATAGTAAACTGTTTTAATTTGTACACCTGTTTAAATCTAATTAATGGTGTCTGTGGATTATCTTGATTATCGGTATTTCGCCAATGGAATTTAAATATTGCGTTCCATTTATTAGTAATGGTGCTATTCAGTTTATACAAGTGGCATTCAAACTATGTTCTATGATATTTTTGGATGCTGAAAGACATCTTCAAAGATTTCCGAAAGATAAAAGTATGGTCTTTGTTGATTTTATTTATTTTCCCACGTAGTTTTCCTTTTCACAAATTTATGTTGCAATAAAGTTTTTGTTAGTAAAATCTTAAAATTATTTTATGCAACATGCAATGAATATATAACTTGTTTCAAAACTCGTTTCGCTTGTAAAAACAATACTAAAAAATGTTTTTAAAAATTCTTGATAATAAACACTACTCTGTCAAGTTTTTGTATAACTTAAAGTACTTTTGCTATTGTTTAGCGCTATATTATCATTTAAAAATTTTTTTTTCTCAATATAGTAGAAAAGACACTTTGCACAGCAAAGGATGATTATTTTTGAATAATAAAAATCTTTAGAAAAATGATTAAAATTTCAAATGTGTATCGTCCACGTGTTTTTAAAATGTTATGGATAATTTTAGTAGAAGAAATTTATTGTGAAACATAAATAACGCTTGAGGTCAAACAACATGGTGCACCACACGCGTATGTACGCATTTTTATGCAATTGTCTGGTACTCCAAAACAGTGCGTAAGTTCGGATTTGTTTTTTTTTAAAATCTTTTTACTCGCTTATCGACAAGTGTTGATGTATAATTTACTTGCAACGTTGGGCAAAAATGTTTTCATCAATTATTGCATCTGATTTATTCCTTTTGGATATTTTAAACAATAGGGAATACATAATGGCAAGACAAAATTAGTATATTGAACGACAAAATAGGAACGACAAATATAAAAAAAAATTACGACAATTTATGTTAGTTGCACGGAAAAAAAAATTTGAAGTATTGATTTGTTCGCTTTAATTTATTTGATGGATTTTTTATAAACCAAATGTTTTTATACAGGCTGATTGAAATTCGAGTTTAAGCATGGGTATCTCCCTTATTATAACAGCTAGAGTGTAGGTTTAAATTTGGCAAAGTTGATAAAATCGATACTCATCGATAATCCAAAGAGAAGTTGGAAATATCTCAAACGGTATCCGAGAAAATTGGGAAAAACCGGAAAATACGATTTTTGAAAATCGTCTATAAGCCATTTCAAGTATAAAATATTTTAAATGTGTAAAAACTTTGCCCAAGCAACTTTTTAAGCCGAAGCGTTTGATGGTCACAAATTTTTCCTAGATCGATTCGTTTTTGTTTTATAACAACCAACTATGTTTTTTCTACGGGCGCAATTTTTGTTATTTACATAATCAAATAGCATTTATTTTTCTGAATTCATTGATGTACCATACATGGTATTTTACTTTGAAAAAATGCGTTTTTAACAATAACAACCACTATAAATCAGGTAGGCCGGTCGTTGTAGTTTATGTTGTTTTCATGACAACCAATCAACAAACTAAAAGTTTTGAAAGCCTTCTACTCGTCAGATTAATACATTCATAAAAATGAACTTTCATAATGAAGTAAAACGCGATATGCTGCGAATTTTTTATACCGTTCTTTTAAGTTTTGTTATACTTTATTACATGCTTTATTCAGATTTACTTAAGTTTCTGTTTAACGTAGAAAAATAGTGTTTTTCCGTATCAGTTCGTAATTTAAAAAAAAAATTAAATTTGTATCTGAAACCTTCCTGCCATATTAGTATCTTCTAGGTTTGGCAAAAGCCCCATATTTCCCTAAGTTTCTGTTCAACGTACAAAAATATGTGTGCGAGGGTTGTCTACTTTCTGGATATGTTTCTGCATATCGTTGACTTGACAATCTAAAATTCCTATTCAATAAATAAAAAATTGGCAGGATATCGCGTTTTACTTCGTTATTAAAGTTCATTTTTACGAATGTATTAATGTGACAAGTAATAGGTTTTTAAAACTTTTAGTTTGTTGATTGGTTGTCATGGAAACCACATAAACTACAACGATCGGCCCACCTGATTTATAGTGGTTATTGTTAAAAACGCATTTTTCCAAATTTGACAATGAAAGAAGAAGTAAAATACCATTAATCATACATCAATGAATTCAGAAAAATAAGTGCTATTTGATGAAGTAAATAACAAAAATTGCGTCCATAAGAAAAAATAAAGTTGGTTGTCATAAAACAAAAACGAATTGATTTACGGAACATTTTTGACCAACATCCGATTCGGCTTAAATTGTTGCTTGGGCAATGTTTCCACACATTCAAAATATTTCAAACTCCAAAGGAGTTATAGACGATTTTCAAAAATCGTATTTTCCAATTTTTCCTAATTTTCTCGGATTATTATTTATTTATTTTATTATGGATTATTATTAAGCACGAAATTTAGCAACTTTGCCAAATTTAATCCTATACTCCAGCTATTATAATAAGCGAGATTACCATGCTTAAACTCGAATTTCAATCACCCTGTATAAAATGACTTAATATATAAAAATTGGAATGGAAACTCGAATGTAAATGCATCCTAAGTTTACTGACTTATTGCAAAAAATATCACAAAATCGTATAAATAAAACACCAAAGATAATGTAAAATTGAAAAAAGTATACATTTTTTTAATTTTATACAAAATACATATGGTTGTGACAATTATAACATAAAATAACACTTTAATTATAACATAGGTAATATATGTTCGTCTGTTTTCATTAAAAAAAAAATAATAACCAACCTGGCCCTTATTCATTTGGTCAGTAATAGAGGGTGGGGTTGGATAAAGTTTAATTTTAGCAAATAATGAAAATTAAGGAAATAAGTTTGTTTTTATTAAAAAATTTAAATATAACCTTTAATTTGACCCTTGTTTTAGGTCGTTTACTTATGTTGTTTGCCGATAGGACAAATATTTTTCGTTCACTTGGAATTTTTCCGTAGAATACGTATTTTGTCGTAATTTCAAATATTAGTCATGCATTATATTTCGTTAACGTCAGGAATGCTCATTTTGTGGTAATTTATCCCAATTTTATCGGATTTAAAATTGCCACCCCTAAACAATGGTTAACGAAAAATTAATACTTAGTGCTAAAAGGCTTATGCAAAATTATAGTGCTTATTTAACTCGACACCTATTCTCTGTACTTCATGTAAATACGCTTTCCCGTTTAAAAAATAACGGTAACTTAAGTAAAGAACTCTTTAATTATATTTTTTTCGAGAATCACCTGCTCTTTTGCATTTTTCTTAATGGCTCAAGTCTCAAGCGCGGCTTGTTAAAGATTAAACGATCGCTATAATCACAAACCTCCGGTTGAACAAAAAGTAAAGTTATGACTTCATCGCGGCCTAGCAAAGACCACCAGCCGCTAACAAGCTGAAGATTTTGCAGATTGCAACCAGTCGGTAACTTATCAACATGTAACATCCCTCACGGCGTTAAGATTCATTTTTAGCCCGATTTGCAATGGGTATCGTTAACACTCATCCTGGAATTGTAAAATCCCGTTCGCGTTTTTGCACTACCTTGGTGGTTTCGTTATACACATGGGCAAATTTATATTGATGTTTGTAAATGCGCCTGCGGTTAAAAAGAAGAAGGCCGTGGCCGGAGGTAAGTCGATCTCGTTGTGTGGCCATTTGCGGTGGTTCTCTTACAATTTGCGCAAGGACGTTGATAGCCGAAGGCTTCTAATAAACAACTTAATTTTACCGATGTTTTATTGAATAAAAATTGATTTTTTGCCACTTCATCATCTTCCTGTTGCAAGGTTTCATTCAAGAGGCCGTTACAGTCCCCTAAAAAACGTTAATGGACGGCAAACAAGTTCAACAAAAGTAAAACAATGCACTGTTAGTGGACATGAGACAGTTTGCTAAAAATAGATATAACCAGTTTAAAGATCGTGCTTGAATAATAGGAGATAAAGATGGACATAATACTATACTGGTATACCAAGCAACAGGTGTGCAAGGCGGCAATTAGAAAACGAATAAGTAAACGCTCAGATACAAGTGCAAAAGTATCAGATCAGTTTTCATATCTTACATTTTAAAATAAAACTCATGTTACAAGTAACAAAAGTCCATGTATTTGGAGCGTCAGTATAGAGCAGGTTTAAATTAATCAACTGCGAAAGCACAACCATCAACAAAATGTGTATGTTAAAAAAAAACTACAATAAAACGAACTTAAAATAAATTTTTTCAGACTGATAGACGTTGAAATTTATTATGCAAGTAATTTAAAATTGAAGTAAGGTTTAAGACCCTTTATTTATTTAGGTATGTATTAGAATATCTCTTCTTAAAAAAATCGCCCAAGAGCCGCCACTCCTGAAACTATAGTATAGATATTGTTTAAAATAGATTTTAATAAATAGGAGTGATTTTTCAACAAACATTTATACGTATTTAGGGCCTACTAGAGGGGGGATCTTGAGTGGCTGCACCCCCGGGCCCCCAGTCTGAGTGGCCCCCATTTTTGTTTTGTTTTTGTTTAATATGCATTTTAACGGCAAACTGCAAATGAACAACAATAGTTATTTATGTATCAAGGCCAAAAAGTGTAACTTTTTCGGCCGCGTCTGGTTTGCTGGCCGAGACGCGGCAAGGCCGAAAAAGTATGTTTTGGCCGAGGTGCATATTACATTTTTTGTGCGATAGAATTAAAAAATTTAAATTTTTAGTATTTTTCAAAAATATAGGTTAGAAACTACGTGACATTCTGTCACTGACAGATGACGGCGTATGCTGTTAGCTTTAATGCAAATTTACGCTGTAGCGGCCGAAAAAGTTACTTTTCAGGCCGTTGCTAAGGGTAACGGCCTGAACAGTTACTTTTTAGGCCGTTGCTAAGGATAACGCCGGTAATGCAGTACTTTATGGCTGCTAACGCGTCCGTCAAACAGCTGTTTCTAGTACGATCGCACAAAAAATATGTTTTTTAACATCAAAAACGTGGCCACGTTTTTTTTTGCTCTCATAAACAAAAGATTTTTTCATTTACAAGGGCCCCCAAATTTTAACTTTCCCGGGCCCCCTCTTACCTCTAGGAGGCCTTGTACTATTTATAATTTTTTAGATTCTACTATTCAATACTTTGTTCCTAAACTCTTTCAGTAATGCACATTTTCTTGAATCATCAATTATTGATTTTTTTGTCTTTGGTTGTGTGGTAAAAAAAAGTTTATGTGAACAATTTTTCGAAATGTCGTTATACATTTCCTCCAATAATTCACTCTAACAATATTAAGACCAGTACAATAAATGAAGTCTTTTATTGCGAAATAGAAACCAAAAACAATGTAATTTGTGTTGCTTTGTAATAAGTTTGTTTGTTCGAATTTAGAACACATTTTTTATATTTCACAGAATTTTTACATAAAGTTGATCCAACGTGGTTAAAGTTATCGATTTTGCATAAGACCACTAAAATTATATTACATCTCTATTTGAAAAAAAATCTACTAAAATAGAAAGTGTAAATGTTTTCAATTTATATTTGAAAATTATATGTTTTAAGTCACATGTTATACACTTTCATATAAGAAAACAAGTAATAATAAACTTCTTATCAAATTAATGGCGATGGACTTGACATTAAACTAATTGGTTTATTTAACCTATAATCTCTCATCAATCATGTTATAAATTAAGATTGCAAAATCGCCAAGTATAATTTTAATCACTTAGGTATCATTTATACATAAGCTATTTCAAAATATATCTTTGTACGTTTATAAACCAAATAAAAAAAGAGTCATTAATTTAATTTTGATAAACAACGAGCTTAAAAAATTATAAGAGCTGAAACTTATCCAATTAAAAAACTTTTTTCAAAACACAGTGAATCGAATATTAAGTAAAATAAGTTGTTTCCACTTGTTGCTTGTTTTATTTACTTTTTGCGTTTATGAAAGAGCATATTGCGAATTTAAGCTTGTGATGCGAGAGAAACTCGTTATTTGCAGTGTCTACATGAACCAGGTGTTCGTAAAGATAATAAGAAGTTTAAGTTAAGACGTTCTAGAAATATCACACACTCTTCTCACCAAGTAACGCGTTTATTGACTCCTTTATTAATAACTTAATTAACGAGTATTATAACTTCGGTTGATGTATTTTGTGTTTAATTTGCTTCTCTCTCTGTCATATTAGTGTGACGAGGTCAAAAATTAAAATCTGATAAACATACAATTAATTTGGATGACATTTTGTACAACTGAATGTAAACAAATTACGCTTTGCGTAATTTATTGCGTGTTTTATAGCAGAATAACAAATTTCAGAGACATTTACGACGAGTTAAAATACCGTGATGGTATTATAAATAATTCTGAAGTGTTTAAAATGTTTAAATTCTTAATCTTTAAAAGAATTCCAAAACAAAAACCTTTTACTACAATTTAATTCTATAATTGATCCAAAAACTAAGCATTAAGGTTCTAATTAGTATCAGATCGTAAGAAATTATTTTAATTTAGTTTCGGTGTTTATTTTTAAAACTGTAAATATCAGTAGCAGGGATACCGGGTCGGTATTTTTTTAAATCGACTCCGACTACCGACTCCTTTTATTCATGCTCTACACTGAGAATATTAAGAAAAACCGGTTAAAACCGGTATTGGATATTTTCAATTTTGTTTCCATTCGTAAACAAAAAAACAAAAACAAAATGTCATTCCCGTTTTCGTTCTTTAAAAAATTTCGGTTAATATCGTTTTCGTTCTGCTCTCATCTTTGATAAAAACTAAATCAAAGAGTCGGTAGTTTTTCCAACTCCTCCAAAAGGCGTCGACTCCTCGACTTCCGACTACCGACTCCGACTCCCCATCCCTGATCAGAAGCTTTTTTAGTTTAAAATTAGGACCACAATTTTAAAATGCGACAATAAATATAAAAAAAGTTCTATACAGAAATAAAATTTAAATCAAAATGCTCTACATTTAGTTTTACGCAATGTAACTTGTCTAGAGTAGCAAACAATAGTATCATTTGTAAAAATACTGAAACCTGAAACAAATACATGATTTTTATTTTACTTAATTTTGGGCGTGTATATTCACTCTTTAGACAAAAAAAAAGATACAACGCGCAAGCGGTAACGACCAATTTTATTTTACACGTTATAAAAAAAATGGCTTACTTTTAAGCAGTAAAAACATTTTGATCATAATCTTAAAAAAAAACTAAAAAAAAAGTGCTTACTTATTAGGTAGTACATACATATTTATAACAAAATGCTTAGTTATGTTATAGCTTAACAGAAATGATCAGAATACGTAAATTTTAAAATGTGAAACTCCAATAAGCTAAAAATCATATCCTATGTATTACAACATTAAAAGCTGTCACAATGCTTTTTAATTAATTTAGTAATCTAACCTTATGACCCTCGAAATATGTTGCGAAAAAAGGAAATCATTCATTATAAACTATTTTAAGTAATTATATATACATATTGTGGCAATAATTTCGTGATTGCTACTGCAATCGTCCAAAATAGAATTTATTATATATTTTTATCTGTGTTTACAGTATATGAACGCCATATAACATGAAATTAAATTATATCTATAACGGCATATTTTGTGATGTTAAACTAATTAAAAATTTAAGTAAACCACACTGTTTAATTTTTCAAAATATGATCAGATATTTAAATAAAGCAGTGGTTTCCATCCTGTGGAGCGCGGCCTCCCTAGGGGGGCGCGAGACTATTAAAAGGGGAGCGCGCAATTGTTACCAAAATATCATTTTTGAATAGAAAGAAACAAAAGATCTTTATTTAACAGAATAGGGTAGGTATATTGTTTTGTAGCCCATTAAATAATTATTATATCATGACAGTATTTATGAAATTAGATTGTTACGAAAAGTGAGGGGGGCGTAATTTTTTTTTATGAAAAAGGGGGGTGGAGGTACAAAAAGGTTGGAAACCACTGAATTAAAGTAAAATCCTTTGAACGACCACGACAAGAAAATGTTAATTAACATTAAAGATAGTTTCAGTCTTTCAGTTATGACAAATTCACAAAAGATTAAAAACTTTTCACCACTTTGGACAAAAAAAAAAACTTTAAATTGGATGGTGGGCAAGTTAAAAATATTTAAAGAGCTAATGTGCAATTTTTTATTTTTGAGATAATATTTTTACCAATGAATTAACTCTTAAATTTGTTTACCATAGTTTTTAAAAGTGTGAGTTTTTTAATAATCAAAAACACGTTAGAAGTTAAGCAACATGTATACAGTCTGAAAGCAAAGCATGGAATTTGGCTTTAAAATTACAAGGTACTATAAAACTTTGTAATTATGAAATAATATTTTCTTCTGCTTGCTAAACTGAAGAATTATGATTTAGTAGCAAAAGTGATTCGTAAAAAAGTCACATTACTCTAATCATTTGTCCTTGTTAATACATTTGATTTAACGCATTCGTTTTACAATAATGTGTTACATTTAACATTGTTATTATTTTTCAACCATTTGCAATAATTTATAAAATTTGGAAGTTAAAACTTGCAAAATGTAAAAAAAATTTCACGTATTTGGTATCTAGGTAATTATTGTATAATGTATAAGAAAATTATTAGAACATATGTATAAGCCATTTTGATAATTTTTTTTGTAATTGATTATTGATAATGAACTATGCATAGTAGAATTAAAGATTTGCCTGTCTAAGGTTATGTTTATCGTATTTTAGAAAATAGATTATGCATGTTTCCTTTTGTGTTGTTATAAAAAACTGTATATTTTTATGTATTGATATGTTTAATATTAATATATGTATAACTTATTTAACCTTATAATACTGGAGATAAGTAGAAATTTATCAATGAAAAATGAATGTAAGTTTTATGCAAAAAAGTACAACATAAGTGTGACAAAATACATTGATACATTTTTATTTCTAAATATTTACCTATATACAAGGTGTTTTAAAGTTATTATCTATTTTAGTGAATTTAAGTGTATTTTAGAAAAATTTTATTCTTGTATTATGGTATCTCCACTTTTATACAAATGTAAGTATTTTAAACAAGTGTATCATACATTGTTTTACATGATTTTGTGTTAATTTTCTCTACTTTTATGAGTTTTAACCGTTGGTGCAGATTTATCAATGATATGTGTCTAAAAGGTAAATAAACATTTTGACAAAAAATATATAAAAAATTGTACTTTTTAATACATACAGTTTTTTAATAATGGTCACACCATTGTACCAGAATAAACATTTTCTGAAATACATTTAAATTCAACAAAATTGACAGTTCGTTTTGTTGGAACACCCTGTATAATACAAGAAAAATATTTGTTTAAGAATAAAATTTAAGAAATAAAAAATACAATTAGAAAGTTTTTTAAACGTTGCTTGCGAACTTAAAATTAAGGCTCGATGCACACGTACGCTTTTCTGCCGTCCGGCGACCGGACGGCAGAAAAACGTACGTTTGCATCGAGCCTCATAGTTAAACGATGATTATCAATCGATTTATAAAAAGCAGATTAGGCTTTTTTCGAAGTTATTAGTCATAGCCTCTAAAATATTGTTTATCATTGTAGTTGTGATTAATACTTGTCTATTTTTGATACTTTATAAGATGTACATACGTATCTAATTAAAGCGGTAATAAAACAAAATTACTTGCGGTTGACTTGTAAGCTCACGAGATAAAAATGTAATCTACAAGTACAATACAAGAAACAATTTGCAACAGCTACTGTTAACAAGTCCGCTCCTCTGAAGTGCCTTGCCAGTTGCTATTAAACAGCTCTGGATATATCCAGATGTTTAGAAAAAATAACTAAGTGAAGACTAAGAGGTCAGAGGTTTATGGATGTGTAGGGTATTAAACAAGTGGTTTATGGTCATAAAGCTGTCACCAAGTGCAACCATGCAACTGTTTACGATTGGAAACGGCTCGTTCAATGAACGCTACTTCTTTCAACTTCGTACATTACCAGGATGTGAAACGGAGATAGCATATACAGATGTACAAGCAATGAGGACGAAATATAAGTATTTACGCACATGCTGTTATCATAATTAGTATAGTAGGATTCCATTCGGGGGCCAAGCCAACACTCATGTAACCTTGTCTCTTGCAGATGATACCGTTGTTCATGCTCGAAACAGCTTTTAACAGAGACTAGATTACGTAAATGTTAATATTGCTATTATTTGCCACACAAACAAAGCTGATACAGTTTTATTCGATTTGTAAACACAGAATATTTACAAAACGATGTAGTTGCAGCAAGCTTTGTTTGTCGCTTGCTGTACAAAAATTATATTTTTATATACCAGGTGATTCAATTTGACTGTCGCACACCTATAACTTTGTTATTTTAAGAGGAAGCCACTATCGTTTTTCTACGATAAAATATATCAGACCGAGGATGGTAAACTTTTTTTTAAAACTAGGTACATACTATACTTTTTCTAAATTTATATTAATAGAGAAGTTAGTTGAAAGTCCGATATTGAACTAAAAAAAAATAAACATGCTTAAAAAATATGAGTTTCAAAATTTATTATTCATTTTTACAAAATCTTGGTAATCTTTGGTTATGGCAATGCAAAACCCAATCGCTGAAGTAAATGACAGTTTTAAACTTGTCTTATTGTGTTTTATTATTTTTCGACGAAAAATCATTATTTTGTGAGCATTTAATTTAAAATAGACCTTCTGTCGAATTGCTTTGCGCATGTGCATTCAAAGAGTTATATACAGCGAAAAACTGTATTTGGAGACCAATTTTTGAAACTTTGAACATGTTAACAACAAAATTTGTTACAAATACCTATACCATTTATTTTTTTGATATCATTTTAACCAAAAATTCTTTTCAGTACATTTTAGCAAATGGGTACTTTACAACTATTAAGATTTGATCGTGTTTTGTTTCGTCAAAATAAAAATATTAGGTATAAGAATTTGGGAAAAATAATGAATAATTTTGAAACTTATTTTTCTTCGTTATTTTTATATTGCATGATGAGATTTAAAAAAAAATATTCGTTTTTTTTTTTGAAACCCTGGTGTATAACATAAGTTGCTGTCCTACAACTGGTATGTTTAATATTCAACATTCGGAGAAATACAAAATGTTTTATATACATTTAAAGTACATAAAAATACGACACGTATAAATACACACATTAGGATAGACTTATTTCTGGTAAAACTCTTCAGTTTTAAACAGATTTACTCATCGAACATAGATCAAAATCATAGCCGAACCCTGTTGCACACCCTGAAAGGTTAACTTGGTTAAGTCGTCATATTCATGGAACGTAATACATTCACAAATTAGCAAGTGTAATTAACTTTAGTCTTTTTTTATAGCGCTGCGGTCGTAAATGTCAACTAGTGATATATTTTCTCAACTACGACTAGACTGCTCAGCACAAGATTTTTGATACGAATACCAGAAAAAAGTGTGAAATGAGGGCATGGAAAATTTTATACCCAAGTGTGCACCCGGTTTAAACAGATAGATAGTGTCATTGCCAGCAACAATATCAATCAGTGTCGAACTAGTTCATCTGTCTTCAATATAATAACATATCGTAAAAAATTGTACAATGCGATGGTGCCGTGTTACTTAAATGCAAGCTAAACAATAAATCGATCACTTGCAAAATGGAGCCCAAAAAATATGAATAAATAAACAAAAACTGGTCGGGATATAGAGTGCGACAAAAACATAATAATAATACATTATAGTTGTAAATGGCAAAAATAAAAATTAAGCCACTCATAGTTCAACTTCTTTTTAACAAAATCTTTTAAGTCAGCGTTAAAAAAGTTCGGAACACACACAACACCCGTGATAATGGCCAGGCCCGGACTGGCCATCTGGCAGTTCGGGCAAATGCCCGAAGGGCCGGTGCCCGAATGGGCCGGTCTAAGCTACGGGATTAATAAGTTCAGTGCTGAAGTATAAGGAGCGCAAAAATTATGATGAAAGGTGCCATTATAACATTTGCCCGTTTAATACGGGCCGTATTCAATCTTAATATTTTTCTGGGGCTCCACAATACGCAATAGCGTCGTATGTTTGATCACGCCACTCGTGCTTCAGAAATAGTCCCGATATTATCCGAACCCTGAAGCCTATAGCTAAAGATGGCGTGTGTATGTGTAAATAGTAGTTTCATAATCTGCTTATTTTATAAAACACATTGTTTAACAAATAGATTCGTAATAAATATATTGATGCGAGTTTATTAAGTCTGTGTAAGTATTTACCATATAAAGCTTTTAGTGGGTAGTAAAAGTTGATGCATGCTCTAAAACTAATTTTAAGCTGGAAAAATATCAAGAAAAATTCATGACACTAGATGACAAATGCGGCCCGCGAACCCTAAAAATACGGCCCGCGCGATGTCAGACAATCCGCCATCTTGAATTCATACCAGATAATTTGCTTTTCACATGTTTTGACATTTCGAGTTTTTGTTGGTTCTCCACAAATCAAAGTCTCAAAAACACTTTTTTTTTGGCCAGGCAAATATTCGAAGTTTACAATTTGTCCAGCCTGGTCAAAACTTTGGGAACCCCTGCACTAGATTTTAGCGATTTTAGAAATAATCGCAAAAGTAAAGTGCCCGTATTATAGGTTTTCAAAAAAGTTTTTTTGGAACTTTTTTAGAATTCTTAAAATACTAGCACTTTACTCTTGCAAAAATATTTCTAAAATCGTTAAAATCTAATGTTATATCAATTTTTATTGAATTTTTTTGAAACTTAAAATTAGTTTTAGACCATGCACCAACTTTTCCTAAGAATAAAATTTTTTGAGAGACCGATAATAAAAAGCTTTTCCATTTGTTGCAGTTTTTTTTTAATGTTAAAATTACTTCAAAAATAAAAATTGGAATTTTAACGTTAAATTTTACATTTGGTTTTATTTTTAATTCTAAATAATCTTTCCTCCTGAGGTTTTTTTGTACCTCTTCAATAAGGGCACATTACTCTTGTGGTCTTGTGAATATATCTGAAATAGGTAAAATTTAGTGTTGTATGAATTTTTATAAAAAATTTTCATCTTAAAATTATTTTGAGGTAATGCACCAACTTTTATAAAGAACTAAAAAAGTTGACAATAAAATTCATAATAAACAATTATTCCATTTTTTGCATTCTTTTTTAATGACGCTGTTTAGAGAATATAATGTAACGTGAAAAATGAATAAATTAGTTGTGAAAAGGAAAAATAATAGTCAAGTTTAAAAAAAAAACATCAAAAGTTGTTGATTTTTTAAATTTAAATCAATGATTGTTGATTTTTTAAATAAAAATCAAATTTTGACCAACCCTGGCTGTGGGCCTCTATAATCTGAATGCCCGGGCCGGTTTTTGTTCCCAGTGCGTCACTGATAATGGCTCCATTTAAAGTTTTGCATCAACTTAGTTAGCAAACAAAAAATTGAAGCCTTTTTAATCAAGACATTGTTGAATTTAGTGTGTTTATTTTATAAGGCCCTATTGCAGAAAGTACCACTGGTGCTAAAATACGAGTTAATCCCCAAAACTAGGCAACATTAGAGCCAACCATGCTGAGATTAAGACTAGTTCTAGGGTTAACATTGTTTAACCCCGGGGTTAATCCCATGTCGAACCTTTATGCAATCAGGCCTAAGAGTCTATATTGGACCAATCACTAAATACGGCCGATTAGCTCCTATATCTAAATAAATGTTGTATCCGTTTTTATCTTTAACTTACCTATTGATAAGTGGTATTTTTTTAATACATAAAATTATTTTCAGCATACTTTTTGTAGTTAAATTCAAAACGCCACAACATAACTATACAAAATATAATATAAAATAAAAATTCAGAATTCCTCTAAATGTCTAAATTAATACTATTAACATATTTAAGAAAACTCTTCAGATGGTTTTATAACAACTCATCATTAGATACCGGCCAGTGCCCGCTGTTCATTATTATACTATTTCTAAGTTCGCTCCTTTGGAATCTAAGTTGTATTAATTCATCATAAAATAAACTCTCTAGTTTGATAATTGAAATATTTTCAGCATGAGAATATTCCAATCAAGGAACAAAACAATATCGATCCTTTAAAGCTAACAATATTAATCATAATACAGCTATTGCATTCAAATGATTGACATATTTCAAAGTTTTTGCAGATCAGAAACTATATTTAAGATGATACATGAACAACCTAAACAATACACATTAATTATTATACATAAGCTTAGTTATTCTAAAAATCATTTGTCTTTTTTTGAAAAGATTTCTTGTTGAAATACTATGAAGTACCAGTTTCATACAAAGGCTTGGAAGGGTCACTTTTAAAAGATGAAATTTCAATTTTATACTTAAATAGTTAATTTATAACTAAAAGATTTATAACTAAGAGAACTCTGCAGCTCATTTAGCTCATATGCTTAATGCTGAATACTGAAAAAAATATAATCCTACTTAAATAAAGGAAGATAAGGCTTGACTGCACCTTTATTGTTTATTTTAAATTTTAGGAGACTGAATCAAAAATTAAAGTTAAAAGCAATCTATTGATATGTTACTTCGTTTGTTTAACCTACAAGAATACAAACCCCAAAAGAGTAGAACTGCAACGATTTAAATTGAAATGCTAATTCTTTGAAAATGTTTTGTTAAAACGGTTGCACTTATTTTACATATAATTCTTGCTTTGAATAATCAAAAACATTACTAAAAATTGTTGTAAATGTTTTAATTTATATATTTGAAATAGATCGTTTTTTACATTATGTACATGATTTTAACATGAAAGTGAATTAACTTAAAATTTGTTTAAGTTATAAATAACCATTTTAATGTATTTTAAAATTAAATAAGCTCCAAGTCATTCAGCTTTTTTTAAAAATTGTGTGGCTTGAATTTTAAGGAAAAAGGTGAAATTCCATATTTATAACATTATTTTGAGCGGCCCTTCCAAGCCTTCGTAGTTTCAAGACTACAACTGATGAAAAAATGAAAGTCTTGAACAAGTAGACAAAAAAATCCTTCGAAAAGTGATTAAACCTAATTATATTAATGCATAAATCATTTTAATAATCAAAGAATGTATTAAGTACCTACTCCATAATTATATTATAATTAAATCTTCCAGGTTTAGGACAAAATTGTTTTCTTACAAATTATTGAGACGAATAAAAAAGTCTTTGAAGTGATAACTTGCTCCCCAAGATCGGTGTTTATCCAAGCAGCAAAAATAGACTGATGTAAAGCAATATAACCCAAAAAAAGATTAAAAATTTTAAATTAAAAAAAATTATGAATAAAGTATGACACATCCGTATAATATTTGAATAATTCAATACTAAGTCGACGAAAAAATATTCGTGGATGTAATTAGATTTATTACGCATCAGGATTAAACCAGTCTTCTAAAAGGCCAGTTAGGCTATCTAATCAACTAATATTTTGTAATTAAACAGCATCTAAATCATTTTAAATGACTTAATTAAATTACGTATCAAAATAAAACAAAACTACACAGGAAATACGCTGAACACAACCGTATATTCGCGTTTCAACAAAAGCGCTATTGTATTAAGTTGCACCATTTTTAGATTTTGGTTTCCTATTGCGTCGTATGTTATCTGTTAACAAGGAATATTTCGTAAGACATCGTGCGTTATTGATAAAATTATTACACTGCCATAAATAAATATTATCATGTACATAATTACTATTAATAATTTACAGAAATACGTTTTATTTTTATTTTTTTAATCATTTCTGAATATGAATGAACGAATATAGCGGGAGATAAGAGTTGAACAACTTTAGATTATCTGAGTGTCACAACAACAAAATAAAATAGTACAGTTTTTTTTTCGAGAACGTTTAAACAAACAAAATTTGATTACGTTCAATGATGAGAGGAGTGTCTTTAGACCGACCAGTCGTTCAAGTTATCGGCAACATAAAATACTATTTATACTTTTGTTAAATCCTGCCAATATTTATAGCGTTTTCGAGAAACTTTTAGAAGAACTGATTCACTTCCTCTTAATCGACAATAAAAATCTTCGCAACAAATAATAAGTGCTGTTTAAAATTGAAAGCTTCTGCAATTTTAAAAGCCACTTATAAAACACCAGAAAAAGCTGCTATCACTTAAAAAAATTATAATGAGTAATGTATTATGATCGCACGAGTTTCATGTTTTAATTAAGAAGGGTGAAATGAGAGAGAAAGAGAGATCTCCATATTTTAAGTATTCAACTGACTTAATTAGCAATTAATATCGATATTATAGATCCTTAAAATACACGAAAGGATAGTCAACCTATAATATTTGATAGGCGTACTTTGTGTAAGAATCTCATGTCCTGCAAGCTCAACTAATAACTGCGCATTTGGTATTTATTTAGGAATATGTTGGGGTTGCGCAGGGAATCGCTGGAGAATCTATAAAAATGTTAACAAATACCAATAGCCTAAATAATTTTAACTTCAATGGCTAGGCTCATACTGCGAAGAAGTTTTAATTTAAAGATGTCGCCGCGCCGTAACAATTTTCTGGTGTAATATATTTGGCGAATACCTGAATTCATCAAAACGGACTTTTTGAGATCTCTTAGTATTTGCAACTAAATAATTGTGCGAGTATTGCTTTTCTTAATATGCTGGTACAAAAACTAAATATCGCAACAAACTGGACGCTGCACCAACTATGCGAATTCAGTTATCCAACATTACACCAAATTTTTAGAGTATACTGGCATTGAAGAAGTAACTACATTATTCTCTTTAATGTTTTTATTTATTTATTTCGTTTTTTTTTTGCATATTTTTATACATACAATTATACAAACCATACCAAAATTTTTGTTTTGGTAAGTTCCACTTTTTATTTTGTTTGTTAAAAATGAACATTTGCGTTCGTTACATATTTATAATTTTATACTTTGTTCGTTTTTATGATGATTAATATTTGTTTTCTGTTCATATTTAATTTGCCTTATGGAATATGTATCGATAAAATAATAGCAACAAAAAATAGGTTTCAAAAACATCTTTTGTTTCATTTAATGATTATTAAAATTGGGGGATCCGTAGAATATAGATATGGTTAGGGTTCTATAATTTTTTAAAATCATGTAAGGGTTTCGCGAAAAAATTAGTTTGGGAATCGCTGTAATAGACTAACGGATAATAATCCATTAATAGTTATCTTATTGTACGATTATCTATGTACTACATCAGTAGTTCACCTGTGGGACGCGCCTTCTGACGGGGAGCGCCAAATATCTGAAGGAAAACGCGAGCAAATAAAAGGGAAAACTATTTATTGAAAATTGAAACAACAAGTCACTAGTGTGAATCGGGACGGATTTAAAAACAATTGGCGGACCTTTTCTTATTTTTTAGTCACCAGTGTGAAACAGGAGACGAGTTTCAAAACAATTCGTGGAATTTTTTTGTTCGCCCTGCATAAACGGATTGAAAGGGGGCGCAATAAGAATTGATATGGAGCGCCTACGAGTTGCACATTTTTAGCTGCAGTGCGAGGTTTTGTTAATTCTTCTTTGTTTGAAATGGACGTTCAAAGGAGAAATATCGCACTGGCTGTGGTTTTTGCTGGTTTGAGTGAAGTGTTAGAATATAGTTTTTTTGACAACGAAATCACAATTGGCTTCGAAAAAACCTTATGCCTTGCAAAATTCTATGATTGACTGTAAGCTTCATTCCGCCAATTTTTATTTTTGTATTCGTCGCTTTCACTTTCCATAAACATGGATTAGATTAATATAAAATAAATAAAATCTGTCATTGATGCTTTTGACCACAGACGGATGTCCATGATGCCAGTATACCTACTACCTACACGTTTTGAACGACTAGCGTGTGGTAAAGCGCGCGTTGTGAAATGTTGTGCAGGTGCAGAGACATACTCGCACAAGATTGCGCGTACACGATTTCCGACACGCTTTCATTTGCCTTTGCACTCCTTTTACCCACAATCTTTCTCGCGCGAAATCATACACGCCGCTCAATAATCGCGCGGGAAAGCGTCTGTGTGTTAAAGTGGCTATTGTTTAATAATTAAATATAGAACAATATTACATTTGAGTATGAAAGTGCAAAGCTAATCAACCCTGTAAGACAAGTTCGATAGTTTAAAACATTAATAGATATTTAGAAACAGAGTGCGTCATAAAAAGATAAAATAAACAAAGAGTTTTTATGCAAAATAATTTTTTTGTCCATTGTATGTAATTAATGTCGACGCTTTTTATTTGTGGAAAACCAATCTGTATTAATCAAACTCGAAAATGTGATTCGTTACTGAAATCCTCTTAAAATTCTGTAGCGCAAGCCACTGGTAAACGATAAGAGTCGAGTTCCAGTACCACTAGATGCAATGACCAATTGTAGACTCGTCGAGAGCGCCATGCTGTCTGCGTTCGTTCTCTGCTACGGCGGCCTTCGTTGTACAGCTTGTTAAATAGTTTTATAAAATAAACCAGTATGAACTCTTGTAATGATAGTGGAAGTGTGCAAGTCCTTCATCGAGAGTTCGCAATCATTACCTCTTAGCAATTTATTTATTATTTTACATTGCCAATGACAACACTGCGATAAAAAATAGGCAGACACTATACCTTTCTAAAATCTGGAAACTTTCCAACTTAACTGAGAGGTAATATTAATCTAAAATTCTAAAGGATGGCTTTTATTTCACTTTTGGCAAAGAAACTTTCGAAAATAGCCGCGAAATTCTGCAAGTCCATAAATAATTTACGCAAATGTCTAAAATATAAAATGTACCTATACTTAAGGAAACATTAGAATCGACAATTTAAAAATAAATCCTTATTTTTCTCAATATAAATTTTGTCATTCCATGCTGAACAACAGAAAAAGCAACATTTTTATGCTGACTGATAAGTGAAAATATATACCCCCAAAAAATTATATTTTAATTTTAAGCGTAGGTATACGTGCAAGGTCATGGCTGAATTTAAAAATGTTTATTCGTTTTTTTTTTTAAATACTGATCCTTCATTTTTTATGGCGAATAATGGATTGTCGACTCTCGTTTGAAAAAAAAAATAGACGCTGCGATGATGAGGCGTTTTATAGGCCGTTTATACACACGGTTTTTCACATGGTTTTGCTGACTTGGTTTTGCATATGTGCAAAACCGTGTGTGGGAACGCTAATTTATTGACCTTGGTTTTGCACAAGTGAATCTAGCGCTGCTACAATCGTTTTAAGTCAATGTGCTAATATTTTTTTATTACGAATGTTAAATAAGAATAGCTTTTTTGCATGAAAAATCACGCGATATACCTACCTACTGATTCTAATATTTTCATGTTAAAAGTATTTTTGGTCCAATGAAAAATTATTCATACACTGCAGCACTAATCAAAAGGAAACTATTCCTTTTTTAATATAATCTACTGATTATTAAGACACCAAAGCTCAAACGGCTTTAAAGCCGTTGCCTTTTTTCATGAGAGAGATCTACAACTTTTGCAAGAAGCAATATTATCTCTTTGTATTCATAACAAATGAAATTGAGACGAAAAGAAAGACGTGACAAATTGAAAAGGAAATTTACATATTATTTATTGTATTTCACTATGAGAAACTACACGTTTCAACGATAACTTTTTTACTCTTTTTAATGGTTAAAAAATCGGGAAAAAAATTCAGTTTAAAATTGATTGTACTTGAAATATATTTATTTGTACATGATGCGTTTTTCTTTGAGAGAAAAATGTGTTTTCGTATTCTATTGGTTATAGAATACAACTATGTAATAATAGAAAAAAATATTTTTTTAAAACATTTTTAATGTAAAACAAAGCTGAAACAAAACTTTCCGATGCGTTATATGTGACCAACCAGGTAGGTATAATTATGATTAAAAATGATCGTAGTTTTAATAATTTTCTATAAATTTTGACCTTTAAATAACTTTTAGGTGTGATTTGGGGAAATACACATGTACGATTTTTTACGATATAGTAAATTAAATACAGTAAATTAAACTGACATTTCTAAAATCAGCGCTGTTACACAACCCACGTTGTGAAATTAATTTTACCTGTATGATGCAAAGCTAACAACGGACACCATATATTCATATTTGTTTGTCAACAATGCGTTTATTACGGTCTAGACATAAAGTTAAAATGAATGGGCGATAATACTACTGCCAAACAGATGTTCTAGTTTTTTTTAATAATACGCAGCGAATATACTTTTGATATTTATTTTTCCGGTAAGTTCGCGTTTAGCTGTAGACAAATGTCAAACGGATGGCGACCACCATCAAGCTGTTAGCAAGTCAAAAATAAATAGGGCTTACCCTACATTTATCAATCGCCTCTAAACAACCAACTATAAATAGAAAACGCGCGTGAGGACACTTCATCAAAGTGGCCGTGGCCGGTGCTTGGTTTTTGATTTTTACACATCGTTGATATGTAATTGTATTACAACACCAAGTGCTGTAAACGACCCGGTCGTCCATAAATAAAATTATGATAGCGAGCAAGTTTCCCGAACCTTTCTTAGGACCTTGATTATACATACAAGGTTGCTTCGATAGCGTCGTCAAGGGCGGCGTCGAATTTACCAAATGTCATTGCACTTTACTAATGCGCATTTTTTAATTGAGGTTTCCGATTAATTTAGAAAAAAATGCTGTAAAATGACATCTAAGGAAATAAATTCAGTTCACAATTACACTAATATCAAGGAACGGAAAACCTAATACAGTGAAAGCCGGTTATAACGCAGATTTTTGGGGGGGTGTATCCAACCCGCGTTATATGATAACTGTGGTAGGTATTACAGAATTGTAAAAAATTCTTCTACTCTTATAAAAAACAATCCATTTTTTTATATCTTCTGTATTATCTAGTAAATATAAAATAATAATTAACTCTGTACACATATCATAAAATACATTCAGAAACGAAAAAATTTCATATCTTTTCGCAATAAATATGTATTTATGGTAAAATAAACATTCATATAACACTTCTAGTATTTTTATTTACCCTTACAACTTGTTTTTCACGCCGAGTGCGTCAAAACAAAAGGACGCACAAAAGACCCGCGTTATATCCAAATACGCGTTATAAAAGGTGCGTTATAAAAAGTGCGTTATAACCGGCTTTCCCTGTGCCTATATTAAAACATAAAGTAATTACCGTATTTTTTTGATTTTAAGACGCCATTGAATTTAAGCACCACACAGAAAAGAAATAATTCTGCTATTATAGGACGCTATCGATTCTAAGACGATGCCTGTTTTTAGATACCTTTATATGGAAAAATATGTGTCTTAGAATCGAAGACATACGGTAATTTTAATCTTTTAACATAGCCTCTTTAGACCAAATAGCGTTTTCTTTTAAGATTTTGCGATTTTATTTAAATCTCCCACGCCATCATAAAGTAAATTACGATTATCATTCAATCAACAACAACTAGGAAATTAAAAATTAGATCAGCATCGTAATAAAAAAATATGTTTAACACGTGTAACCGCGCACTATAGTTAGCAACTTAACAAACTAATGAATTATTGATATTTGACCATTTAAAACATTATTGATACGTTAATAAATATTTGTCCTGCAATGTTTATAAATGTAAAATAAGTAATCTTATATACTCGAAGTACAATTATCTCGGTTTCTTGTCTATTATAATAAAAATTAGGATTTCTAGCGTAACACATGCGTGGGAAGGATAATGTATCAAGAATTTCTGCTCGAGGTATTAGATTTTATCTCAAGACCAACAGTTTTCAAGAGGAAAAGAATCAGGGACGTACGTATGAATGGAAAATGGGGTCTACTTTAGCTTTACTAAAACGAACTCGGGTCCAGTTATTTTTAGATTCTTACGAAATAATCATAATTATGCTCAACATCATTTACAATTTTTTCCTCTCCATAAATTTACGCTTTTATTTTTCCGAGGGTGATTGAGGTCCCAACAAAAGACCATTGCTTTGAGCAGGTTGAAAATTACGAGAGGCATAAAATAAAACCATAGTCACTGAACAAGTGTCCTATTATGAGAGTATTAAACAACTTTTGTAAGAAAAATTAATTTTAAATAAAACGTTATAGAGAACAGGTCGTTTTTGAATATTATTTTTAAATCCCTATAGCATCGTGCAAAACTTAATGTTCATTTATAGTAACTTAACTGGATTAAACTAAGGCAGATTTTAATCAAAAGTATACAATGATATATGCTTTACTATCTGTAATAATTTTTTGAAAGAGTTATACAAGATCTATATTTCGTTTTCAATTGTCTTTAAAAATCCAAGTACGGTCCTATAACAAATCGAATTAAATACAACACAAAATTGTCATTGAATAATATTTACATATATGAGATAAATGTCACGATTTATTGGAATTACTAAAATAGAATTTACAGAACATCAAAAATGCCTCGCATTGCTTAATAACAAAACAGGTCAAGTATCACTGTTAATTTTTCCAGGCATGCTTTCAAGATCAACCGCGCTAAAAACAAATGATTGTGTGAAGGAAATGGAAAGCTACTGAACGCTTATTTGTCCTCACAAAAATTCAAAAATGCAGCAAAAATTATTTATGCAAACATTACAGCAGTTGCTTTTGTTGAATGCCCCTCATGTACGATTAAAAATCAAGGGGCAGCCTTCGAAATTATGTTCAGTTATCGAATTAGCATCGCTTTCTAAGAAGACAAATTTGACTTTAACCGAGAGTTATGTTTTACG
The DNA here is from genome assembly GCA_947652605.1 of Elmis aenea. Taxonomy (NCBI): domain Eukaryota; kingdom Metazoa; phylum Arthropoda; class Insecta; order Coleoptera; family Elmidae; genus Elmis; species Elmis aenea. The sequence goes on along the minus strand of OX393578.1, from coordinate 31,656,506 downwards.
GTTTACGGCTCCATTGCATCTTATAACCACGAATTTATATTGTTTGCATTTTCAGGATTTAAAAAGGGTTTTTTTGTAAAAGTACGGATCTCCAATAACCAGTAATAACAATTAGCGGCACCCATTGCTATTATAATAATAAAATTAACCTACTCTACTCGAAAACAATTGACATGAACTTTTAGTTTCACCTCGTACATTACAAAAAGCAACAGGTTGTTATCTATCCAAACAGGCGCGCAACAGGTTAAAATCAATGGATCAACGCGTTATTACAGTTTGGAAAATTTATCGCTTTGCAATTTTTGTTTAGCACTTGCTTAGCTTCCCTAAGATTTAAAGTTAGATCTCTCGGCAACTCTGCGATAACGCTGTAATAGCATATTCACAACATAAAACTTAACAAAGTGGCTAGTAGATCACTTTCATTTGTCGTTCCATTAAAAAAGGCCGTTTGCTCTTTATAGAATGCTGTACATTTATTAACTTTGAAGAATGGAGTATTAATTGTTTTGACAAAAGTATGAAATACGAAAAGCAAACATTGCATTTTACTGGAAAAAATAGTTTCACATTGGTGGCTCCGTTGATAGTATATTTATCCCCATCGAAAAATATTTGTGATGCATCCATAAGTATAAGTCTAGATTATTCTTTGAAGACAAAGTTGATAATAATGTATTATATTTAACGCACGTTCTTCTACTACTCTATAAACTATAAGTAATATTTTCATAATTTAGTAGCATTTTGAAACTGCCCAGAACGGTAACTCAATCTCATCGTGTTTAAAAATTCGTACATTGCGCATAATAAAAACAACCAGTAAACGCAGGTACTGCCGTTATTTGTAGATTGTGGTACACGGCTGTTTTTGTATCTAGTGTAGTAGGTCTGAAACTTACAAGAGCGCCATAAAATTTCAAAATGTTTCGTTAATATTACTACACTTTGCTAGGCTAGTAGCAGAGGAAAATATGAATAAAATTGGCAATGCTTGTTTCGCGTCAACTGCTAGCTCGAGCTAGTTTACAGTTTCAACTATTTTGTTTGTTTATTTGTTTTATTTACACGTAACTATTAATAAAAGTACTCTTATGAAATTCTTTTATTCTAAGAGCGCATTAAAAAAATTACTGATACCTAAGGGTGTCGTGAATTGGGAAACCATAGATTTTGGGCACAAAACAAGTCTCAATTTAGGTATGATATTGGACTAGAAGCTAATAAAAATTAAAGCAACGCTAGTTACTTAAAAATTATAAAGCAAAAAGTTATTGCGAAATTTTTCTTATAAAAAGAATGCAAGTAAACGCTTAGTATAAGACATATTGAAAAAATACAAAATAAGAGAGTTAAATATATTCACTTAAGTACTGGTAATTTTAATGAATACCTTAGAGGTTTTTAAACATACACGACTTTGAAAATAATCTATAATTATTTACCTACTATATTTTTAAAATATGACAGATGCACATGCGCTTATAACGAGAATATTTTTAATTACAAATTGTTAATTTTATTTTTATAAAAGAACTTTACCTTGAACACATAATTATAACAACCGCAAAACACGTAAGGAATAATACGAATGATGCAATTTCAAATACCTAAATTTAAAAAAAAAACTGTCAATCAAAACTTATCGATACATTTAATCGATCGCTTTCACGTCTTACTTTCTTTGAGTATCTCAACGTACATCGACAGCCTACAAATTTTTGTCTGATGCAATACTGAATTAAACAACGTGTACCTTACAGCAAGGCTTCTAAAGAACGTTAAATATTTCACTATTATTCCATGAGTAGCTAATATCAAAGAACCGTTACGGAATTTAGTTTTGGACTACGACAAGAAAGTGGTATTGTAGTAACTAAATCGATTTTTTATATTAATTAGACCGGCCAGAAGGCCATGAGTAGTTAATAGTTTTTATTAGTCGTCATAAACATCAAATTAAATGCATGCACATTTCAGAAACCGACGTTTATTGCCGTTTTTAGAGCAAACTTTTAAGGTGGAGTTAAATACAGTTAAAATTTAGTTAAATTTTTTCGTTGTTACAGTGTTTTAGATTATTGTGTTACCAACTCTTTTCCACCGACAAATAAACTTCTCAAGTAATTTACAAACATTTACATTCTAAAAATGTAGGCTTGGGAAACAAAAAATCGATAACAAAATTATCTATTTTTACCTTTCGTGCGAACTACATCAGGTTAGTAGTCTCAAGTCTTCTTTAATATAATTTTTATATCAGTTTAATTCAACAAGTAAACTTTTATTACATAAATTACATTTATTGAATAAAATATTGAATAAACTTTTTTTCAATAGGATTCCCATAGAACTATCGAAAAAATGCGTTCCGCGTCATAGTAAAAAAAATTAAACCCATATTTAATTTCAAATGAAAACTCATCTACAACCTAAATCGATTTTTAAAGCTTTAAAGCATATAAGAAAACTATGGTTAATATTTAGTTGATAATTCCGACCAATGTATTATTATTCATACGAAAATTAAAAAAAGTATTTTAAGGCTTGATTGCGTAAAGCACTCCTCATCGTAAATGAAAGTTAACCTTGAGATTGCTTAAGGACCACAATGTAAAATTTGTAGGTTAGCTTAATAGACGATGTTAAGCGCTTTATGCAATCGAGTCTTTTTTGTGGCTGTGCAATCCCTCCGTTAAATTTTTGTTTATAGTAACAGTATTTTCAAAACACGAGAAACATGTTATGTACAACGTTATTTTCAGATTGATTATCTGTTATCTAATATAAAAAATCAACAACAGTTTTAAAAATACTTTTATTTGACTTGATCACCTAAAAATAAATGCAAAAAATGAAAAATCACTGTAGAAGGTGTAAAAAAATTGTTTAGGAAGTAAACTGGAATTTTAAATAACCTTTATAAAGAATGACGGAATGCGATTCACTTCCTTTAACGAACGGAACAAAAAACTGATCAGTCAATGACATTATATTTGCTAAATATTAAGCAACAAAATGTTTAAAGGGCGAGTATACATTTTATGAAATTAATTATGCTTTATGGAGAATTGGTGATTTAATAAGTGAGTACAGGGTGGTCCAAATTCGATGGGATTGCATGGGTATCTCGCTTAATATTTAAGAGAGAAACGGTTAAATTACAAAAAAATGTGCAGTTTTTTAAGACAAACTCAGAACCGTTTTCAAAAATATTCTATCATTTCCAGTTTTCGAGTTATTGAATAAAAAGTGTTTTTTTGTCATATTAATAATGTGTCATATCTCCGTTATTGTTGTATTTGATTACACTAAAAAATTTGGACACTAACTCAAAAACAAAAACAAAGAATACAGGTACAGGAAATGAGATTTTTGAGAAGAATAGAGGGATGTAGTAGACTGATCGATAAAATCAGTAACGAAAAAATCCGAAATAACCTAGGAGTAGGTAACAGATATTAAGAAAAAGATGGAGACGAATCAATTAAGATGGCTTGGACATTTACTACGCATGCCAGAAAGTAGATACGCGAAAATAGGATGGAAAATGCAGATAGAGGGAAAAAAAATAGAGGAAGACCAAGAATAAAATGGGAAAAAGAAGTGAGGAAGAGACTAGAAGAAAAAGGTGTCAGCTGGAGAGATGTGCTACAAGTAGCTAACGATAGGAAGGAGTGGAGAAACATAAAACAGAAATAGAAAAGCATACCTCGACACCGAAAGGTACAAGAGGAACCGATTAAGAAGAAGAACTCGAAAACCGGAAATGATAGAATATTTTTGAAAACGGTTCTGAGTTTGTCTCAAAAAACTGCACATTTTTGGTAATTTAACCGTTTCTCTATCTTAAATATTAACCGAGATACCCATGCAATCCCATCGAATTTGGACCACCCTGTACATCAAAATACGTCAATTATAATTTTAAAATGTTTGACACAAAAGTGTTACTATTATTGAGTAAGTAACAATAAATAATCACCAGGAAACCATACACGGCTCAAATTGACTGTGAAGTTTTACAAACTTATTATATTTATTCGATAGTAGTTGTCTACACTCTGCAGTACAGTATTTCCTTTATATACTAATTAACAAACATTCCTTAAGATTACTGAACGAATATCCTACGATTTTAAGTATCGGATATGATTCTTAGAAAAACCATGGTCGGCATTTTCTTAAATATATGTTTAAAAATAACTTTATAGTGTTATTTCCGTCCTGAACTGTTTATTAGCAATATTCATAATGAAAAAAAAACTACATTTACACAAACTAAAGCAAAAAAATTGCAGCAAATTCAAACTAGTAATTTATTTTATATACGATTCTAATTGCATTAGGAATTATTGTTTGTGTCATTTAAAAGCGTTTTATAATACACGCGTTACATTTTAAATGTGCATTTAAAACTGTTAGGAAAAGCGATGCTATACAAATCCCCTTCTTTAGTGTTTAGTATCACGCGTTTTTAAGAAAAAATAACTTGAAAAGGTTTTATAGCGGTAATTATTACATAAAAAAGATAGGAAGTTGGAAGCAAAAACTAAATTAATATGATTAGCAGAGCAATTTAATAATGATTTTATAGGCGCAATTGAGAAAATTTTGATATGTTGATACAAAAGCAATCTCTTAAACTTTAAAAATAAACGTTTGGATTTATAGTTACAAAATGTTGTAAATTCGCTTAAGAACAATGTTATTTATGTGTTTAGAACAAGCATTTTTAACACCATGACATATATTAACGGTATTTACATTGTATCTGTAAAGTATTAATAAAAGAAACAAATTGTTATAGAAATTAATTAAATTTGTAAATTTTAGTACGAAATTAATACTTCAAATTGAGGTAAGTAGGTAGTAATAAACGATTTATTTGCAAATATTTTGGTATTTTAACTGAAACTCTTATTTATCTATAACAATTAAATTAATATTCTGGTTCGAATGGGTTATCGATCTAAAAATTGGAGCTTGAAGCACTCCAATTATCACAACTTCTCATTTCTTTGCGCATCTTTTCTCGCCGTTTTCACAGTCGTAAAATGTATTTTATTTAAAAGACCAAAGCCATTACTTGTACAAAAAATAGCTATTACGATAGTAGTAAGGTTATTAGTAACAAACGGTTTAAAAGAAAATGTAAGGGACTACGGCAGTATTCGTTTTGAATTAAATAATTTTTTAATCTTAATATATAATATAACTAATATTGATACACGTGAAATATTAGCTTTTTATACTAAAACAATTAAGTTTGTATCGTTCACTGGTAATTATTTGCAGTTTTGTGGTAATAATTTTATTCACAACACAAGCTGTGCCTATTCTCGTACTTAATATAGGTTGCACATATATCAAAAGTGTGTCGGCCCTACCTGCACGTTCCGTCGCTTTTATGTCCATTCATTTCGACTACAATTGCAACAAACCAACAAGTGCAAACATTTACCTAAGAAATACTTTCTCCAATACAGCAGTTCTTTAAAGCGGTACAAAATCTTGATTCTGGGTATTTTACAATTCATTGTCGTGATATTTCACTTAACTTTTGCCCTAGCCTTATCGACAACATGACATTTTTTATTTCGCACGTATGACTAATAATGCATTATATCCTGTATTTAAATAATAATATATAGCAAGCACGAAAAATTATGAATAATAATACCAGTTATAAGTAAATAGGTACGTTAAATTATTTTTGCGCAAATAAAATAATTATACAAACTTAACTAAACGATGCTCATTTTCAAAATCAGATGGGCAAAAACTTCGCCTAACGTTTATTTGTTCAAAAAAATCTTGTCAAAGCAGCTGTTTTATCTTAAATAACGACAACAAAATAAAGTTTCATGAAGGAACGCGAATACGCAAAACTGACCCCATAAAATTCATATTAATCAGGTTTAACAAACTTATTAAAGATTAACAATTTTGTAGCTGATTTAAATTAAAATATAAACAAATACCAAAAAAATTTTAAAAAAACAACAGATTTAAAAAAGTTACCGTAAAGTTTGACTAAAAATAAAGTGAATGATTAGCATTCAAATTTTTAATAATTAAACTTTCACTTATAAATGTAATTTTTGTTGCTAAACTATTTTAGTTAAAACTATTATTTAAGTGAATACATTTTTGATGTTATACAGTAAAATTAAAGGATAAACTTAACATATTTAGATGAAATGCTTTATAAAATTTTCCACTGAATGTTTAGGTATGTTCTAGGTAGTAATAGTCTCTGAGGGTAAAGTATTTTAGATTATTTAAGTTTATTTTGCGATATAACAGAAATACATTTCATTTTGATCACACAAAAAGTATTATTGTGTATAAAAATTGTATGGTTCTTTTACACCAATTTAGTTATTATTCTCAGTAAAATAATGTTCATAAATAAAAAAAAAAACCGAAGCATTACCTTAGCGAGACCACGGTTAGATCCAAAACAATCCTTAAATAATTTTATTAACTTAAAAAAATATATGTAAAATTCTTACTCTATGTAAAAAAGACTGGAGGGCAAAGTCTCTGGCTTCCGCAAAATAGAAAATCTTGAAAATATAGCAAAGTTCACTGCACTAGTGTGTAATTTTAATATACACTATCTCACGTTAAGTTTATAAAATAAATATTAAAAATAATTATAAGTCACAATTACAAAAATTAAGTACTCAATAAGTACTTAAGTAGATTTAAAATTACGATAGCTGACTATCGGTTAATTATTTTATTAAAATCACGTTTTTTAAAAACACAATATTTTTAAATTTTATATTTTGTATAAAAAACGATTTTTTAAAATTCACAATTCTGTTTGTAAAGTAACAATTGGTTAACCGATTTTTTTTTAAGTATTTTTTTCGTTACTGTGTTTACTCACGAGTAAGTAACACGTGGTTCTTTGAGCGGTTGTTCAAATACATTGAAGAGTAGGCTGCAGAGTGTTGAATAAATGTAGAATGCTTGATTACGTCACTACTATAGTGGGGCTCGTCTGTTTGTCATCGTATTTTAGCGCAGACACTAGTGAAGCGAATGAGGGAGATGAAAGTGGAATCTAGACTGCATTAAATTGAATCTAAATTAATATTCTACAAATGTGGTTGATGGCGTGAACTCTACCACGTGCATGCGTGCAAGTGTGTGCCTGTGTTTCAAGAAGAAACACTTTATTAACTGTAAATCGCAAGAATTGTGCAAGTCTTTGAATTAGAGTCTCAAAAATGGAGACAAATGTTTCGAAAACTTTTAATATCAATTAAACATAAATGTATGAAACCGCCAACAATTAAGTTTTGCTTTACACACACCTGTAAGAGATCAGTGTTAGTCTAAACATATAGACAACATTTTATAACCTTTGTTTATTTTATACTATATAGAACTGTAACTTTAGTTTGTTGGGTCGCCTGCATAAAAGAACATTACTTATACTCAGTGGTGGACTTAACGTGTGTCGGACATGGCGCCTGCCAGAGGTCCCCGAATTCGATCTACGAAATATAATTAAAAAGCAATTTATTGATAATTAAAAAGTTTTTTGAAACAAAAATGAAGATACAAGTTTTTTTGACCAAGACGTGGAACACTTTCTGTTGTTTTCAAAGGATGACAGGAATAATTACGCTGCTGCAACACAAATTAATAAAGCTGCCCTCGACTTAATATCCACGTTTCCAAACGTAGAAATAACATTAATATTATTTATGACCATACCAATTTCTAATGCTTTAGATCAGGGGTCGGCAACCTTTTTGTTAAGAAGGGCACCCCGAATAGCTAGCTTATGACAAAGGGCACTTTTCATTTTTTTTACAAGCTAATAGTGCGATAAAGAGCGCGTCATTGGGAAAGTGGTGGGTTTACAAGTTATTTTACGTTAGTGGCGGGCACTTTCAAAATGCTTCGCGGGCACCCGGGTGCCCGCGAGCACCACGTTGCCGACCCCTGCTTTAGATGAAAGATCCTTTTTAGTTTAGTAGTTTAGTAGGCGAATAAAAACTATCTCCGAGGTACTATGCGCGTAGATTGATTCTCTGTGAAAAAAAAAAACAAGTGTTGGATGACATCGATTCTTCAACAATGATAGACAAGTTTGCTGCAGAATTATGTAGAAGAAAACATTTCTGAACTTCTGAATTTTTTTTTTAAATTTTTTTAATTAAATAGACATTTTCTATTTCTTTTTTTAGTTTGTTTTGTTTTTTTCTCTCATATGTTTATGTACACAATTTTTTTTTATGTTTATGCTGTTATAATGTTAATTGTAATATAATAAAAATGGTAATTATTTAGATGTACTTAATTTAACGCTTTCTTTCTACCTACCTAATCTAACTTAACATGATTTTTTCTTATTTAACACAAACTAATAAAGTGGGAAGGAGCCCCCATAAATTTTGCGCCGGGATTCCCAAAAGGTCTAAGTCCGTAGGTATCTACTAACACTCATGCTATACAAAACAATTATTTCAGATTGTCAAGTTATTTGTAGAGACAAAATACAGTATAACTTTGCTAATTTGGTTACAATTCACATCAAGATTCACAAAATAAAATTTTAAAATGACGATAATTGTATTTTTATAGATTTTAATTAAGGGCCCTTCTAAGATATTTTTAAATTTATTTTCAAAACTATTACCTGTATGTTTAAAGTTTCTATTCATTTATGTTCGAATTTATTTGTTTTTTTTTTCATCCGGATTATCGCTTAATCCGGATAACTATTTTCCTCTAATTAATTTGGAACAGCAAATTTTACTGTTTCATTTAATATCAGTACCTTAATTACAAATTAATACAAATTGTTTATAATGCAGTTGTAAAACCATTTATTATATCGCTTGCTAAATAAACGATGATTTTAGTTTGTTAAGTCACCCACAGACACAAACACTCTTTAGTGAGAGTTCAACTCATTACAACTTGCTGACTTTTTTAAATATTCTGTTACTTTAACGTTTTCTCAACGCAAAAGTAAACTACTGTAGCACGATATGTGTAAAGAAACAGCCGGTACATTTGGGTGACTAGTTTATAAGCATTGCGTATAAATGTGAACTGAAAAATGGTGTACATCAATACATCAGGCTTTTAAGCCAATATATTAAGCCTAGCTTTTCGAATAACCCAGTATGTTTATTAAGATTTGTGTACTACCACACTGATTTCCTTAAAATCTTCTTAAAGCAAAATGTGAACAACGACACCGTTAAACGTTTACTGGTTGACTCAGTTCTTAATAATAAACATCTCTTCTTGAACAACTTTCAGATTAACTCTGATTACAGTGCGTAACTGCTAAAAACGTTCATGAAAAATAGAAATGCGCACATGAAAAATAGAAGAATTACGCAGATTTTAAATGTCTATAAAGATTTAAAAGTAATAAAAAAGTTGTCAAAGTCGAAAGATAAAAGCGGTTGTTCCAATACAGCGTTCAAGTAAACAAACTAAGTGCATTGTTGACCTTTGCTTTATTAGACATGTTTAATTATCAATTTTATTAGAATTTTAATACAATTAAGTGTTAATGAACAGACTTGACCAAAGCAAATCATGCATTTATGTAATGGCGTTTTGTTTATTTCACAACAAACGATAACCAGGCCGAAAATGCAATACATAACAAAAGAAATAATAAAGATGATAGAAGATGGAAGAGAGAAGAGAAAACAAGAATGCAACAAGCGAGGAAAATAAAGTAAAGTATAGAAAAAAGAGAAGTTACAAATACATAAACGATACATGTATGGAAATAAATCAGCATACAATATAAAGATATTAAAGCCTTTTTAAGAGAAAATAAAATTAGATGAAGATGGTAAGGTAATGCTCAAACCAGCGCAAGTAACCGATGGATGGAAATGGAAAAGGTATACACAAAAATTTGTATGAAATAAGCAATGATACGTACAAAAATTAACATGTTATGTACATATTGAGAGCAGAATTCGATGTACCACTCAAGAAAAGAAAGCAACTACTGAAATCCTAAGAAATCTTGAAGAAGAAACAACAGAAAGGATATACCAGCTCATTAACAAATTATATGAAACACGTAATATCCCGAAAGTCTACACTAAAAGTAAAATAATGCTAATACCAAAAAATGTGAAAATTACAGGACGATCAGTGTAATATCCTATGCTTCTAAAATACTTACCCACACAATACATTGAAGAATATAGACCCTATAGATAACAAATTCACAGAGAACCAGTTTGGTTTAGGAAAGAAAATGGAACAAGGAAAGCTATTTTTGCTATAAGAGTAATCATAGAACAATGTATTAATAAAAACAGAGAAAAGCTGTGATGAAGCTATTACTGCTTAATAGACATCGTCCTAGATGAAGGACAAGTTGTCAAAAGTAATTAAAAAAATGAGTTAAGCATACAGCTTTAAAATATTTCAAGAATTCAACATTTTCATTCCGAATGTTCATCAGAAGATATTTTTGGTTGTCATGGTTGTAGACAATGGAAATTTTAGAAAAAAAAAACAGATCTCTAGCAGATACTGCAATAGTTAAAAAAAAAATGTTTTTGTTGTTAGTTAAGGTTTTTAGTATAGTAGTATAGAACAGTACGGTGTATTTATATCTTCCCTAAACATAAATAACTAAGGTGGCCTAAAAAAAGTTGCGTTTGTACTGCCCAAAATTTCACACGATGAATATGGAATGAAATTTATTTACAGCTAATTTGCCAAGCTTAGCTGCACATACCTTTACGGAGCACTTTTTTGTACAAAGAATGACTCACGACCAGAACTGGGTTGTTATTTCTAGATACAACTACCGGCCCTCGGGGCACAATAAATTCTTCTAATAGGTACATATTTGCATTCCGCGAGCAGCGAGTTTAACATACCTGGCCTAGAAGATACAATTTGTTGTATTATTACTTTATTGTAATCCGACAAGATTTTTTAATTCCCTCCCAGTTAGGAAGAAATAAGAACATATGCCTCCAGGATCAGGTGGCAATGTGGAAAAAGTCCAAGAATGGTCTTAAATATGAAGCCCTTAACAATATAAATCATTATTACTGAGAAATTTGCATCATCTAACATTGTAACTACCATAACCTTTGGATATCTAATATGTGTAAAACTAATAACATATTATACACAAAAATGTAAAATAATAAGAAACAAAATAAATCATAAATAAATGCTATTTATAAACTTCAGTAAGTACGGGAGTAAATAACCGATATTATTATTCATAACTAACCATGACGAGGAATTTGTTAAAAATAGGAATTATTAAACCATAACAAACAGTTTGCTTGGCAACTGGTTTACCAATTTATAAAGCTTTAATAAATTATAAAACTGTTTTATTACGCTCTGAGAACAATTTTTTGTTGATCTTGCTTATCTCCATATGGTAGAAATGGTTCTATAGACCACACATAATAATATCAACTCGAAATCACGTTTTTGTGATAGTTTAACCACTTTTATCCGAAGGATACTTTTGGATGCACTTTGATTTATGTGTAATAAATATTAACATCATAATATTCATGTAACAGACAAATGCAGTTTGACAGAAGCCTGGGATAAAAGCTACATTGATGTCATTTTCACTTTAAAAGTTTTTGATAATAAAATGATTTCCTTCTTTTAATGTCCCATTATTTTTATTTAAATATATTAATGATATGGAAGCATATTATTAACCAAGCGTTTAAATAACACATTTCATAGTTTATATAAATGTAATATTTACAAAAAAAAAAAAAAAGAAGAAAGAGTGTTCAAGATTAGATACAAAAGCTCCAACTCATTTTAGTGAAATATCTTTCTCGTACATATTTTCCTACACTCATAGTAGATCTATGCTCATTAGTATAAAACAAAAACCATGTTTGAAATGCTTAGCCTAAAAACAAATTGTACTTTTTCAATATTTTTGGCTATAAATGGGAAACTTTGTGCAGCGGTACACATAAGTATAGCAGTAGTAGATTTGCGGAATAAAACTCTACGGCATGATTATTAAACTTTTTAGTTTCAGAAAATCTTCTCACTTTCAAAAATTATTGGGGATTCAAAAAGATTTTGTTCGTTGGAGTTAAATCTATTAATTCTACTACATACAGGGTTTACCAAATTCGAATGTTTTACGGGGTATCTCGGTTACCGTAATAGTTAACGAAAATCTGATATCGATCTCATGGGCTATTTTTATGGGAAAAGAATGCCTATGTAATCAGATTTTTCATATCGCTTTCCACTTTGGCACCACAGACGATAAATGAAATTTCATCGATTTTGAAAATTTACTATAACTATTTTCCAAGTAAATTCTGCAGCAGCCGCTACGTTTTGTACCACTTATAATGTAAACTTCTAACATATTAAACTTTTCAAAGTGTTTAAATTTAGTCATGTTCACAATACCTCAATACCACAATAAACAGTTATAAAATATTAAAAAATACACGGATTTGCTTAAAAGGTGAAAAATTTACCTGGACATGACGTTTAGTTGTTAAACAATAATTGCAAACATCACTTGTTTACAAAATCATGGCAAACTTTGATATGAAATTTTTTACAAAAACAGCCATATCTTGGTTATTTTTTTGCAACAACTATATAAAACTGTATATTTTTGAAAAGCTAAAAAAATCCTCTTTCATATAGTCATGGCCAGCTAGGGTTTCCCTTAAAAAAAAATTAAGTTTACATCACATCTCAAGAGTCAAAAACGCAAAAAAATTGTTTTTAAATTAAGCATTGAAATGTTAATAGAAAACCTCGGTAACATTTTGTTCTATTTTAATAAACAGAGAAGTTATAGTAAATTTTTAAAAACGATGAAATTTCATTTTTTGTCTGTAGTGCCAAAATGGAAAGCGATTTAAAAAATCTGATTACATAGGCGTTCTTTTCTCAAAAAAAATAGCCCATGAGACCGATATTAGATTTTCGCCAACTATTGTGATAACCTAGATACTCCGAAAAACATTCGAATTTGGTCCAACATGTATATTAGAAATGACAAGTGAGAAACTTTTAAATATCTAATAAGTTATTTTAAAATAATAATAATTAACCCATTAGGTGTTTACATAAATAATATTTTAGTATAAATAAGAACATAGCTTCCATCTCCAAGATCTCTTGAAAGGATTTCGAGGACTGGGGAATGGGTGTCGAGAGACATCGCCGGGTTCGGGGAAAAATATTTAGCACCGTCCTTTTAAGGTTAATTAGCGCGTAAAAAAATTGTGATGATGTGCGGGCCTGGGAAATTTTACTCCACCAAACCTTCGTGTCGTCAACCCTGGCCCAAGGGCTACGTGAAACACACTTTAAAAAACGCTCTGGCAAATGTCGGCGCGTGGATCGTATGTAAACAACTTTTAAGTCTATTTGGAAAACAAAATACAGTTTTAATTTTTGTATAAAGCGCTACCATTCTTGAAAAATCAATTAGGTTAAAATAGCAATTTCGAAACACACATTTACATTCTACAGTTTAAATACTCATGACCCTAATAAATTAATTTTAAAATTTAAAAAATTCAGTAGCAGTTTTCAGTGTAGTTAAGTAGTAAACTTTATTGGAAAATGCTTTTATTAATACCAATTAACAATATATATTTTTTTAAATTATGGGCATTTGCCGTAAACAGTAAATGCTATTGCATGGACGCGTTATAAAATTAATTGGAAACAACATAAAGTATGTTTAAATTTATTACGCAAATATTAGTTTTAGTTTATTGCCGTAAGAAATCATTCACACTTTTCTTGTACGTTTATTTAACACAAATTCCTGAGTCAAATTCATTTATTTGTAAGCAGTAGTAACGACAAGACTAAAGGCAGACCTGTTATTAAATAGTTTTGAAGTGCTTGCAAGGCCGGATTAAAGGATAGACCAGCGTTTTCCAAGTGGGTCCCGCGGAACCCCGGGGTTCCTTAAAAAAAGGAATTTCGCATGCTTGTTCGTGTTTTTGCTTTTTTTACGCCAATAAAATCACACCCCTAAAATTAGGCATTAGTGTTTGTTAATTACAAAATATGTATCTATTAATTTAAAAAAAGTTTCATTCAATATCTTATTAAAATTAAGGGGGTGCGTAAAACACAGGTATCTTTAGAATTCCGCAGTTTTAAAAATATCGTGTAAGGGTTTCAGGACAAAATTAATTTGGAAACCGCTGGCTAGACAAAAAAGACAAATGTCTAAACTGTAAACTCTGAAGATCGACCAAATAGAACACAAAAATTATATACAGAACATATTCAGCAATTTCAGAAAATACAAGAGGCTCTAAAAACGCCAAAAATAAAATTTTATTCTAACTTAAAAAAAGGCAAAAAAGGGAATTTTATAGTAAAGATCGTCAGGAAGAGGAAGATTTACATTCTGCTGGATAGGAACAACTTTCATGTAGTGACCCTAACCGAACCGTAACCAACTGGTGCATTGTTTATGAACCGTAAACCGGAACTGAACCTATTAGTTAAAATATCACAAAATCGCAAAATTGAACCGAACTGACTGGTGTGAACCGGTTCGAACCGCTTCGAACCGCTTCAACCGGTTTACATAACGGTTCGAATCAATTATGTTTTTTAGTGACATTGTATATTTTTAATCTTCGTAATTTTGATTACATTTTACCAAAAATAGAAAAGTTACAGACAGTTCAATTTGTAAATATGCATCGCCATCATAAACATATTTGAATGATATACTTTTTTAAACTTTCTAATACAAACAAAAAAGGCATTGAACCGGAACCGGATCGGAACCGTTGCCACCGAACCGGTTACCGAATCATTACAAAATAAAAACCGTTGATTCGGAACGTCAACCGAAAGTTAAAACTTATCGAACCGGTAACCGGAACTGAAACGTTATTCTTTGCGGTTCGGGTCCCTGCTTTTATGTAATTTGTGCCAAAAATTTTTCGGGATTAATAAAATCTTTGCAACAGCTATAATGAAGTTAAGATTTCAAAAAAAAATTATTCCAATTTGGACGACATTTCAACTATTTCAGAGAATACAGTTGAATTTAAAAAAATGTGCAAACAAGATACTGACACTAATGAATTAGACGACGAATTATTACAATTTTTGTAACATTGTAAAAGCGAAAATTTAAATTTACCCTCAAATATGCTTCACCTTATGTAGAAAACAAAAATGGTATCTACTTTCTCTAATGAAAAACTTTGTTGCGTATTTATTTAACATTGTCTATTTCATATGTAATTGGTTTAAGATCATTTGCAGTTTAACGAGTAAAAAAATATTTATTGCCTAGCTGTATTGTGCGCAGAACAAGATGCCTATATGATATTAATTATGAGGAAATAATTGATAGTTTCGCTGAAATGAGAGTAAGGAAAAAAGAATTTTTAAAATACAATTTATAATCTTGTTTTATAAATTTAAATTTCATATTATCGTTTAATTTTTTATTTATTTTTGGAAGTAGGTACTTATGTTGATTTTGTGTTAAATAAATCTTAATTCAATAAAGCATCGATACAATGAAAGTTTCTCTTTTTCCTAATTTGCTCAAAAGAAAATTACACAATAAATTTATGCTACAAGGGGCCTGAAAAAAATTGCCCGTGACCCCAAAGAAGCTTAACCCAGCCCTGACTACTTGCAAATAAGTCATCGTCCAAGTAGAGTAACCTACTAAAAATATTATTTATTTACGTTTTTACTTTTTTTTTTTGTATAGGTACTTTATTGCAAGGCTGTCCAACTTCTATATGAGTATGAGGGCCATTTTTTTTCTCCAAAGTTTTAGTGGGCGACTATAGAGTAGGTATAATTCTACTAGGCGAAACAAAATTTTATGTATATATCGTCTTAAGGGTTAAGTTGAATGATTTTTTGTAAGGTGTATGGGGGCCACAAACGTTCTTGGACAGCCCTGCAGTTTATTGCATGATCATAATACATAATGACAAGTTTATTCAATGATTTTAATATATTTGCTTAAATATATGTACATAGTGAATATAGTTTTACTCGACTATTTGACTAAATTCAACAGGTATGTAACGTGGCAAGTCACGTGTTAGTTTGTAACATGAAAACTTCAAAGCTAATGACGCAATCAAATTATCCTGTGTCCACCATCGTAACCAGAGTGTATTACGTGTGGAAACGTTGAAGACGTCATTTCAGCTTAAAGAAAATAGATCCTACAAGTAACTGTAAAAGTACAAGCTAATTGAGGAGTAAAACATACTACTTCTAGTTCTTGTGATTAAGAATGAAAACTTTTTCAATGGTTTTTATGACGACTTGTTAATTTAGCAAATAGCGATTTAAAATATAAATTTTTGCGAGAAACGAACGTCAGTAAAATTGCCATTCGCGCACGGAATCAGCCCAACATAATTAAAAATAAAACGACAATAAAACATTCTGCGGTTGAAACGAAAGAGTTGTGCGCCTCCTAAAGTCGTTACCTTTCATTCCTAAGAACTTGGAATTACTACACTGTACGGTTTTTCTCATACGTAGAGCGTAGAGCCTGACTTTTTAACGGTGCTAAAAATAAAATTTTGTGTTATTTATAAAAACAAAAGATTGATAAAGTATGTACTTTTAAATAAACTCATCGAAGTCACAACTGATGGAATATTTGACCGATATTAACGATCTAGATTCTAGTGTATTCGGAAAAACCAGAAATATTTGTATAAAATGCATATTAAAATACTTTGAAAAATAATGAATATATTTAATTAAAACTTATAATTAAGAACAAAATTTGATTGAAACCCAGAAGTTAATAATAATTTTTTTGTAATTGCATAAAAAATCCTAACTAGGACGGTGGTCGTACCTGTCTCAGGGTGGCAACCTTGATGTCAGTTTGAAGGATGTAGTCAGTTTGTTTAATAACGGCATATTAATACTTTAATATTAATACATGCATATCAATAAAATTGTAAGGATTTTATTTTTATTTTTGGGTATGGTTGGAGATATGAATCCTTTCATCATTTTCAGATTGGTTTATCTGTATGTCAGTACTCGTATAACTCCGAAACCGCTAAAACGATCCTAATGAAATTTTGTAGGTATGAATATGGGTTTTCACAACAAACAGTTGAGTAAGTACCATTAGAACTATTCGGTGGGTTGTTTAGATCGTTGGGGAACACTATATTTTAATTGAAATTGGATACCATATGGCAACCCTACCCTTGGGTAGCACCCGAAGACGGTCCAATAAGAATTTTAATACCATTAAGCGGGTAGCGATCGAATATGCTGGAAGAGAGAATATTCTTTACAGTTATTAAAAAAAAAGTGCAGAAATCTGTAATGCACCCCTTTTTTCTTGTGTTCAAAATTATGCGAATAAAGAAAGCACGTCTATATCGTTCAACACCATTACTACAGTGATTTTCAAACTTTAAATATCCGTGTACCCCTTCTTAAATTTTCATTATTACTAAGTACCCCCATATTAATATAATAATAATAGTAATTGCTAGGTAATGTTCGTTGGGCTAAATGTGTATTATGTTATATTTTTAAATTTGGCATATCTGTCGCGCCTTTTTGATTGGTTTCTTCGGGCAAAAACAAAACTCAGCGCATTTTTGCCCATGTGCCGTTGACTGTGTGCACCTATTGGTAAGCGAACCCAACCTTTTGTTTTGTTATCTTGAATTCAACATATAGTCCTTCGAGTTTGACTGGTTTATGTTCATACGCAACAGTAATAATAAATAAAAAAATAAACGTCTATTTTATGTAAATGTAGATGTACATGTAAACAAAAAAAATACATTTAAGAAAAATAAAATGAAGTTTATATAGATACTATAAAATGTTACTTAATTTAAATTACTAATCATTAATGAGAAGAGTAAAATTGCTTAAAGTAGGATAAAATTTCAGTAAAATTAGACCCTAAAGTTTTTAATTTCAACCTCGATGTGCTTCAGCATCTAAAATACGGTTTCTCTTCTTCGTTTTAACAAGGGTCGAAAATCCAACTTCGCCAGATATAAACTTGAAAATTAAAAAAATCCATTCAAATGATGATAACATATTCTCTTTGTATTCTAGTTGTAAAAGTGATTTTCTTTCATTGGCGTCAAACCTTTTGGTCATAGATTTGTTGATATTGAAAAAGTTTCTTATCCAATCAATATTATCCAGTTCAGGGAACTACTTTTCTGTATTCATTTGTAAGCTTTGTAAATGCTACATGGTAGTTATTTTCACATTATTATCTGATAATTTCTTAATAATGATTCCATGCCCTGCCATGGCCATGTACCCCCTTGAGACCTTTCACTTACCCCCGGGGAAAAACATACCACACTTTGAAAAATAGTGCAGTATAAGATATGTGAAAATGAAGCCTCTTATGCAGTGCTTCTTAACCAGGGGTGCTCTTTCTGAGGGTGAGAGACTGAGTTTTGTACATCGGGTTCTTCACTCGTGCAGAACTGTAAGCAACTCTACTCTACTGAACTGTTTGCCGGAAATCTACAGTTTTACTGGCGATGCGGAAACATATGTTGAGTTTTAAGTAGTATCGGCTGCTTAAAACGTTAAGAACCGCTGCTCCAATGAAATAACAAAATATTTGAATGAAATTTAGGCTAAGTACCCCAGGCACAGGGTAATAACATCTAAATGGCAAGAATATCAAATAATGATTTTAAAACACTTTTAATTTGTACACGGTGAGCTACTTAACACATATTAGACCGGTAGCGATTACTTAAAATGCACCGGTAATTACCCGTTCCTAGGTGAACGCTTAAGTACCGTAAATTTACTTGAGCGGTCCTGTAGTTATAAAGCAGGGATACGTAGATTTACGTGATTGGTCCGATTTTTTTTAAAATTATACGTAACTTATAACTAATTAACCAATCCTGTTTCTCTTATTTTAACTGAGATTCCCATAATGCCTTAAATTTTTGTACATCTACATTTGCCATGGACTAAAAAAAATTGGCTACACCTTAGCAATTTTATTTGTAGAAAAAATAATGAAATTAACCGACATTTTTAAACTGCACTAAAAAAAAAAACAAGTGCTACTGCAATTTCCGATTCATTATTCTATTTTGCATGAGCAAAGACGCAAAACATTATGTTAGCATCAACCACGGTCCTACTTACATTGAAGAACTGTGTTAAAATTATGAAATTGTTTAATTTATTATTCATGCTTATGAATGCGCTAGAATATTCCATTGTATAAACTACAAAATTAAACAGTAGTTGATAATACATACATACATTCAATCAAACATAGATAAATATGTAGCTTGAAACTGCATCAATGTAAAAAAACATTTCAGCTGTTTAAGAAAAAAATTCAGGTACTGTTAAAATTATATGTTGATTTTGTTGTACTTAAATTGTTAATAACTTATAAAACAATAAATATTTGAGAAAAATATCTATAAAAGTATATATGTGACATTTAAACATAAATTTTAATTCCTGTTACCAAGAATTTGAAAAATTTTATGTTAATGATTAGATAAACATGTTTTTAGACTAAAGCATTTAAAACAGGCATTTTTAAAACTTTTAATTTGTCGCTTTTAATCATTTATTATCGCTCAAAATGTTTGCCCAGAATGTGAGTTTCATTTAATTATTTCTATTAATGAACTCTGAACTTAATTCGTAAGTAAAATATTATTATGGTTTTAACTTATTTAACAATGAAACAAAAAATATATAAACAAAGTTTTATTATCACGCAAAAACATAACTTTTTATCTCGTAAATTATAACATTATTATTTGTTTTTAGGTTTCTCACATACGTCTCGAAACTTTTTAGATGTATGTGTACGTAGTTTTTGACAATAAACTCAATCAAAAATTTTGATCAACACGAGAGAGATTTATACGTATAACAAACAATAAATTTTATTTGACAAACTCTGAGGTTTTGTTTTTAAAATTTGTAACTGACTAACTGACTAATAACTGCTACACTAACGATAAGAGACAACTCTTAAATGTCACATCGAAAAAAAAAAGAACATCAACACGGGATAACTCCCATCTATTAGTAGGCAGTAAACATGTAAAATGATTTTTGCTTATTTAAATAAAAACCACAGGAGTAAAGCATAACAAACCTTATATCATTGAAACGAGAAAAAATAACCTTTTTAATAAGGTCATAGCCAACTACGACTTCCATTTAAAATAATGCAAGTTTGTTCTATAACTCGGAAATCGAGAGTGCTATGAAAATTTCGTTAACATGTTTAAAATCTTCGTAAAAGTATTTATAAAAACCAATTTTTATTTTTGTTCTAGCTCATATGGTCACGAAATTATTCAAGTTTGGAAAAATCGACCTCTTTCAGTTATTTCAAAATATTTCAAAAAGTTGATGAAGTAGGTCAATTTTGAAAATGGCATTAGATTTCCCATTAAATTCTGCACACATTTGCTAATTTAAACGTTTCTGTATCTTTAATATTAACGGAGTTACCCATACAACAGGTTAGAAATATGGGCACCCTGTATATTTAATTGTCAGATCACTTAGATCCAAATTACATAAAACGTCTGTCTTCCAAATATTTAATTAAAACGGTACTACACTATTACGCATAGCATGTTATAATTAGCATAAAAATTGCTGACGTAAAAATTCTGGTCTGCCATTGAAAACAAAGTTAATAATGGCCCGAACACACAAAATGTCGTAAATAAGAGAATATTTTAAGCAACACATCTTTTTTTTTATATGTTTAATCAAAAATAGCTTTTTTAATTAATTTTGTGACTATTAAACTGTTTAAAACATTAAATACATGTATAACGAAAGTTTTGCAATAAACTTTAACATACCAAAAATAATATTTTCCAAATATTTCTATTTGTTAACGTAATACATAAAATAAACAAGAATAAACTAGTGCTGGTCACCAAATGACTTTCGCCACATATTTTATGTATCTTCGTGTGTACGGGCGTGTATTTAAGAGTATAAAATTATAAAGTGTCGCTCCAGGTGTTCTATTAACCTGTATTTTGTGTAAATAACGTCTGCCAAAATGACTTGTATGCGACTGTATAAGATATGACATAACCAATTACAGCGTTCCTAACATATTATTTAAATTTAAAAAAATATATTTCTACAGGACACTGAGAGTTAGGACAATCGCTATTTTGCTAGGAAAAATTAAATTTGAAAACATTCGTTGAAGCCGTTTTAAAAAAATCACAAACATCTTTAATTTTTTAAATTATTCCTTAATTTTAAAATGTACCCAAAAAGTTATCAGAGTTTTTTATACACCACAATATAAACTACAACCCTACACAAAAATTTATTTTATTTGCGTTTTTATGTGATTAAGCAGCCTGTATATCAGTTAATATTTGAAAAATGAACTAAATGAACGGACTTTGTAATACACTTTTGAAGACTTTGTCGATAACTAATGCCAAAAATGTACAATTTTAACGTCTGACACACCCGCACGCACGCTCACGCGAATTCACACACATACACATACGCGGACGTCACAACGGATTCAGGGGACCTCAAAACGTGTATATCCGTCCAAATCTGGAATTCGAACATTTTCGCGATCACAATACTTTTTTCATACTACGTATGGCGAAAGTAAAACTTATGTACATTTTGTAAAGTAGTTAATATAAACTCTAACGACTATAAATTAAAAAAAATGTATTCGTCTACTCTTCCCTTCAAACAGGGTTGGAATTTTAACAGCGTTTATAATAAACAATTGCTTTACTAATTGTAAGACTTCCAGCTTTCACATTATGAAGTATGACTAACAATAACTTATTAATATTAATTGCATTTCGTGATTGACATGGTCATTATAAAAATATACTCTAGTATTAATTACTGGTACAATAAAAACTTACTGTTAAATATATCCACTATGAAAATTTTCCGATTTTTTCATAATACAATCTTTCTGATTACAGGTGACTGAATAGGAAGTTGTAAATGTTTATAAACATATTTTGGTAGTGGTTTTTCCGATTTATTTAATAAGGTACATCAGTACATCCACGAATTGTTAATAATTCACGTGAAAATGACTCTTAGGTTTTAAAACCTTGATTTTCTGTGACGCGAAAAAGACTGCAATAAAAGATTGTGAATAAAAAAATGTGTTGCAAATTCAACAAATCAAATCCAATACACCAACCTCTAAATTAGCAAGGACGGCTTGAAAACGTATGACAATTTTCATTGGAAAACATATCTTATTAACCAGATATCGGTTTACGTAATTATGTTATGTTTCAGTAGCAACATTTGCAGATATTTAAATAAAAACTAAATAAGCGATCAAGACTATTAAAAACTAACACGACTTAGCAATTTTAAAATTGTTTGCAACTGAGCTTTTTTTAAGCTTGGATGGCGTTTGAATACTTTTATTAAGCTAAAATGTCTGTCCTTACCATTTGGATGGTTTTTTAAAACTATAATAAAGTCGTCCTTATAGATAAAACAAATAATGCAATGATGTAAACGTTTGTTATCTCTAACATCTTTACGAAACCATTCATCATTTTATTCGCAAAAGAGCAGAACACTTCCAGTGACGACATTTCTGCAGACTTTGTAAATTACGACGAAATTATACTGGTAATGCGCATGTGAACATATTTTTAATAATCTGCCTGTCATTTGCAATCATACGTTAATTGAAAAATTTCTTAGAATTAGTAACATTAATGTAAAACAGACGTTTTGCTGCAATGTTTTGTTTAACGAGTTATATTGTCTTTTGTGACTAATTTCCGGTACATAATTGCGAAACATCTAAAAAACTTACTTATATCAAAAATAGTCAGCAAATTAAAAACAATAGAATTGCAAACACAGTCAGCCGTAATTAATAAATAAAATTTGGATTGTTTTTTTACAGTATTAAATTAATGGCTTTAATCTTTGTTTGATCTTGATATTACTAAAAAATTTAATGTTTTTAGCTATTTTCTAGGGGTAAAATAATTTAGGTTGGCTTATTTAATGCTTTTTTTTCTGCACGTACCTCGCCCACATTTATTTAGAATGGTAAATTAAAATTGTTCGACAGCAAAATTATTTGAAATTTGAGTTACATTTTATTTTTGCTGGCAAATATACATCAATTTACTTAGAAGTAAACGAAAATTCATAAATAAGTTTTAAGTAAAAAACAATTCAACTCCATTTAGTATATTGCGATACAAACAAAATTATCTGATTAGCTACGTCAAATACATTTAAAATAAGTTATAGTTTTCGGTCATTTTACGAACCCTTAATTTTAAACTCATTATAAAACTCCTTATCCTATATCATGTTTCTTGGTGCCTGTCTATGTGTTGTTACTATGTTATTAAACAATATGTGGCTATATTGTTTTAATACACAAAAATAAAACTCTTGTGTAATCATTAAGTTTATAAAAATGTGACATAATAATTTTTCTCAAAATGTGATGGTGTTATTTATATTTTAAACTACAAAAATAGATGAAAAATAATGAATTGTCTGTATTTAGTTTGACGTAAATTGTAACCTTGCACTTCGCAGAAAGTTGTATGGTTCTAAACTAACTGTGTTTTATGTTAGCTTGTATTATATTGGTTTTCTAAAAATAAAAAACAGTCCAATTAATCAGAGAATATTCGTCCATATGTACGAAGTATCAGATACCCTCAGATAATAAAGAAATAGTTCATAACCATACTCTGAAATAATTTTAAGTGTCATTTATGTAAGGTATCATGCCACTTGGTGAAATTTTTTATATAATTAGTTTTCTTTAACTTTTCGTCAGAAACTTTTATTGGGCAATGCAAGAATTTATTAATTACTAAATGAATCTAATAATAATCGTTCAAACAAAACTATATAACGTTGTCATATTCGCAGATTTTTAATTTTTGGTCAAAAACTGACCCACTTGTAATTAGATTATTAACCACATAGGTACACAAAAAATAATATTTGCAAACAAATAATTTTAATAAAAAGCTTATCTTTTTTGCTCTACATTTAAATTTTTAAGTATAGAAAGTTTAACATTGACCAGTTACGGTAGAATAACGCATTAAATTCTGCAGTAAGTGCATTCGAAATAATGTGGCAATTATTTCCATTTTTATTACAGCATAATTACTGTGTTTAATTATTACACTACCTTTAGTTCAATGAAAAATGAGCTAAAAATAGCAGAGAAAGTTATTGCTTTAATCTTCTGTTAAATAAACTTTATGTTTCCTGTTTTTAAAGGAAGAGTTGTGAAGCTTCAGTTTTTATGTTTAATTTTCTTTTAAATTATGGCAGAAGCATTTAAGCGACTTCTTGATTACTATAAAAATGAACTTAGCATTATAGATTATGATTAAATAAATAACAAAATTTTATTCTACATTCATAAAAAGATAAGACGACATTACCCTCCTCATGTTCATTCTAACTTTTCCTATTAAGGTTTTATAACAAACGCATGAGTTTAGAAAAACAGGCAAGATCAAAATTTGAATCAGGTTTATTTAAAAATTTTGATGTATCGAGGTAATAAAGTATAGAAATTAATTAAGCCGTATCAAAATTTAACATATGATTAACTCTCGGTAACTAAACAACATCGTTGTAGTTGTAGTTACTAGGGGTGGGCGATATCCAAATTTCGATATCGAAATTATATCGATATATCGAAATATCGCGACGCGAAGCTAAAAAAGTCGGTAAAAAAGTGAAAAAAGAGACTGGTGACCTAAAAAAAAAAAGAAAAGCTTCTCGCCCTCAAAATATCGATATATCGGAATGTCGGATATCGATATATCGAAATGTCGATATCCGAAATTTGATATATCGATATATCGATATCAAAATTATATCGATATTTATCGATATATCGATATATCGCCCACCCCTAGTAGTTACCATGGAAACTATGTTAACTTTATTGGGCTTTGTGCAACAGGACTTTACATTGACACATTGTTAGTCCAGGTTACTTCTAACGTATCAAAACAAAATGGTGGTAATAAACATTCAAAACATCAATGCACATCACGTTCTAAACTTTTGCTGAAATATTAATCCTATAGTGGTGTATTTCCAATGTCTGTCATAGTGACTTTCTAAGAGACCTGTTTGAAAATGGTGGGATACCTTCAAGTAACTCTTGTAATTTAGTGCACTATTAAGATTCATAAGTTCAAAGTATTAAATTAGATTTTCATTTCTTATTACATTTACTAAAATGTTGACATGCGCAGTTGAAATAAACGACAATAAGTTTTTATTGTACTTTAATAAAACGTCAATACTCTCCGTGAATTGCACATATTATATTTACATTTGATTTAATTCTAATTCACACAAACTATCTGGTCTTTAAAATTTTCGATGCAAGTATCTGAACAAAAAATAAACCAATAAAATTTTCTGCAAATGGTTACAAAAATACTAAATAGAAAATAAATAATAATTTTCACATCACAAACCATATTTCAAGGCGCTCTTCATTCAAAATCTGTTTTGTACAAAACAGACGAAAACCAAATATAATTTTCAGGTAATAAAACGTACATTATGACGAAACTTGAAAATTATCTAAGATACAGTTAATATTATTGTTACTTCTTTATTTCGCTTTCAAAAATACGTAGAAATGTGCAGCTACATGGTTTGAAATTATAAAATGTTTCCAAATCCAATATGGCGTCTTTAAAAATACAAAAGTTGACTGTCGCGTCTCAAAACCTAAGCAAAATTAATCAATTCGAACAATGATATGCGATTAACACCTTGACTGGCCTTAGCATTCCAAATTGCCTATTATTAGTTAACACTTTTACTAACTACGTAAAAACACACAGTGCCAATTTGGACATTTTCTCTTCCCGACTGTTTCTAAGATCCCTTTGTTTTTCATTACTTTATACAATGGGCTAAATCTTATTTTTTCGGGGTGCTGTTCATAATTATGAAGGGTGCAGAAAAGCTAATTAAGCCGCTGTAAAAGTGTACAGTTTAAAAAAAAAATGCTAATAACCTAATAAATTTTAAACATTCACATGTCTTTACTAAAAACTTTTGTTAATATATAATATAATTTATTACGTTTAATTATCCGATATTGGGAGATTATAACGTACTTTACAAGAAAAATTCCGATCGGTATAGGCAAACGATAAAAGAGGTTAAAAAATGAAATTTACAAATTTACAACATACGTTATAGGTACTAACAGTTTAAAATGTCTTCTCTTTGAGCAAATGTGCATATATTTCTCTGGGGATTAATATGTTTAATTAAAGTGTAAATTTATACTTTAGTGTTGGCAACTGAGTTGAATTAACATTTCAGATTGCGCAAATTTTTATTCCGATCTAATTTAAATAATAACTTTTCGGGTTAGCTTCCGTTTTTTTACTTGTAACTAAAATTCTCAATGAAATCAGATTTATTGTATAAAACCCTTGCGTAATCCATTTACAAAGAAGAAAAAAGTAAATTACATCTTTAATACGTCATATCCTTTAATTAAACCGAAGAAAAAATGCAGATACCTTTTGTTTCTCTCTAACAATCTGTTTATACATAATTGACGTCTTTTTTGCATTTTATGGTAGGGCAGTCGATTAAAAGTTGCAGCATGCAATATCTAATAGGCGTGTAATTAAAGGCGCAGCCTCCTAGAATATTTGTAAGTCACAGTGATGACTATACCACAATTAATTGTGTCTAAATTACCTTAAATAGTCATTTTTACTGATGGGTACATTTGTTATAGACGAAATTTCAAGAAAGAGTTAATAGTTGATGATATGGTAAATTTTTCCTTGTGTTATGGCAGTGCTCTAAGCCATTTATCTCTTTGATCATTATTTTAATTAATCATTTAGTAATTTACATAAAATGTCGATTTACGTCAAATATTTAATTAATTCTAGCGATAGGCCGTGCTTAACACGACTTTATTTGTGAGAAAATTATTTATTTAGAACTGGTGCAAAACGATTTCAAGTTAAGTATATTTGATTCTTTTGTAAGTTTTTTTGCGTATAACTAATTGTGCACTTGTTGCAAACAAGTGACTAAAGCAAAGGTTAAATGGTCACGTGTGAAAGACAAAAAAATTAATTGTATACTACGTATAGCATAGAGTTACTCGTCTGTGTTTAGAAGTTAATTGAGAACGATATTTGAGCGTGATTTTAACGAAGTTTTATACATGCAATCCGCGAATTGTATTCAAGATATTTAAAATACTATATTATATATCTATACTAAATTCACATAATTTACGACTAGAAAAATAATCGCCTTCTTATTGTGAACTGTCTCGGTGGTTTATTGTTACAATGTTAGAAAAAAAAGAAGATCATTTCTAAGAAGGGATTATCGACTGTGTGAAGAACTGAGTACGCTTTTATAAAATACATTTTTGTAACTACCGTGTGATTCAGTTTTTTATTTTTATTCATCGCAGGAAATTTTCTATGCAATGACGGTAAATTGTTTTTTTCTGCAATAAAATTTTTCAGACGGGCGATAATCAACTTTTTGAAAAATTAAATAGTATACTATTTTCATTTATTCTGATAATGCGATGGGGCAAAAAAAATGGTAAGACTTTTGAATCCAGACCACGTTTTTGGCCACAAATATTTTATTGACTGTGTCTGTAATGAGGCACTATTGATATTTCAGGGGAACTTTCCGCGAAATTCCTAAGAATTTACAAATTATTTAACTATGTCTACAGTTCCAGCAAATTATACATATTATGTTGCGAATTTAGTCATACAAACGCTTGTACAGCTTAAATGCCCGTCAAGGATTTACAAGAATATAGGGTTTATAGGAGTTTTGCTTTACAATAAAATAATAAAAGGGTGCGACAGTCAAATTAAGTCACCTGGTATACCGGCGTATAAGGCGACTCTTGAAAACCACAAAATACACCTAAAAATCGAGGGTCGTCTTATAACCCAGATACAAAAACAGGAAACATGGTTTCTTGGATGAAGATTTAGCTATAATACACATATATCCTTGTATAATGGAAGACTTTGTTTTTAAAAAAAACGTATAGCTTTTGTATAACATGCATTTTAAAAGTATGCAAAAATATAAATTTCACATGTACAGTATATTTTATTTAGAAATGTTCAAATTAACACGAATATAACTAGAAACAAATAATTCTATCAATTTCAGATCGTCTAATACCACCGATATGAGCTAAACGCATGAAATAGCTAAAAAATTAAACCTCGTCTTATACGCAGGTAGTCTTATACACAGGTTTTCGGAAAAATCGTATATAGTAGTTCATTTTACAAAGTTCTGCGAACCTGAAACGAATTGTAACTTTAGATACACCGCACCAAAAACTTTTCTTTATTAAAAAAAAAAGAGTGAATAGCAAGTGTCGAAATGGAAGAATTGAAGTCGGTTATTGTTTTTTCCATGGCAACGTGGATTTTTATATTAGATTCGCATATTTTTTTAAATTATTTCCCTTATCTTTGCAAATTAACGTATAAAATATTATCTATAATATTGTAAAGAGAAAAAAATAATCTTTACATCTAGTTCACCACCGACTAGGACTGCCATTAAAAAAAGTTATTTCATCAAATATCTCGCTCTGTAATTTATAAATAAACATTTAACTATCACCATTTTATAGCAAATAGCAATTTTTTTTCCTTTATCATTTTTGTGTATTAAGGTGGGTACACACACAACTGCAAGCTTGACAAGCATGCATG
This sequence comes from Elmis aenea, assembly GCA_947652605.1. Lineage (NCBI taxonomy): Eukaryota > Metazoa > Arthropoda > Insecta > Coleoptera > Elmidae > Elmis > Elmis aenea. The sequence goes on along the minus strand of OX393578.1, from coordinate 31,627,686 downwards.
ATCAATCATTTTGTACAAGCATGCTTGAGCGTCTGTAGCATCATTTTGCGCAAGCATTTTGTTTGTACAAGCTGCTTGAAGATTGATAGAATTTTGATTATGCATGCTTGACAAGCCACACGGGCGCAAGCAAAACTGAAGGTGTGTACCGAGGATGTGCAAGCTTGTCAAGCGAACGTCAGTCGTGAGTGAGCTCTGTGGGTGTTAACATCATGTCTAGCGATTGAAAAAAGATGAAAAACCGTGAATTGCTTGCAGATTTCACATGTGCATACCAAAGTCAGCCATATTTATAGCACCTTGTAAATAGCATGGCAGGTTTTAGGAACTATGTGACTTGGTGCCTGTGGTGAAATTATGGTTCGAATATTTGAGGTCCTCTTAATTCCTTCCAGTCGCGAGAAATCGTAATGTTGCTGTTAATCTTTCGTGGGGTGCAGTGGCGTAGGCAGGATGCTACCATGGGGGGGTTAATAAACGCAAAAAAAAGCTGAGGACCTATTTTTTTAGGTCACCGCTCTCTTTGTTTTTTAGCAGCAGGATGTTTCATCAAGGAGGGGGGTTAATAAACGGTAAAAAGAGCCGAAGACCTTTTTTTAGCACAAAATTTACAATTCTCCAGCTCTACAATGCTTATTGCGAACCTATGGGGGGGGGGGGTTGACCCCCCTCTTCTGGCCTACGCCACTGGTGGGGTGATATAGCTTCTCTCATGATCGTATCTTTATTTTTAATCAAAGGTGTTACGAGTGACTAAAGGTTCAAATAAAATTCTTTTCATTCATTCTGAGATAGTTATGCCAATCACGCGGATATATCTTCAACTCACTCAGTAAGTTAATGTGGGAATAAGTTTTCCTTTTCATTAACCAGTCTTTACACCACACACCACGTTTCTTCTTTTGCGTTTTTTTCTTGTACACAACGACAAAAGCAGCCAAAGCGAGCGCATCGTCGTCCGAGCTCGACATATTCCAAGCACAAACTGACGCTTGTTCAAGCATGCTTGAACCGTGTGGTGGCGAAGGGCAAATTGTGCATGCTTGAACAAAATGATTGATCATGCATGCTGGTCAAGCTTGCAGTTGTGTGTGTACCCACCTTTAGCAATGATGGCCGAAATATTTGAGTTTAAAAAATTTGATTGATTTTGGTTTTATCGTTATATCTTGCAAGCCATGGAATTTTTAAACAAAACAATATCTTGTTTAATATACACTCTTAAATAGCTAACTTTTATTCCCTTTAGCCAACCTTATATTTTCATTATTTACGAAGATAGCAATAGTGCCACATGGAATAGTGAAACTTCCTGTATATACAGGGTGTCCCAAATTCGAGTAAATGCATTGGGATCTCGCTTATCTTAAGAGCTACGAGGTCGGTTAAATTAGGTCAAAGTTGTTTAATTAGATGCTCAACAAATATCTGCAAAGAAAATTTCCATAGCTGTCTTAGTTCAAAAGTTATTCAAGAAAAACTGAAAAAATTGATTTTCGTTTTTTGGTTCTATTTCCTACATTTTTTGACATATCGACAATCTGGAAGCACTTCTCAATTGAAATCAGAACACAAAATGCTATCCGACTATGAGATTAAAAATTTTTCGCCGTATTTAAAAAAATGAAGTTGATGATGTTTCTGAAGAGACGAAACGTTGTTGGAAATTCTATGTTATCTTAAAATATAAAGCGTAGGAAGTTGCCGTGGAGAAGTGCTTCCAGATTGTCGATATCTTAAAAAATGTAGGAAATAGGGCAAAGAAACGAAAATCAATTTTTTCACTTTTTCTTGAATAACTTTTGAACCAAGACAACTACGAAAATTTTCTTTGCAGATATTTGATGAGCATCTAATTTCGCAACTTTGCCCTAATTTAACCGACCTGCTAGCTCTTAAGATAAGCGAGATCCCCATGCATTTACTCGAATTTGGGACACCCTGTATAAGATATATTCAGTTTCTGTCTATCTAATAAAGAAATTAGATACGTGGGTATAAAAAAAATTGTGCTACACTCCACATAATAGACAATTACTTCAAAACAAATCTATAACGAAATAAACAAATTACAAACCTACGTAAAGTGCTGAACAGATGGCATAATGGTTTCTAAAAACACTCTCAATGAAATCATCAATTATGATTGGGCTTAACAAAAGCTAAAAATAGCTTGGTCAAATTTATTAACTTGCGATTACACCTAAACTTAGATGCTTGCAGAGTGAAACGGACCCAAGTATTCGCCATCGTAACTAAACTTAATTTTCAGATGAAATTTAATATAAACCTAACCGCTTATACGTAAAAACTGAAATTATTCAAAACAAATAGTAACATTTATTATTTTTAATGAGCTACAAATAATCCACTTTTACTTTCAGCTAAAACAAGATTTACTTTTTGTATAGAAATTTGTTAATCTGAATTTGTATTCGCCTTATCGTAACTTAAACAAGTTTTTTTTGTATAAGTAAATTTGATTTAGCGTATTAACAAAACAAAATCTTCAAAAATCTTGTGATTCCGTATATTTTGTTTTCAAAGAGCATTAATTTGCTTTCAAACTTCGCTACCAAAAGTTCCTTAATATAATCTAAATGCAAATGGCATCGCCCACTTGCATAGTTAGTATGAAAAGTGTCTCCTAAGACTTAAAAAAAGAGTGTATTATATTATACACCCACTGCAATGAAAATCGTGTAAAACAAAAAAAACCTAGAGCAAAATAAACTTCTACTATTTTTAGCGCTGATTTATCTCACTGTAAATGTGTAAATCGTTAAAAAATGAAAGCAGTGAAAGTAACCTTTAAGCGAGGGAGACGGTTTTTAGATTTATGTCCGTTAATGTTCACATTTATTTATGGAGATAGCAATCAATTAATATAAGTAGGGGAGACCGGGGATAAAAGTAACATTTTTTTGTTTTTATTTAATTTCTCATAGATTATTACAAATTTTTTACATCCAAATTGATTTAATGATAGATTGGACATTTGTCTTGCTTCCAAGATATTTATTTCGTATGTTTCGTAAAGCAACTGTTAGAAAAAAAAAAATTTCTTTAGTAAGACAGCTGTTACTTTCAACCTCAACGTTGGGGCTAAAAGTAACAATGATTGGGGTAAGTTGTAACGGCAAAATAATTTACACAGCTCATAAGTAGTGGGTAAATATATTAGTATTCATCAACAAAATTAATATTTTATTCAAAATACACATTAGCAAAATGAAAAAATAAAAAAAAATATCTTTGGTAAAATACAAAATGATAAGTGGCATACGAGGTAAGGGCGGTCCCAAATTATTAAATTTATACTGGATCTTAACTGTTTGTTTTATTTAAAAAAAATCTAACCGCTCTTTAAACTGACCGTCATTCATTAAATCAGTAAAAGAGGGTCAGGTTAAGTTGGGTTGGTTAAAGCTTTGTTTATATTAAGTTATAAATATTAAGGTAATAGAATAAAAACAATGGCGGCTGGTAGGAAAACCAAAAGTACCAGATCTTACCAATTTACATAGGTTTTATAATTTAAAATGCTTTTTAAGAAATGATTAAACCGATATTATATACTGAGTTTTATAATTTAATAATTTGGGACTGCAGTTACCAGGTTTGCCAAGATTATAAGTAGGTACCTACATATTTAAAAATGTGAATCAAAAAGATACAACAAACTGGAAAATTATTCCGACAACTCTTGTATATTCTCATTACGAAGAAAGCCACCAATTATGTGCTAAGAGTGAACATTTGCAAGTGAAAACATTAATTGGGGTTGGTTGTAACACTTTGTTACTTTTGACCCCAAGTGTACACAAAAAAAATTTCAGGGAATCCACAATTAACCACGATTCTAACGTCAAATTGTATTGCATCCACCAATAGCAAACTAAATTTAGAACAAAATAATATAGGTACTTTTTTGTTCCTATTTTAGAGATCGCCTAAAAGTTACTCGACGGATGAGACAACGCAGTAACTTTTAGGCGGAAAATAGTGACTCTGGCTGGCAAAAAGTTAACCTCTATGACAGATGAAAACTAGCAATGTAGGTAGGGAGCTGGATGTAACTTAACATTGCAAAAGCGTTTAGGGCGATATAAAACAAAAATTAAAGAAACTATAGGCACTGTTACAACCTACCCGTGTTACTTTTATCCCCGGTCTCCCCTAATTAAAAACGATATTTTACAGTTTTCCTTATTTAGTATTTGACATACGTTTACTTAGCCGTGCAATCTTAATGCGACTTTTGAAGACAACTAGTGGTCCTGTACAGTGAAACAACCTCTATATTCGTCCGCCCCACATTTTTAAAAACCTATATTCGTCACATTTTTAGGCAAAAAAATGCTCCGATATTCGTCCAAAAATCCAATATTCATCACGGAATTTATAAAACCGACAAAAATAGAAACATTGGACAAGTCCTTTGCTAAATCGAATGCAATTGAATCGTTGGAATAGGGACCAAAAAAATCGATCTACATAATAAGAGTTTACTGAGGTTTTAGTTTTAACGGAAGGTGACTCCCTTTCCAAATAATAATTCTCCTGCTTATAGATTCTGCTATCACCGTTTCTCAGTGAACGAGAAGTTTTGTTAAAAATTTTATTTAGTTAATTCCTATGGCAAAAATTGATTCTATATTTGTCCAACTCAGAGTTTGTCCGTCCCTCAGGAACAGATAATTGACGAATTTAAAGGTTCCACTGTATTTAATAGTTTAACGGTTCCATTTTTTCGAAATATATTTTGGTGTACAACACTGTATTTTCCTCTTCTAGTTACGAAGATATGATCACCTGAACTACTTCCAAAAACTTATGTTTATTGGAAAATCTTGTTCAGCAAATAAAGGCAAAACGTGATTAAGCTTCCGTAAAATTAGTGCAATTTATTTAAACAAACTAAAGAACTGTGGAGTATCCTTAAAAATATCTTCAGTACAAATACAAATTCAGTGAAACGATCTTCACAATATTGTTATATATACAGGATGTTTTGTGAGGAAAGACAAATATTTTGGGTATGTGTTCAAAAATTCAACATGAAAAAATAAAACAAAATGTTTCAGTTCGATTCTCAACTATTACGGAGATAATTAGGTCTAAAGGTCTAAAGTTTTACTACATTAATCTTGCTGTTGAATAATTTAAAAGTGAGTAGTTGCACAAATTGTATTACAAACCTCAGACAAATAAAATTCAGCTAAAAAATAATTTTGAAAATACCAACGCCAACTTCGATGCGTTGTGGCTCGTTTGTTAAAATGCTTGAGTAAATTTTTTATTAAATAGTAATGATTGTTTCTTATAATACCTGCAGCATTAATGCGATCGAGTAGCGCCTCCTTCGTTTCTGCCCATTTTGCATAAACCAATGATTTTACCTACCCCAAAGACAATAATTAAGGAGATTTAGATCTGGCGATGTCGGTGACCAATTTTTCGACCGTCTCTGACAATCCAACGATTAGGGAAACGAGTTTTTAAATGATTTTGTAAACCGTGACTAACATGGGGAGGCGCGCCATCATGTTGAAAGTACTTCGTTGTCCACTAGATGCATCGAAGTTGGCGGTGGTATTTTCAAAATTATTATTTAGCTGAATGTTATTTGCCTGATGTTTGTAATACAATTTGTGCAGTTCACTTTTTAAATTATTCAATAGCAAGGTTAATGTAATAAGGTCTATGAACAATCTTCGCCCACAATTCTCCGCCCAAAATTCTTCGCCTCCACAATTCTTCGCCACCACAATTCTTCGCCTCCACAATTCATCGTCGCCACAATTCTTCGCCGCCACAATTTTTCGCCGCATACAAGCACATAACAAATTTTATTTGTAAATATGATTGTTTTTACATAAATAGCGTGTGTTGTGATTTTTAATCTTGTGTATGTTATTATAGTATGAATAAAAATTAAATTAACCTAACCTAACCTAAGTAATGTAAAATAATCTGTAAAAATTGCGTTATAAATAAAAACAATCACATTTACGAACAAAATTTGTGATATACTTGTATGCGGAGAAAAATTGTGGCGGCGAAGAATTGTGAGCGAAGAATTGTGGGCGAAGAATGTTTCGGACAAGAATGAAATAAAACTTTAGACCTAATTATATCCGAAATAGTTGAGATCGGACTAAAACATATTGTTTTTTGTTTTGTTTTATAATAACATTTATTTTCATGTTGTTACATTGGATTTCTGATTTTAAAAATATGATGCTTATACTATTTACATTAAGGAAATAGGCATTGTAACAAAACTTTTTTTTCACGATCAAGATATCTTAAACTTACTTTTTTTGATAAAGACATTGTTCAGTTTATAATTTTATAAGTAAATACTATAAATGCACGTAAAGTGATAAAAATTGATCAAATTTAAAACCAACAGTCTATCTCTAACAATAAGCGAACCTCCAATCATTGTCCTCGAATTTAAATCAGCCTGTGCAATATATTTAAACTGCTTACATAATAAAATAACATAATAAAATACAAATTATTTTCACCCTGACTATATTATTGATGTATTTAAAAACAATGACTTGAAAAAATATAATTGTTGCAATAATTCACCAACACTTTGTTCCTATATTAAGGTACAAAGGGTGTAATCTTACCTATACTTCTCTACAAGTCATGGTTAATCCAAAAATAGTTATTTCTGGAACCACTAAAACTTATGTATTAGTAACACTGATATAAATTTTAGTTATCTGCAACATTTTGCAAAATGTAAAGTTATAAGAATCCAAGTAACGCAAGCACAATTATTTACGATACAAATCGAGCAGCGTAAAAACACTAAAATTTACAGTCACCAAACATTTTTCAACAGAAAAACCTTACGTTAACCTAGTTCGAAAACAAATTGATCCCATGACAATTAACATTCAGATCCTTTACAACGATCTCCAAAACTAAAACTTGGGATTTAATAAATACTGTATTTGTATATATTTAAATCGTATTTTTTACGTCGCGTTATTTTATACTTTTGATAGATTGTAGTTAGCTCGGAGATTTATGTAACAACTGCTATAGACAGGCCGAGATTTTCACGTAGCTCTGTACAGGATGAAGCTTATTAACAGCAGTCTCATGACCTGATACGGCCCTTATAACTAAACTGCATCCACACTGAGGTACCAGTTGGGCCGACTGCCATCACCAACTGTGATCGGTGCAATTTTAACAGTCTCGTCGAAATTTATTTGTTATGTTATTTAGGTATACTTGCAGTTCTTATATATTTTAATGTTGCACATACAAGTAGTAAAATAATTAATTAACTTCAAAATTTAATTTACCATTTCTTTTATTATACAGGACATCGTAGTAAAAATTCCTAGCACTGTAACTTATTTGTTTTAACAGATAGAACCTTCATGTTTATTACAAAATATTTAAAGGGTTGCAATTTTTTTAAAACATGTAATTGAATATTAAAAATATTTAATTATTTGAAAATCTTCGATTTTAAAATTGTTTTTTTTTTCAGTTTCCATTGTAAAATATGTCTAATGCATTTTTAATTTTTTTGTTAATTTTTAGTTGTTTATTATACAGGGTTCCTTTAATATTGCAAAAAAATTGGGGAGGTAATTCAAACAACAAATTTGTTACAACTGGCCTTTATTTATATTTTACAAGTAACTTAAATGAAAACGACAAGGTATAAAAAATATTGAATGCTAATTTTCTTTATTTTTGTCGAGGACTTAGCAAACTAATCTAATTGTTTTATATACAGGGTGTTTGAAATTCGAGTTTAAACATGGCGATTTCGCTTATTATAATTGCTAGAGTATAGGATTAAATTTGGCAAAGTTGCTAAATTCGGTCCTCAATAATAATACGAAGAGATTTTGAAAACATCTCAAACGGTACCGAAAACATAGGGAAAACCAGGACAATACGATTTTTGGAAATACTTTATAACTCCTTTGGAGTATAAATATTTCAAATGTGTAAAAACCTTGCCTAACAAACTTTTTAAGCGAAATCGGATGGTAGTCATAATTTTCCTAGGTCGATTCGTGTTTGTTTTATGACAACCACTTAATTTTTTTTAAGGCGTTTTTTTCCCTATTTACAAAAACGTAAAAACTTTCATTACTCTTTATTATCTATACCTAAAGCATAAATAAATTAAAAAATTACAATGAACTGCTATCAATTTTTTTAATATTACGTGCTAATAAACGTACAAACAATTATTCTACGTTGTAGCTGTTTGTGATTCCATGAGAAATTTATTAAATCAATAGTGTCTAAAAGATTTTTTGTTTAATTAATAACTTATAAACAGTGAACACAATGTTTTTAAACCCATAGACAACAATTCAAATTATATTTCATGTTCAGTTATTTTATTAAGAATATTTATTTTCGTATGGTAAATAAATATAATACCCAACTGAAAATGAATCTAACAATTCACAGTCTTTAGTAGTAGAAACACAATTTGTTTAAATTAAATGCAAAATTACAGTTTCCCAGTTTGAGAATCTAGGGCAAGTGCAAAGCTCACTATTATTTGTATTTCGTTTAATTTTGAGATCAATCGATGGAAATGATTCCCTACACAATTATCCAAAATTCATTAACTGTAAACATCCAATTATCAAAACCCACTTGCTTACTCGCTAAACGCTGTGTACGTAAATATGCCCACGAGTGGTTGGTACTTATCATATATTTGCGTCAAACATGAAACCTAACGAACCAATTTGTATGTTGTCAAATTTTCAACTTAAATTAAACGAATAAAGCTTCGTTATTTGTATCGATTCCACTTTTTGAATAAGTAAAAGATCCTCCTCAAAAGTTGAAAATAATGCTAAGCCGCTTTATAACTAAGGCCAAATTACAATTAAAATCAGTTTAAATTAAACAATAATATTATAAAAATGTTGTATTTACTTGCACTTGTATTGTGATTTATTGATCTCATGTTTATTAATTTCAGCACATGTTATCTCTCTGCGATTGTTATTTAAGTTTTATATTAGATTTTGAATTTTACCTTGTAAGTAAGTTGAAATTAAAGATTCTCGAACTAATTTACATTTTTTCTTAAGCTGGTCTAGTAGGTGTGTAATCACCACTGATTTCGTGTTAATATTTCGGAACGCCTAAAGCAAAGTTCTAAATTTTCGAGGTGAGCTAGCACCTCTTAATCGAACCACATCACATCAGGAAGTCGAGATATAACAGCACCTGGAAGTATAATTTGCATTTCCGTAAATATAATGCGAATAACTCTAGATATAGGTGTTTTTCCGTTCGCTTGCCTATCCGTCAACATACCTACGCTTTTTTATAGGTTTAGGGTAGCTACTGTTTGCACCAGTGTCAAATATCAGTTCATTTGCTTATTCGTCTTTACATTTGGTTAAAAATTAAATGTAGCTTGCTATTGTAATAAAACCCAACTAATAATAAACTTTTGGTATACATATAACTGAATTGATAAAATTAAGTTTAATACAAATAAGTTTAGTTATCTATTAAGAATTCTTTTAGTCGAAAAACTAGAACAGTCAAAAGACTAACAACCAATATAAATAACTCAACCAGATACACTAGGCTCAATTCCATAAAACGCTTCACATAGCATTTCAGAATTAGCCTTAAGACTGGTATAGGGAACTCAATGCAAAATTTCTGGGTTTACTTTAACAGGCGATGTGAAGTGCCTTATGCCAGTGGTGCGCAAACCGTGGGTCGCGACACCTCTGGGGGTCGCGAGAAAATTTTTGTGGGTTGCCAAATTCAAAGAAATTTATTTGACAATAAAAAATATAAGGCTTTTTTCAACAAGTATCAGGTACCAGTAAAATTTTTTTTAAAACGAGCTGAAAATGTGAAAAATTAAAATGTAATTTTGAAAAAATAAACAACAATTCCTGAGAAGGCTTTACGGGCATCTCTAGAAGTTTCATATTTAATAGGGAAAAACTTGAAACTACATACCATTGGAGCAAATAAAATTACATTAGGTAATAATGCACAGAGAAAAATATGGTTACGATTTAAAAACAGGTAGTAATAAGTGACTAAGAGGGTTAATAATAAAAATTGCTCCCCATATAGTAGATCAACAAAAAGCGGATTTATTTGTCAGTTATTTAGCTGACGTATTTACGCCAAATCAAATACAAAATAATTTTACACCAACGCACGTAGAAAATATTATATCAGAAGAAATTGCTCCAGTTACGCCGAAAGAAGTAGCTAACGAAATTAAAAATAATCTGAGCCCGAAAAAAAACACCAGGGTTTGATTTAATCACAGGACAGATTCTGAAACAACTGCCAAAGAAAGGAATTGTCATGCTAACATATATTTTTAATGCTGCGATTAGACTAAAATATGTACCGGCAAATTGGAAAGTAGCAGAAGTAATTATGCTGCCAAAACCTGGTAAACCTCCATACGATGTCAAATCTTATAGGCCAATTTCTCTGTTGACTACAATATCGAAAAATTAATACTTAAACGATTAAAACCAATCATTCAGAATGCATCACTAATTCCTGATCATCAATTCAGATTCAGACCTAAACACTCAACGATAGATCAAGTTCACCGTATTACCGATATAATAGAAAAAACACTAGAAGAAAAGAATGTCTGTTCAGCGCTATTTCTTGATGTCGTACAAGCCTTCGACAAAGTGTGGCATGAAGGATTAATCTATAAACTTAACAAAATATTGCCCTACCAATATGTAAAAATTTTAACTTCCTACATTTCTAATAGACTTTTTAGAGTAAAACAAGGGGAAGCCTATTCGGAATTGAAAGAAATACAAGCAGGAGTGCCACAGGGGAGTGTCCTTGGACCTGTCTTGTATCTACTCTACACCAGTGATATACCAAAACTGAATCAAGTGAAATTGGCTACCTTCGCGGACGATACAGCATTGCTGGCAACAGGTAAAACAGATATAATTTCCACCAAAAAACTACAAACAGCTAGTGATACCATACACGAATGGACCAATAAGTGGAAAATTAAACTAAATGAAACGAAATCAGCCCATATCAACTTTACAAATAAAAGATTGAGAAACTCTCCAGCAACAACAATCAATGAAACCATTGTCTCACACGCAAACACTGCAAAGTATCTTGGTATGACTCTTGATGCTAAATTAAGGGGGAAAGAACATATTAAGAAAAAAGAAAAGGAGTTTAAAATTAAAACCGCACAATACAGATGGCTTATTGGTAAATATTCCAAACTGTCATTATACAACAAAATTTTGATTTACAAACAAATTATTAGACCTACATGGTTGTATGGAATACAACTATGGGGGTGTGCAAAAATTACAAATATACGTAAGATACAAACTGTCCAAAACAAGGTGTTACATGAAATGCCTAACGCTCCCTGGTTTGTCAGAAACGCCGACCTTCTTCGAGACTTGGGTATCTTAACCGTTGAAGAAGAAATCAAAAGATTTGCAAAGAAGCATGAAGTCAGGCTTCACCTACACGAAAATCCAGAAGTTCTCCAGCTGCTAGACAACCAAAACTAACTATGTCGAAGACTGAAGAGAACCAAACCGTTCGAACTTTCCAAGTGATCTGTGTAAAAGCAGAGCATTGTGCATGTGTTAGTGTATTTATTTCCCTAAGAATAACAAAGACAACTAAAATACGTCGCTGGACTGATTTTAGCTAAGTAACTTAGATTTAAGATTTAACAGATACAAACTAATGGTTGGTCTTACTTCTAGACCAGTTTTAGTGTTCAAACACCTAGTGTTTTAATTTAAAAAAATAATAAAAAAATATAGTATTCAACCATTGCATGATACATAGACAAGCTCCTGTTGCAAAAGTCATTAATGAAGAATTGCATTCTGTGAAGTAAAATTGAAGCTTTTAAGAATAAGCTGATACTTTGGCAAGGAGAATTGAACAAAAACAACACAAACATGTTTCCGTGCTTTTCAGATTTATTAAAGAAAATAATATAGATTTCTTGTTAGTTAAAAACATCATTTCCCGTCATATGATAAAATTGGGAGAAAACTTTTCAAAAAGGTTCAAAAAACTTCCAAATAATGAATTAGGTTGGATCCGTGATCTATTTTCGTTTGATATTTTTAATTCCAATATCCCTTTAAATGAAAAAGAACAGTTAATTGCTGTTTCAAGCGACGAAACACTGCTCATTCAATTTAAGTCTCTGACTTGCCAAAAATTTTGGTTATCGATTGGAAACGAATATGCCGATTTGAAGAACAAGGCAATTAGAATTTTGATTTAGTTTGCATCGACCTACTTATGTGGAACCGGCTTTTCAAAATTTGTTGCCATTAAAACAAAATATCGATCTCGATTAGATTCGGAGGATGACTTACTACGACTTGCGATTTCCAATAGAGATCCGAACGCAGAAGCAATCATGAGCTCTTTGCAAGCGCATGCCTCACATTGAATTGTAAATTTTTTTAAAAGTATTTTTCATAAAAAAATATTTATACCCATATGCATAAATAAAAACATTGTTTCATGAAATGATGTGTTTCCTTCAGACCTCCAATAAGGCAGAAAAATAAGCGCAAATTCCAAAGAAAATTTCACTTTAACTACGTTGACGATTAAAAAAACGCCTACTGTCTACCCAGGGGTCGCGACAAAATTTTACACAAAATGGGGGGTCGAAAATGAAAACAGTTTGAGCACCAATGCCTTATGCAATCGGGCCTTAAAGATGTTGTTTATCTTACATCGAAGGTGTTACAGATACTATAAAATGATACTTAAACAACATAATATAGAAACATGTCACGCAATAAGTAAAACTAAATATGATTTTATAAATAGTGTTAAAGATAAAATTTCCCAGGAATTAAAAGGAATTGATAAAATTGATTGTACTTGTGGTTTGTGTTATATAGGACAAAATAGACGAAACATTGGCACTCGTGTAAAGGAACTTATTAGATATACTACTGTAGTACGCGTACCCCTGGAGATAGGTTATTTCCAACTAAACTTATTTGTACATATAACATTTTCATATATTAATTTTATTTCTCGTCAAAATCTATTTTAATGTTGGTTTACACTCTATAAGTTAACAATTATAAATACAATTTCATCAAAAAATAAAACTGAGTATTTTTTAATTAAGTACAGTGCAAGAGACTGCATATTTAGAAATAAATGTAGATTGGCGGTTATCAAATAGTGTTTCGCGGAACCCTAGGCTTCCGTGAAGCGATAGTAAGAGTTCCTCCATACAATAATAAAAAGTGAATAATAATATTTGATATTTTAATATTAATAAACACTAAATCCTCTACGTTAATTTTTATTTTTATAATAGTCAGGGTCGACGAGAAAATGGGCCGAAATTTCCTGGGCTCAGGATTTACAGGGGCTCGGACCATCCCACAATTGTTTTTTTTTTACGCCATAACTTATTTACTGGGAGCCCATGTAAATGTTTCCCCGGGCCCGGCGACGTCTCTCGACTCCTCTGATAATAGTACACCTTTTGGATTTTTTAGCTTCATAGGTGGATGTGGATAGTATGATAGGTAAGTAAAAATCTATTTAAAGTTACGCATTATTTTAAAAATTATAGAAAATTTCCGTGGATAAATTAAATTAGGGAACGCTGATGTAGATGATTAAAAATATAACAAAGTATTAATAAATTTCAAAACAATATAACTAGGGTCTCTCTATCAATACAAAAAAATAATTGTGTGTGTTGAAACATTGCAGCGTTGTTTTAAGGCTATTGATGCACATTATTCCTGTTAATTTAAAATGGTTTGAATGTTATCACAAAATAGATCAACGATAATTGTGCCAGAAACAATAAATTGAACAAACAATAATTTTTAATATGGTAGCACTTATTCTTAAATTCATAATAAATATACAGAAACTTTTATAAATTTACCATCAGAAATAAGACTTATATAAAAGACATTCAAAATAACTAATATTGACCTTCGTAATAAAATATACATTCATATGTATATCATCTTGAATTAAAACTTAAAAAACAATTGTGGTGAGTTTCTAAGCCAATTATAAAAATAGGCACTGCGGATAAACTTTTTTCCTATGAAGTATTATTAAGTTAGTGTTTGAAAACGTGGCCCTGTCTTTTACTCAACAGATTTTCTTGGACATTCATAATTTTCTATATATCCCCGTATGTGGTTTCGCTACCAAAAAAAAAAACAAATTTACAAATGTAATAACTCAACAGCGTAACAATAAGATAAATCTCAATTTGAGTCCGCTTTAAATCGTCTAGTTTTTGCTAGCGTCCCTGAAAACAATAATTTTGTGGTTAAAATATAATAAACAATATTATACTAAGGTCGCATAAAAAGTTATTGACGTCTAATTTCCTAATATCACGCATTTACGAACCTGTTATTATTGTTATTATTGCTGGTATCTGATTTTAACCGACGTATGTTATTTGGAATAACTCGATTCCTGCAATAATTAGTGGATATGTATATAAAACAGGTTCGGTACTATTTATAAACCTCATAGTTTACCTTTACGATACTATGCTTACTATAAAATAGTTATGAATCAAAACGACAGTAGTAAAAACCCACGCATACTATTAATCAGTGTTGCTGAACTTGAACACTTACTAATTTATTTTATTTTCCATGAAGGTGGCTAGGCTGATTAATAACTATCTCAAACGGAGTGTGAATGTTCTTAACATAAGGATATTTCCTTTCTGTCGTTAAAGAAAACGAGGCTGCAACTAGTGACAAATTTATAGATTACTCTTCCAAAACTTTCCTCTACCTTACTGGAATGTTGAATAAGATTTACCATTTAATTTGCATATAAATAATTTTTTTCGCAAACATAGAGATTGATTTAAATTCGAAGACGACGTTGTGGAATTCGCTGATTATTAAATATTGAGTATAGGTTAAAATTGTGAAACCCTGCAAAATTTTGTGATAATTGATAGTAATTGAAACCGTTTTAATGAAAACTCAAAAATTTTCTATGCGTTTATTAGCCAGAACTTTTTGTTATATGTTATACACTGTATCTGTAAAAACTTCCTTATAGCAACTTATTAATTTGAATTTAATTTTGGTATTGACTTTTTGCTTAGCCTGTGCTGTATTATATTTTTGACACCAACTCAGTTGTTATTGCTTAAGGCCCTTGCATTTGATTTTCTTATAGTTGGCTGGGACTATTTTTTTATTTCAAAAATATTTATTATATAATTTATAAGAAATTGGTTTTACACAATAAAGATACCTTTTGAATAAACAAAACTTACCAACTTTGCTAAAAAAATCGCCTAAATAGCAATCTTTTAACTGATTTATGAACATGAGCCAACAAATTTAGTTTGAGAGCCTGCGGGTCGCAAAAACAGGTTTCCAAAAAAAAATTTGCAAGCCAAAAAAGGATATTATGTCCATTTGAAAATAAATTATTTCAATCTTAAATTTATTTTTTCTTTAATAATTTTACAAAGACTAAAAAACTTTAATTGTAGGTATTAATATTAAATGAGTCTACAAAATTGAAATTCATAGAAATTGAAAAAATTTTACCACAAACTTCTGTTAAAAACTAATTCATTAATAGCGGGTGTAATTTCTTACAAAAGTGATGTAATTATTATTGATGTTAATTATTCATTTGTTAATCTCGCCCTACGTAAAGTCTTATTAGGTAAAATAATTGTTCACATAGTTATGTACTACCAAATATTGTCAAGATATGCATTTCAATCAAAAGTTTTAAAAAGTTCCAATGAAAATTAGGAATACCAACTTCATCATTCTTTTCTTTTAGCACCGTGTTGCATTAGATTTTAATCGATTCCATTTGTGTGTTTCTTTTTGTTTTTTTGGTGTTAAATGAATACGGAGCACTAAATAATAAAAAATCATGTTCACATGTCTTAATTCATTCTCATTGGTTTTAAAATTTTAATAATTATTCCTTAATATTTTTGTACTTTTTTATGTAGAATGTGAATATTGTTTTAGGTTTTCTTATCACTTTTAATTTTTGAGATTTTACCTCTGATTTCATTTTTTCTTATGGGCGGGCCGTCAACTTGACTTTGTAATAGTTAAATGTGCTTTGATACCCTTTCTAACTACATATCACATGTCATATCTATTATAAATAAATCAGAAGCTAACTTGGAATAATATTGGTAAAACACGATTTTATATTGATTTTCTGATTTATTTATTTAAACAGATATGACAAATGAAATACATTAGAAAGAAGCAAAAAAAGCATACTGAACTATTGCAAAGCCAACTTGTCCGTCTAACATGTTTTATAGCAAACTTAAAATAATTTTGGTAAAATAGGGGTTTTCTTGATTTTTTAAAGTATTTATTTAAATAGTGATGACACGTGGTATATCGTTAGAAAGAGGTAAAATTCAAGTATTCCAAAGCCACCGTGTCCGTTCAACATGTTTCATAGCTAACTTAGAATAATATGTATTGGTATAACACGGTTTTTGTTGATTTTGTGACGTATTTATAAAAACAGATATAGTAAATATTATCTCAATTAAAAGAGAGAAAAAAGCACATTTAGCTATACCATAGCCAACTTCGAGGCTCAAAAGAAAAAATAAATGAGTGGTAATATGTATCTCAAAAATGAAAAGTGAAACAAAATCTAAAATAATATTCACAAACATAAAAAAGTATCCGCAAAAGGTACAAATAAAATTGATTTTATGATTAAGATAAAAAAGTTGTGAAAGAAAAAAGAAATTCGACAATTTCATATTTTTTGCTATAACATCTGAAGTACCTACGAGGAAGTTTGTACTTTTAAAAATAGATTGTGGCTCCTCTTATACTAAGGAATAATTCATCTACTTAACACAAACCTGTATTTCTTATAATAAGCGAGATTACCAAGCTGGAAATTTTATCTGGGACACCCTGTTTATCAAAAAATAGAAGACTTTATTTTTTACCAATTTCGCATATTTATATTCCTGTAAACTTGTACACTGATGAATATCTTTAAGTTTTTGGTTACTTATAAAGTAAGGTATTTAAAAACAGGCATTATTATAACATATTTGTTATTATTTTAATCTTCATTGTAAATTATTAAATAATTATTTAATAATTTATTAACTTTATCGAAGAGTTCAGCCTTGCTTCGGTCGTCTTGATGATAGTTCAGTGCCTCTGGAGTAATACTGGAAGGCCGCAACTACAGTTCTTAGTGAAAGCGATGAAGGCAAAACGCGATTATTTTTACGCATATTTGTATCAACTTCCTTAATTTTACGACAGGTATTCTTACACAAGGTTCTAAGATTAAGATGGGACACACCTTCTGGATGTACATTTTTCATACCACTTAATCTCCATGCAATAGCTCTATACGATACCTATAGCAGTTATACAGGATAGACAAAACAAATAAATACATTGAGAGAACTTTAATCCTAACTTCAAATTAGTAAGTTTTAGAAATGTTAAAAAAAAACATTGCACAGAAAAATTGTGTCGATTTAATTCTATTAAAAGCACTCTGAATTTCCATTTTAAAATAATTTGTCAGAAGCAAAAGCAAAACATCTTAACTTATGATTCCATATGTTTAACTTTTACTGAACCACAGTGTCCATACTGTGTTTTTGGTAAAGTTATATAAAATATCTGAGCATAAGTATTTTAAACAATACATTACTTAAAAATATGTGAGTGTCCTTCAGATAAAAGCACAGTCCATAAAAAGCTATTTTAATTATATTTCTTGACCAATCAAGTCGTTTTTTACTTAAAAATAAACTTCAAAAGAATTTGTCGCTAATAAAATTATACTCATCATAAAAAGTGAAAAAGGAAAAACATTGTTTTGATATAGAATTTTTACTTAATAAGAACAACAATTAAAAATGGGATAAACATTAATCTTGAGTGTTTAATGGCTATAATAAAATGTTTTACAGAGATATAACAATTTCCGTTTGCAATAAACTTATTATATATAATTATTACAATTTCACCTACAGTTAATAGCGATTATGTCCGTTTCTTTTTAACTTCCGACCTAAACAAAGCGTTTTGTGTTAAATGGGAATAATTGCATTAACTGTGTGATTAATGATTTTTTGCTAAAACCATGTAATATAGCTGCTGAAGCACTGTCGCTTGCTGAAATTTAAGTTTACGGGGTGCAATAGACAATAAGAAACCACGTAACAATAAGATTTTACTTTTGTAAATTTTCAGCAGTAGCAATAAATTTGTATTTTACTCTGTATTTCATAATTTAAATAAAAAAGATTTCAGCAACTTGTTTACTCACTCTTTGCTCACCAGTTTATTATACTGGGTATAACTGGTTCACTCCTTTTTTTCCTTTAGCTTAATTTTAGATAGACATATAATATGTGTAAAAAAACGGAATATTTAACCTATGTACACTTTTGTTTCACTTCCGGTTTCGCTGAAAAAAACATTTTTGGAAAGTGGAAACAATTTTGGATACAACTGCACCATTTTGGTTAATTTTCATAACCACAAATAATTTTTGGACGAAAATTGTTTATTGTGTCAACAAGTATCCGAAAAACGCTTTTGCAAACTTTAATTAACATTTAGGTAATGGGTAGTTCACACGGTGACATTTAAAGTCGCGACATCAAAAGTCGCGACATCAAATGTCACAGTGTGAACTACCCAAATTGAAAGTCGCGACTTCAAAATAAAAATGTCCGCTCTTGTAATTGCAGCATCGAGTGTTGTAGAACAACTAATTATTTTGAAGTTGCTATTTGTTGATTATGCTCTAAAATCGTTGGAACATCTATTGGGGACATGATAAATTGGAAATCGATGACAAACAAAAATATATTATTTGTCTGTTATGTCAAAATATAAAAGTATGGTAGGCTTACATCAAAAAGTCGCGACTTTGGGCGTTCACACGGTGACATCAAAAGTCGCGACTTTAAATGTCACCGTGTGAACTACCCTTTACTTTAATCGCCTTTGCCAGTTTTTTTGAGGAGAAAAATAAATTTTTTTCATTGAAACGGAATGTTACAATTTGGTCTTTTCTGTTAGTGACCTATTTATGAAAATAAAAAAAGTTCTCCCATGTGACATTTTACGCTTCACGCGCATTCCAAAATTTACAAGGCCGCGCTTTAAACTTATTTGACAGCGTTAATAAATCTTGTGAAGAAGAATTTTTCGCCAGCACGATTCGGCCAATCAAAGCGATTTTTTTTTAAATCACTGAGATACGATAATAAATAAGTAAGTTATTATGTTATTAGGTTTTGCGCATAAAAAAAAAAACTATTACAAAAGCATATTTTTCAAATTTCATAAAATTGCTTTTTTTCTTAATTTTGACAACACTGAAATTCGTATTCCGAGGATGATTCTGCTACAGAAACCTTTAATTTAAGATGCATACTGTTAAATTGCATAAAATTCATATAAAACTAGGAAACTAGACTACCGCGATACTTTTTAAGTTTTCCCAAGGAAAGCAAAAATGTTTGCAAAAACTTCGTTAATATTTTGTTACAATTTCGTCAAGATATATTACTGACCTATTTATAAATATGACATTTTACGCTGCAGTCACTTTCCAAAATTTGCGAGGTCACGCTTTAAACTTATTGTACAGGGTAGTTATTAAATCTCTAAAAGAAACATTTTTCATACAGTGCGATTCGGCCAATTAAAGCGAAAATTTTTTTAAATAAGTCGCGGAGATACGATAATAAATAAGCAAGTTATTAAGTTTAACGCATAAAAAAAATTAAAAACGCGTATTTTTCAAATTTTATAAAATTACTTTTTTATTTATTTTGGCAACACTGCACTACTTCGAGCACCTGAAATTCGGACCCGGAGGATGATTTTGTTCCAGGAACCCTCAGTTTAAGGTGCATAAAATTCATATAAAACTATAGGAAACCAGACTACTGCGATATTTTTTAAGTTTTCTTAAAGGAAGCGGAAATGCTAATATAAGTAAAGAATCTTCCGTAGTTTTTAATTTTAAACAACTTTTATATATACAGGGTGGTGCTTTTTTCGATGCTCACCATTGCTATCTTGGAAACGGTAAGAGATACAAGGTCGGTTAAATTAAAGAAAAGTTGCACATTTTTATGGCCATTGAGAATCTAAAAAGAAATCCTGGATATTTTGATTCGTTTTTGATTTATTACAAAAAAACTGAAAAATGTGATTTTAGAAAAATATTATTATCTTCCCTACCATTGACGCTATTTCATTTAAACTTGGTAACAGTATGTTTTTGACCGTTCTGGGTTTGGTGGGGGCAACAGAAATTTTCTAAGCCTTCTAGATTTCAAGTTGCGATAGTTAACTATTTTATTTCTTATGGCTGCCATATTGGATTTTTACACCATCAGACAGACAAAAAAATTAGCTTTTCAGATTGGTAACCAAAATACCTTGTTTCTTTCAAAAAACTTGTTGAAATTTTAAGATTTGTGTAAATAATTCATAAAATCGAGAATGCTCTGAAAAACAATTGAAACTATGAGATACATAAAAGCTACAGAACATTTAATTGGTCTAATGATAACGAAATGAAGATTTTTGGAAACATATTTAGAAGCTATGTTAGGCGAATTGCCATAATTAACAATTCAAAATCATCAGTAGTTTCAGCAAGATGGAGCTGGTCCTCACAACGCCCGCATTGTAAAAGGATATTAATTTAGATGTACGCTATCAAAATTCATGACTTGGTACGTTTGGTCCTGTTCATTGGCATCCGCGATCGCCATGTTTGACGCCTATGTATTACTTTTACATTGATGTTGTTTATGCAACCCTAACGGAAATATTAAACTTCTTCGTCGTAAAATCAAAAATGCTTTCGACTATTTCGAGACAAACTATCCTAAAGGCAGTGGACGAAATGAATTTGAGAACTAACCACTACATCATACGTACATAACGGCGCGCACTTTAAACAATTTAAATAATTATTTATCTGGTGTTTTAAATTTATTGCCATTTCGTTATTTTATTAGACCTACGTATGTCACTTTTATTTATATTATAATTTCAATTGTTTTTCAGAACATTCACGGTTTTATAGATTATTTATACAAATTTTCAAATTTCAACAAGTTTTTTGAAAGAAAAAAGGTATGTTGGTTACCAATCTGAAAAGCTAATTTTTTTGTCTGTCTGATGGTTTAAAAATCCAATATGGCGGCCATAAGAAATAAAAAAAGTTGACTATCGCAACTTGAAATCTAGAAGGCTTAGAAAATTTCTGTTGACGCCATCAAACCCAGGACGGTCAAAAACATACAGTTACCAAGTTACCAATGGTAGGGAAGATAATAATATTTTTCTAAAATCACATTTTTCAGTTTTTTTGTAATAAATCAAAAACGAATCAAAATATCCAGGATATCTTTTCAGATTCTCAATGGCCATAAAAATGTGCAACTTTTCTCTAATTTAACCGACCTTGTATCTCTTACCGTTTCCAAGATAGCAATGGTGAGAATCGAAAAAAGCACCACCCTGTATATAGGGTAGCCAATATTTGCAATTATTTAATTTTGCATGGTAAAGTCTTATGTACAGGGTGGTCCAAATTCGATGGGATTACATGGGTATCTGGCTTGATAGTCAAGATAGAGAAACGGTTAAATTACCAAAAATGTGCAATTTAAGACACTCAAAACAGTTCTCAAATACAGGGTGTGTAAAAATTGGCGGAAGCGCTACACGTGGCGATGTTCTTCGTAAAATTCTAAGTCGAAAATCTTAATACGAAAATGTTGTACCATGCTTGCTGTGTCTGCAAGAGGTACTCAAAGTTTTGACATTTAGTCCTTTAATAAGCGTTATTATTTGATACTTGCAAATTAAAAAGCTGCAATTTGGAATAAAAATAAATTTCGAATAGTGTTTTTTGTTAGATATTGTGTTCTTCCTTTCAAAAATTGGTGTTGAAAATATGTAAATCACTGATTTGAATGAAAATAATACACATGGCAACATTGTCATTAGCTGTCATCTCTGTTTTCCTCGTAATTATTTCTAGTTTGTGTTTTACGATACCCAAAAGTTTGCAGCTATGTTTATAAACTGAAGGCTTTCAGTTCGAACAAAAATTGTAAATACCTAAGTAAAAATTGCTGATAAAAAAATGTTCAAACGCAAATCAATGTATGCAATGTTGCCAATTTTTTTTTCTTTAAATGGTTTCTGAGGTCATAGGAAGCATGGTACAACATTTTTGTATGAAGATTTTCGACTTAGAATTTTACGAAGAACATCGTCACGTGTAGCGCTTCCGCCAGTATAATCTATCATTTCAGGTTTTTCTTTTTTTTTTTTTTGTTTTCACAACCTATTTTTTATCATTAAAAAAATTAAAAAAACCTTTGTAACTTGCGTATTATTGAAAATAAATACATCAACCCTTACACAGGGTGTGTATAAATTGGCGGAAGCGCTACACGTGACGATGTTCTTCGTAAAATTCTAAGTCGAAAATCTTTATACAAAAATGTTGTACCATGCTTCCTATGACCTCAGGAACCATTTAAAGAAACAAAAATTTGGCAACATTGCATCCATTGATTTGCGTTTGGACATTTTTTTATCAGCTTTTTTTTTAGATATTTATAATATTTGTTCGAACTGAAAGCCTTCAGTTCGCAAACATAGCTGCAAACTTTTAGGTATCATCCAACACAAACTAGAAATAATTACAAAAAAAACAGAGATGACAGCTAATGACAATGTTGCCATGTGTATTATTTTCATTCAAATCAGTGATTAACATATTTTCAACGCCAATTTTTGGAAGGAAATACACAATATCTAGGAGAAAATATTATTCGAAATTTATTTTTAATCCAAATTGCAGCTATTTCAATGACAAATATTAAATAATAACGCTTTTTAAAGGACTGATTGTCAAAACTTTGGGGATTTCTTGCAGACAGAGCAAGCATGGTACAACATTTTTGTATGAAGATTTTCGACTTGGAATTTTACGAAGAACATCGCCACGTGTAGCGCTTCCGCCAATTTATACACACCCTGTATATTTGGAAAGGGGAAAAAAATAAGGAATTTAAATAGGTCATCGCCAACTAAAGCTTCTATTTAAAAAAAGTTGAGTTTATGTCATAACTTTTTAACGGCGAGCGTAAAATATATTTTTTAGTAGATACTATCAAAATTTACATAAAAATATCTAAAAATAATCTTTATAAACTTTTTTGATACTTATAACAATAAGGAGATATGACATAAATATAACAAAAAAAAAAGTTTTTCTTTAATAACTCAAAAATCGGAAGTGATAGAATATTTTTGAAAACGGTTCTGAATGTGTCCTAAAAAACTGCACATTTTTGGTAATTTAACCGTTAACTATCTTGACTATTAAGCGAGATACCATTGTAATCCCATCGAATTTGGACCACCCTCTACGATACTCTCAGTCAAGTATGTTGCGAATCAGCCTTTAGGGGTTAATATCCTAATAAAATATGTTGATAAAAAAACTTTATAAGCAAAGAAGTGTTGATATTTTTACGTAGTATAAAATAACTACATACAGTTGTTATACCATTGTTTAAATTCTAAATAAAATCACAAAGTTGCATCAAGTCCTAATAAACTTAAAAGTTATTTAGTCATAATTTAATTTCGGGACAAATGAATGTCACAATTTTACACTACATAAAATATTTACAATTTTTTGTAAACAAATGCAACAGAGTTATTTGAGATTTAAAATGTTTTTATCCAGCTTTTAGTCCGTATTTAAGGTGAATAGATTTTTTCAAAATAATAAGAGGACCGTTCAGTAGCTCATCTAATTTGGCAAACTTTGTATCTCTTAGAATTGAAAGGTATGCTGCAAAAAGAGGTGAGCTCCAATTTTATTAATTTTTGGAAAACTAAAAAAAGCTTTTTAAAATTCGAAGTTATATGAAAATTGTTTTTCTAACTTATTGTGGGTACATAATTTTTCACATGATTAAGCTCTATTAGCGTGAAAAAATATCTCTTTGGTTACAGAGCAATGTTTTCAATGTTGGAGCCCACCTCCTCGCCACAAAATATTATGATCAACCACTCTGTAAGGAAAATATTTTACACAAAATTTCATACTACGGTTTTAGTATTTTAATTACGAAACTGAACATCAAAATAACATCTTTCATTCATCAAAAAGACGCAAAGTATTAAAGAACGACGTCTAAGTACAAAAAGAACAAAAAGTCTGTCAAAACGACGTACTTGAATGTTGCAAAGAGGCGGCAGCTCCAGGAGCTGCATCTTTCTTGCCCAAAACGGGCAAGAAAGATAGCTCCACCTGTAAAATACCTCAAGAAATAACGCTAGGAGCTACATGCTTCTTGCACCAATCAAAATAGTTTTTTTTTTCAAGATAGGATGTTCAACTCAAAACACACAAAAATTGGAGCTACCTTCAATTTACAAAATTCCAATGGCGATTTTACGCACCCCGAATAAACGAGTAATTGTGGCTAATTTTATTCCAAATAGAATATCGTATCGTCAACTTATCTTTTAAAATTTTACCTAATGAACAAGAAAAATTAAATTATCTTTATAAGAAAAGCTTTTTTCCTCACTTGCTTCTTCACTCATCAAACGCTTATAAATTTTTGTACTGGCCCCGATGAAATAAACAGGCTGTATTTATAAAAGTTTCGCTTATTCCTAATGACGCAGCACTTTTGAAAATCTAATTTACTGACTTACATTCCAAATTCTATTTTTTCTGTGCATACCTGAGCATCTCGTACACCTGTTGTACAAAGCCTCAATTATCCTCAATGAATGTCTATATTTAGCTATGACTGACCAACGGCTACGTGCGGATTTCCAACTTTTTAATAACCCCAGGCCAAAATGTATGAAAGGAACCGCTTTTAATTAAAATTCATTTAGATCTCGCGATGACTCACCCGATAAAAAATCTTTCACTACTAACACATCTAATTATGTTACACATTATTACAGTTGCTTAATAAAAAATCGTAGGAAAAACAAGACTATTACGTTGTCTCATATTAACGAATAAGATTAATGGACGAATGAGATGTTGTGGTTAAAAATTCCTTTGGTATGTAATAGTTCCAACACAGCTTGAAATTTCTGGAGTAGTCGAATAACGTTTAGTTATACTGACCACGGAATAAATGAAATTCCATCCAAGGAACAACGTTAATAAAAATATATACGAGGACAGTACAGGATGGTCCAAACTCGATGGGATTACATGGGTATCTCGCTTATTAGTCAAGATAGAGAAACGGTTAAATTACCAAAAATTAGCAGTTTTTTGAGACAAACTCAGAACAGTTTTCAAATATATCTTATCATTTCCGGAAAAAAAAAATTGTCGTCAACCAGATTCGAACCTGGTTTGCGTCGCAACTGTCAGGTACCAGCTGAGCTATCATTAAATCACGTGTTTCATACATTATTTTTATTATACAGTTTGTCCACAAGGTATGGAATATGCTATATATCTCAGTAAATATCCAATTTAGGGAAAAATGTTTTGAATAAAAGTTGTTTGGTACTTAGTTTTCCACCATAAGACAAAATTTAAATTTAATTTTTTCGAATAACAAAAGCGCAATGAAAAACAATTAATTTTTTTTAAATGCTAAGGTACCCCTATATTATACCTATTTGATAGAGAGTTTTTTCTCTTTTCAATGATGCAAAACTTTAGTACCCTTACTTAAGCAACTTTTTGAGAAAGAAGAAAAAATTATTTTAATTGATTAGTATTTATTTCTCACAAAAACATCATAAGAAATAAATTTTTTTGACGAAATCTACAATATGTATTCAAACGGTGTACCATTTACAGCTTGGCAATGATAAACTCGGTTTTTAAACCCGTTTATAACATTTCCAACCATTTCAGGTGTAATTTCTCTAATATTAATATTAATATTTTCTCCGGCCTCTTAGCATAAACTTAATTTTTAAGATGACCCCATCATTGAAAAGAGAAAAAAAATCTCTATCAAATAAGTAGGTATAATATAAGGGTACCTTGCCATTTAAAAAACATTATTTGTTTTTCATTTCGCTTGTTATTCGAAAATAAAAAAATTAAATTTTGTCTTATGGTGGAAAAATAAGTAGAAAACAACTTTTATTCAAAACATTTTTCCCTAAAGTGGATATTTACTGAGATATATAGCATGTTCCATACTTTTTGGACACTATGTAACAATAGGGCCTTTCGTTTTACACAGCAAGTGATCCTATCACTTCAGAAAACGTCATAAAACGGTCACGTGACTAATGAAGTAAAACGAACGCTTGTAACCGGTGTCTCTGACAAATTTACTATCTGTCAAAGTTTGTAGGTTAGTTTCATAGTTTATATATCTGGTGCAAATTTTAAATGTAAAATGCTCAATAATAATGACAATACAGAAGACTCAGTTGCTGAAAATATTTCATATATAGAAAAAAGTACTTGGGGGCACAAAGAGACAATGGCTTTAATTAATAGTATTGAAAACAGATATGATGAAATACATCATGTCACAAAACGTAAATATGTTTGGACGAATGTAGCTGAAGATTTACAAAGTTGTAGCATTGATGTAAAATATGTGATGTATCACTTAATGTTTTAGAAATTAATAATAAATTTTTAGGTTTCAAGCATTCAATGTAAAAACAAATGGAATAATCTTCTTCGAACTTATAAAACATGCAAAGATAATAAAAACAAGACAGGCCGTGCCCCAATGAAATTTTCATTTTTCGACAGAATGGATGAAATACTAGGTGATAAACCTAATATAAAGACATCTGAAAATGTGATAAATATAATGGAATCACCAACAATACTGCCATGTTCACCAAAAACTGATGAAAATTCTGAAAACATTCATGATACACCATCAACAAGCCATTCACCAACATTGAGTGCATCAAATCTTCCAACACCAAAATTAAAAAACAAAAGAAAAAGATGTGCTTCTAACTCAGATGATATATTAAAAGTTAAAAGTGAATATTATAAGAAGAGAGTAGATGAGTCAGAAAGAAGAAATGATTTAATTGAACGAAAGTTGGAATTGCAACTACGAACTGTAGAAGCATTAGAAAAATTAGTAGCTTCCAAACAAAGTTGATTAATAATTGTATATTCCTTTTAGATATAAGTATATTATATATTTGTTTTGTTCCTACCAGAATGGGTGATACTTTTTTTTTAATAATGTGATAGAATGTTTCTTACTTTTTGTACCTGAATACATATATTTTTGGTTAATAAAATAAAACATTTACTAAAGTTTATTTAATTGTTTATTTAATTTAAAATTCCAACATGAATAAGGATTTTTCGACTTATTACAATGCAAAATATCAAATATGTGTTAATCAAAACTGTGTTAAATTAAATATACATTTTTCATTAATTTGGTATTATTGCAATATACTTATATATTTTCCGAAAATGATTTTTACTGCACACAATTTTTATTAAAATCTTTTATTCAAAGCAGAATACCGGTGGCCTTTCTTTCTCATTTTTTCAAACTATATATATTTAAATAAATAAATAAAAGCACACGCTAAGTAATATTTTTAAATATACATTCACTTTTTCATATTATAAGGGCTTATAATTAAGAAACAAGGCAAAATAGCACACGTTCCACCATGTCCAACTGTCAACGCGTATTTGGCACCGTAAAATCAGAGGTAGAATGCAGGATTACTAATAATTAATTTTAGTTTTGATATTACCACTATTATACACTCAAAACTATTCATTTTTGCACTAATTGTCCGTAGATTAAACTAAATAACAATAGTACGACCATGTAATTTTGAGGTTATGTCATGAAATCACGGAAATTTATTATTTTATATCTTATTTTATTGCGCAAATTTGTGTAAAAATCGGCGAGTCACTATCGGAATACTTACATTATAAGTCATAAATTTTGTAAAATAGTCAGTTTCAGTTAAGTTACGTTTTGTCAAAACCACTCGCGCTGTATTTAAAAAAAAAACCTATTGTACGGGCACTTGAGGGTCTGTTTTGGTTTCGAAATCCTTTTAACACATGTGTTAGGGACAAATCCCTTTTCTAGGATGACCAATCGTAACAAAGGGATAACATTTTGTAATTGTTAAAAATACTGGGTAGAAAAGTTTAGTTAGTTAAGAAACCGTCAAGTTGTAAGGACAGTTGCAACAAATCTTCTAAATAATTAAGTTTTGACCAAATTTCTAAGTCCTAAAGCCAAATGTTGTATGTGCAGATAAATGATATTAAAATATTCAAAGCCACTCTAATTATTAGTGAGTTCTAACTCCGAGCGCCGACGTCGAGCCTAATATTTTAAGAAGACGAACAAATCAAGGAAACGTCCTTCTCTTATCGTCGATATGGTCTTCGTACATAACGACTTCGTCGTATTTGTTGTGTTGATAGTTTTGTTCATAACACTTCGTGCCCCCCCTTCAGATATTATGCAGCCCCCTTCCATGGGGACGCGCAGCACAAGTTGAGAACCACTGACTAACATTGAGTAAAATGTTATGTTTGTTAATCAATAATTCGCCATTAAAATGCACGAAAACTTGTGTACAAAAAAGTACAGCAGTGTGTTTTAACATATTGAATTTTTCAGAGTTGTTCTAAAATACCGTATTAAAAATGTATCTAAAAAATGAATAGGCACATAGTTGAGCCTCTTTAGATGTCGTCGGATATTTCATTTGTTTGTTAAACGTATTATGCTTCTGGAGTTTCTTTACAGTTCTTTTCTTTGTCCTAACCTTGTTTCTAAATTAGTCTGTTACATCATGTAATTTTTTATTGAAACGGTCAAAAGATATATCTAATTACTTGCATTTTAATCTTTCAACAAAGTGATGCATTGTCAAGTGATAGATTTACGTAAGCAGTTAATTCATTACGACACTACACGCCATAATTTCTTAAATGAACTTAATTATTGTTCGTAAAATGAGTCCATTAAATGCATACGTCTAACTGTATTCGACACATGTACAATGAATTTATTCATTTCCCATCATCTATTATCTATTGTTGTCATTACGGATATAAATATAAATTAATCGGCTAAGTATATTATACTCCTAAGTTATTAGAGTGGCAAATCTTTTCTTATTTTGGAATAATTGTAATCATTTGGCGAACAGTTTTACAGGAATTATGCAATGAAAATACGATATATACAAAATCGGCTAAGAGTTACTAAAACATGTCATAAAATATTTTTTTTAATACTTAACGTAAATATTTTATGTAATACTTGAGTTTCACCGGGGCCTTCGTAATACTAGTGGTCCGGCTCATTGAATTTTTGAGTGGTGGGGATAAAGGCCGATGCTGAACATACTTCGCTATGATACCATATGCCTGGCTATAGAATATAACGTAAATTATTACGTTAATAATTATGTATTACTATATTTTATTACTATTTATTATTTATAATTTATACAGAAACAAGTTTTATAAATTTATTTAATTATTAATGTGTTTAATTATAAATGTACATTTCCTAATTCTTATTATCCGTTTCTAATTTTCTCAAGCTTTTGTTTACTTTTTCTCCACGTTGATCATTTATTAATTTTCGATGATTATTTAATAATATATTGGAAAATATTGAAATACATTTATTTACAATTAATTCACTACTGCTACATTTACAATTTATTATTTCTACTAAATTAATTCCTTGTATATAATCTACACTTATATTTAATACTCCTAATATATCTTTTTGATTTTTTGCTTTCAAAAAAAATTCTTAATATATTTCGTTTATTAAAACCTGAAAAACTTTATACATAGCACACAAAATTTTAACAAGTTTTTCGGGATTTTTAAGCCACAACGATCTAAGTCATTTATATATAATAAACAATCACATTTTTCATAATTTGGTAGAATTGTATCTGTTAGATAATTAAATAATTAAAAAAATTAATTAAAACAAATTTAACATTTTATTTATTATATATTTTCCAATATAAATCAAAACCATAAATTCATTGCTTGATATATCTATAAGGTCAATATGTCGATCTATGTCCTCAAATAATTTGTCTAATTCGTCAATATTAGTTGAGTTTTCATTGTCATTTTGTGATAACTCAAAAAATAAGGTTTTTATTTCAAAGTTTCCGTAAATCGCTGATTTTTACTTTAACAGATTAATGGTTCTTAATTTTTTTTTCTACACTTATATTATAAGAAGCTTCACTCATTTGTCTATATTGACCAAATCTTGCTTCCAATGGATCTGTTTCAAATTTTCCCAACAATACAAATTGTTTTAAAATCAAAACCGTTTTCAACGCTCCTTTGAAGCTCTCGAATAAATTAAGAAGAACACACGACACAGGACTACACCACGCGGGAATATATAGCATACCTTGCTCCTGTGGAAAAGTATACATAGGACAAACTGGCAGGAGTATACAAACGCGTCTCAAAGAACACGAAGGACAAACAACAAGAAAACAAGTCGATAAATCAGCGGTAGCAGAACACGCCCAGGGTACAGGACACAACATCCTCTTCAGAGAAACAAAACTACTGGCCCGCGCAAACCATTTCTGGCCAAGATTATATCGAGAATCATTGGAAATCATCAAGAACCCAAACAACTACAACAGAGACACAGGCATACAACTCCCAAACATCTGGAAACCAGTCATCACTAAATCACTGAGGCAGAACAAATCCATCAAGCGGAACGCCACGCCTCCACAAGCTGGATATATAAACCCAGCAACATCCCTCACAAATTAGTCGTTTTGAAAAAGACCAAGACACAATGGTCGAAACGTCAACTACTTCTAAATATAGAAGACGCGGTTCCAAACCCGGAAACCAAGATTGTAATACAAATTGTATTTTATGTTGCTCAAATAAATATTTTATCAATAATAGTAACGTATTGCAAGTATGTGTTAATGAAGAAAATGGTTTGTCAACTTTCCGTTTCGTTTAGCAATGTTATTAATTTCTAACTCATCCCATTTCTTAACCCATTTTACAAAATTTTTCAAAAATGCCAACTTTTCATGTGCAAGTTTGTTATTGGTTCTGCATATTGATCACGAATACGTTGCCCCTCATATACTTTTTTTTTTGCAATTTACAATTTTTCACCAATTAAAAATTAATTGCATAAATGTGATTGTACCCAAAGCATTCATTTTTAAATCATTTTGGAACATTTTCAAAGCATTAATGTTCTTTTCGTCAAACATTTAACACAAAGTAATACATTTTGTGGTTGAATTTCTATGGGACTTAAGACTAGCTTGCTTAAAGCAGGTGCAGTTTTAATTACATTAGAATTTTCTGAATAATAAAGTCGCCTTAGGTGTGAAATTTTTACTTCTAAATACCTATCGATTGTTACTATTGAATGATGTTCTCAATGAAGAACACTTAGTATGATTATAGATGTTGGAGATACAAAATTTTCTTTAATTATCTCGTTCTAGAGACCAGCAAAGACATTAAAACGTACCGCCAACATGAGCAATTAATGAACGGTCGGCCTTTATCCCCACCACTTTACTCGCATTTTGCTGTAAGGAGTCGGCCCGCTAGTATAACGAAGGCCCCGGTTTCAGCTATATTTTGTTCAACACACCTGTTTTATATTTCACATTAAACGATTCATTTTATGAATTTAAGCAGATTTCGTTAGATCTAAGAACACGAAATGTTTAGTTCATAATTTCATTAACCGATCCTTTATTATTGAAAATAGTTTTCATTACCTACAAGTTTTAATTTTTCAAACACATATCTTACGGAAATGTCTACTTGCAAGGAATAAAAAGTTCAAGGGTAAGGCCTATTCCTTTTTTTCAAGTTTTCGGATAGCAATACACTCGCACAAGTACGTGCTTACAAAAGGCAGAAGAAGCCTTCTCTTCTCACTGCTTTATCGGCTATATTTAGAAAAGTTCGCAATAGATAGAGATACACAAAAAAAAATTCTTGGTATGTCATATCACAAAAAAAAAATAGTTCCTCTTCTTCTTTTGCAATTAAGACAGAATTATTAAGTATTTAAAAAAATGGTTGCTATCCACCTATAAATTTTCAATTTCTTTATCGTCAGAAAAATATTCATCAAATGAGGTTGATAATTTTGCAAGATGTTAAACAATTTCTTTAATAAACACTAACTGTTTTTTGAAAAGACCAACAAATGAAATTCGCCATTTTATATTCAAAGCCAAACATATACCCCTGGCACAACACCGCGTACCCCTAGGGTAGGGGAATGCGTACCCGGGGGTTGACAACCCCTGGTCCACAAGATCACGATATAGGTTTGTTATTAGCTAATAATTTGTTACAGTCTTTAGCTGACGTGTTTTTTAGATATAGGAAACAGTTTTGCTGCTAATTTATTAACAGATGAGACACAATTTAAGATGGGAAGGAAAGAATAAAAAAGATAAAAATGTGTGATAAAGTTTCACATTATATTACATGAAAAAAAACATAATAAATAAAACCTATCAAAAATATTTAAAAAAAAGTCCAATACTATCAAAACATGTATAGTCAGTACTTACTGTAATTACAGGATGATAAGCGAGATCAAATTTAGGACAGTATAATTTTTTTACATTTACAGTAATTTTATAAACTAAAATAGGTATACTGGTAACTAAACCGTAAAATAAAATATTCCTAAATTTTACCTCCATTTTAATATAATTCAAAGCAATTTTGTGTATATCCTAATAGCGACTCCTTATAATCTGCTGCTCTGACGTTTCAGAAAAAAATATTGTACAGTGTGGTCTATTTTCGATGCCCATACAGGGTATCTCGGTTATTATCAGAGATAGAAAAAAAGTAAATACATAAACTCGATTTATTTTTTCGAGAGAAATTTATTGCCGTAAACAGATTTTTAATATCTTTTTTAATTTTCGAAATATAGCCAAAAACCGATTTTTGGCACTTTTCAAAAATGTTAAATATCTCGTTTAAACGAGAAGATAGAAAAAAACTTTAAAGACATTTTTCGCATGATTTTTTGTGCTTAATAAGATAGCGATGTTCAATTGTTTTTTACTTATATCAATGCCGATATATTGCACCTAACTTTCTTATTTTAAATGGCAACCATAGGGAAATTATATATTTTTGAAAAACGCAAAAAATAAGCTTTCGATTCATGTCAAAGCCAACTATGGTTGTCATTTAAAATAAGAAAGTTAGGTGTAATATATCAATATTTGTATGAGTAAAAAAAAATTGAACATCGCCATCTTATTAAGGACAAAAAACCATGCAAAAATGTCTTTAAAGTTTTTCTCTATCTTTTCGTTTAAGCGAGATATTTAACATTTTTTATGTCTTTTTTGATACTCGAAATTAAGCCAACACCATTTTTGGCTCTTTTCAAAAATGTTAAATATCTCGTTTAAACGAGAAGATAAAAAAAAACTTTAAAAACATTTTTTGCATGGTTTTTTGTCCTTAATAAGATGGCGATGTTCAATTTTTTTTTACTCATACAAATATTGATATATTACACCTAACTTTCTTATTTTAAATGACAACCATAGTTGGCTTTGACATGAATCGAAAGCTTATTTTTTGCGTTTTTCAAAAATATATAATCTGCTTATGGTTGCCATTTAAAATAAGAAAGTTAGGTGCAATATATCGGCATTGATATAAGTAAAAAGCAATTGAACATCGCTATCTTATTAAGCACAAAAAATCATGCAAAAAATGTCTTTAAAGTTTTTTTCTATCTTCTCGTTTAAACGAGATATTTAACATTTTTGAAAAGTGCCAAAAATCGGTTTTTGGCTATATTTCGAAAATTAAAAAAGATATTAAAAATCTGTTTACGGCAATAAATTTCTCTCGAAAAAATAAATCGAGTTTATGTATTTACTTTTTTTCTATCTCTGATAATAACCGAGATACCCTGTATGGGCATCGAAAATAGACCACCCTGTACATATTTTAAATTTTAAGTAAAATTTGGTAATCCACTTGGCTTTAAGGGACCCCGATTATTTCATACTTTAATTATAATCCGGCTCTGAATAAGTACGAAGCAACTAGCCGCTCACGAGCATAAAATCCCTTAAGTAACATTCTTGTTACGTCCAAAGGAAACAAGTAACAGTAACGTTGCAATTCAGTTTTCATTGGTTATAATGTATGAGGTGATTATTTTATAGGTAAAACAGCCATCTAAACCACACAAATTATATACCAAATGTTCTTTAACACGCGTATTTATGTATTGTGTGTCACGTACGAAACGTAGAGAAAAATAGTCCAGATATATACACAAGTATGAGAGAAAACAGAAAAAATATATTCTACAATCACTTGCTGGTAGACAGCTTGGCTCTGCTGCAATATACGTAACTAAATTACACGTTTACGTAATGTGTTACTATCATTGTCACTCTTACTACTATCGGCAATGTTTTTTACAACACAGAATAGCGTCGGAAAGACCAACATCTGTATACTAAATTATTTTTAGATTAGTCTTAACATAAATATCCTCATTTATTCAACAAAAAAAAACTAATTCTAGCTACTGTTTTGTTCGTTTTACGCAAACACGAACAGGTAATTAGTAGGTATAAACCTATGATTTAATGGAGATATTAAGTACTTACAATAATTATGCAAGGAAAATGTTTAACGTTTTTACAATAATTATTGAATTAATTACTATACTCTCATAAATGGCTGTTGCTGTACTAATAAATCGTTATACGAAGTACAGAATTGTCGTATGATATATATTAACAAGGCATTTTTATTATTGGAGGACAAAATTAACCAAAAAAAATTATTGTATTAGTGTGAAATGCTTATTTGGTAACAAATAAATACTTTAATAAATAATAAGAAACTCTAGTTTGTGGCTAATTGTACATACTTTACATCCTGATTATATATTTATTTGTATAAATGATCTCAGAATATTAATTAATACTTAACATAACTTTTTTTAAGCCTCACTTACAATTTTTTTAAAATGTAATAGACGTCGTTCGTTTTATTTCTATCTTGAATTCTGTGCAGCACAACGCGTTCTATGTACTTGCATTCCTTAATTTCGTAGTCTTATAATTTCAAATATAATCATGAAAATGTAAAATAAGTGATGTATTTTAAATTTTAAAGTATTTTTATTTTACTTATTTCGTACAAAATTTAATTAATTACTATTAAATTATTAACCAAATTTAACAAAATGAGAAAATACAATTTGAAATTATTTTACATACTGTAAGTAGTTAGTTAAACTAATCATGCAACAAACTAAACCGAATCCGTACCTAGGCTCAAAGCCGGCCTTAATTAAGCACATTCCACCGATTCTCTCGCGTAGTGCCCCGGCCTTATGGGGACCCCGCGCTTAAAATAAAAAGAGGGAAAATCGAATAAATAAATAATTGTATTAAAAAACATCACTTAAAAAAATTATTACTTAATGGTAAATACTAAACTTAATAAATAAATAATACCATTAATATAGTTTATTTATCAAATATTATCAACAAATCGCTAGTAGGATTTATTTATAATATAAAAATAGGGTGTTTAGCTTTTTTTGATTTATAGTCAATTTGTTGTTCAACAATTTACAACATAGAATATACCTATGTATAACAATATCATACAAGTAAAGCTTGGTTTTCCACAGATTTTTTTAGGGGACCCCGCAGTTTGTCCTTGCGTAAGGCCCCGCGGGCCGACCCCTAAGCTGTTTTAAATTTCTTTGGTAAAGTTGTTTTTCTTAATAAATTATGTTTAAGTGCAACGAGATATATTACGAGTGGTTTTTAGATTAACTTTTAAAAAGTACCAAATATATTGCATCGTTATTTATGTTTTAAAAAGATTTTCAAAATTAAGGTGAAAATTATGAGCACAATGTTAAATTAATTAAAATACTGCAATAAAAACTATACAATTATTAATATGTTAATGCAAAGACAAAAATGCTCAAATGAATATCTAATGGCATCTTAAAAAATATATTGTTTAATGTTTCAAAAGTACTGTGTATCTTTATAAAAGATAGTTTTACAATCTTATGTGTTTTCGTGATTATATTTTAACGTTTTAGGGTAGATAGAGTAGGTCATTTGTGATATTTTTTGCCATTAGATTTTTCTTGTGGGGGGTCATGAAGAGTCTTATTTACGAGACTCCAGTAGAATCCGAGGAAGATCTGGTGGCCAGAATTGCGGCTGCATCTGAACAGGTCCAGACAATGCACGACGTCTTTGAAAAGATCAACATAAACCTATTGCGTCGTTGCACTACTTGTATCGAATGTGAGAGCCGCAAATTTGAGCAGCTTCTGTAGTATTTGTTGCAGTTTTTTCTTAATGGATTCGTTGTTGGAAAATACTGGTTTTTCTCGTGTCTGGCATTTAATAACAAAATTTAAGATTAAAAAGTGCAATTGTTTGTTCGCTTCTTCGGCCTGTAACTCCGAGGGGATGCATTTCCGACCATTGGTTTAAGGCAAAAGATATCACAAATTACCTCCTCTCTCTACCTTAAAACGTTGAAACATAGTCACGGAAACACCCTGTATTTGAATGTGCTATCCTCCTTTATCTGTTTCGTATTGTACATTTTTGTACTTATACCTTATTATTCTACAAACTACATTAAGCTTATTTTAAACACGGCCTGCTTTAATATCGTATGATCAAGCTAACCGAAAAAGATGTTTTGCTTTATTGACAACATTACAAAAGCTCATTTCGTTTCTGAGTTTAAACTGAAAATGATAACTGTCTGGTAACGACTTAAAAGTTGTATAATTATTATTGTAAATTGTTCTGTCGACAGCACCACGTATTTTAAAGCATCAAAACCAACTAACCTTATAATTATAGGAATAATAAATCATTTTTAACAAGTAACAAAAAATAGCTCCAAAAAAGTTAATGAACGTAACAATCTTTTAAATGTAAGCACTACATTATATAAAATCAAAAAAAGATTCCCATTGTTAGACAACTATGAGATCATCGCTAATTCCAGATGGTCAATTGACTTCACACGCGCCCATATCAGAATTTCTCTTTTTTGTATCAGCCACTCAACACTACGATCTTCCCTCAGGTTATTTTCTATATTTCTTCACCAGTTGTAAAATAAAAATGTCAAAAAAAGGTTTAACGATTATATCTACATTAGTCCAATTATTACATACTTAACTAATTTGAATAAGTCTTATCTTTAAAGGAAATAATTTGTGCGGAAATGCTTATATATTAGCGAACAAGGCAATGTAAAAGCATCAGAGCCACCTTTAATAACAGCTTTCTCGAGCAAAAAGCGAGCGTAACATGGGTGCCACTAATCAGATTAATAGTGCAATCACTTTTGCAATAAAAACAAAACATTATCAGGCAATTTTAAAATTAAACTTTTTTTTAACATTTCATTAAAGTCCTCGATAGATGACGCGTAACTAATATAATTTTACAAATAAGCACTTAAATCCACACAAAATTACTTTTGGGAATCGATTAAGTTCTTTGGAAAAAAATGATGATGATAACTATATGAGAAGCTTCAATATTTTTTTAAAGATTTTACTACAGTATTAAAAGCATTGTAAATAAAAGCAAAATTTAAATGGCACTTCAAAGTCAAACGTCACAAATTAAACATCATTTAACTCTCAAGCGGGCGCGCCCCTTATTTTTACAAGACCACGTACTTTGCCCATAGCCTATCTTAAAAAACAAATAACTCCTGTGTTTGATGGTATTCGGGCCGGTCCCATAGGTGATTGTAATCGGTGCCAAAATGAGACATTACAAATATAAAATCTTTAACAAGAAATCAAAATAGTTTAATATACAAAATTCGTAAACCATAAAAATAAATTCAAGAAGGATTGATGCTATCACCCCATTACGTTATAATCTGTTCCATATCGTTAAGGCATTAGAAAACGCAGTAATAATCAACGAGCAAAATAAACATTATGAAGGGTTATTATTTAGTATGATATTCTTGCAAAAACAAATGTCTTACCTACATTGTTTCAGATCCCAAAATTGAATTTTTCAAACTGCATTCCTACGATTAAAAATTTAATAAAGCATTTTAAAGATACAGACAATTAGGATTTTCAAGCTCTTTGAACGCAGCGAGTGGCATTTGTCAAGAATTAGGCATAGGAAATGTATTTCCTTTAATAGGATTAAGGAAAAATTGTTCGATTATAAATGCAGCGACCCTATATTTAAACCAAAGCAAAAATTTTAAGAAGATTATTTTAATGTCCTATTGGAGGTGACAATCAATTCCTTAGATCAGGGGTCCCCAAACTACAGCCCACGGGCCAAATCCAGCCGACGAAGGGTTTTCATCCGGCCCGCAGCCTTTAAAAAAAAGAAATACCTACTGCTAATGTCACATAGAAAAAAGTTTATTTGTTGTATATTCAGTTTATTTTATTATTAAGAAAAATCTATTTGTTTAGTTGCACTTGGCTTATTATTCTTGTTATACTTATACAGCTATTTCGTGTAAACACTTTATTTTTTAATTCGGCCTACTTAGCACTTTAATACCCCTACGTGGCCCTCCTCTTAAAAAGTGTGAGGACCCCTGCCTTAGATAAAAGATTTAAAATTTTAAAAGAAGATGATGACGTACTTAGGTTTCTTTATGGTATAAACAATATTAAAAATATGAATAAGAATATTTTAGAGCAGTTTTGTAACGACTTATACATAATGCTGAAGGATCTAGACGACGAAGCGGACATATCGACAATTGATTTCTAAGACAAGATGATAAACCTATGTCTTGTTTTACCATATGAAATAAAAAATGCACAAGAAGTGTTCAATTGTACGTCTAAATTTGATTTTGAACGCTATTTCCAAACATTGTTGTAGCCCAAAAAATTTTACTAAAACTACCTACAACTGTAGTAGCAGCTGAGCGCAATTTTTCTAAACTGAAAATTTTTAATAATTCTTTACGAACTACAACAAGCCAAGAGCGACTGAATGATTTAGAAATAATTTCAATAGAAAATTCAGTATCTGAAACAAAAAATTAAAGATATAAAATCAAGCAATTTGCTGCAATAAAGGTTTAAAGAATGATTTAGTAATTATTTTTATTACACAACAAATTATATTTAAATTTATTTACTTTTTCAGATTTGTTTTTAAGTTCTGTATTTTTTACAGTATTTATTCTAATTAATAAATAAAACTTTTTTTTTCACACATATTTTTCTCAAAATGTCCATTTCTCTATTAGTACACTATTTTCAATAGTAATTCATTCATTTCTTAAAATCTTTTCAAAAATTTGAAAAGGCGCCGTTTTTAAAAATTGCTTCAGGCACCACAATTGATCTGTCCAGCTCTGGTTTACTTTTTATAAATATGGTCTTTTATGTTTTACAAATACAACCTATGTAAATTGATTGATATTTTTTCATAAAACAAATTACATTCAAAATTCCAATATGATACAAATTATATTTCCAAAAATATTTTAATAATTCAACACACAAATCAAAATAACAGTTGTTAATTTTTCTTCTCTCTTCGGCATTACATTTTAGAACAAATATGTATACATATACATATATGGTTTTCAGATGATTTTTGCAAGGAAATTGATTGCAAGAATCATACTTAATTGTTGTGTCCACTTTTTAGTAATAAAATATTATTATCGCCCAACTACAGACCTTTGAGTATAAATGTACTCAATTTGAAGTCAAAATGTATTGAAGTAATACGCAAAGTCCTTTACGACTAGATCTACACAGTGCTACCGCATTGAATTGGAGTACTTCATGCCCTAGCGCAGGGCTATCCAACTTCTGTATGAGTGCGGGCCATATTCCCCCCCCCCCCCCAAAGTTTTAGCAGGGTTCTATTGAGTATAATCTAATAGACGAAACGAAATTTTATGTATACATCAAATTAAGGATTAAGTTGAATACATTTTTGTAAGATGTTTGACGGCCACAAAAGTTCTTTCGCAGGCCGAAGGTGGCCCGCGAGCCGCCAGTTGAACAGCCCTGCAGTAGCACACTTGCTTGAGGTGTTAAATTTTACATTTGTATGCGATGCTTATAAAAACAATTACATTTGTTAATAGTGTTAGTGTTAATGTTAATACCATACAATAATCAAGAGCTATTATTGTATTTATTCCAATAATGACGATATTATTTATAAACTATTTAAGATGATCAGTGTCTCATCGCGTATCTTTATTAACAATCATTTACAAGTAACTCTATAAATTAAAAAATACAGAATAACTAAGGTATTGTATTTGCTTCAACTAGGACATGTCAAAAAAAGGAATATGTGCCAAAATTATTTGCTAGCCAGAGAAAGCAAGTTAAGTAAAAAGTGGCTATAGTAGTGATATTTAGATGATTGCACATAAAATTTAGAAAATGATAAAATAAATTTAATCATGAACCATACAGATAGACTTGATGGAAATTGTTTACAGGTTGAAGAAGTTAATTTAGAAATTTCCGGGACTGATTTTTTCTGTTGTTAATACCAGCATTTTATGTTGGTAAATAGTGGAAGTATCAACTATGATGTCGAACTGAGTAATGTGCGCTAAACATTAAATACTTATTAAGTCATCTGCACACTATTAGATAATTTAGTCCAATGTGAGAGAACAATTTCAAAGCTAACGATCATAAAGGCAAGTAAGAAATTCAGATTTTCGCCAACTATTATGGTAACCGAGATACCCCGTAAAAATATTTGAATTTTGTTCACCCTGTAAAAGCAAACTGTCTAAAAAATATGCACCATCTATTAAAATATTAAAAAAATTATTTAAAAATTCTGTTTTAACAATCTGTATTTACATTTAGTATCTACTGTATACTGCCAGAATATGCACCTACATGTACAATATGTACACTGTAATACCTAAAAATAAACTTTTAATTATTGTCTTTTTTCTTCCTACGTATTTTTCAAAAACCGTATCTATTTCTTATAAAAATTAAAAGATTACGTTATAGTTCTGAATGGGCCGTCCCTTTTGTCTACTCAGTGGCGTAGCGACGGGGTATCGATGCCTCGGGCGCCAGTCTTGGGGGGCGCCGCGAAGAAAATATTTTTGCGTTTATTTCACGTATTTAAAGCCAGAAAACTAAAATGCCATAATTAATTTAAAATTTGTTCTTATTTTCATTGCAGTGTATTTTAATAAATAACACAACATTATTTTACTTGAAACGCAAAAACTACAATAAAAATACAGACGAGTGGGGGCGCAAAAAAATAATATGCCCCGGGCGCCATTTACCCTCGCTACGCCACTGTGTCTACTGGCAACCAATATTTTAAGACCCAATCCGGCCCTGGCCGTTGTACACGTCTGCTCTGCTGTTGTAAAGCATTTTTTAGCGAACAAGGAAATTCTCTTTACGTTCCATACTCAAACCTACAGACTAAAGAGTAGTTCACACGGTGACATTTGATGTCGCCTCTTTTGATGTCGCAACATCAAATGTCACCGTATGAACAGCCTGATGTCGCGATGCCACGATGTCACGACGCTAGTGCCGCGAGTCGCGACATCGATATTGACAGTGCGGAATTTGACGTAAGCCTACCATACTTGGGTAGTTCACACGGTGACATTTGATGTCGCGACATCTACCCATTATTTAGTTTCCAAAGCCGAAAATGAAGTCAAAAAGGCAGATGATCTACCAACCATTCAAGATGCATGACACTGCAGACTGCTCCAGAAAAAGCATTTTCTAATTAACGCACCATGTAAAGTATGTATTAATCAAGGAGAAGATTATGTTAAAGGGTTAACTCAATAAAATTGATATCACACGTACTGTAGTTTTTTTTTTTTAATTCTGCAGTCCAGGAATTTGATTGACATGCCTACTGTGTGTTAAATAATTTTTACTGTATGCACTTTAAGGCTGAGCAGAACTTTTTACTCTTACTCTACATTAAGTTTCGTATACCTACATAATTTTGTTTTAGTTTTAAAAAAACATTTTTTTCTCCTTGAAAACTTTAATAGCAATCTCTGTTTTCACTTTAATTTTTTTTTAAAACATTAAATTACCACTGAAAAATTTTGCTTCGCACATAATATAATGATATAAAAAAAAAACACATGTAGCAAAAACAAATTTTCAAAGGTAATCACTTTTAGCGGAAATTTATTTTCGATTGTATTCCGATTTATAGACCGTTTACAGTTACGGTTTTGCACGTGGTTTTGCCGACTTGGTTTTGCATGTGGTTATGATTGTGTGTGTAAACGTAAACGCTAAAACTAATTGTAAGCGATTATATTGACCTTGGTTTTGCACAAGTGAATCTAGCAGTGCTAGATTCACACACCCGTTTACACACACGATCATAACCATATGCAAAACCACGTGCAAAACCGTAAGTGTAAACGGCCCATTATACTTTTCAGACATTATCGATTACAACACTGCATAATTTAGTCTATTAACATTTTTTTTTTTTAAGCACTATAACAAACTTTTTTAGTGATATTGAAGGTTATGTGATAAAAATAAATTTATACGCAAAACAGAAGCACTAAAAATTCTAAAATTTTTGAAAAATAATAACTTATTAAAAAAATCACATATCTCTAGTAGATCTCTTTTATAAATACTGGAACAGTTTTAAGAATTTCGTATCTTCTTCAATAGAAATCATATTTAAAATGCAGTATAAATATTTACTTAAATAAAATAGCAACTGATGCAAATACGAGAGCGAAATTGTAAACAGAAAAATGCTTGCCTAAGTATTCAGAATAGTTCAAAAAAGAGGATTATGCTCTGCTTAATCACAATAATGACTTTTTTAATAATATATCAGCTTTAGCTCTCCAGTTTTTATCTAAGCAAAAGATCAAAATAATAGAGCAACCACCGAACTCACCTAACTAGGCAATGTGCGAATTTGATTAATTTTTGGATACAAAGTTTAAGATTATTTTGCAAGTATTCCAAACGAAGATTGGTTGAGAGATTTTAAAGAGTAAAAAATAACAATGGTTGAAGTATAATATTACTGAAAGCAATTACTGTGAACGATATTTAAAATAAAATCTCGGATAACAATAACTGTGGTTTTTATTCTCAATAATTCAGCTTGATCCTTGTATATTAAGTTGTCTAACACTAATTAAAAGAACTTTTCACGTAGTTTTTTTGAAACGTACATATTAATAATATTTTGCCCATCGTACAATATCGTTTACCTAAAACTAATATTAACTTTTGTTTAAATTGTTAATAACTAACTTTCCATACTATTTTTTAAGTAAATTTCGTTGCACTTATACATTATACAATCACCCTTATTTACAAGTTTCCGTAGTGTAGCGGTTATCACGTGTGCTTCACACGCACAAGGTCCCCGGTTCGATCCCGGGCGGAAACACAACTTTTTTTTCTTCTGTTATTTTAAATTTAAGCATTTATTGTCTTAATTAAATAATCTTTATTGTCATATATATTTGTATTATTCGAATAAATGCTATTACAAACAAACGTAAAATAAATAATTTCAAAATTTCGAAGTTAATTTTCAAAAAAAAATTCAAAAATAAAATAATAACTGTACATCGTTTGTGGCAACTTTTTTTAAACAAAAATAAAATATATTAAATTAATTTTTCGATATTTTTTGAGTTCGTATTTGTCTGAAATTATTATTTTTAGTTGTTTATAATTATAAGTAGGTATATCCTCTACTTACAGTCAAAAAAGGTAAATTATCTTCAATTTAGTGAGAATTTTGTTTTTTAAATAATAGACGTAAACCATAGAAATTAAATTAGATTAATTTTAATATTTTTGTAAAAGTAAATTAACATTTAAAAATTTTTTTGTGTTTTATTTTTGTAAAAATGAACAGCTTTTTGTAATTTATAGGGTCTGCTCATTTTTAATCTTTTTTTTTAATTATCGAAAAGCTTTTCGTAAATAAAAATAAAATTACGCAATAGTTAAGAACATACAAGAAAAAGTCATGCCAAACAACTCACCTTTTGACTTCAAGACGTCTGATGACGACGCCTTTGACAAGTGGGGCGACCTCGATGAAACGCTGCTAATATAGAGGCGCCGCCCCCGATAACTAGACGCTTCCTTGGCCCCCTGGGGTGTTGATCTTCATTTCTTTATTTATTCTTTATGCTGTTACACTATTTGTATATAGCTTATTACTATATTTTATAAGGAAAACAACCCATCAGCCACACGGTAGTAAACAAAGTTGTATGAACATATTACTGCTCATTACCATCGTTTTTAAACAAAATGGCGTTTGTGTAAGTCATTAAAAGAAACAACACTGTAAAATGCCCTAGCTGTGATTGTTTTCTAAAAAAAAGTTAAAAAGGAATTGAAAAATGAACAATCGGAGTCGTTTACATAAAACAACAAATAAATCCAGTTTTTTTAAATCTAAAAATCGCAAACAGAACTAACAAAAAAATGAAATACAAAATAACCTAAAGATTTTCACGGTAAAAAAATATTATCAATTA
The DNA here is from genome assembly GCA_947652605.1 of Elmis aenea. Taxonomy (NCBI): domain Eukaryota; kingdom Metazoa; phylum Arthropoda; class Insecta; order Coleoptera; family Elmidae; genus Elmis; species Elmis aenea. The sequence goes on along the minus strand of OX393578.1, from coordinate 31,582,956 downwards.
GTTTTTTGTCCTATAACATTTTACATCAAGTCTGTTTATAAAATTCAATGTATTCTAAACAAATATTAAAAAATGAATCAGCACTCTGATGCATTAGAACAATGGTCTCCAACCTTTTGTGGTCTATGTTTTATGTCAAATTCGTAGCCGACAACTACTTTCGAAAAATTATAAAATTATTGCCGCAAAATTATATTGTTTATTAAAGTATTGCATAGCATTACAAAGGTGAATATAGAAAAAACTTAATTATTAAAAATATAAAATCCTCTTCTATATCAACCAAGGAGGACGTCGCGATCGACCGGTCGATAGCGATCGACGGGTTGGAGACCACAGTATTAGAGTATTGGTGAAATTTTTGAAACCAAAAAAATTAGTGGACAATCAACATTGGTCGTTTTACATGAACATTTAAAAATAATAATTTCAATTTTAATTTATTATGAATTATGGTCGTAATATTATGTACTTTAATATTTAATGTCAGAACAGGTTATGATACATTTGTAGCACAAACATTTAAATTAGTAATTTATATTACAATAAACTTACGAATGTTTGACGGTAGTGCAGGCATTTTAAAAAATTTAGAGATAAGAACTGACTCTACTTAAAGTATTTTTATTATTTAATATATAAGAAACCCTTTGAGTTTACACCACCATTTTTATATTAACGCAATAGAGAATGTCTGCTATAAACAAATAGAGGTGGTTTTATCTTGTTTTTTAATAAACATTAAATAATTAACTCGATGAATCGTTCCTAGTTTAATTTTTTCTTCTTTGTTACGGAGACGAAAGAGTTGAAAAAAATTCGTCGCGACGAACCCTGACGTAATGTCGCACGTGTACGAAATTATAGCTTTATTCAGCGAGTTTATGGCACTATGATAGTAATTTATTTAAGGAGTACACAAGAGACAGGGTGGTAATCTCCTTGATTGTAAGACTGTTGGCCATATGATTACAAGATCGGTAAATTTATTTCGTCTGATTGAAGTATATTCACTTGCCACCTACATCTAAATAAAAGTATATATTATCATGTTTTGCACTCAGAAGGTTAAAAATAAACACAAATCAATGAAAAAGAAAAACATTCTGGCTTATATTTTTTTTAAATAGTTTCGAGTTTATAACAATTTTTGATTTTCAATAACTAAAAGAAACTGTAGCATTACACTCAATTTTGTTTTTATAATTAAATTATGCAGATACTTATTCCAGATTTTTAATTTTTGGAATTTGCATAACTAGTAATTTAAAAACGAGCTACAAATTGTTGTCACCAGAAAACATGAAAATGAAATTATTTTAAAATAGCTGAAATACATAAAAAATATATATTTAAAAAATTGAAAAAATTAATGACGATTAAGTATAAAACATTTATGAACTATGCAGGGTTTCCCTAACTTTTTTTTCGTGGCCCGGTTATATTTAAACTCGTCGTTCGTGACCCACTAAAATTTTTATCGTCTTAATTGGCCTATAGGAAAAATATAACATATTTAAATGTCCATACAGTTTTCATACAGGGTATGCCTTCGCTAATTTTTACATAAATCTAATGTTTAGGATGTAAATAAAACGTTTTTACCGATTTTTTTTGTGTCTTCATATACAGGATGTCTTAGTTATAGTGAACAGCATGGGGATCTCGTAAACGGTAAGAGATACAGGTTGGTAACATGGGCCAAAATGATTTACCTACGATTTAAGAGCAACTATTCTATGAAAAAAAATCTTGAAAAAACTAATAGTTTTTGAGCTATTGATAAAAAACAAAACACATTAGGTTTTTAGTTTTCGCTTATAACTTGCTTATTTGTAATCACTCTCAAAATATTTTTCGACATTATTGGGGCTCTTTTTTACGTAGATTTGAAATTTGTCAACAAATTTTACCTATCTTCATTTGTTTTTGTTATTTTAACATCAGCCGTATTTAAAATAATAAAGTTGATGATGAAAAACAACAACAAAAAAAAAACGAAGATATGTAGGTACTTGAACATTATAATAAAGAAGCAATTACTTTTACAAAAATGTAAAGAAATTAAAGTTAAACCAAACAATTTGTTATTGGGAAGTATATTGATGCTGTTTTTTGTTGCCCGGTCGCGACCCACCGTTTGGGAAACGCTGAACTAATGAATAATTTATTTTAAGAAAATTATATTCATTTAAAAAGGGTGACAATTAACATTATTGGTGACTTTTTTTTATTGCGTCGATTAAATTAGCAAAGTTAGGCAGAATAACAAAATAAAGACGTTTAAAAAATTAATAAGTGATGCCATATTTTTTAGAAAACTGCAGAAAACTAAAACATAACAAAATTAACATACACGAATGGCTTTTTAACTATGGTCGTAAGTATGTAATATTTAGATAATTTTGCGTAGAGTAGAATATGAAAGAAACATTGTTATGTTTTTAAGTTGAGTGGTTAGGCCAGTCGTGCACAGGCGATTTTTTAGCACGCAACTAAAAAATTGCACCTAATAATAATTGCGTTTACGCACGGGCGAAAAAAATCGTCCATATATTAATCATCTGTCAAGATAAACATCTACGACATAGCTTGTATTGATGCTCTAATTTTTATAAAACGAAAAAAAACAAGCTGGAAACGACTGGAGGTGCATCCGTTCGTTAATAAAAGGCTAATAAATATAATACATTTTGTAAAAAGTTTCCTCTCACGGAATTATCCTCCGAATTTTTTTAGAATGAGTTGGACAGTTTTTATATTGGTTTCAATTGTAGCGAGTTACAAGTCAAAATATGCGTAGGTAATGCGGTACCGTATTATTTATTCGCTGAAAATTAGACACACAGTGATGAATTAAAAACGCAGTTTTTAAAATTAAGTTACATAATAATATTCACAATTAAAAATTATATTAATAATAAAAAATCTTTTCGTACAGTAAAATATTATACTCAATTTAAAGAATTCATCCTCTCATTAAATAATGTACATTCACAGTAAAAAATTATGTACGGAATAAAAACATAAATACACAATGTATGTAAAACGGTTCATTTTACACTAAATAGGTACGTCAAAATTGGTACATAGGTGCTGCAAAATGTGCACCAAGTAACAACAATGCACTGGAACCAGAGCCGGTCCTAGGGTTTGCAGGGCCGTGTGCGAAAACAAATGCGGAGTCGGATATTTTGATAAAGGGCCGAGAGTTAAAGTAAAATGTTACTAAAAAGATACATGCGTCGTTGCTTATGATTAGGTTAAAAAAATAAATAAAAAAGGGAACTGCAAAGAAGACGAAATGGTAACTTATTACGATGTTCCCGGAGGAAAAAATTTTGTATTATTATCTGAAAATTTTAAACCTTAAGATTGGACAACTTATAAAGATTTTGTTATAAATTCTTTTACGATCTGGACCATACAATTACTAAAAAAAGAATGTCGAAGAAAACTGGATTTATGGTAATTGCAATTGTCCTGCATTCATGAAAAATGCAGTATAAACATTTGGCGAGCATGGCAATGCGTTTGAAATATGAAAAACCTCTAATTGAGGCTAAAATAGCTACAATAGAGCAAAAAAAGAAGCGTGAGTGACAAAAAAAATTACAAAAGCCCCGATAATTGATTAAATGTCCATATGTCAACGTCAAGATACTTTTTATAAACATATCCTGCATTGTCTTTTGTTTGTGATTAGACTTTTTTTTTAAGTTGTATGAACTTGTGTTTTCATTTTGAAATAAAGGAGTGCATTTACTGTTTATTTATTACGTATAATGTTACAAATAATTTTTATTGTGCACACTTCACTTAGCGGAATTTTTATTTTACTGTGAAAAATACGTTTTTACTGTGCAAACAATCTTTTCCTACTGTAAATGTAGTTTTTGTACTGAACGTATTTGACTTTGCATTTTTTTACTGTGCATTCTTCCTTTTTAACCTATTGTTTTGATATGTTTTACTACCACAATAAACCTGGCCTTATTTATTTTGCTTTTGTAAACAATTATCCTTATTATCAGTAAAAAATCTTCATGTGTTAAAAATTAATGTAAGTTTTAAGTTAACTGAATCAACGAAAACCCTTTACAACGTAATGCCCCAGTGTACTCATATGAGTACACCAGTAAGTAACTATGAAAAAAAATCACACTATGTATTTTGTTTAATATTTGCATGAATAACTGTAAAACATACATACCTGAGTAACAAATTTCAGCAGAAAAATTAATTTATATTTTAAAACAAAGATAAAAATTAATAACAAAGTACACAGTGACAATAGCACAGTTGTAGAACAAAGTAAAGTGACGTTTTTTCCTATATAGAAGCAACATTTAGGTTTAAAATTTTAATCTACTATTCCCTATTCTGTGTACTTCTAAGTGGTACTAAACATTCCCACCTATATGTAACTAATGGAACTTAAAAAAAATATTTTATGAACCGTACTCAAATGAGTACACTGGGAACAAATGGGTTAAGTGCGATTTGTTTTGGGCGACTAAAAATTACCTCAAATTTATCGCCCGTGCGCGCAGACTTTTTACTGTGATACAGACCAAACTTACATTTTTATAAATGGTAACTTTAGTTAGCTACAAGGTTGGGCTAAATTTGATTCTTATTTAAAAAAATCAAAAATCATTGATTATATTTAAAAAATCACGATTTTTTTATTTTTTTACGTGAAACTTGATTCTTTTCATTTTTTACAACTATTTTACTTATTTTTCACGCTACATTATATCTTCTATACAGCGTCATTCAAAAAGTATGCAACATTTGAAAAAGTTTTTTTTTTTATTTCTTAGAAACTTTTATTCTTGATTAAAGTTGGTGGATGACCTAAAACTAATATAAAAATGAAAAAAATCCTAAAAATTCATACGACACTAGAATTAGCGATTTCAGAAATATTCACAAGAGTAAAGTGGCCCTATTACAAAAAAACTTCATGGGGAAAGATTGTTTAGAATTCAAAAATACGATCAAAAGTGAAATTTTACGTTAAAATTGATATTTTAATTTTTGAAGTAATTTTAACATCCAAATAAGTTTTACACCATGCACCAACTTTTCACAAGAATAAAATTTTCCGAGGAATCGATAATAAGAAACTTTTCTATTAGTTGCAAACTTTTTGAATGTTGAAACTACTATAAAGTACGAAAATAAAATTTTAACTCCAAATTTCGTATTGTCATATTTTTTATCTCTGAACAATTTTTCCCCATGCATTTTTTTGTAAGTCTTAAAATAAGGGGTCTTTACGTTTGCGAATATTTTTTAAATCCTTAAAATGTAGTGTTATATGAATTGTTTTCCATTTTAAAATTAGTTTTAAGGCCATGCATCAACTTTTATCAAGAATAAAATTTTCTGAGAATCAATAATAAATACTGTTCCAATTGTTGCAGACTTGAATGACGGTTAAGGCCCTAAAATAAAAAATTATTGTGAAATTTAACAAAGTTAATCTACCAGAATGCGTCCCTAACAAAAAAAATATCCTGTAGCGACTTTATTTCTCCCCGATCTATACAGGGATGCGCAAAAGTATGGAAACATACAAATATCTAGAACACTGTTGCAGATATAACAATGAAATTTTGTATCTGACCGTTATGGTATTTTTCGGATTCGATGAAAATATTAAGGTTACAATACGACTTCCGGTTCAACCGGAAACGGACAAACTTTGAAATTTTAAATAAAACGCCCTGTATATTTTTACATTTTTGAATTCCTCTTAATATTTACTTAAAAAAATGTATAAGATTATGTGGGTCTAAAGTCAACCGTTTTCGTAAAATTTACATTTTTGTGAAAATTTTGAGCGACGCAGCACTTTCAATTTTTTCTAACATTAAAGTTATTTAAAAAGGCAGTAGAATTTCTTTTAAAATTAGATTAACAACTGATTATTTAACACTTTGCGCCAGCTACATTTTTAAAATATTCTACAGGGTGTTTTTTACACTACGTCAAACTTGTGAAACTTTAAACATCGATAACTCGATTTTCTTATAAATACAATCCACTATTTGTTTTTACATGGTCTTGTAGAAAATTTGATTGTCTTTCAAACACATTGACCATGTTTCATACCTAAAACTAATATTTTTCGAGTTATCGCGATTTTATTGTAAATTATTCCGGCAACGTAATATTTTTGAGTAGGCTATGAAGGTTGACAGCGGTAATTTTAAAACAATTGAAAGATAAAAACAAGAAAATTGTAATATTATCATTTCCTTTCGAATTTTCGAATTTTTTCGTAATGTAGATGTAATTTTACCAATCTTACGTTTATGTCGAGATTTCTTATCAGGGCCACAATATTTTTCATATAATTTGCAAAGTCCTAAAAACCGATTAATAATGTATTGAGTACGCGAAAATAACGCTGATTAAACAAAAGTCACTGGCCAATCTTAACAATTTGCGCTTGCTACGTTTTAAAAATATTATACAGGATGCTTTTTACGCTTGGTCAAATTCGTGAAACTTTAAACATCGATAACTCAATTTCCTTAAATACAACACTCTATTTGTTTTTATATAGTCTTGTAGAAAATTTGATTGTCCTTCGAGAACATTAACCATGTTTCATACCTAAAACTAATATTTTACGAGATATCGCGTTTTCATTGTAAATTATTAGGGCAACGTAATATTTTCGAGTAGGCTATGAAGGTAGACAGCGGTAATTTTAAAACAATTGAAAGACAAAAACAAGAAAGTTATATTTTCTTTTCCTTACAAATTTTTTAAATTTGTTATGATGTAGGTAGATGTGATTTTACCAATCTTAAGTTTATATCGAGGTTTGTTATCAGGACCATAATTTGTTTCATATAATTGTTTTTGATCGTTTGCAAAGTCTTAAAAACCGATTGATAATGTATTAAGTACGCGAAAAGAACGCTGGTTAAACAAAAGTCACTCACCACCAAAAAAACGGTTAGGGTTGAAACCGTTTCCGGTTCAACCGAAATCATACTGTAGAAACACAAAAAATTAGTTTACAGAATTTAGTAATTATTGTCCCATCACACTAGTCCAATGAATAAATGCATAATTTTAAGAAACCTCGATTTAAACGTAAAAATGGTAAAATGACTTCTACATCTTTAGAAATGTCGAAAATAAGTGAGGAAAAGGTAATATTATAACTTCCTTGTTTTTATCTTTCAATTGTCTCAAAAATACCGCTGTCTACCTTCATAGCCTACTCGAAAATATCTCGTTGCCCTAATAATTTACAATAAAATCGCGATATCTCGTAAAATATCAGTTTAAGGTATAAAACATGTTTAATGTTTTTGAAAGACAATCAAATTTTCTACAAGATTGTGTAAAAATATACAGGGTGTTGTATTTAAGAAAAATGAGTTATCAATGTTTAAAGTTTCACGGGTTTGTTCAAACGTAGCTAGTGCAATGTGTTAATTCATCTATTTTCAATCTAATAATAATTAAATCAAACGAAATTCTACTGTCTTTTTAAATAACTTAAATGTTGAAAAAAATTGAAAGTGCTGTATCGCTCAAAATTTTCACAAAAATGTAAATTTTACGAAAACGGTTGACTTTAGACCCACATAACCTCATACATTTTTTAAAGTTAATATTAAGAGGAATTCAAAAATTTAAAAATATACAGGGTGTTCTATTTAAAATTTCAAAGTTTGAGTCCGTTTCCGGTTGAACCGGAAGTCGTGTTGCAACCTTAAGATTTTCATTGAATCCGAAAAATACCATAACGCTCAGATACAAAGTTTCATTGTTATATCTGCAATAGTGTTCTGGATATTCGTATGTTTTCATACTTTTGCGCATCCCTGTATAAGAAGCCAATAGGCAATATTTTACTAGCGGTTGTTTAAGCGGGTAAAATGAAATTACTGAATAAATTACTAAATAAAACACACACATCTTAAATAAATAAAACAATTTTTTTTTTAAATAATCTAGGTTTAAAAAATCCAAAGTCACCCAAAGTTTTTATTATTTTGTGCTAAACTTTTGGCAAATGAGAAATGAGTGATCAATAAATAGATTCAGTTTCAGGTTTAACACTTGTGGAAACAAGCTGCGTTGTATTTCCGGTTACATATTTATTTCATAATTATCATACAAATTGTTAAAGTGATCACAGTTCACCAATAAAATATATAAAGAAATTACCAATATTATCCTAACTCCAAGCTAAAATTTGAAGCTATAGGAGTAGTTATGTCTAAACCTTAAGCAGCTGTGTATAGGTGGTTGCTGTCAGAAAAAGTAAATGAAGTGTAGTTTTAGGACATACAGTGATACAACATTTATTTTAAGTTCGTATCTGTTATCGTATATCATATTAAAAAGCATTTAACGTCTTATTACCGACGTGAAAGTTAAATTGAGTAATGGTATGCAACTCTGAAAGGCCGTTGTTGTAGATATTTAAAAAAATTGGTATGTGATTTAGTCCACTAAAAAGTTAAAACTAAACTAGGTATTTATGATTTAGTTTAAAACGTATGTGTGTACATTATTACGTAGAATAAAATTATTAGTACAACTGCAGCTTATGTATATTTATTACACGACTCACAATACAGCGGCCCATTAGCTCAGTTGGTTAGAGCGTCGTGCTAATAACGCGAAGGTCGTGGGTTCGATCCCCCCATGGGCCAGTATTTTTTTTACCACAAAAGTCAGTTTTACTGTACTTCTTTTTAAAAACAAATATATGTAATTTCACCACTATCAATTATTTCTACTTATTTTTATGGTTCAGCGTTCATACACAGCTTATATTGAAAATCTGCGGCTAATAAAAAAGTGTTTCTCAGAAAATTGTATTTTTGACAAAAGGTGGTACATGACCCAACATTTATTTTAAGAAATAAAAAGTTCAATAAAAATTCACATAACTTAAGATTTTAACAAGTTTAGATTTTTCATTTGTTGCAGACTTTTTGAATATTAAAATATGTAACTGTAAATATAAAAATTGGGAATTTAACGTCAAATTTGATATTAAGTGATATTTTTGAATTCTTAACAACTATTCTTGTGAATTATTTTATAACTTACAATAAGGGCACTTTACTCTTACTAAAATCGTTAAAATATAGCGTAATCTGAATTTTTCATCTTAAAATTAGTTTTAGGCCATGCACCAACTCTCATCAAAAACAAAAATTTCTGGTAAATCGATAATAAACAACTTCCATTTGATGCAAACGTGAATGACCCTATACTAGGGTGACCATTCGTCCCCGATTTTCGGGGACAGTCCCCGAAACAAGACCTAAGTCCCGGATTATTCTTGTCCCCGATTTTCATAATTTTCCCATACACATTTAAAATATCGAATGTATGGTTCTTTCGCTGTTGCCAAATTATGCAAATCTATTAGTCTGGCATTTCTGGCAACATTGTAACAGTGTAACCGCTTATTGGCCAAGAAAACTGGAGTGGGGAGGAGTTTTGCACGTAGCTGTCAGCCATCACCTGTAATTAAAGTGTCAAGTCCGATTAGGTTATGTTAGGTTAGGTTACTTCGGGTTACCACACGTCCTTTCTCCTGGACATATCCTCTTTTTTTGTAATGGCAAAAATGCGTGGGTTTTAATTCCTGCTCTTTAATTTGAATTTTGTTTATTAAACAATTGAAAGTTGTTGTTTGTGGTGTACAGAAAACGGGAAAATAGATTTTATTTAGTTGAGGACCTTTTTTTTGTAACCCCAACTTAGTGTCCCCGAAAGTTCGGGGGAAAAAATGGTCACCTTACCCTATACAGGGTGGTCCAAATTCGATGGGATTGCATGGGTATCTCGGTTAATATTTAAGATAGAAAAACGATTAAATTACCAAAAATGTGCAGTTTTTTGAGACAAACTCAGAACCGTTTTCAAAAATATTCTATCATTTCCGTTTTCGAGTTATCGAATAAAAAGTGTTTTTTTGTCATATTAATAATGTGTCTTATCTCCGTTATTGTTGTAAATATCAAAAATATTTATTGATTATTTTTGGATATTTTTATGTTTAATTTGATTATACTAAAAAAAAAATTTTTACGCTCGCCGTTAAAAAGTTATGACACAAACTTACCTTTTTTTAAATGGAAACGATAGTATACCTATTTAAATTCCTCATTTTTTTCTCATTCCAAATATATAAGGGTCGATGTATTTATTTTTAATAATACGCAAGTTATGAAGGTTTTTTAGGTTTTTTTCTAAGAAAATCATAGTAGGCTATGAAAACAAAAACCAAACAAGGTGTAAAACCTTACAAAACTCATGTGGTACAAGTTACCAAGGTTTTTTAATTTGTTGTGGAGATAAACATTGTAAATATTTGAAAATAAGAAAACAACGATATAGTCGGTATCAGCAGTAATGTAGGATATTGTTGTTTATCTTATGTTCAAAAAAATTCGTATTTATCTCAATAACAAATTAAAAAACCTTGGTAACTTGTACCACATGAGTTTTATAAGGTTTTACACCTTGTTTATTTTTTGTTTTCACAGCCTACTATGATTTTCTTTTAAAAAAAAACTAAAAAACCTTCATAACTTGCGTATTGTTGAAAATAAATACATCAACCCTTATATATTTGAAATGAGAAAAAAATGAGGAATGTAAATAGGTCATAGCCAACTATAGTTTCCATTTAAAAAAAGGTAAGTTTGTGTCATAACTTTTTAACAGCGAGCGTAAAATTTTTTTTTTTAGTATAATCAAATTAAACATAAAAATATCCAAAAATAATCTTAATAAATATTTTTGATATTTACAACAATAACGGAGATATGACACATTATTAATATGACAAAAAAACACTTTTTATTCGATAACTCGAAAACCGGAAATGATAGAATATTTTTGAAAACGGTTATGAGTTTGTCGCAAAAAACTGCACATTTTTGGTAATTTAACCGTTTCTCTATCTTAAATATTAACCGAGATACCCATGCAATCCCATCGAATTTGGACCACCCTGTACATATATACAAACAATAAATTTAAGTTTGTTGGTGTGTAATGCATCAACATGTTAAATATCTCGCTTAAAAACAAAGATAGAGAAAAACTTTTAAAACATTTTTGGCATGGTTTTTTGTCCTTAATAAGATAGCGATGTTCAATTTTTTTTTTACTCATACAAATATTGATATATTACACCTAACTTTCTTATTTTAAATGGCAACCATAGTTGACTTTGACATGAATCGAAAGCTTATTTTTTGCGCTTTTCAAAAATATATAATTAGCTTATGGTTGCCATTTAAAATAAGAAAGTTAGGTGTAATATATGGTTATTGATATGAGTAAAAACAATTGAACATCGCTATCTTATTAAGGACAAAAAACCATGCCAAAAATGTCTTTAATGTCTGTATCTTCTTGTTTAAGCGAGATATTTAACATTTTTGAAAATTGCCAAAAATCGGTTTTTGGCTATATTTCGAAAATTTAAAAAAAAACAAAAATCTGCCTACGGCAATGAATTTCTCTCGAAAAAATAAATCGAGTCTACGTACTTAGTTTTTTTCTATCTCTAATAATAACCGAGATACACTGTATGGGCATCGAAAATAGGCCACCCTGTACATAAACTTTTTTTTTTACGCTACAAAGATTTTGTAATGCAGTTTATACTATTTGATACCATTTGCAATAATTTTAAAAAATATTGTTAAACCAAAGTAATGTAACAACGTCAGTAAAATTGTTTGAAGTGGTTTTTAAACATTATATTTTCGTGTATTTCATACCTATTTCATTTCTTTTGTTGCCTTTGACGTAGGTTTTGTTATTTTCGAACCTAAACTTATTTAGCAAACACTGTAATAAATATAAACAAACAGACGTGTAGTTTGTCACTATTTTGTACTACATATATCCTAAATTTGTTTGCATTTAAAAATGTTGTCATTTATTTTATTTTTTTAAACGCAAGTTTTTAAATTAGTTAAACGGTATTTAATATCTAATGTAATTTTACCCAACTTTACTACCTACTTTAAGCGCCTGATAATAATCAAGTAACCCTTTTAATGCGTCCCTGAACATATAAACATTAAAATCTATCTTAAAAAATAAAAAGCAGCATAAAGAAAGAGCATTGCCATGTTCACATGTTCTTAATCTAAAACCTTAACAAAACTGTTAACTGTAAGTAATAAATATGTAGATATAAATAGTTGGAATGCAATTTAAGATAAAGAACATTCACATATTTGTAATGATTAACTGGACTAATATTTATTAGAAGACCATTCAGATATAATATCAAAGTTATCTTTATTTAACCTGTCGTAAATATAATAAATATATACCGTTTGAACGATAAAATATTTTTTTAAGGCACAATCTGACAATGTTATTTATTGTCTTTTAAGAACGCAATTCAAATCTATTAAAAAAGGCACACTTGTTTTATTCAAAAGTAATTAAATTATTATAATTTAAATAGATTAAGTTACGCAATTTGCCGAAAGTTTCATGCAATTATTATACTATATTAATCAAAATGATTTTATTCACTAATACAGTTTTCCTTAAACTTCTTTTGCGCTCCACTGTGAAAACACTTTAAAAAATAATTCGGTTAATACCTGCTTTGAAGAAAAGAAATTATTTATGAAATATTATTTTGTAATTTTTTTAAGTTCCAATCACAATATTTCGCGTTTTCTTAAAAGAATACCTCATGGTTTAGATATGTTAAACTAAAATACAGTAAAACCTCGATGTGGCACCTTAGTAATTATGAAAGAGTGTGTTTATTAAATCTAAGTATCCGGCATGTCTATAAAAAAAATTGGAACAAAATACTTATTGTTTTTACACGAAAAACTTTAAATTTCGTTTATGCGAGCACAGTATACATATAATTTGAGCGCTAAGATTTAAGAAACGAAGTGTACTTAGTTTTTTTCCCTGCACTAAAAAGAGCTAGAGCTCTTTAGCAATTCATTTACTGGTTTTAGAGCTTTTTAAAGTAAACTTAAATATTGAAACCATAACCAAATTATGTTTTTATTTGAAACTTCTCAAAAATTCCTGATACTGTTTAAACAAATATCAAACTTTAAAGTTGTAAAATATGACAGGCTATTTAATCCCATCAAAAATAATAATTTTGCAAGTTTGTGGCAAAATATATTGAATATTTAAACTCAGGACAACTTACAGGAAATGAATGTCCAGGGAGTGTTAGTTGAGTATGAAGATTGTGAAACAAACGAATTATTTACTGGCTCAGGATTATTGTTTGCAAATAAATACGTAATAATCACCGCAAACGTATTAATGCCATATATTCAAAAACATCTGCACATTGGCAACATTTTTGAAAAATATGGACCAGGAATTATACGTACAGAAAATTTATCAGAATTTCGACCGAAAGTTAAAATAGTAAAGAATCGGAAAACTTTTGACCAAATAAAAAACACAGTAATAAACGACCAGGACTATATGTCCTTCAAAAACGGAGAAGTAATTACTGCAGTAGTTTGCAATGACGTGTTACAATCAACAAAAAAGTATTTAAAAGATTGGGCCATTGACATTAACGAAAACCAGTACCAAAGTTCTAAGCTTCTATCCTTATTCTTCATCATAGAAATCGTCCAAGCGGAAGAAGAAAATGTTGGAAATTTGCAACAATTAAAGTCAGCGTTACTTGGTTTATCAAACTTGGCTCAATCATCAGCATTAACGGTTGGACAAGAAATTTTTATAGAAAGCACTCCTTTTGGCAATAGAGCCTTTTTAAATTCCTTTAGTCAAGGAATAATATCGAACATCATAGGACTTAACAATTGTTTAATTTTGACAGACTGTCCCAGTGTTCCAGGAGCAGAAGGAGGGGCAATTTTTGTAAAATTAAAGTAAGTGTTTATTACTTTTACTACATTATTTTACTCTTGAAAGCTTATTGACTGCAAATTTGATTCTATCATTGCTAAATCATTATTTTTGTTTTGACAACACTGTTCAAGAAATGCAATGTTGTAGTGGACATAGAACCCCTTTAGGAATCGTCTTATCTTCTCTAAACTGGTGGAAAGGCGAATGGATAGGATTAACTCTAGGAGTTAATTTGGTTTCCGTAGTTTCAGAAATACTTCAACAAACTAGTCAAATATCACCATCAGCAAATTCGCAGCCAAACAATAATTTTAACACAAAATTACAGAGTAAGTTGTAATTAGTCCTGCATTAATTTCATTTAGCATTCAACGAACATAGACCCTCATGTTTTTCAGACAAAACTCAATTTGTATGAGTACTTTGATGTAACCTGATTTCATTTTGATAACGATTTCGTATAGTAATAAATAATTCCCACATTAAAATTAACATATAGCCTAAATATAATATTTGCGTTGTATTGAATGGCACTGTCAATTTAAAAAGTATGACCTTTTAATTGTACTTTATATTTATTTTTTGCATATTAGACTACCACGTGTAATTATTGTTATTTTTTTTTTTGTAGTGGGTGAACCATATAGAAATTCTAGGGCCTAAAAATTCGAAATTGTTGTCAAAGTAGAGTGGTATCCTAAATTTGAAAAAAATTTGCGGCATTGCGATTGTAAATTAAACTACAAATAATTAGTTACACAGTATGCAGCTTTATCAAGTAATTTTAATAGTAAAAAATGGTTTTTTATAGTTTTTATATTACCATTTTATCAGCCAATTATTGGTATCAAGTGTAAAGTTTTTTCTGTTTTCTTCTATACTGTTTACTTAATAAACACATGTGGTCACTGAAACACAAAAATCTTTTTTGGACGATCTTAGATAAAAAGAAACAAAACATTTATTAAACGACTAATGCTATTAATTATATTTTTGTTCAGTTGATTAAGAAAAAAAATTTGGTGTGTAAGACGTCAATGAAACTGATATTTTTTAGTAAGTTTATTTTTACAGATGTAATAGAAAAAAGTTTGGTACAAGTAGTCGCGGGTACTCAATGGGGATCTGGTGTATTAATTGATGTTCAGAAGGGAATTTTTCTGACCAATTCTCACGTTGTTGTGAGTAAGTTTTATTTACCTGAAGAACCGTTCAATTTATTTTTTTTACTGTAGGAAAATCACACAACGGCTGTACTTCACTGGCACCAACATCAGATAAAGGCCAAAGTTATTTACCGGACACCTGATGCTGACGTATATGATCTTGCTTTATTAAAATGTGATAAAAATCAATTAATTAATTTAAAAATGGATTGTGTAAAGGTCTCTACAAAACGTGTGATAGTAGGTAAGAAAAAAATTTAATTATTTAAACTTGCCTTTAAAAATTTCCTTATGTATTATTTTGCTGAAATCACAGCTTTAAAAAATTATACATTTTTACAATTTTCCTACGATAGAAACTGTTTTCAAGGATTATGAATTTTCGTTTTTTAGGTGAGAAAGTATATGCTGTTGGATATCCGCTGTTTTCTAGTAACCTAAAGCCACGGCCAACTTTATCCAGAGGTCACATATCACAGTCTCATGCTTCCATGATAAAAACGACATGCTGTGTGCATGGGGGAGCTAGTGGGGGTGCAATTTTACGACCAGACGGTGATTTAATCGGAATTATCGTTTGCAACACAACTTTAGAAGATACTGGTGTTATATATCCCCGTATGAACATGGCCATACCTATTGCTGCTGTTTATGCAGTTATTTGTCAATATTTGGAAACTAAAGGTAAGTTTTGTAATTAAAATTGTTTACAGAATAAGGACTTGTACAGATATACAGGGTGGACCAAATTCTAATGTTTTACCGGGGTATCTCGGTTACCGTAAAAGCTAAAAAAAACGCTCTTTCATATAAAGTCAATTGCCCCTCCCTGGAATCGAGTACTCCATTAATGACCAAATGAAAGATGGCCAAGTTAAAAGTTCGTTAATATTCTAATACATTCCTTTGCAAGCTTTGCCCCCCTGGATAATTTTCTCCGCGGACGCCCATGTTCACCTTGTGTATAAAAATTTAGATAAAATGATTTGCGAGAATATAAAGCGGTAGTTAGTATCCATATTGAAGCAAAACACTAATTTTATTAATACTATTTTTAATGGTTTAACACAATAATTTAATGTTGTATGTTTTAATATTTTTAATGATTTTATAAAACAATACCAAATATTTTACTTTTCAGATACGACAGTATTAAATCAGCTACATTCCACAGATCCGTCAACGCTACAGCGATGGACTTTCATATCATCAAAATTATAATAACATAAATAATAAATAAAAAATCTACAAGTATTTTTCTGTAGTTTGATTAAATTTCGTAATTTGTTACGTTATTATTGTCCGATTGGGAGTTAGCTCCCATGAGTAGTAGTTTCAGCTTATTTTAGTAGCTCCACTGACCAGTCTTTTTCCACGCATGTCAAATTATATTACTTCCGGTTTTAACGTCACTTGCTTTGATGGTCTGTAGACATCTGCTTATTGTGTTATAAAGAATCCATGAAAATCTGAGTTTAATATCGGTGGGTGCCGACTTGTTAAGTCACGCCATAGTGCGAATCTGTTCCTGCCAATATAACCATTGGATGATTTATTGACGCTGAGACAGGTAATCTTCTTCTTTGAACCACGTGAAAATTGGAGGTTATATATTTCTTTTCTTTTAGGTGTCTTTAAGCTTTGTCTTTAAGCTTTGTCTTTAAGCTTGGTTGTATAGCTTTGTCGTTAAGTTTGGTCTCAAGCTTATTCGTACGTTTTGGGCTTTAAGCTTTGTTCTTAAGTTTGGTCTTAAGTTTCGTTTTGTGTCAGCTCCGGTCCAGTTATCCTGGCCCGCCCAGCTGTTAGCTTGTTTAAGCTTTGGACGTACTATTACTGTCAAGTGTTCTGTTGATGTACTACCGCTAAACTACGGACAGCATTTCCGACAACATCTCTTCTCCTTCAACGTGCCTTCGGCGGCTCAGCGAAAGCTAAGAATATCTATTTAAGCCCCGACTGTTAGCTACGTTCTTAATATTTTTATTATTTCTGTAACTATTGTAGAGCCTTCAGCTCGTTACTACTGTTAGTTCACTGTCTTTTTTTTCCTACATTTAATTAGTAACTGTACTTTTGTTAGTGTTACTTAGTAACATTCAAATTAATCTGTTATTATCCTACGTTCTCAACAACCCTTGAGTGGCTTTGTCGTCACCATAATTTCTTTTAGTCGTACCTTACGATTGATAAGTTAGGGACCGTACTCCGTTTGCAAAGTATTTTTGGTTATGTTATCGTTCGGTGATTTTAGTGCCGCAACTTTTGATAGGTAGGAGAGCTCTTCCACTTAAGCGGATTGTATTTTCATTGAAACTGAATTATTATTCTTTTATATATTTATTTGTGTATTGTAAATAGTTACTTGCAAACACAGGAACAGAACCAACCTTATTTCGTAGTATATGTACTTTCTTTTCGTTTAATTTTAGCGAATGGTTTTATTAGCCTTTCAGGCCTGTTGAGACCAGGAGTTGTTATCGTCAAGCATATTCTTTGTTTTATTTTTAATTTCAAACTGTTTTTATTTATTATTAAAGGCATATATCATTCCCGTCTACAAATTCTTTTATTTCTTTTCTTAGGTTTTTTCGCTATTTTACCTTACAGAATAAATAGTGTGGCGCCCTTATTGATGTCTCCAAGTTTGTCACTAATTCGGACCTACCCCATTCTCGTCTGAACTAGCCGCGAGTCCGATTCACCGTTCTTGTTGTACGAGTATAGGCTTTCCTTATTAAGTGGCCGATATTCGTGTAACAAATTCTAAGAATAAAAATAACAAATCACAGAAGAAACAGTGAGAATTCAAAATATAAGTGATTTTGTATGGTTTCGACCTCGATTATTTTTTTAATTACATTGCTGGCTCTGCTGAAACCTTTTCCTGTAATTTGAATAATTAATTCACTTATGAAGAAGAACTGAGAGATCTATTTGTAGACTTACTTGTTTGTCTTAATTTCGTGGTTCTGAAAGTAGTCAATCTTTGTTTGCCTATAAATTAAAATACAAAGTTATAAGAAGTCTATTTTAAATTTGTTTTAAAGATATGAGCAATAGACAAGCTTTCATAGAAAATGATTAATCCTCATGTGTCAGTATACTGTAAGACCCTTTCCTTACAAGTTTTACATGTTATTTTTGCAACAACTGCGATTTTATTGATAAAAACTTAAAACACAATTTTGATGTATTAAAAATTATTCGACGTCAAAATATTTTTCGTGAATGTATGCAATTTTCCATATACCTTACATCAAGTGGGTGTCTCATTGTTACATTCAGGGGTTTGGAGCGGAGCGCGAAGCTAGAGCGCGGAGCAGTGGAGCAATGGGTTTTTGCCCGGAGCGGGAGCGGAGCCCGGAGCAAAGAATTTTGATTGCTCCACTGCTTCACTTTACTATTATAAACTACATTTTTTTTTATGAATTATTCTCATGGGAATAGTATTAAATAAAATTATAAATAAACTAAATTTGATTTTTTTGGTAAAATTATTATTATGTAACTTTTCTGAATATTAATTTTCATTGTGTATTTGAATTTTGAAAAATTTTAAAGAATTTTTTTTTCTTTTTTTACCTTTTTTAACAAGATCAATAATTTGTTCATTTAACTTCACTTGTTTCTTAGGGTCAAATATTGTAATTTTTGGTCCATTTCCACATATCTCATAACATTTTAGCTTTGTTTTTAAAAACAAAATTTTAAGTAAAAAACTTTTTTATTATTATTTGGAGAGCGGAGCGGAGCAGGAGCGGAGCTGGAGCAGGCATCTTGATGCCGGAGCGGAGCTGGAGCGGAGCAACTAAAAAATTGAACTCCTCCAAACCCCTGGTTACATTTCCACAAAAACTTATTTATACACAGGGTGTTTCACTTTTCCATGTGGCACTATTGCTATCTCCGTAAATAATGAAATTACCAGGTTGGTTAAATGGGATAAAAGTTAGCTATTTAGGAGTGTAGTTTAAACCAGATATTGTTTTGTTTAAAAATTTCATGGCTTGCGTAATATAGAGCTAAAACCGAAATCGATCAAAATTTTTAAACTCAAATATCTCGGCTATCATTGCTAATACACAAAAATGCGAAATGAAAAAATTTTGCTAGATTTTATTTGCTATAAAATGGTGATAGTAAATTTTTTTTTAATTAATTACCCTGCGAGATATTTGATATAATTACTTTTTTTAATGGCAGTCTTAATAGGTGGTGACTTAGATGTAAGGATTTTTTTTCTCTTTGCAATGATATAATATTTAATAAGTCTATTTTCAAAAATAACTAAAAAAATGCGAAATCTAAGATAAAAATCAACGTTGCCATAGAAAAAACAATAACCGACTTCAATTGTTTTATTTCGGCCCTTGCTAGTCTTAAAAACGATTTATGAATATAGTTTGGTTCAGTACATACTATCCAAATTTAGGAGTTGCATTGAGAATATACCTACCTAATACTTACTATCTGTTATTGTAGCTTCTCGTGAAAGAAGCTCCAGTAAACTAAAAAATAATTAAAAGATGTTTAAGATCGTCACTTGCTCAGGATAAATTATTGTCTAATATGGCAATTTTATTAATCAAACAGGAATTTACAAAACAAATTAATTTTGATAAAATAATTATTGATGAATTTGCTTAACTAAAATCAAGAAAAGTAAAACTTTAAAAAAGACTTTATATTGGACTTTTATTTAATTATTTATGCATTGTAATTATATTAAATTTTGTTTTGTCCAAAGTATTATTGATATTATTTTGCCTCTATTATTAAATGAAATTACTGAAAACGTTGTAATATTCTAGTTCATCTCATGTGTAACACTCATTTTGTTTTTAAGGTTGGTGTGATTTTATTTTTAATATGTGCAATTTTATGTTCCTATTACTATTGGAGTATTACTGCGTTCTGTGATTTTTTAAATAATTAATACATTTATTTTATCCTCAAATCATTTATTTATTTATTTTTATTAAATACTTGTTAGAAATAAGAAACTATATACATAGGGGCGCAAATTTACCCTCCTGCCTCAGATGAAATCACTTCTAAGCCCGGTTCTATGTTGTATTTTCAACATTTAATTAAAAACACTTATGTTCTTTACTTCTTCATTTTCTTCATCACTTACCTACCAATTAATGTTAAAACGATTGTGTGAATTTGTTTCGTGTCCTTTTGTCACTTTGTTGTTTTGTTTTCTTATGAAGAAATACATGTATCATAAATATTTTAAATGCATAAGATTAAATAAATCATGAGTGTGTCATTATCTACCATACTTATCATCTTAATCAAGTACAAAAGTAAATGATTTTAAAGTTTATTTGTACTTGAATGTTTCTGGTAACAAGTTAAATTTGTATTTTGTATGTGCCAGTGATGTGCTGCTAAGTCTCATTTTAAACCGTGCTGAAGTTTCGTACCCCCATACTGTATGCTAACAACATACAATATGTGCGTCAACCTTTCAGCACGGTTTAAGATTCACTTATATTCGACAAAATTTGAAAAAAGTCGCAGTATAAGCAAAAAAGACAGGTGAGATAATTTTATTATAATAAAACTAAATAATATTGCATTTCTGCTAAAGTTTTTATTATGTAGTTTATTTGATGAACAAACAATAATAGATAAAGGGGAAGTCCATGTAGCTACAATGCTAAAACATTTTTTTGTAATAAGATGATAATTAATTGTCAACCATGGTGATTATAAACTGTAACAATGAGCGTAGCAACATTTTAAGGTAATTAATTGGCGAGTGAACTGCGTCGTTTAATCCCAAATGGCAAAAAAAAAAACATTAAGGACACGTTTTATCTACGTGGTAAATTACCTGAAACAATATACCTACTCTTGAAATATTTTGATTATTTGATAAATGATAAAAAAAATAGTTATCAGTTGTATTATCTTGAATGTATTTACCTTAAAACTAATAATAGGTCATTGAAGTATGAAAAAGTTAAACAATTTTTTTCATTCTAATACTTAAATATCTCAAAATCGTTGATTCTTATAGCATGTATTGCCCATTCCTAAGGGTGCACGAGCCCTTTTTAGAGGTCTATGAGATTTGCAAAAATGTGAATGTAAAGGGTTTATTATTGTTGTTTAGAAACAAATTAAAAATTAATTTAAAAATTTCTGTTTTAATTTTTAATGTGGTCGCATCGATAAATTTTACCTAAATAAACAAAAGCTGGCGGTTCTCAATAATTTTTATTGCGGTATCTTGAGATTAACAAGTTTTAGAACGTTGCTATCATTAAATTTTAATTTTTAAATTTATAGCATTTATTTATACTTTGCACCTACTATCAGATTATTAGTTTTATTTTAGGTTGTAAAGATACATTAATCGTGGAATTATTATTTGCTTAAATCGTTTTGAAACAAAGCCCAACGAACAAAGACTAAATATGATGCATTATCTAATTGTTTCGGTTTAAATTACTATCTGAACTCAAACTCAAAAAACATATTAACTACGTAATTTAAAAAACATAATTTCTCAAGAAAAGCGTTTGAAAATTTTGAAGCAATAGCATTGCTTAATACTTTTTTAAACATGTCTTTTAATGTGAAAAGTGATTTTATTGCAGTAAACGTACCATTAGCCATTAAATCAGTGGCTGTTAACCTATGAGCCGCGACTCGTGATCCAAAAATTAGGTCGCTTGGCATATTGAAGGTCGCAAAATATCGAGCCACCTCGCTCTTTTGAATTTGAAGACAGTTTTTCAAGGTACTACTAAGAATTAAAAAATTAAACATGTTCATTCAAAAAGTTTTTTCGTCGCCTTTAAAATGAGACCAAATAGTCGGATATTCCTTTTTTTCTTCTCAAATTTAGGGTGTTAAGACTGTACTATACTATTTTTTCGTTTAAGAAAATCGTATACGATTTTTGATTCAAAAATTTCGTTCAAGAATTTAGTATGGAAAATATGAACTTTTACATTGTACTGTTTTTTTGGTATGAAAATGTTCAATTTGATCACAACAGAAAGCGAATTATTTTCAAATTTAACGTATATTTAACGCTTGTTCCATTCTACATATTTATTCCTACAAAATAAATTGTGAGGGATATAACGGTAATAAGTAGTATTTAACATCGTTTGAGTGTTTCAGTTAACCTAACCCACAAATGACATGCGGTCAGATACAGTTGCAGTAGAATACGCATGCGCCCATGACACAAAACTCGCCCATGCTAAAATAGGACGCATTTAGAACATGTAGTTATTTCGTACGAATTTTTGGTTCAAGATTTGTAATTTCTGATCGACACCGTACTAGAAAATCGTGTACGATTTTCTTAAACAAAAAAATAGTATAGTATAAAACAGTCTTTAGAACAAAGGCATCCGCAGTATGCGAGGTGGCTCGAATTTTACAGCTGAGGGTATTTTTCTTATAATGTATAACATACGATACTTTCAAATGTATAAAAATCAGTTTAAAAAGCTGTAGGTATACCTATATTGTTTAAAAATCTTTGTTTGTGTCTTAAAAGCAAAACTATTCCCTAATTTGGGTCACGGTTCAAAAAGGTTAAGTAACACTACACCAACAAATGGAAATAGTATCCCATTTGTTAAAAAACTAACATCTGAACTAAGAAACAGAAATGTGACGATGAAATAACAACATTATTGCTCTCACTCATATTTCATTTTTCTAGTAAATAAAGTAAAATATTTCCTTTTACTTTTTGCAAATAAATAAAAAACTGCGAAATTTGACTTATCGTCCATCGATCTTTGTTTAAAGTTTGTTTAAAATTTGCTTAAAATTTCGTTTGTTTTAAACTGAAAAGTAATAAAAACGATAACTCAATTTCATTTACACCCAGAATATCTATAAATTTTTCTCCAGTTAATTTTACTGTAATAACTGTTAAAAAAATTGCAAATATTAATTTCGTCAGTATTTAGCGCGCCACGCCATGGATTAAAAAAAATTAAAATATCGCCTTTACCGTTTCCAAAATGCCTGACCAAAGTGAGCACAAATTTGTTAAAAAAGATGTAATTAATAAATATGATGCTATACTTACTTAATTATCTTAATTTTAGAAAGAAACTGTCTTCAATTTCTCATTCCTGCAGTGGATGAAAATTATCCACAGTAAACCAATACGATTTACCTATTCGCCAAAATGTTTGTTAGTTGTGCCGTAAAACAAATGAAGGAGGTGTCAGCAGTCCACAATACTGGAGCATCAGCAGTCTACAAGACTGGAGCAAAGCACAAAAATCCTCCATGTTCGGTAATACATAAAAAATTCCTTATCTTTCCTCGACTTCAGAAATTTAGTTTTTAAAATTATAATTTAGTGGTACATTTCGTCAAATAATAAATTTGTATAAAGTTACAGTACCAGCTCTAGGGTTCTAAAGATACCTTAATTAAACACATTATGTAAAACTATTAAAATATTGATTAGAAATATTATTATTTTAAATTTGTGCAGGGGGATCCCAGTTCGTTTTAACCTATTTTATATATTCCCGGGATATTAAAAATATATATTTTTGTTCAATTTGTGTTAAGATCTTGGTAATATAATCACACCTAATCAAAGATTATTATAAATATCTTTACTAATATTAAATTACAAAAAAAAACTTTATTGTTATTTCAAAATAGTTTTTCTTCGTTATGTTAACAAACTATATACACCCGTAGTAGGTGTATAAAAACCCGGTCTCCATGATAAAGTTGGTATCATCAAAATATGTGTACAGTTTGATTTTTGTCTACCCTGATAACGGGAAGCAAAATAGCTTATATATGAAATTTCGTTGATAAAAACGATGTATTTTGCTGCTAAATTAAACGATTCCACCCACATCAATAGAGACTGAGAAAGCATTTTATGCAGCAGGACTTTCTGTTAATAAATTTAAAATAATTTTAAGTGACTGAAGTATAGATCACCTTTGCTTTATTAAATCATAATACAAAAATTCATCGTAAAATAGTATATTTTACAACAAGAGATGAAAGTCCAGTTTTTTTCGTGAGGTGAGATTTATTGAGCCGCGAAGCGGCGAGTGAGCAAATCTCACGAACGAAAAAAACTGATTTCATCTTGAGTCGTAAATGCTTTTTCTACGAAAATAAAATTATATTATAGAACAAAAGTTAATGTAAACGAACTAAATGACAAATATCTTCTTCTATATATATAAAAGAGCTTGTTTGTTTGTTTGTTTGTGTGTTTGTTTGTTTGCTATAGAATCCTAGGTCCGTTGACCGATCGGGACCAAATTTTGCACAGTCACTATTTAGGACTTAACGGATTAAACGTTGTATAAAGAACGGCCGGGAACAGCCGGGAACGGCCTGGAACGTCTGGGAACGTCCGCCGAGCGCGAGCGCAGAACGCGAGTAGTCTGTGATGTATGTTCTGTGGTCTGTGATTGATAAAAGAGAATCGTAATCACATCGTAATCACCCGTGCAACGCCGGGTTAGTCGGCTGGTCTATCTATATATATAAAAGAGCTTGTTTGTTTGTGTGTTTGTGTGTTTGTTTGTTCGCTATAGAATCCTAGGTCCGTTGACCGATCGGGACCAAGCACAGTTACTATTTAGGACCCAACGGATCAAACGCCGTATAAATAACGGCCGGAAATGCCTGGGAACGACCGGAAACGTCCGCCGGGTGCGAGCGCGGAGCGCGAGTAGTCTGCGATTGATAAAAGAGAATTGTTATCACCCGTGCAACGCCGGGTAAATCGCCTAGTATATATATAAAAGAGCTTGTTTGTTTGTTTGTGTGTTTGTGTGTTTGTTCGCTATAGAATCCTAGCACAGTTACTATTTAGGACCCAACGGATCAAACGCCGTACAAAGAACGTCGGAAATGCCCGGGAACGGCCGGAAACGTCCGCCGAGCGCGAGCGCGGAGCGCGAGTACCGAGTAGTCTGTAATTGAACGTTTGAGAACGTCCGCCGGGAGCGAGCGCGGAGCGCGAGTAGTCTGTGATTGATAAAAGAGAATTGTAATCACCCGTGCAACGCCAGTGTGTGTGGTTGTTCCCCTATTTAGATTAGTGGAATCTGTAATTATTTTAAACATTTTCACTAGCGCCACCTGGATAGTCCGCTTGGTACTAAATCGAAACACGGAACAGCATTGCATATAGCAGTTCCACCCCCCTGGTGGCGAAAAGTAACTTTCGCCACTAGTGTAAAAAAGTAAAACTTTCATGTAGGGTAGGCAGTGAGAAAATGACAACTTTGATATAAATGAGTAGAAAAATTATGTGTCATGAAATTGCCATAGAAAGGTAATATTTCTTAAATGTATAATTATCTCTTCAATATAATTTTATTATTTATAATAATCATGTAGCAAAATGCATTACAAACACGATGTTTTAAATTCTAGTTTAAACATGAGATTCTCGCTTATTATAATAGGTAGAGGGGGGTCGGCAACCTTTTTGTCAATAAGGTCGCAATATAAATTCAAAAGTTATTGGGGAGCGCCCGAAAAAAACCTTTAAAATATTAAAGGTTTCATTTCCGGTAGTGGCCTTATGCCTACGGTGACCATCCGTACTGTAATGACTGTAATATACAGTACAGTACTGTATTTTAAGCGCTGTACTGTATAATTTAAACAGAAATAAATGTACTGTATTTTATTTTTTTGTACTGTATGTACTGTATTTTTAATGTAATGTGCTAATTATAATCCAATCTTTTACATAGCGCGAGCCACAAACATACAGATATAGTTCAATATAATTTTCATCTTCAAAATTCGTGAAAGCAAAAAAAAAACAAACTTCATCCACATTTTTTGTTCTGTTCTTCCAAAAACACATTTTTTGTTCTGGTCTTTAAAAAAAACGTGAAAGCAAAAAAAAACGTAATCCACCTTTTGTACTGTATTTTTGTCTAGAAATAATGGTCACCGTACTTATGCCCCTTATG
Source organism: Elmis aenea (assembly GCA_947652605.1). Classification (NCBI taxonomy): domain Eukaryota; kingdom Metazoa; phylum Arthropoda; class Insecta; order Coleoptera; family Elmidae; genus Elmis; species Elmis aenea. Next base: position 31,556,924 of record OX393578.1, on the reverse strand, counting down.
GACGTAATACATAAGCTTCAAATTCGCACATTTCGGTCGGTTAGCAATGCCTATGAGCGTACCATAGAACAGATATATGTGTGTAATAGGCCGTTTACACAATTACAGCTCGTTCACACCACACCGTATCGGAAATTTTCCCGTAACGGTTTTCGTACCGTATGCGTCAGTGGCGCAGGCATTTGCAATGTGCTCGTTCACACCATACGGTAAGAAACCGTGTACGACAAAATTTCCGAATCGGGCGCTGTTGACATTCGGTTTTGTCACTAAGAGCTCGTTCACACGCTACGATTTATTTCCGTATCGGTGTTTATTCCGAACCGGTGCTTACCGTATTCAGTGTTCAAACACTACGTATTTTTACCGTATCGGTCATTTTACCGAGTCCGCACTGTATCGCAACTACTCACAAGGGAGGGTCACGATATGTTGTCGCTAGAATCTGATCAAGGCTGTGTTTATTGCATCAAGGACATCAAAACTAAATGTTTTCCAGAGTTATACGTACCACTGGCCATTAGGGGAAAAACTGAAAAGATGAATATTAAAAGTAATTTTTGTGATCGCGTTGGCCATGAAACCATCAGAGATAAACTCGAAATTCTTCTATTTATCAATACGCGCATGCTTTGCAAGTAAAATGGTGCAAAGTTTTTGGAAAAATCTTTAACGATTCCGGAGAAAAACGCGAAAAATGAGGTCCTTGTAAAAACAGTTTTTCCTATGGTAAATGCCCATGCAAGTCGCATAGATTTAGTTATAACAGATATACCACAACTTCTTAAATCATAGCGCTTTTACAATGTAGAAATTATATTCATCGAAATAAATCTAATTTACATTAATCTTTGTTGGTTGATTGCCTAAAATGAACGAAATATTTCATAATTTTATTTTTGAGATCCTGTCGTAAACTCTATGACTTGGTATTTAAAACTAAATGAAATAATTTTGTACTATATCGATTTTAGATTTTACATCTGCTTTTACTATACGGTGAAAAACCGTATCGTCTGAACACTGTCATAAGAAATATATGTATGCGCCACTAGCTACCGATTCGGCCTTTTACCGTATACGGTCACACGGGATTCAGTGACAAAACCGAAAGTCAGGAGCGCCGGATTCGGAGATTTTGCCGTACACGGTTTCTTACCGTATGGTGTGAACGAGCACATTGCAAATGCATGCGCCACTGACGCATACGCCATACGGTACGAAAACCGTTAGGGTTGTATTACAGCTCGTTCACACGACACCGTATCGGAAATTTTTCCGTATCGGTTTTCGTACCGTATGCGTCAGTGGCGCATGCATTGGCAATGTAGTCGTTAAGCCTAGTCCAGATTGTAAACAAATGTTTCGGAACAGTGTTCATGAACAATGTTCCCGATGTTTCGGAACAGCTCAAATTTGTTTCTAGCTTGTTTCGGAACTTGTTGCGAAACACAAAAAGGCCTGTTCCTTGTTTCCCGTTGAAATGGGAAACATTGAAACATTGAACAAGTTTTTTGTCAAACACGGTTCAGTCAAACAGAGTTTTGGTTAGTGATTGTTGGTTATATTTTATACAATGTGGAATCAAGAGGAAACTTTAAAACTTATAGAAAAAGTCCACAGTTCATCTTGTTTGTGGGATGTCACCTGTGGTGACTACAAAAATAGAAATAAAAAAAGGGATGGTTTTTTAAATATTGCGCAAGCATTTGATGTTACCCTTGCCGAAGTCGAAAAAAAAGTCCACATGCCGTTAATTAAAATAAATAAATTGGCAGCACAAATTCCTGCAATAGCCTCACTGGACATGATAATCAGTTTAGAAACACCGAAACACTGACTCAAGTCTGGACGCGGAACAACGTATACAGATTGTTCCGAAACAATGTTTCGCAACTGTTCAGGCACATGTTCAATATTGTTCCGAAACATTTGTTTACAATCTGGACTAGGCTTTAGATTTATCTCGATGAATATAATTTCTTCATTGTGTAGCAGTCGTGAAGCTGTAGCAGTACGTCATGACGACGGCGTCATGACAACGGTGTCATGACGACGCATCTTAGAAAAGGATGTCATGAAATAATAAATAAGAAAATAGTGAAGTGTGTTTTTGGGTAACTCATTGAAAGTGCATTTGTGTTTGTATCTAAAAGTAATCAAGTTAAGCAAATAACATAACTATAATTGTAAGTAATTTAAACCCCTTTTGTAAAACGGAATTCCCGCATTTGGTTTAATTTCAAAAATTTGTATATAAAAGTTGTACCTACAACATTATTAAACTTATCTACTCCAACAAAAATCACATTTTTAACGAGTTGGCCATAAACGGTATTTCGGTATTGTTTTTTCTCCAACAATTCCAGTCTTTATAACCACAAACATTGATTTATTTTTATTATATCAATTCTGTTAAAACATTCGTTATTTACTTAAAAAATTGTTTTTGTCAATGTAGGCTTTTTTTGCAACAAATGATATATACTATTAAAAACAAACACAAATGCTTTCTCTGATTAAGTAAATATCTAACATAACGTTCATAAGAAAATTACATAAATGAGTCGCCTAGATGCAAACTCGGTTATATCCATTATGGGTGCAAATTAAACTGACAGTGCCATCTTATAGAGAATCGAATTATCTGTGAATATAGACATACCCTGACATTCAAAACCGACTAAAACATGTGCTCCACACCGTTTAAATGCAAAGGTCCAATGCAAAACCGGGCAATTCCTATTTTACACAGTAGCAGAAACGACTAAATCAATATCGATGCAAAATCGGTTATATCCAATGGCAAAATTTATCTTTAGCTACAAATACGGTTAAATCCATTTTCATAGGTTTTACGAATTATTTTAAGCTTAAAACAAGTTAGAGTTGTTGTGTGCAAGCACGTGTTTGACAGAAGATGGATCCAGAGCGATTTGTAAGTTTAAAGTTCCCAAAGGAAAGCCCGTGCTAAAGCTTTCTTTGGGCTTCTAAAGGAAGAGAGGAAAGATTTACTCACCATTTCTTCAGAAAAATTTAGTGCTCCCAAAAATACCTGACCAAATTACATATTATAAGTGTCAATTTTTATATTTACAATTTTTACGGTTGTTGTGGGATCGTCAAAAGCAAATTGTCTCCCCAAAATGTTTTCATCTACACTTGGTTTGAACACGAAAGTTCAAAATCTTCTAATGAAATTGTATCAGCAGTGTATGACTGCATTAGTAAAATTGAAATTGATGATGATACGAGGGAGATTCGTTTAATGGCCGACGGATGTACTGGACAAAATAAAAACAGCTGTATGATTGCAATGGCTTGTAAATGGTTTTCGTATGCGCCAAAACAAATTAATACAATACAGCGAATTTTCCCTGTCACTCGGCACTCATATCTACCATCAGATCGCGTATTTGCTCAGATAGAGAAACAGGTTCGTAAAAAAGATACCATAATAGTTCCAGAAGACTATATCAACATTTTCAAAGTTCATGGTACTGTGAAGAGACTCGCAGAAGATTGGATGGTATTTGACAATTTGACTGGAGGAACGCTATAAAAAATGTGATGAAACCAACAAGCTGTTTGCCTTTTAAGCTATCCTCTTGTAAAAGATTTGTTCTAAGCTGAAGTAAAAAGGGAACATTTTTGTGAAAGGTAAAATGAATTATAAAAATGATACTGCAGTGGCTCAATCAATTTGTAAAAGGGGAAAAACCCTTTAGATGATCGCTCCAAAGTTTTTACCAGTAGGCAATCGGCCCATCAAGCAACAAAAAAAAGACAATGTAAATGAGTTACTAATCAAACATTTTGGAAAAGATTGGCTCTCAAAGTCAGAAGAATATAAATTAAATTTTCATAAAGACATTATAAATTCTGTTACCGATAACAATGATACAGATGAAGTAAACGGTTTATGATATTATTAAATGAATGCTTTGTTTTTAATTCAAATCCGGGCAAAAGTGGCCAAATGCGTGCTTAATTTTCATTTTTCTCTTAAACGATTTGAGTTTGTTTTTTGAGGTTCCGGTGGATTGTTCTTAATATTTTTATTTTTCCTTAATTTTGTCAACAAAAACAATAATTTTAACTAAACTGTGCAAGTCGTTATAGTTTTTCTCAATTATCTCATTTCCAATAAAAGTGGAGATAGTCAGTTTTGCATCTAGGCGACTCAAATGTGGACTGCTATTTGCTATATCTGAACTAAATCAAAGTGTGCTATAACATAACTAATTTGCACTATTTCATTTTTTGCTTCTAACATCCTAACTATAGATTTTTCGAAATTTCTGAATAATACTAAAAATTGAGCTCTTTCATACATAACTTTTTATTTATCTCTATCGGTTAGGTTATATTGTTCTAGAATCTAGATTCACTTTAAGTGGCCCGGATTAAGAGGTGCACTCTATATATTTCTAAAAATATCGATATATCGATATAATTTCCATATCGATATTCGATATCGGAATTTGGATATCGCCCACCCCTACTAACAGCCTTTAAATTAAACTAATTGTACAACATTTTATTAATTTCCCAATTTTTAGAAATATATAGAGTGCACCTCTTAATCCGGGCCACTTAAAGTGAATCTAGATTCTAGAACAATCGATATATCGATATTCCGATATATCGACATATCGAATCTTCGATATAAAAGCGGCGCGAAGCTAAAAAAGTCGGTAAAAAAGTGAAAAAATCGATATATCGGAATGTCGGATATCGATATATCGATAAGTCGATATATCGGAATATCGATATCAAAATTATATCGATATTTATCGATATATCGATATATCGCCCACCCCTAGCTGTTAGCTATTTAAGAATAAAGGAACTATTTAATAATAACAATTTGCTAAATCGTGTAGATAGTTATCAAGAGAAACAGGTGCTATTCATAATTAGTAATTTGGCAACTTTCTATTTAAGTAGGTTTTGATTGTCTCACACTCACAGAAATAGAACGAACGAAATTAGCATTTAATACAATGCAACAAGAAGCTGTTTTTTGTATAATTTATTGCTTTAAAAAAAATCTGTGAAGTTTGGCTTGCTACAATTGTAAAATTATCACTTTGCGCGCGTAATTTGAATTTTCCCTAATACAAAATGGCAACACGGAAGCCATCCAATGGCAAACTGTCACTGTCGTACTTTCATATCACAGATACGTCAGCGAAGTGCTTTGGTCAGCAATGGGCGTTATGTTGTAGTTATTTACTAACTGTGAGCTTTAAGTTGGATTTAATTGATACATTTATTAATAAGTACGTAGCCGTAACATATTAAAATAATTTAAGAACGTATTGTTTAAGTTTAAAAATGTCACGAAATTTGATTAGTATATTTGCGCGTGATTTTCCAATGGCTGTCAGAAATACTGTTATTATAAACATACTTTTTAAATAATGTTCAGCAGGCATTGTTTAGTATTAATACATTAATTAATAAATCAGTGAGTCTGGTATTTTATTTTGCCTTGTTCGTTATGTGCGTTATAACTTTTCTTAATTATTTTATGATATAAAAAAGTTTATAATTAGGGGACGTATGTTATAACAAATGTACATATTTTAGGATGTTGAATGTAAGCCTTTGAATCCTAAAGATCCGAAGATGGTGTCTACATCATTATTCGCCAAACTATATGTTGTGACATGGAAGAATTTAATCATACGATACCGACATTGGTTTTTAACCTTATGTGAAATCGGAATACCGTTAATTTTGTTTGTAATTATTGCATATGGAAGGTCAAAAGTTAATATAATAGGCAAAAAATATGTTAATACTAGTACTTATATTGATCCAATAGAAAGTGATTTACTGTATTCCAAAATAAATGTACATGCCACTCAGTTATATTACACCCCTGCAACAGAATTTACTGTTGATCTTGTACATAAGGTTCAAGAAAAGCTGTTACTGTATAATGAAGGTAAGCAATACTTGTTTCTAGCCTGTTTTTTATTGTTTATAATTCTTTATCATGTTTTAGCCATACATGGGTTTAATACTGAAGCTGAACTCTTAACCTACCACGAAACAATAGGAAAAAATTCCACAAATGTTTTTGCAGTGATATTTAAAGATATCGTGCCTAATGAAGTACCCAGACACTTGAATTACCAAATAAGACCTTATGACAAACTAATTGATTGGAAAACCAATAGACTGTTTAATGAATTTCTGTTTTATGTGCCAGGATTAGGTAAGTGTATATTTTACTAACAATTTATTACATTTAAATTTGTTAACTACACTTAATGGAATTAACGTGTTCGTTTAGGTACCCACATTTTATACACAAATCACCTGTCGTCAACAGAAGTTTTACTTGTTAAATGACACACTCTCCAGTTAATAGTACCTAATTGAACGATAAACTAACCCTCAAAAAGTGTAGTAACCGCATAGCTTATAATAATATAGGTAGATCTATAAATATTTCAACTTCTAATTGATCAACAATGTATTTAGGTAACAATATCATATTAAATCGTTTATTATTACAATACTTTAATTTTTAACTATGATTATAATTTCACCTTCAAATTGAAGACTATCTAAAATGATGTTTTTAGGACCCTATTAATAAATGCTGTAACTACGAGTAATGATTTCCTACTTTGGAGACATGTGAAATGACCTTACACAAATGTACCTGTTAATACAATATTAAATTTAAAACATTGGATTTTTTAATGGAAGTAATTGGCAATTATTAATTTTTGTGACTCAGAAAGGTCTTTAGTGTGTATTATTGTTATCGGACAAAATGATTCATGTATTTTTATTTCCACTGATTGTTTTTAGCAGCATGCATTTTTAAATAGTCGTGCTTGGTTAAATTATGTTTAGTTTTTTATGTGAAGGTTAATGTACCATAACGAATTTTTCATATATGCAGTCACAGAGAACTTTCTTCTACGACCAAATGTTACGTTATTGATGAATTTAAAAAGTACCTCAATCATCTACCTATACAACATTTTGTTAATTAACTTAGTGCCTTTATTAAATGTGGCATAAATTGATCAACTAAAATTGTGTCATAGATATTTAAACACAAAAAATAAATGTCAAACAGTAAAATTGCAAATTTTCAATTTCTTAAGTAACTATTATGATGTATTGGTGGGCATACACGATAGGGTTTACCGGAAGGCAGGCCTTTCGACTTGCAATCCGGAAGTCTAAACCTGTACCCTCAGCGCAGGCATACACGTTACGATTTCTCGCAGGATTTTAGTCAGTTTTAAGATGAAAATACCAAATAAATGTTTCATAAACCTCTCCGCTAGAACCGCTTCTTTTGCTTTTCTTAATTTTCTTTAGTTCTTTATGGTAGGAACTGCGCAAATTGTTGATTTTTTTTAACAACAGTATCTTTTGTTGCTTCCGGATCTACTGTCTTCAGTTTTTCTACCAGCTTATCATATGCAGCTAACTCAACGGTTTATTTAAATATTGCTTACTTTTTATATCATAAAAACAAGGGAGAGACCTGTATAGCTCTATAAATTCTGTTAAGAATTGATGGGACCACGTTCTCATATCGGTCATTTTTTCATTAAAGAAAATTAAACAAACCACGGCAGAATATGATATGCTACTGAATAAAATCACACTGCCATCAGCGTAACTCTCGGCCTGTACCCACAACTCGCACATACACGTTCCAGCTTGTATGCAATTAGCAAAGCCGGCAGGCAAAATTTCAAGCGTTGACAATTTTTCGGGAGGCTGAGAGTTCAGGGCTCGCCTTCCGGCCGATGTATCCACTAACGATGCAGTTTGCCTTCCGGATTGCAATCCTGAAGGCCGGCCTTCCGGTAAACCGTATCGTGTATGCCCACCTTAAGATAGTTATGACTCCTCTCTATTTATTTTGTTAAAACTCTTGAATACAATGATTGTTTTGTGTGGCAAAATTAGTAACAGGAAACACAATAATCAATACAAATTTCCTTCTCCGAATGCATAAACAAAATAATGTTAGTATTTAAACTTAGATAAGGAAAGTTAATTACATATCAAGCTGAGTCAATGGATTTTTAGTTTGTTTGTGATACAGTTTGTGATAAAATTATTTGTTATAGAAAATATTAATATGCAGTAAATATACTATAACATACATAAACTAAACAAAAATCCAAATAACAGGAATGTTTACTGAAAAAATAGTTAAAGCATGATCTGTTTGTATTTGATTAACATATACAGGGTGCTCTAAGTTGTGTAGAATAATATGATCTATATTTTCTTCATTAATGTTGTAGATGGAAATTATTTAAATGAAGAAAATTGTGCAATTTGTTAGTATGGTATTTTTATGTCATGATCATTCCAATTTATGTCTAATAACGAAAATAAAAGATTTAGTTTAAGAAGCATAAATTATTTTTTTTTAAAATTGCTTAATTAATGTGACTGTTTTGTTAAACTAACTTAATGCACTATCTAATGCAGCGGTTCTTAACCAAGGGTGCACACACTCCCTGGGGGTGCAGACGAAGTTCTGTGCTTACCTTCCATTTTACACTCTGATATTGGATTTTTTTCTGGGAGTGTGAGAACACGTTTTGAGAATTTAAGGGATGTCGGCAGCCAAAAAAGTCAAGAACCACTGATCTAATGCAACAGTTCTCACAAATTTTAGTACAATATTTTAAAAATCTTTACATCCAAGGTTTATTAACTTTGTAGCTTTAAACTTTTCACTGCAGCACTTGTTTGGAAAATTCGTGCCTTGAGTGCAGCGTTTTCAGGTCTTATGGAATTTGTGGGTTACACTAGTGTATTTATCCGCACATAGGACACAAAAAATAACACCGTTCTAATACGGTTCCCGCAGTGAAAGTGTTAATTGGATCGGATATCAATGTTATCGCCAATACAGATTGGGGTATAACATAAAATATAAACATATGCATATATTTTACAACCTTGGTAGTTTTGTACTTTTTAAAATATCTGAATTCATGTACATATAAAATTTTTTTGGGGGAATTGAAATATTATTTTGCTTATACAGAAAATAATTATGTTCCAGTTCGTTGATAATCCAAAATTTTAAGATTATTTTGATAAATCAAATTACTTAAAGAATATGTTGTTTTTCAACTGTTTATCAGAATCAGATCAGCTTGATAAAAATATTATTAATTGAGGTTAGGAAATTGTGGTTAATTTTGTTTACACATAAGATTTACTTGATTATGAAATAAATAGCCGTTTCCATATTTCAAATATTATGTCGAGAAGAAAATTTTTTAAAAATATGTATACTTTCTAGTTAGTGCTGTTTAAAATAATAAGATCCTCCTAGAAAATAGTCTTAAGTTTAGAAGTTAAAATTTGCTAAAATGAGCGTTCTCATGCTCTCAATCAATAACAAATGTTGGTAAGGTAATAAGTAAGTGTAACATGTATGTTTTTTATTTTTCAGCATCTGAAATGTATGTGGAAAAAGGATTTATAGCTGTTAAATTGGCATTAGATACATCATATATTGAAACAGTTAGCAAAAATCCCCTGCCCGTTACTATTTCAATGCAAGAGTTCCCTTATCCACCTCACATAGAGGACAAAAGTATTACTGAAATGTTTTTATACGTGTTTCCACAAATTACAATATTCAGTTTTGTATTGCTTTGTCCAGCGGTTTTGAAACGCATTGTAGAAGAAAAATACACGGGAATTAAGGTGTTGTCATATTTTTATTTGATAGGAGATTTATATGTCGATTTTTGCCTATTTATAACTTCAATTTGATTTTTTTTTTTACAGGAATTAATGAAAATGATGGGTCTTAAATCATGGATGCTGTGGTTGGGGTGGTTTGGTCATGCTTTTTTTGTGAACTTCATTTCAGTTTGCTTGATTGTGTTTTTTATGAAAGTACCATTATGGAATGCTACCCAGTCTCCTATAGAATACTGCAGCCCAACATTGTATTTAGTTTTTATGGCGATGTATTGTGCTGCTGGAATTACATTTTGTTTTGCTATCAGCACTTTATTCAACAGACGTAAGTATTTAAAGCTCAACATGGTAATCTCGCATATCTTAAGAACTACAAACTGAATTAAATTGGGAAAAGTTGTGAAATTTGGTGGTCAATTTAAATCTAAAAAGAACATTTCGATGGCTCTCTTTGGTAAAAAAGGAACTTTTATTTTTTTCCTTTATTTTTTGGAGGTATTGAAAAACTAAAAACAATTTAAAGCAGCTTTATTCTAGATAATATTTTGGTGTAATTAGGTTTTGTGTCAAACTTTTCATCTATTTTGGACCGTCAATGACTTTGTTCTTATAGGTGTCATATTAGATTTTTGTTTAAAAAAATAGTTTTAAAAATTCTAAATACAATGACATAACATGCTATTGGTGTAATTAAATAATTATAAGAAGTATACAACGTTGCTGTAGAAATCAAAACTTTGTATTAATTTTTTTAAATTATGACTGCCACTACTTGCGTTGTTGCATTAGTACAATTAGTGTAAAATATTGGTTAAAATTATTATGTAAAACTGTAAGGAATTTTTGTTTTCATGGCAATGCCGTTTTTTTTTTCCAGGCTTTGTTCCAATTTAATTGACTTCAAAGTTCTTAAGGTATACGAAATCCTCATCTTATGCCTGTAAAGAGCAAGTAATGTTTTTTGTGATTCATTATTAATTAGTGCAACTGTACTTGGTATTGTTTAATATGCTATTTGCACTAAATATAGTTATTTAAAAATTTCATAGCATGAAGGTTAAAGTGACGCTTGTCTAATATTATGTCATCGCTATAAAAAGATGCTTATGCGATAACAAACCATTTAACATTGAAACACAAATTAATGTGATATAATATACAGTTAACAACAAAATTGTCCCTATGTTTATATACATAATATGATATATGCTTCCAACCAAAATAAAAGATTAACCCTTTAACAGTCGGACATTAATCTGCTAGCACTTGTTCAATTTGATTTATTACTTATACCGACTGTTCCAAAAACCTTTAATGTTTTCAATATTTTTTGTAGAAATGTTAACTCTCTACTGCAGGGGTTGGGGAACTTTTTTAAAATATATTTATTTACGCCGACATTACCCCCTTAATTTAAAAGGAAGAAAATCATAGATTATTTAAATTCAAAGGGTTTATTGAATTTATTTATACGGAGAATACAATTATAAATATAAAAAGTATCAAATAAATGACATAAAATAAATTAATATCCTTATAATGAAACAAAAGGATTTCTTTTTTATATAATTTTATTTATGTCTATTGAGTCATTACCCCCAAGAATTTCATTTTTACCACACTTGGGGTAATTTACCCCGGTTCGCCGACCTCTGCTCTACTGCATCTTGTTCCCAATCGGGGACACATACTTTAAAAATTTCTAGACATGCTTCAATGCTTCACTGTAAGCACGGGGTTCCCTTTTGGGAACAGCATTAAAGTAAGCAGCGAGAGCGCTGCTTTCTGGTTGGCGCCTTTTTTCCGAAATCATATTAAATTGGTTTCGCTTGCATGTGAAGTTATAGTTGTGAAATACTAGTTTGTTTTTATGATTTTATTAGTAACTAAAGGGATGATTATTATAATAAAAATGTAAATTAGGTACATATACCAATGTAATGCATGTTTAAATATTAAAAACATTATATTTACATAAATTAATGCAAAAATTATTGAATTATTGTTTGTTCCTCTTCGGGAACATTATGCACTGACTTAATAAATTTATGATTTGTGAACAAGAAAAGTCTAGAGTAAAATGCCAAAAGTGCAAAGTTGTCTTATGTTGTAATTCAAATTTTCATAAATAATAATTCAACAACAAAAAATAAAATTTCGAAAAAATGACATTTTGAAAAAAAATGTGCAAAACTGTATTATTTTTTGTATTTTTAGGACCAAAAATATTAAATTTTAATTTTAAATGTGTTATAATTAAAATAAATATTATTCCTTTTGTCAGTGCTTTACTTACAGGTGCAATACCTAATAAAAATTATTTAACAAACTTGGAATTTTAAACAATTCATGCAGTGGAAGAAAATTACAAATTCACCCTTACGATGAATATTTTTGCAATTTATTAAATTAATAAGAAAGACTTTAAAAGTTTGATGTTTTCAAAATGCTTATCAATTTTATTTTTAATTTTTACAGCAACTGTAGCCATGACTTTCGGCATACTTGTCTGGATATTATCATACTTTATTCCAAAAAGCTTAGTTCTTCAATATGAAAACATGAGATTGTGTAAAAAAGTGCTATTAGCCTTATTTCCCAATATGGCTTTAGACTTTGGTTACAAAGCAATATCAGTCTACGAGACCAGAGGTATGTATACAAAGTCATTGTAATACTCTAATAATTAACAATTATTTTGTCAGAAATTGGAGCACAGTGGAATAATCTTTTTGAACAAGCAACTGGCGGCAAAGATGATATGACAATGGGAATAGTACTTGTAATGTTAGCAGTAGACATAATTTTCTACATGTTGTTTACATTGTACATGGATGCTATTAAACCAGGACCTTATGGGCTTGCAAAACCTTACCATTTCCCAGTTTCCGTAAGTTTTTCCATTAATTTCTAATATAATATAATTTATTAATTGAATAAAATACAATTGCGTTTAAAGAAATGTATGCTAAGTATTTAGCTATATACAGAAATTGTTATTTTTAGTGGATTTGTGATTATTTTGATAAGTCGAGTAAAACAAAAAAGAATCGTCCCGAAGAGAACAGCGCAAAAGTTGAAAGTGCTCCTAATTTGAGAGCCGGCATACGAATTTCCAATTTAAAAAAATCATTCAGTAATTTTGAAGCCGTTAAAGGACTAACTATGGATATCTATGAAGGTCAAATAACAGCTTTACTGGGTCATAACGGAGCAGGAAAAACCACTACCATGTCTATAATTGCAGGTAAAAAATTATTTAATAATCTAAAGGTCCATGTAACGAATCCTAACAAATGAAAAATCATGCTTTCAATAGTTCATTTCTGGGTAGGAGTGTCCCCTCTTTATGCGCCATGACGTGTTTTAGACATCCTTGCTTCTTTTTTAGTGCATCTTATTTTTACTTTCGCCATACGTAGTATGAAGAAAGTATTGTGATCGCGAAAATTTTCGAATTCCAGATTTCGACGGATATACACGTTTTGAGGTCCCCTGAATCCGTTTTGACTATTTTCGCGATGACGTCCGTGTGTGAGTATGTGTGTGTGTATGTGCCAGACGTTAAAAATGTGTTTTTTTCATAGTAGTTATCGATAGAGACTTTAAAAGTATTCTACAAATTGCGTGCGAATATTTAATTTTTTTAATAATAACTAATATACAGGGTGTTTAAGTTGAAACGGCAATCCCCACAATTACATGAAAACAGTCAAAGATAAAAAAATTCTAGTTATGTAGAATTGTAGTCTATGTTAGGCTCTATAAAAAACCTTAATAACTTTTTTTAGTGAAATTTAAAATTACGAAATTATTCAAAAAATTCAAAATTTTTAAATTTTTTGTTGAAAACGGCTCCAACAATTTTTTTCTAATTTGAATATGTTAAAGATTTTATTTTTCTTAGTAAAATGCCTTTTGTCTTTATTCTCTTGAATGTAGGTGAAAAAGTTATGATTTTTTTTTAAATTTTGAAAATATCTTTTTTCACTACTAGTAATATAGCGTAGCATTATGACGTATATTAGAATGCCGTGAAATTCAATTTCTCTACCTATGCATGGTTACAGGTAAACAATTTTTCATTATTAACCACTGGTGAATAATGAACAAATTTATATTTTTTGATAATGCTGTTGTAGTTTTAAAGAAAAAAAAATTATAGGACGATTTAGTATGATGGAGAAATTCTCTTTATTGGTATTTTAGCATTTAAAACGTTGTTTAAATAAATTAATTTAATTTTAAAAACTTTGGTGTATTTAAATAACACGACTTTCGCGCCGAAATAAATGACGGTTGTCAATATCCACACGGTCGATTGACACAACGTAAAAAAGAAAAGTTTTAATAATGTCAGTATTTTAGATGAAACCATCGCTTAAAAACAATGTTTTTTAATAACAATAGTGATTTAGCAAGATGAGTAACACGCAGATTCAATATTTCTATAGAATAGATAGGTACTTAACTTTTTATATTTTAGGTTAGAAAGTGCGTGCATAACATAAATGGGTTTGTCTTACTAGTAGTGAAAAAAATAGTATATACACCACGGTAGAGAAGTCTTATAGCCTTCGGGCCCTTACATCCCTCGGCGCTTCGCGCCTCGCGATCTAATCTGAGCCCTCAGGCTATAATAGTTGACTTCTCTACCTTGGTATATAATATACTATTTTATGGGTCAATCTAAACAGATTCCTTAGGTGTAAACACATTTTACTGTGGTTACCTTTGTTAATAACAATCATAATCTTAATAGCAACAATGGTAACCACAGTAAAATCTGTTTACACCTAAGGAAGATTCATCTGTTTAGATTGACCCATTCATAAACATTCACATGAAACGTCATTTTGACAGACGTCATTTACGTCATGTTGACAGACGTCATTAACAAAAATGAGGTTAGGTAGAGCGCCTGGAGCGGCATTTTAAACTTTTTATACCCACTAATACACATACAGACATAAATACAATATTTATGGCGAAAGTCATTTGGTGGCCACACCAGTTTATTTTGGTTAGGCTTTATGACCCCTTCTTTTCAGTAGTTGGAGTTACAAATGTTTTAGATCTTTTCTGTGAAAATGGTTTGTTTTTTTGCATTTTTCACTGAGTTCAAACATTTTTTTCAGCAGGACACTTCTTTCTATAGTGAAATTTGTGATATATAAAAACTAAAATATATTGTGAAATTTATGAAAGATATATGTGAGCAGTAAATATGATGAAAACGTGTACAGAATGTTTTGAAAACATTGAAAACTTAATTGAAATTCGTTTATTTTTATTATAGCTTCATCGATATATTTTGCATAAACAAATAATAAAAAAGTTTCAAGCTAGTATTGTGAAGCTTAACCCTCTAACTCCCCTGCCCGCCTATAGGCAGGTTATATCTGATGGACCATATTATGTATAGGTAAATTTTGTATAGCGTTAATTCTTAGCCCTGCCTATAGTCGAAGAGTCAATCTAGGATCGGGTAGTTTCGCTGTGACATAGCGCGCTTCGTTCGATCTCCACGCCAATAGAAAATGAAAATTGGCAGCAAAGTGACGTTATAAATTGTAGAGCAAGAAGTGCAGTAGTTTGTAAAAGATTAAAAACATCTATTTTGATCACAGAAAATAAAAAAAAGTTATAGTGAAGTAGAAAAACTTGTTCTTTATCAAATAGTATTGTAAATTTACCATTTCCGATAAATTTACGTTACTAACTATACGAATTTAGTGAGGCCGCCTTTAGGCGGATCTGATCAGTTGGTAGTTTGTTTTTACCTTCCGAAACGAACTGTGTAAGAAAAGTGTTGAGATTATTATTATAGGCAGTTTACCTGTGTTTACCTGTACAAGCTACGAACTTGACCTAATTGAATTTCTGAATGCATACTCGTAGTTCTCGTGTTTTTCTTTCCCTATACTGAATTTTTGGACTAAAAAAAATAATTGGGGCATTAGAGGGTTAATAGATAAAATATTTCAATATACTGATTGTAACTTAACACTTATTTTAACTAAATAGATTAACACAAAGATTTTTTCTTCTTTATTTACCGTGTCGAATTTTAACAGTTTGGTATTTAGTTATAAATATATATTTTTTATATAAACAGGGTGATTCAGTTTGACAGCCACCCCTATAATCTAAGAGGAAACCCCCTATAACTGTATAATTTTGTAAATCGTGGAAAATTCTCTGTCAAATGACGTGCAGATGTTTTTTCTACAATGAAATATGTTAGACTGGCGAAAGTCAACATTTTTTTAAAAATTGTATAGTATACTTTTTTATTGATTCTGATAGAGAATTAAATTATAAATCCGATAGCGCATTTAAAAAATAAACATACATACGCACATAAGAAAATTTTTGTCAAAAATCGGTTTAAAAATTATTTATTTTTCACAAAATTGTTGTATTTGAGTAAACAAAACACAATCGCTGTAGTAATTAACAGTTTATAATTTGTCTAACAAGGGAAGTACCCCGATAGTGACTCGCCGATTTGTATACAAATTTGCAGAAACAAGTAACACATAAAATAATATATTTCTGCAATTTCAAAAGTTGCTTACGGGTACCGGAACCAGGAAAAAAATCGATTTGAAAATGGTTTTTTAGCATAAGTTCATATGTATACCAATATAATTCACAGTATAGTCTGTAAGCCGGTAGCGCAAGCGGTAGAGTACTTGCCTTGCAACAAGCCATCCCAGGATCGATTCCCGACGAAGTATTTAATTTTCAAATCGATTTTTTTCCTGGTTCCAGTACCCTTAAGCAACTTTTGAAATTGCAGAAATATATTATTTTATGTGTTACTTTTTTCTGCAAATTTGTATAAAAATCGGCGAGTCACTATCGGGGTACTTCCCTTGTAAGTGTTTTATTATTTTTTGAAGAAAAATCGTATTTATTGTAAAGTCAAACACGATTTTGTGAAAAATAATAAATAACTTTTAAACTCATTTCTCTCAAATATTTTTTTATGTATGATTATTTTTTTAATGCACTATCGGATTTAGAATTTAATTTTCAGTCACAATTAATAAAAAAAAGTATACCATGCAATTTCCAAAAAAATTACTGTCACCATTCATCATAAACAAAATAATCGAACATCATAAGCTAGTTTATTTTTTCACGATTTACTCCCATGGCAACACCGAGGTGCTGCAGCTCCTAGATAATGCTGGTTTGAAAAGAAGGCTCGAGGATCAAACCTTTTGAACTGGTGTAGTGTGTATCACGATAAAGTGCTAAAGCAGAGCATAGTGAACCTGTGCGTAACACTCCAAACTTGTGTTTTATGTTAAAAACCAAGAAACACCAATGGGGACATCTTGGGAAAAAAACCTAGTCTTTAAGAATTTTAGAATAAAATTGTAGGTTAGTCTCTCTAGACTAGTAACAATATTTCAATATAAAGAAGAAAAAAAAACTATTTACAAAAATATAAGCCTTATAGGAGTTTCCTCTTAAAATAAAAATGTTATAGGGTTGCGATAGTCGAACCGAATCACCCGGTTATATTACCCATATTAATATCACAAATAATAGCGTAAAATCATTTAATGCATCATTTTAAATGGAAGTTTTCAAAAAATTGGACGAACATTGTGAATAATATGAAAAACCAGTGGGGTGTCAGGAACACCCCACTTGAGTTCTTATATTAGTAAATAAAGCTCGAGTCAAAGTGGGTTAAGAACAGTGATTTGCCCAGTAATAAAGCTTAAATATGAGCTATAAGTTAAATCATACAATTTACATTATATTATTATATTGTTAATGTGTCTTGACTTTTAGCTGTATAGATTATTTAAAAAAAAAACAATGTGAAAAGCCTTTAACCTACCTTTCATTTGTGTAGGTATGATTGGTGCATCAAGTGGTAATGTCGTTGTAAACGGTTGCGATATAAAGAAAAATGCTAATAAAGTGAGAAGTTCTTTGGGACTTTGCCCACAACATAATTTGCAGTTTACCGATCTCACAGTCTTGGAACATCTAATGTTCTTCGGAATGGTATGTAAATATGCTTAATAATTGGAATGTATTACAAAATCCTATTATTTCAACAGCTTAAAGGATTGTCACAAGCTGATGCAAAATCTGAAGGCGAAAGTTTATTGAAGACACTTTGTTTGCATCCCAAACTCAACCATATGGCTAGCACATTATCAGGTGGAATGAGACGAAAATTGTCTTTGGGAATAGCACTCATTGGTGATTCTAAGGTAAGCAAATGTGTTATGTTGTAGAGCACCATGTTACATTAACTTAAATTAAAGAAATTTTTCATCTGAAGTTCAAATGATAAATTAGTTATTTATCAGATATTAAAACAAAAATATGTCGCTAAAATGTTATACAGGCTGTCACACAAAAAACGCCGCAAGCTGTAACTCCGTTATTTGTGGTCCGATTTTGGTGAACGAAAAACTAAATGAAATGTCTCCTCAAATACTATAAACTGAATTGGATTTCAGTTTTTTTCAAGGTCAACTTAAAAGTCAAACGATAGTTAATTTTTTTTTTTTTTTCAAATGGCACCATCTATTTTTTTTTTACTAAATCTGGTAGACATTATTTTTCTGAATTCAATGATGTAATCATAAGTTAATTTTAGTGCAAAACTAATAAGAAATAAAAAATAAAAGTTTAACTAAAATAGGTTATGTTTCACAAAATTTTCAAGCGTGCGGTGGAAAACAAAAAAATCTTAATCAACAAATATCATTTAAATACCACACTGAAGTTTAAATGACATTTGTTGATAAATATTTTTTTTGTTTTCCACCGCACGCTTGAAAATTTTGTGAAACATAACCTATTTTAGTTAAACTTTTATTTTTTATTTCTTATTAGTTTTGCGCTAAAATTAACTTATGATTACATCATTGAATTCAGAAAAATAATGTCTACCAGATTTAGTAAAAAAAATAGATGGTGTCATTTGAAAAAAAAAATTGACTATCGTTTGACATTTAAGTTGACCTTGAAAAAAATTGAAATCCAATTCAGTTTATAGTATTTGAGGAGACATTTCATTTAATTTTTTGTTCACCAAAATCGGACCACAAATAATGGAGTTACAGCTTGCGGCGTTTTTTGTGTGACAGCCTGTATATTATAATGTTGAAAAAGAAGCTAGGTTTGAAAGTCATGGCCGTCTACGGTTCTCCAAGTTTAATTTTATATGTTTTGACATAGGTTTTAATTTTGGATGAGCCAACTTCTGGTATGGATCCCGAAAGTCGACGCGAAATTTGGAACATGCTTTTGCGATATAGGGGACAACGCACAATTCTCATCACAACGCATTTCATGGAGGAGGCAGATGTTCTTGGAGACCGTATAGCTATTATGGATCATGGACAACTAGTGTGCTATGGAACATCAATGTTTTTAAAACGAGAATTTGGTAATTGAAATCATTTATCATTACAAGATTTTTTAAGGTCATTTTAATCTGGAATAAATAGAATTTTAAAGGTTCATATAAAGTGTTGCCACTTTGATTGTATTTTTTTTTTTAGGAACTGGCTACCATATGCAATTGATAATTAACGAAGATTCATCTCGTGACGCAAAACTTCTTGAAATTGACAAAGCTATTAAAAATGTAATTGAACATGCAGAATGCAAGTCCGTTAATGGAAATAACGTAACATATTTGTTACCAATAAATGCAAAGAGTCAATTTAATATTTTGCTTGAAAAACTGGAAAATACAAAGGACTTATTAGGGATAACTAATATTAGCATGTCGTTAACAACTTTGGAGGAAGTGTTTTTAAGGTAAATATTAAAATGTTAATGAATTTATGTCATTGAAACCTGAGTGTCTT
This sequence comes from Elmis aenea, assembly GCA_947652605.1. Classification (NCBI taxonomy): domain Eukaryota; kingdom Metazoa; phylum Arthropoda; class Insecta; order Coleoptera; family Elmidae; genus Elmis; species Elmis aenea. The sequence continues at coordinate 31,537,338 of OX393578.1, read as the reverse complement.
GGCAGTAGAAACAAATTGAGCTTTTGCCCCTTACCTCGAGGCTAAAACAAAAAAGCATTTTTAGTCAATTATTCATGATGTAAATTTCAAATAATGTGCTAGGTTTCGAATAGTAGCTTAATTGTTGTAACAACACAAATAATTACCAGTCCCAAATATTCAGGTAAACGACTATCAAGCGCTTAAACATACAAATCATAATTTTCATAAAAAAATTTGAAATTATTGCCTTAAATGGTCCTAATGTTTTTTACAGGAGGTAAATATAATAGCCAAATACAGTATTAAAATTTATAATTGAAGGTCGTAACTGTTTAATAATTAATTTTCCGTAATAATAATATTTAATGTCGTCTATTTGGCACACATAAGAATAACATTTTCTTGGTCTAAAAGTAAATTGTGACGGCACCCATAGTCGTCAATCTTTAATTTCTTTGCATTTGTTTCGACAATTGTAATCAGTTGAAGCAAGATATTTAGTTATTAATTGTAGCTGTTTTTTTGTTATTAGAGCGGGAAATGCAGTTGAGAAAAAGGATGAAGAGAATAATCGAAACAGTGTTTCTAGTAACAGCAGCACAAGCACAAACAACAGTAGTAAGTATAAATTTATATTGTTTAGTTTAAAAAAATCAGATTTTTCTATTTTTTCTTTAAATTTCTTAAACAAAGTTACGTGCAGCAATACATTTATTTTTTCTTTGTTTTTTTAACGGGTCGAGGATTGCAGCCGCCGTTTTCAGGTACCTATACATAAATTCATACGAATATATTAACAAATATTTCACAGTCTTTTTTTACACATTGCCTATTTTTATTAAAATGGTGCTGGTCTGCTATTGTTCATTTCTTCGAAGAAAGATTTGCTTGCTTAATTTTTAAATTTGCACCAATTATTAACTTCAAAATATAATATAAATATACAGTGAGCTCGCAACTAATGGCAGCCAATTCCAATACTAAAAGTTGCTTATATGATAGAAATAGACACAATTAGATTTTTAACGTAAATCTTCTTTTTAGTAATAAAACTAAAAATAAAAGTTCACACCATAACAACGCGATCGCGGTGGCGTTGTTATGGTGATCTGTGCGCTACGCTGCTACCTATGTCAAACTATACAGGGTGTGTAAAAATTGGCGGAAGGACTACACGGAGCGATGTTCTTCGTAAAATTCTAAGTCGAAAATCTTAATACGAAAATGTTGTACCATGCTTCCTATGGCCTCAGGAACCATTTAAAGAAAAAAAAATTGGCAACATTGCATACATTGATTTGCGTTTGGACATTTTTTTATCAGCAATTTTTACTTAGGTATTTACATTTTTTGTTCGAACTGAAAGCCTTCAGTTCGTAAACATAGCTGCAAACTTTTGGGTATCGTAAAACACAAACAAGAAATAATTACGAGAAAAACAGAGATGACAGCTAAGGACAATGTTGCCATATGTATTACTGTCATTAAAATCAGTGATTTACATATTTTCAACACCAATTTTTAAAAGGAAGAACACAATATCTAGGAAAAAATACTATTCGAAATCTATTTTTATTCCAAATTGCAGCTTTTTCATTTGCAAGTATTAAATAATAACGCATATTAAAGGACTAAATGTCAAAGCTTTGAGGACCTCTTGCAGACATAGCAAGCGTGGTACAACATTTTCGTATTAAGATTTTCGACTTGGAATTTTACGAAGAACATCGCCCCGTGTAGCCCTTCCGCCAATTTTTACACACCCTGTATACCCGCATGCCACGTACCTTCAGTCGTGATCTATGTACTTGTACATCTCTAAAATAAAAAAATATGATGTGATTTCATGACAAGTATACAGAGCGGATGAAACGGCCTTATTTTACAAGTGTTTACCGGACAAAACTGTAGTTCATTTACATAAGAAAAATATTCCCGGGAGAAAAATATCTAAAGAACGAGTTACTATTAATGCCGTGTGCTAATTCCACCGGCAATCATAAATTGAACTTATGGTCTTTGATAAATTATATAAAGCCGAAAACTTTTAGTAATTTCACCTACCATTTTATTATATTATTATACAGCGTCATTCAAAAAGTCTGCAACAAATGGAATTTTTTAAAAATTAATTTCTCAAAAATATTTATTCTTGATAAAAGTTAGTGCATGGTCTAAAACCAATTTAAAGGGAAAAAAACGTTAAATAAAAAGTCATAGAACACTAGATTTTAGCGATTATTGAAATATTCGCAAGAGTAAAGGGCCCTTATTTTAAGAGATACAAAACAGTTTTGTAAGGAAAAGTTATTTAGAATCTAATACTAAGGCTAGATTTCAGTTTTGATGGTCAAATTCCAATTTTTATTTTTTAAGAAATTTTAACATTCAAAAAGTCTGCAACAAATGGAAAAGTTTTTTATCATCGATTTCTATGAAAATTTTATTCATAATAAAAGTTGGCGCATGGTCTAAAACCACTGTTAAGATGAAAAAAATTTAATAAAAAGTCATATGACACTAAATTTTAGTGGCTTTTGGATTTTTTGAATGTTGAAATTTCGTAAAAAATAAAAATGAGAATATGACCGTCAGAATTTAAATCTAGCTCGATTTTTAGAATCTAAATAACTTTTTCCTATAGAATTTGTTTGTGTCTCTTAAAATAAGGGCACTTTACTCTTGCGAATATTTCAAAAATCACTAAAATCTAGTGTCCTACGACTTTTTATTGAACTTTTTTTATCTTAAAATTAGTTTTAGACCATACACCAACTTTTATCAGGAATCAAATTTTCACGTTTACCAAGGGTTGCCGATACATGTATTTAGATAATCGAGTAACGTCCTTTTGCAATGTGGTCGTTTACAACACCATACGGTAAGAAATTGTGTAAGTACGGTTCTACAAGACTATGTAAAAACGAAAAATGAGTTAGAGATGTTTAAACTTTCATAAGTTTGACCATGTGTAAAAAATACCCTGTATAATATTTTGAAAATATGGCTAGCGCAAATTGTTAATTAATCTATTTTTAATCTAATTTTCTACCGAAATTATACGGCCTTTTTAAATAACTTAAGTCTTAAAAAAAAATTATTTGCTGTATCGCTCAAAATTTTCACAAAAATGTAAATTTTACGAAAACGGTAAATTTAGACCCATATAATTTTCTACATTTTTAAAAATAAATTTTAAGAGAAATCCCACGGTCTACTACACAGGTTAGGAAGCCTGTCAAAAAATCTGGAACTTTTCGACATAAATTTCCGCTAGACAGCGATAAGTCTAAGAACCATTCGCCATAAAAATCCGTTAGATGGCGATTAAGTTTAAGAACCTATTTTAAACAAACCTGACTTAAAAATTCAATTAAAACATTTTTATATACATCATCTGATTGATTAAATTCAAATTTTTTAAGCGAAAGCTTATAAATCTCGCTGATTATGTCAAAATCTTGTGCACGAACCGGTTCTTAGACGTATCGCCATCTAGTGATCATTTATGGCGAATGGTTCTTAGACTTATTGCCTCTGTGGGATAATTTACGGAACTAGTTACCGGCCTCAGTCGGTTTTATATGGGAGTTTCCCAACCTGTGTAGTAGACCGTGAGAAATCCAAAAATGTAAAAATATACAGGGTGTTCTTTTTAAAATTTAAAAGTTTGAGTCCGTTTCCGGTTGAACCGGAAGTCGCATTGCAACCTTAATATTTTCATCGAATCCGAAAAATATCATAACTCTCAAATACAAAATTTCTTTGTTATATTTGCAATAGTATTTTAGATATTTGTATTTTTAACTGTCACACTGACAGTTGCTTATATCGTGTACTTTGATACAATAGTTGCTTATATCAAGTGTTGCTTATAACGAGAGTTGCTTATATCGTGGGTTGCTTATAACGCGAGCTCACTGTATATCTTTTATTGGTGTATTGTACAAATACTTTGAACCTACAATGTGTTGTTAATAAAATTTTAAATACCTTAAAATCTCATGCCAAATTTTTTCTCATTTTTGTCCTGTAAAACTTGAGTGCGTATTATCCTTGACTATAATATCCTTATAGACGGCCAACCGCTATGTTAAATTTGGACGCTCATAAATGGAGACAAGAGCGCGTTACTTTTGGAGACGACCGTTATTCTAGCGTGTCGCCATAGTAGCGCTATTGTTTTGCAGATTGATTGGTTTCTATGCTATTCAAGCATTTCGTTTAAAAATTGCATTATTCAAAGAAATCCTATATAATCTCATTGCCGCTATGAGAAATTTGGAGGGTTCGTGAAGCTTGGCCATACCCTGTTATATAGAGGTACCCTAGGGTACCTTAGTCGCTCCCAACAACACCGGCATTTATTGTCAAATTACATTGTTACTTTTACTTGTAACATTTACTTTAATTGGTTTGAAAATTGAATAAGTCATTTGTTTTAACCCCTAAATTTAGACAACGTGCCGTATTTGAGTAGCCCCATAAGCGTTGGCTGTCTATAAGGATATTATAGTCAAGGGTATTATGCACGATTACTAAAAAATACATCATTTTCGATGTTGACAATAACCTACATTGGGCTAAGTCAAGCATGGGTATTATAAATGAGATTTTACGGACTTAATAGATGTTTATAACTTTATTTGTCAGTGCAAAATATCATACATAAAATGCAAACTTTCACAGCAAATATGCAGTTTTTTGATAATAGAAATTGTTTTATGGTGATTTTTTAAATTTAAACAATTTGCTTTTGCAAAACATTTTTATTTTGGTAAAAAAATTATACTTGCACATAGTAACAGGTAATTGGAGTTAATATTTTTTCCTCGCATAGTGCACATACATACATAACTATAGTTAGTTTATCAGCAGATGAAGCTGAAAAACACGTGAAGATTTTTATCAACAATTTTTAATAAAATTATCTGTTTTTCTCTCAACTTGTGTTTTTCAGTTTCTGCAAAATCATAAATTCGAATATTTTAGCTAAAATTTTATTTCTATTTATAGCTAAATCAGTGGGCAAAGGTTTATGGAATCAGAGAGCAAGCTCACTGCTGAAAAAACGGTATCAGGTCTTCGTTAAAAAATGGGGTATAACTTTATTGCAGGTTAGTTTATTTATAAATACATAAATTATGTAATAATTGAAGCAACATAAGAATCTCACATTAAACAAATGGCTTCTAATACAGAATTATAAACATTTAATTTCTTCTGACATATTCCAATTACATTCATTTTATATTCACGCAAACTTTACTCTTTTGATACACACTTTTACAACAATTGCCGAACTTGATTTTTTGTTACATAAAATCTTCCACAAATATCCACAACACGTAATATCTAGCAATTGTCAATTTGTTGAAATTTGTTGTAACTAAATTTTAAAGTGCATGCTTTCACAATAAACTTTACAATCAAAAATTAATTTTCTTAAAATATTTTTTAAATGGTTTTAAATAAATCTTATGTATGTTTGCTCTGTTTATAGCTTGGAATGCCACTATTTATAACAATTCTAACATTATACCTAAGTGAAAGTGCATCTGATCATTATTCTGATAACGAACCAAAATTAGCAATTGACTTGAGTGGTTATGGAGAAACCGGAGTTTATTATAGAGCCGATGCGAGCCTTGATGCAATGGGAACAAATTACAGTAATATTGTCAAGTCACAACGTGGAGTAGTTTCACAAGTAGACGACGTGTCTGAAGGTAAATGAGTGTAATATCTTATTGTACGACAAAGTTTCAAATTTCTGACATATTAATGTTTTTCTTAATTTGGGGTTGTAGCAATAATAGAAAAAGGAGTAGAGAACATTGCATATTATGAAAAACACTTAATAGTTGGAGCTGAATTTAATGATACCGGTGGCAAAAAAATTATAAATGCAATGTATGGTGTTGAGGCCCTGCATGCAGCACCAATATCCCTTAACCTGGTCATGAACGCCGTTTTGAAAGGGCTAATGGGAAGTAGTTTTGCAATATCTTCGACAATTTCACCGTTATATGCAGTTGATGTTGCCATTTCGTCACCTCAACAACAGTCAGAACCACAAGTAGCAGTTTTATGGATGGTCCTTCTACCATTAGGTAAGCGATATTTTATCCAATTTTAGTTCGTTAGAAAGAGAAAACTGTTGATACTTTTATAAAATGTTTCATATTGTTGCTCTGTGTGTTAACACCTGTTAATCAATTTTCCTTACAATAGAATGACCGGATTTTTTAAACCCGATAGCAATACATCATGTACATTGTGGGCAAATTTCGATGTTTTAATAGGGAATCTCGGTAACTATAAGAGGTATCACAGAAATGGACCGTGCATCCACGACCTCTTTTTTCGAGAAAAAGTTAATGGCGAAACTGAAATTGGTTATCGTCTTTTGTTTTCGAGTTATCGCCGATAACTCGATTTTTTGACTTTTTGTTTTATGACTGTATCTCGCTTGTTTATGAAAATAAACCAAAATAATTTTGACGTTCTACAGGCACTTTTTTGACAAGAATGCAGTGGCGTAGACAATTTCACAAAAAAAATTAAAAATAATCGAGTTTTGACAAAGTTGTATTTTTTTAAATGGAACTCATAGTTGGCTATGACTTATTTAGATTCCTTATTTTTTTGTCATTCCAAATATATAAGGGTTGATGTAGTTATTTTCAATAATCTGTAAGTTGCGAAAGTTTTTTAGTTTTTTTTTTTTTTAAGAAAATTATAGTAGGCTCTGAAAACAAAAACAAAACAAGGTGCAAAACCTTTAAAAACTCGTTTGGTGCAAGTTACGAAGGTTTTGTAATTTGTTGTTGTGATAATAAATAAACTACATTACTGCAGATTCCGACTATATCGTTGTTTTCTTATTTTCATATATTTATAATGTTTATCAACTTTATGTCACAACTCGATTTATTTTTTTTTTTTTTTTGTAAAATTGTCTATGCCACTGCGTTATCAAAAAAGTGCCTGTAGAACGTCAAAATTATTTTTGTTTATTTTCATAAACAAGTGAGATATGGTCATAAAACGAAAAGTCGAAAAATCGAGTTATCGGCGATAACAAGAAAACAAAAGAAGATAACCAATTTTAGTTTTCACCATTAACTTTTTCTCGAAAAAAGAGATCGAGGATGCACGGTCCATTTTTGTGATACCTCTTATAGTTACCGAGATTCCCTATTAAAACATTGAAATTTGCCTACCCTGTAGAGCAGCGGTGGGCAAACCGCGGCCCGCGGGCCGCATGCGGCCCTTGACAGTCTTACATGCGGCCCTCCATGAATTACTATATTAGTAAACATATATATGTTAAGCTTTTTTATACCTAAATATTTGTCGCTTCCAACTTACACATAATTAATAAGTTGTTATTATTATAATTTTTTTTTAGTGCGGCCCTTTTAGTCAGTTTTTGCGAAAAGTGGCCCGCTTCAAAAAAAGTTTGCCCATCGCTGCTGTAGAGGGTGGACCAAATTAGAATGTTTTACCGTAATAGTTGGCAAAAATTTGATATTGATGTCTTAGGCTATTTTTTTTAAAGAAAAAAACGCCTATGTGATAAGATCTTTTATATTGCTTTCCATTTTGGCGTTTCATCATTTTTGAAAATTTAGTATAACTTTATTTATTAAAATTCAATAATAATAATTTTATACTCGTACATATTCCTTTTTTTCCCCTTGTGTTCTGTATACACAATTTTAAATACCAAGATAAATGTACCCTACAAAACAATATTCACAAAAATATTGCTTTTAACTAATAATATTCCATGTTTATTACAGGTTTGCTGTTTTTAACGGGATGTTTTATACTCTTCCCTCACATGGAGCGAATTTCAAATGTGAAACAACTGCAACTGATGTGTGGAATTCGACCACTGTTCTATTGGATGACAATTTACATCTGTGATTTGTTTTTCTACTTGATTGTGACTTGTATACTATTAATCGCCGTAGTTGTCTATGGTTGGATTGGAACGGACACTTTCAGTGGATACCACGAAATATGTAAGTTAAAAAATTAAAATTAAAATGAGTTTGTGTTATAAAACTGTTAATTTTAGTGGCCTTGTTTACTATACTTTTGGTGTATGGTGTTAGTTCGATATTGTATTCGTACTTGTTCAGTTACAAGAAAACAGCGGCTGGTGGTTTTGCATCATATTTAATCAGCAATATGTTTATTGGAGTGGTTTTTACCATCGTAATAATGATATTAGAAAATTCAGGACATGCTTATTACGAAGATATTGGAAAGAAATGGAAATACTTACCTATGTTACTACCTCAGTTTGGCCTAACATATACTGCAGTATTATTTTCGAGAAAAGCTGTGCAAAATCATAACTGGGATGTAATGCCAACAGATCAAAAGGCAATCAAATGTCACTATCATTATAATCCATGTTGTGGTAAGTAACAATTTTCAAAAATTATTGAAAATTAGAATTCTTAAATTATCTTTAATTCTTGTAGGTAATGATGTTTCGGCATGTAGTGCTTACAAATCCTACTTTAGTGGTAATGATTTCTCGATAGGTGTTTATCTAATGGTGATTGCAGCATCAGCTCTAATGTATCTTATTATTTTAATGTTAATTGACAGTAGTTTCCTTAAAAGAATGTGGGCAGGGTTGGAAGTATATATATTCATGAAATTAGATGCTGTAACAAAGAAAAGGGTTGATAACGTTGATGGGGGCAAAAAAATAGATGCACAAGACGTTAAAGATGAAAAAGATAGGGTCTTCGATACTATAGAAAGAGAAAAGGACAAAAAGGTGAACAGTGAAAGTGACGACGATAGAGATCTGCTGTTGGCCTACGATTTACAAAAGAATTACAGAAAAAATAAAGTCGTGAAAGGCATTACGTTTGGTATAAAACCAGGTGATTGTTTCGGTTTATTGGGTATTAATGGTGCCGGAAAAACTACTACATTCCAGATGCTAACTGGTTATGAACCATTAACGGGAGGAACCATTAAAATCACACAAAATTCAAACTTAATTGATATTAACGAAAAACCTACAGAATATTTAGAAAAAGTCGGATATTGTCCTCAGTTTGATGCATTCAATGAAGTGTTAACAGGTCGAGAAATGCTGATGTTGTTCGGCAGCTTACGAGGTATATCTGATAAAAAACTTGATCAAGTAGTCAGTTATTGGATTGACACACTCGGTAAGCATTTGTTGCATTTGATGCAATAAAATTTTGTTTTTGAAAGAATATAGCGTTCTTGGATAATTTTTAATTTAACTGTTAATTATTTTAAATAGGCCTGGCAGAGTATGCAGACAAAGCATGCGGTGATTACAGTGGTGGTAATAAACGTAAACTGAACATGGCAATTGCACTTATTGGTGACCCGACATTGGTCATGTTGGATGAACCTACCAGTGGTGTGGATCCTGTTTCCAGGCGTAAGCTCTGGGATACTCTCACCACTTTGAAAATGACTGCTAAACCACCATCTATTCTAATAACATCACACAGTATGGAAGAATGTGAAGCCTTATGTAACAAGTACGTGTTGTATCATAACACAACTTTATTTTCAAGATATCTCATTGAAAACTTATTCCTTTGATTATTTTAAAAATTAAAAAGGAAATGTATAATCAATAACTTTTTAACCTTAGTTTTTATGACTTTTCTTGATATGCTCTTGTTTTTATTTATTTTTTCTTTAGTTTCTTAATAATACATTTAGTTTGTGTTGATTCTTGATGCTTCATAATCCTAATAATTGGCTCATTTTTTCTCATCTCGCACACATACATACATAATACGCCCTCTTACCCTACAGCAGGGGTTCCCAACCTTATTGTGGCGCGGGCGCAATCGCGATTGAGAAAAATAGTGGCGGGCGCAAGTCGGGTTTAAAAAAAATAATGAAGTATTATGTACAGGGTGGTCCAAATTCGATGGGATTGCATGCGTATATCGCTTAATACGCAAGATAGAGAAATGGTTACATTACCAAAAATGTGCTGTTTTTTGGCACAAACTCAGAACCGTTTTCAAAAATATTTTATCATTTCCGGTTTTGAAGTTATTTGAAAAAAACTGTTTTTTTGTTATATTTATAATGTGTCATATCTCTCTTATTGTTGTAAGTATCGTAAAAGATTATGAAGATTATTTTTAGATGTTTTTATGTAGATTTTGAAATTATTTTTTAAAAAATTTCACTCGCCGGTAAAAAGTTATGACACAAACTTACCTTTTTTTAAAAGGAAGCTATAGTTGGCTATAACCTATTTAAATTCCTTATTTTTTTGCCGTTCCAAATATACAGGGTGTGTAAAAATTGGCGGAAGGGCTACACGGAGCGATGTTCTTCGTAAAATTCTAAGTCGAAAATCTTATTACGAAAATGTTGTACCATGCTTCCTATGGCCTCAGGAACCATTTAAAGAAAAAAAAAATTGGCAACATTGCATACATTCATTTGCGTTTGGACATTTTTTTATCAGCAATTTTTACTTAGGTATTTACATTTTTTGTTCGAACTGAAAGCCTTCAGTTCGTAAACATAGCTGCAAACGTTTGGGTATCGTAAAACACAAACAAGAAATAATTACGAGAAAAACAGAGATGACAGCTAAGGACAATGTTGCCATATGTATTACTGTCATTAAAATCAGTGATTTACATATTTTCAACACCAATTTTTGAAAGGAAGAACACAATATTTAGGAAAAAATACTATTCGAAATCTATTTTTATTCCAAATTGCAGCTTTTTCATTTGCAAGTATTAAATAATAACGCCTATTAAAGGACTAAATGTCAAAGCTTTGAGGACCTCTTGCAGACACAGCAAGCGTGGTACAACATTTTCGTATTAAGATTTTCGACTTAGAATTTTTCGAAGAACATCGCCCCGTGTAGCCCTTCCGCCAATTTTTACACACCCTGTATAAGAGTTGATGTATTTATTTTTAATAATAGGCAAGTTACAAAGGTTTTTCAATTTTTAAAAAAATGAAAAACAAAAAGTAGGCTGTGAAAACAAAAAAAAATCAAGAAAAACAGGAAATAGAATATATTTGACAACTGTTCTGAACTGCACATTTTTGGTATTTAACCGTTTCTCTATCTTGACTATTAAGCGAGATACCCATGTAATCCCATCGAATTTGGACCACCCTGTACAGACTGGCGGTATAGCGGGTGATCGAAAATGATTAATGACCGCTAACATCGGCCCGAAAAAAAAAACAACCAAGTTTATGTTGGTATCGTAGTGTAAAACTAGGATATCAATGTCGTAGTATTACAGGTGGGGTGGGGATGGACTGCAGTCAGTGTTGCCAATTTAGCGAATTTTTCGCTAAATCTAGCGAGATTTTAAAAACTAAAGCAACTTTTTATTTCCCTACTTTTAAGATTTTATTGTTTATTTTACTCGTTATTTTAACACTTTGTAGCGGGCACATGCAAATAGATCCGCGGGCACAGGGTTGGGAATCCCTGCCCTACAGTGTGGAGGTGTATGAAAATTTTCCATCCATGTCTGGCCTTCGCTAGCGTTTCCACTTGTCTCCAGGAAGCTCTTTTTTCTCAAGTATCTTGACTATCTCCCCATTCCAAGTTTTTGTGGGCCTCCCTCTTTTTCTTTTTTGTCCACACCCCATTTCCATATCTGTCATTTAGCTTTAGCACCCAGGTTTCACTACCGTAAGTTAGTATAGGAGCAAATACTCTGTTAAATACTCTTACTTTTGTATCCGTCCATTTTATTTATTATTTTTTCAATTAAAGATCCATTTAGAGACTAAAAAAGCCCATTTGCTGCTTTTGTTCTTAGATTGATTTCGGGTGGGTTAATTATAGAACCCAAGTATTTGAAATTATCAATTTGCTGTACTAGCGAATACGAATACAAATATCTATTTTATGTTTCATTTTATTTATAATCATAACTTCCGTTTTATTTGTATTTATTATCATACCGTACTCCCCTTATTGCATCTTGCCATACTGTAACATTTCTTTGTAGATTCTTTTCTGTATTGGCTGATATTACTAAGTCATCGGCATAGATGATTTCTCGTACCACTATTGGTTGAAAATACTTTACCCTAATTCTAGCCCCGTTTATTATTGGTTTGCATTCTTTGGATGTCCATTAGTGTAATGAGCAATAATGGACTCGGTACTCCTTTTTATCTTACACCTCTATTAGTCACAAAATTCTCTGAAACCCGATTATTTGTTCTTATAACATTTCCTGTCACCTCATGTATACTCCTATACTCGTAATGGCTCTAATTAAAGTTAAGCTGACTTCTCTTTTTTATAAAACAACCCATATTTTTTCTCTCGGCACACTGTCGAAAGCCTGCTGCAGATTCATAACGCATAAGAATAGTTTGTCATCATATGATATTATCTTCCCCGATAATTGTCTTAAACTAAATATTAGATATGCAGCACCTCTTTCCGGTATAATCTTATAAATAATTAATTTTTCATCTCTGATTCATCGTTAATTTCTTCACTTTTTTACACTTAATCAGCTGTTTTAGATTTTTTAAATGTTTTGCTTCTCCGCTTTTTTTTCCTCTCATCTAATCACCTTTTACTGCTTTTTATTATCTTTTTTGAATTTTATTAAATTTTAAATTTCTGAAACTTTTTGCTATGTCTATTTTTATTTAAGGTTGGCAATAATGAAAGCCGGACAGTTGGAATGCTACGGTACGATACCACGGTTAAAGAAAAAATACGGTCAAGGCTTCACAATCATGTTAATGTTAAAGCCACCTGCAATAAGTGTTATAATAACCAATCCTGCTGATGCATTGGAATGTGAGAGAACAAAATCTGTCAGGAACAGCCTTGAACAAGAACTATTATTGAGACAGGAGTCTGGAGAGTGTTCAGAAGAAGTGCGTAAAGTTATGGCAGATTTCCAGAAGAAATATCCTGAAAGTGTCCTGAAAGATCAACATTCTGTATGTATTTGATAAACTTTATAATTATTTAAGTGATTAGTTTTACGAGGGTTGTTCAATAAGTTAGTCTGTGCAGAAATGAAGAAAACGACATTTTTTTGGGACAAACTTTTTTATTTTTCGACATAGTCATCTTTGAGGTCTATACACTCAGTCCATCGATGCTCGAGTTTTTTTTAATCCCGTCCATATAGTATAATTTGTCCAACTCTTCAAAATAGGCAGTTGTTTCGGCAATCACCTCATCGTTTGATGGATATCTCCTTTCTGCCAGCCATTTTTGCATGTTTAGAAATAGATAGTAGTCGGAGGGAGCCAAATCTGGAGAGTAAGGGGGATGTGAAAGGACTTCGTAGCATAAATCGAACAATTTTGCCGTCACAATTGCAGAAGAGTGAGCTGGTGCGTTGTCGTGGTGAAAAAAACTCTTCATTTTCACCAAGTGTGGTAGTTTCTCCTTTATTTCATTATTTAAACAATCCAGCAAAGACGCATAATACACTCCGGTAATTGTTTTGCCCTTTAATTTAAAGAAACTATCGTTTAACTAAATAAAAAACAAACTATTCGCTAATATGCTAATAGAACCTTTAGCTTCTTCAACTTCTGGGAGTTAAAAAATTTTAAAATTGCCGACTGTTTTGCTACACCATTAACGTAGGGATTTTAGATAAAATTGCACATCACTGTTATTGATTGCCGCAGCGATTCACAATGATGAGCACTGCACTTTATAATGAGGAAATGAGGGTACAAATATATGATTTTGATTTGGTTTTTACGCGATTATATACATATAAAATGATCAAACGTCTCGATTTTGTCAGGAGAGTAGTAATGCGTCCTCTATTTCGTGATAATCACTGTCGCTGCTGTTTGGTATGCGACTTAGCACGAACGATAACACAAATGTTGAGTCGAGTCACGCCAACTCAATTCTAGATGTCTCCGTGTTTTACAGTCTTTGTCTCTTCTCGTACGTGTATTAGTTAAATGAACATATCAGTTTTAGGTTTTATTTAGCGTTTTAACTTGTTCTGTGATTTTATTTTAGCATCTATCAGTTTAACGTTTTACATTTAAGATTTTTTAGATATTAGATTTTACATACGCATTACATTACGAAATTTATCAGCCGGGCGGCCCGCCCAGCAGAAAGGGCCTGGGGAGAACACTGAGTCTATAAAGATTATGCCACGAGCATTCCAGAAGACAGTGGCCACAACTTTTCCTGCTGAAGGAACGGTTTTCGCTTTCTTTGGTGCACATTCCCCACTTGCAACCCATTGTTTTGACTGTTCCTTGGTCTCTGGCTGGTAGTGATGAATCCATGTTTCGTTCACTGTTACAAAGCGACATAAAAATTTCTCTGGATTCCTTTGAAACAGCTTCAAACTGTCCTTGCAACAGTTCACATGTTGACGCTTTTGATCCAGTGTGAGCAATCGTGGCACCCATCTTGCGGATAGTTTTCTCATGTGTAAATGTTCATACAAAATATTATGTACACGGTCATTTGAGATACCCACAGCCTTAGCAATGTCATTCACTTTCAATCTTCTATCATCCATCACCATATCATGGATTTTTTCAATAATTTCTGGATTAGTGACGTCAACAGGGCGTCCAGAACTTTCATCATCACTTATGCTCATATGGCCACTTCGAAAGTTACTACAATCGTAAACCGTTCTAATCGAAGGTGCAGACACCATAATGTTTATCAAGCTTAGCTTTGATTTCCTGAGCCATTTTGCCTTTCAAAAAGTTGTGTTTAATCACTACAAGAAATTCTTTCTCATCCATTTTTCACAAATCAGGGTACTTGAGTGATTCAAATGAATGCCAAACACAAAGTATTAGATCTATCTGACTGAAACTTAGTGTGTGATCCTCCAACAGATGACAGTAACTAAAACTAACCTCGATACGTACTGGTGGCGCTAACTCTTACACTTTGCACGGACTTATCAAACAGCTCACGTAAATATAAGTATGCATATATTTAAGTTAAATTAACAAATCACTTATCTTATTGGTGAGAATCTGTTCTTGAAAAAAAATCTATAGTAGTTTTGACACCTTCATTTCTTTGTCAGTAGATTTATTATTTATTTATTTGATTGTGATATTTGATTTACAGGGTCTATTACATTACCATATAAACGACAAATCCAAAAAGTGGAGTTCACTATTTAAAGAAATAGAAGAACTAAAACAGCGTCATTCGATTATAGAGGACTACAACATCAGTGAAACAACTTTGGAAGAAGTGTTTTTATCTATTGCACGTGCAGCTACAGCCAGTGACTAGAATTAAAAGATAGGTAGGGAAGACTAATTAATTTTCAATTATATCACTGATGTCAGAAATCATATCCAGCATCAGTGCTTTAATAATGTGATTGTGGTGTGTAGTTTTTATAAAGCAGTGCATTTAACCAACAGACACAACTCAACAACAAGCAGTATTGAAAATAGAATAGACTACTACATTCTAATCTTACAGATTTTTAACAAAGCTTTTAAATGTTAACAGTAGCTAGTTTTATTTAAGTTTGGAAAATATTCATGTGATCGATTAACTTTTATATATTGAGTAACTGTGATATTACTATTAGGCTAGTGTGAGGTATAACAAAACTTTAAAAATTGTATTTCTCAGATACTGCCTAGATTTTATAAAACACTTACTCTTTTCCGATTATTTACAGATTGCATCAGTTTTAAGTGTCTGCTTCCTACTTTGTAAATATAATTGGGGATGAACAAACTTTTTAAATAATGAATCGTACAAATAAATTTATGTTTGTAGACCAAATGCAAAAAAAAAGTGTTTTGAGCTGAAGATTAACAAAAGATCTGATTAGTTTATAATCCAGAGTCTGTTCATACCTATAAAAACCTCTTACAACTGATGCATTTGTATATTTATTGCTCTTTATATTAAATTTTGATAGCTTACGTAATACAATTTAAATATTTTTTATAAAGTTCACTGTTAGACAGTTTGTTTATATACATAATAAATTTCAAATTCGCCTCGCTCAGTTTATTAATAAAAAATTATCCAAGTGTTAAACTTGCTTGATGATTAATTTTAAGCAGTTTTTTTTTAAATATTTACTTTAATAGTAACTGTATCACAACACCATTCATTAGTAAGAGATGTAAAGTATAATATATTTGAATGTTAATTTATTCAAACCGTGATAATTTATTTAACAAATTGGTCAATAAGGCACTTTGCGATATAAATAAAAGTAAATCATTATTTAATTAAATTAATATTTTGCAACAATTTTTTTTAATAAACAGTGTTTTTGGTAACTTGTCCATATGGTCAGTAAGACGCAATAATTTTATCAAAATTGAAGAAAACAAAATCTAAAATGGCTGTGCAGGACATGAAAGTTGTTAATAAAATCTAGGCAGTAGTGTAAAATAATAGTTGATAAAAAATTATGAAAAATTTAAAAAAAGTAAAAGTTAACCGATTCGCAAATTATTTAAACTTTTGAAACTTTGTTAAAATTTATTGGTGATTATTATCTTAATATAACCGATTATGGTTTAATAATTAGCTTTACATGCAGTAATATTATTTAATAAACTGCACTTTATTCCGTCAACATTTTTAATTTTTATACACTCAGAAAAAAAAACAGAATGTGTTTAACACATAATTATTTAAATTATAAAAATGTTGTCCCCTTAGACCTCGATAAAACAAAACACACATGTAGTAGTAGTAAAACACATAGTAAGAAGTTTTCTATTTTTTTTGTGTCGTGCAGTAAAAAAAATTCATTTGAATTGGTAGTCAATTGTTCGCACTTTTAAAAGAAGATAGTTTCCAGCTAAATACATTCCAAGAAACTATTAAAATTTATGCGTACAATATTAATTTTATTCCATGTTTACTCCCTATATGTAACAAAATAGTAAATAATTTCAGATCATTTTCTTGTTTCAGAAACAAGTTAAAATAATTATTGTTTTATAATTTTTTATGACTGATTCTGATATATCTACTATGTTTGGTGCTGATAAAAGAAGAAAATGAAAAATAACCTTTCTATAATGATTAATTATAAAGTTTTTCACTTGAATATTTTGTATTATTACCAAAGAAATCTGTTCAAAATTATTTTAAGTTTACTATGTATGTTTATTATCTTCATATATTAAAAAAATATCTTTTGTCTATATTATTATTATCAAACTGCATATTTATATTTGTGAAAATAAAATATATAGGATTAAGTTATTTAAGATACGAGTATGTATGCTGTTATGCTATAACATTTAACCAAATTATTTAGTCGTACTCAGAAAATTTTAGAGGTGATGATTTAAGGTCCGGGAACTTATTATTTTAATTATTTTAATATTATGAAAATTGTATTTTGTAGAGCATATATTTAATAGTTATTTAATAATCCAATCCAAAATAAATATTTTATGAAAATGTGTGTCTGTAATGAATGTAATAAATAATTAAAATTTATTAAAAGTAGTATTATTTTTATTAAGGCAAGTACAAAGCTATTTTCAAAAAACGATACAGGGTGTTTCAGACCACCTGTACCAGCACTTTTATTCGAAAATGCGACGTCTGACAAAGATGGGGGAAAATTTTATTACAAAAGTGCATAATATGTAGAATTGACTGACGCTATAGCGGTTTTCGTGAATAAACCGGAAGTAACTTAAAACACTTAAATAGAACCATCCGGTTTTTTTGCATAATTAGAAAGATACTTAATAAAAAAACACTTTTTACTTGAAAAATTGTTTGATTATCTGTATAGTTTGTATTCCATTCCCAATCGGACCTAAATCATAACATTTAAAACCCTATTCGCATGTAACTGAGTTCTGGACACCCCCTTTTTTTCCTTAGTTTTGTATTTAGTTTAATGAAATTTAAGACATGATATGTGTAAAAAAACGATTGTTTGGACATATATGCACTATTTTCAATTCCGGTTTCGCCGGAAATGATCCTAACTTTGTTATTTTAAATGGAACACCCTGTATATTTTTACATTGGAAAAAGAAATCAGTTTTGAATGCAACTGCCCTATACTGGTTAATGGGTAATTTATGCTTGTTGGAGACCGGCGGTGCTGTCATATGAACGCTATGTTTACTTGT
Organism: Elmis aenea; assembly: GCA_947652605.1. Classification (NCBI taxonomy): domain Eukaryota; kingdom Metazoa; phylum Arthropoda; class Insecta; order Coleoptera; family Elmidae; genus Elmis; species Elmis aenea. The sequence goes on along the minus strand of OX393578.1, from coordinate 31,519,203 downwards.
AAGCGTTTGTGCGTAAAAGTATTTATGAATGTTGTGATCCATTACACATGTATGGCCTACATTTAATTTATCCTATGCATTTAAAAAACAGAAAACCTTAACCAACCTTTAACCTGACCCTTTATTATTGTCCAAGCGAACGAGGATGAGGTTAAAGCAGGGCCGGATTTACGTATAAGCAAAATAAGCAATTGCTTAGGGCACCGGCCTTTTTGGGGCCCCGGATTCCAGGGCCCGGAAAAAAAATCTAAAATTTCAATTTTCGTGGGAAATTTAAATTTTGTTACGTATTTGAAAGACGCATATCCTAATACTAAGTTTAATCACGAAGAGCTGTACCATATTATGTGCCATGACAACATTTCTTTAGCATTTCCAAACATTGAAACAATTTTGCGTTTGTATTTAAGTTTAATAATATCAAACTGTACTGGCGAAGATCGTTCAGTAAATTAAAAAGAATAAAAAGCTATATGCGAACGACTATGGCTCAGGAAGAATTGGTCGATTTATGTATTCTGAGCATGGAACACGATAAGCTGCGGATTCTTTGCTTCAATGATATAATCGCCAAATTTTCCACCGCCAAAAGTAGAAAGAAAATGTTGTAATGATTTTGATATTTTTGATGTGATTATGCATTTATATTTATTATACATAAAAAGATAATAAGAGTATTTTTTATATTTTTAAAATTCACTTTTTTTTTGGGTTGTTTTTTTTTCGTTTTTTTTTTTGGGGGGACCCAACAAAATTTTGTGCTTAGGGCCCCGCAATACCTAAATCCGGCCCTGGGTTAAAGGTCGGTGAAAGTATTTTTAATTGTAATTTTTAATGGGTTGCAAAAACCTTTATAATGAGTTTTACGCCCAAACGCTTACATGTGAACGTAGCTTTTATACACGAGAACATAGCGTTAATACCTGACAGCCGCGCCGGTCTCCAACAAGCATAAATTACCGGTTAATGTACCACTACCATTCCGTTTAAAAAAAAAATGACAACAAAACAAAAATCCAGCCAAAAATTATTTGAGGTTATAATATAAACATCATACAAAATAGTGCAGTTGTGTTCAAAATTGCTTCCTATTTCCAAAAATGTAAAATAATGCACAGGGTGTTCCATTTGAAATAACAAAGTTAGGGTAATTTCCGGCGAAACCGGAAGTGAAACAATAGTGTATACAGGGTTCTCGTTTTTCGAGGGCCACCATGGGGATCTCGTAAACGGCAAGTTACGACTTCGGTTAAATTGGGGCAAAGTTGATGTATATTCAGGTGCTTAATAATTTGATGCAAACAGAACTTATCTAGCTCTTTTAGTTTTTGAGATATTGGGAAAAAAGTAAAAAAGTGGATTTTTCTTTTTTGTAAAAATCTGCTATAACAAATCGTAAGTATTTCAAAAAGTTTGTTAATTATACTGTATTTTATGCTTTTATATGACAGATTATAATATTATTCAACTTCGCAACTGTAGAAAATAACAAATTTATATGTGAATCATTTGGAATTTATATATTTTTTTATGTCAAAGTGACGGTTTTAAAAGAACAAGAAAAAACAAAAAAAATTGTTTTGTTTTTTAATTTGCTTTTTTTGTGTCTAAGATCATTTGATTCAAAAATTGGACAAAATGAGTTTGTCTCAAATTTTTGTGGTAAAATATGTTAAATATTAAGTGTCATATATCATTGAAATCAAGACAAAATGCTATCCGACTAAGAAATTTTTCGCCGTATTAAAAAAAATGAAGTTGATGGTTCTGAAGAGACGAAACGTTGTTGGAAATTTTATGTTATCTCAAAATATAAAGCGTAAAAAGTTTCCATGGACAAGTGCTTCCAGATTGTCGATATCTTAAAAAATTTAGGAAATGAGGCCAAAAAACGAAAATCATTTTTTTCAGTTTTTCTTGAATAACTTTTGAACTAAGGTATGAAAATTTTCTTTGCAGATATTTGATGAGTATCTAATTTCGCAACTTTGCCCTCATTCAACCGACCTCGTAGCTCTTAAGATAAGCGAGATTCTCATGCATTTACTCGAATTTGGGACACCCTATATAATGCAACGTCTATCAAATATTACAAAATGGTTTTAATAGCATATATTTTAAAATGTATACTGTAAACGTATGGTAAATGGAGAATTGTAGTTTCTATACAATTTATCAAAAACAATCTTTTTTTATTAAAGTAAAACCAATTTTTAAACGAAACATGCTGAAACTATACTATTAGGGAAAGTAAGGTGTTTGTTTCATTAAAAATATTTTTATAAAATGTGTTTTATTAAATATAAGATAACTATTACATCTAACACGAAATGCATTTCAAAAAAACCTAGAAACTTGGAGGACATGGTGCACACACAAATTGTGTTTGGAAATGGATACTTTCACTAAATTTGTTCATTACAATTTTTTTACTTTCGCCATACAAGTATGAAGAAAGTATTGAGATCGCGAAATTGATGGAATTCCAGATTTTGACGGATATACACCTTTTGAAGTCCCCTAAACCATTTTTGACTATTTTCATGATGACGTCTGTGTGCACTTCCTATCAATTGTCTCAATAATTTTAAAAAGGTTTTCGTGTACACTGTAACAAAATTTAGGCAAATAACTTTCAAATTTACATGAAAAAAACAAAACAATAGAATAACATCACTTTTTGTACTTGAAAAATTATAATATTTCATAAACAACTTGGTTTCGCTTGAAGAAAAGTTTTATAAATTTTTTAATGCATATTTAAAACTGTGTTATGTTAAACATATTTAACTTATGTTAACAAAAAAAACTTTCACAGTTTTAAATACGTGATATTACATTTTTAAACAAAACAATGTGCAAAACAAAATTGTAAAACCAACTAGTCAAGGGTAATATATGTTGAAGGATAAACTCATTTACCACAGTAATACATCAAAACCTATAATTTAATGCAAAACTGCGTCCTCTGTAACGCCTTCCTTAAATGAAATTGTTGTGGGTACTCAGGTGACGTCAGATAGATGACGTTTCAATATGTAACGTACCATATGAACCTTAATGGTTTTTTTGTGTCAATATTTGGCAATCAATATGCAAGTTCATCATTTTCTTTTTCGTATATAAAGTCAAATTAAATTTTATCATACCTTTCAATGCAAAAGAATGTTAACGCAATAGGCAAAAATTTAAAAAAAAACACCTGACGAAAATTAAAAAAAACAGTTTTAAATTCAAGCAAACTTTTTATTTGGTGATAACCTGATGAAGGCCAACTGAAATTTGCAAAATATGTATGCAGTTGTAGGAACATACATTTTACTGGAGGGGGCGTAATATGATCTTTTTTTAAGTAAGTTTTGCCTGAGCTGACATACTTTTTCAATTTGGCACCGGCTGTTTTTTTTGTTATAGCTGTTACAATAAGAACTTTCAACGTCTTTCTTTAAAACAACAAAATGGTGTTACAATCAATATTTGTCACTTTAATTTTAAAATGTAAATAATACCAAAAAAATTAAACAAACACATTGATTATTCCCTTAATTGTAAGTACAAAGGATTACAAACCAAAGTAAATGATAATTTGTATAAAAATTATTGGATTTGCAGTAATGGATTCTTTTAGTCACTGCAAATGACATTAGTTTTTAGTACTAAATTGAAAGGACATTTGATGAAACATGATGCTATTTACCACAAAGCGCACTTTAGAAATACCCAGAACTGGGACATTAAAAAAAATTATTTATAGACAAAAAATTGTTTTGATTTTATCGATCTAGATTATAATTTTTTAGATAAAATATGTCCTATTTTTCAAAATGACATTGTTACTTCCAGACAATAAAGTTGCAATTACGACAATGCTTAGCTAAATTTTCAAATACTTTTTATTCTACGTTTTTTTTATATATAACTGCCAGCAGCAAAGTTATATTAGCTAAAATAACTTTTTCTTTAGCAGAATAAACAACACTTTATTTCGTCTTATTGCTTTTATCAGACAACTCTTCCTAATATCATTCCTTCATTTAAATTTATTTATTATAGGCTAACCAGGGATGCGCAAACTAGGGGGCGCGACCCTATTTGGGGGCGCGACGAACGATGCGGGGGGCGCAATGACAGCCATGATATAGTTTTTGAAGAAAATGTTTAGTTTTTTTCACATTTTATATATTTTTTCTGTTGACAATGTTGTATTTCTGTAATATTTCGTATAGGTTGATCGAAAATTATTTATGCCTGCTAACTTTAAAGCAACACAAAAAATTGCGGGGGCGCAAGTTGACATGTTGAAAAAAATGGGGGCGTGGCATGAAAAGTTTGCGCACCCCTGGGCTAAACCATCCCACCTGAGTTAATGAATACCAAATGCATTTTTCATTAATATTTAATGATAGTTTCGTGCATTGTCTTAAAAAATTTTGCCCATTTTATTATTTGTACATTACTTCTTATTTTTTAACAGCATGCATGTGCTGCAAAAATTATCATCTACAAAAGGTTAAATTCTTAACAATTCTTTACTGTAGTAATCAAAGCTGACGATCAGTTAACATTTTTATTAAGAAATAACACGATGCTTATCAATGTAACACACTCGTACTTTATCAAATACTTATGTAATTTTACGATTAAGATAAAATGCTGTTCTTAAATTAATATTTAATATAATTATTGTTTACACATAGCTGCTGATTATTTACGGTACATTGCTCTAAAACTTGCCAAAAACGGTCGATATCTGGTGAATTATTAAAAAAAAAGAAAACAGATTAGTCAGACAATCTAGAAAGTGACAAATGCTGAATAAGATGAGGCCTTGTAGACGAGCCATATATGTATAATAACTTTTAACATTCGTGGGATTAACAATATGACGTAGCAAGACCACTATTGGAGCTGGAGGTCCAACCAGAGTCAACCTGAGCGTATTATACAATTCGCTCTTCACTTTCAAAAAGTGCGCGTACGCGATCGCACGTATCGCTTATATAATTTGTGTTATAATTTATTATTTATACCGCTTTTTATTTTAATCATTTAGTTTTAAAAACATAGTGCCTTAATCATGACTGTGAATAAAACAGGAACGACGTCAAAAACTAAGAAAAAAAATTCCATTTCGGAAAGTGCAAGTTCCTCGACAGTAGCGAGTACTTCGAGTGCCACTACGACCAAAACAACGAAAAAAGTGACCGGCAGTACTTCCTCAAAAGCCACAGAAGTGAAAAGTACAAGCGGCGTATCAAAATCCTCGTCAAATGCTAGTTTACAGATTGCCGACGTTTCGGACCTACCGGTAAGCTCATCTGTGGTTACCTACACTGTTACTGAAGCAATGCCCCAAAATAACGGCGAAAAAATTACGACCTTCAGTGAAACGGGAGCAACTTCCACTGAATACCGGCATTTTGTCGCGCAAGATACATCTTCTAAACAATCTTCAAATATAATGCAAGTAAGTTCGATTTTAAACAGATCTACTACAAATTTATCAACGATGTCAGATGATTCGACCGCTACGTACACTGTTACGGAACCTAGAGAAGAAATGCGCATTACTTATAACAAAAATGATTCTGGCTGGAATGGAAAATTTATTTATGAACAACCCACTCAAACAGGTGATCGAAGCATAGTTTCAACTGATGGTGGAACGACAGTAGAACAAACAACTAGTTCTTCTTCACAACAAAAAAGTTCTTCCGTCCAAAAAAGTTCCTCCAGCAGTTACGTTATTGAAATAGTCGATGGCAAAGAGCGCATTGTAGACCAAAAACACCACGAGGCCGGTTTTGCCAAATCTTCTAGTAGCGAGGACCAAACTTCTGCAAAATTTGGGACCAATATAACCCCAGAACTACACCACACTGAAAGAAAAGCAAAAAGTTCGACGGTGTATGATTCAGCAGTTCCCGAATTAACACAACCTAAATCCAAAAGTTCAGAAGTGGTAAAAGAATTCCATAAAGTAGGCGATTCTCAAACTTCAAACGTATACGTAACAAGAGACAAAGGTGCAATTACACATGACGGACAAGCAAAAATTACCGACACCCATACGGATAAACGACGCAGTGACACCAATTGGGACGGATCTTTTACAATCGAAAAGAGTGATAGTGCAACAAAAAACAAGAAAACAAGCACCAGTAGCGATTCTCGCAATTTTTTCTCCCATGATGCTTCTTCTACATCCAAAATATCTAAAAGTGATACGGCAACGTCTAAAATCATAAAAGGTGACACATCTTCTTCTAAAACGTCTAAAAGTGACACAAAAACTTCCAAGATAGTAAAAGGTGGAACTGATGCGACTGATACCACATACACGGATTCAAAAAACTACCATGATCTTGGTTCCGACACTATTACGACAACTACAACTACCACTTATTACGGTGCTGATGGTAAAGTTGTCAACGTCATCACAGATGTTGATACTAAAAATATGCCAGGTCACATCAGTGCGACTACAAGCAGTGTCGATCAAAAAACTACAGGATCACAATTAATTGACCGTACAGACATCAAAAGGTCGCAGATTTCTAGCGATTCCAGCAATTTTTTTGGCGCTGATGGTACTGTGGTAGATAACATTAAAACAACAACTTATTACGGAGATGGATCAACTAAAATCATCCCTGGTAAAACCACAGGCACTACAAGTAGCACCAGTAGGGACACATCTGACAAAACAATAACCGATAAGCGATACATTACAGATAAAACTGATACAAGAAAGTCTGTTACTGACTCAAAAAACTTTTACGGTACAGACGATTCAACAACAGATAAAACAACAAAAACTACTTATTACGTAGATGAGGACTACGTAGATACTAAAAAAATTCGCAATGAACAAACTACCAGCGACAATCGAAATTTTTATGGCCATGGCGTTGATTCCAGAGGTACAGTAGTTAAGAATGTCTACGATTCCAAAGCAACACAAAATACAATAGGCACGAAAGGTAGAGTAATAAAAGATAACACAATCGACTCGACTGATGTTATTTATTCGAACGACCGAAATTATGGAAAAACAGGATGGAATGGACAATTCACTTACGAAACTCCTGTAACACCAAAAAAGACCGACACTACTAAGGGACCAAAAGAGTCTCCAACTAAACGACAAGAATCACCAACTAGAAAAGGTCCAAAAGGTCCTACAACAACATTCACAACCGACAAAACCACGAAAGATACCAAAGGCGTTTCTAAGACTGGTATAATTGATACTACTACGTCAACAATTTTAACACGTGATGGGCGAAGACCTGATGGAAATCTTAGACCCGAAGACAGTATAAAACCAGGAGGGAAAAGGCCGCAAGGTGTACGACCTGGTGAAATTACATCGTATGATGGTACTGTTGTAGAACATTATCAAACAACGAGCGACTTTGTAGATTCAAAAACGACCGTTATCAAAGATTCCAAAACCATTGTTGATGACAAGTTCGTCACCGAATCACACACTATGCGTCATGATACACATGATGATCGACGAGATGGACCAAAGGATGGAAGACCTGGAAAGCCAACGGACTATAAAGAACCGGAGAAAGGACCACAAGATTCGTACAAACCATTTAAACCAGGACAAATTCAACCAAGAGATGGAAAATACCCCATCGTCGACGATTTCATGGCTTCAGAGCGTTACGAAACAGTAACCAACGTTAAAGATTCCAAATCTAGCATAGTACGCGATTCAAAAACATTTATAGACAACGAAAACGTCGTTGAATATTATGTTACGGAAGGTTCTGGCCCAAGACCTCAACGAGTTCCAAAACAACCAAGCGATGGAAAGCCAAAATATCCCATCACGGATTCTACAACTATCATCGAAAGTTACGATAACGTGACGAATTTAAAAGATAGTAAGACTACGGTTTTTAAGGATTCTAAAACTTTTGTGGATAAAACTAGTTCTGTAGAGCATTACACAACCTCAGAAACATATGACAGTAGCAAACCTAAAGGTCCAAAAGGACCTAGAGGTCCCAAGGACACTTCTGAAGATAAATCGATAGTACCAAAAGGCACCAAGCCCTCCGGTTTGTTCCCAAAAACCACATTCGATGAAGTCACAAATGTTGAAAATTTTTCTACCACTGACGTATCATCAACGGTTTTTAAAGATTCTAAAAAATTTGTTGATATAAAAACTACGTCTGAAAATTACTCTTTTACTGATGTAAAAGATGTAAACGATACCCGGATTGATAGAACGACCGACGTCAAGAAAATCGTGGATGTAGTAGACCGAGATGTGAAAAATACGTTTATTCAAGAAAACATCGTTGATATAAAGGACATCGTAAGTACACTAACTTGTTAATTTGCTTATGTATTACAAGGAACTTTTTATAGAATGAAGTCAAAGACGTAACCAACATCAAGCGTGTTGTGGATAACAAAGTCATAGTAAACGAAGTGGTTAGAAAAATTGTTGAAAAACCAGAAAAACCGAAGTTACCCAAAAAAGAGCAGTGCATTTGTGATATTTGTACTTGTGGGTAAGTAATTTTGTTTTTTATTTGATTTTAGCGTCATGGTGCCACTAAAGATGAATTCGTTCGCGCTTCTTAAGTTTTGCTTATTTAATTTGCATACTAATTAAGTTCTTCTGTAATAAATATTCAACAAAACAGTCCCAAAAAGTTAGTTAAAACCGTACAATAGATACCGATGCACGGGTTGTTAGTTTTACATAATAAAGGAACTATCACTTTGTTATACACCCATTCAAGGTCTAAAACATTAAGTGTAATTATTATTATAAAAAACGGTGATTATACGTAAAAATATATATGTTACGGATACTAAATAAAACTAGGTGACGTTACATAACTTGCACATTCCGTCCATATGACATTTTGCATCTACAAGCCGCTAAAAAACCATTTATAACAAATTAATTTAATAAAATTAGCAAGACATGACATCATCGACAAGAATATTATTCTTAGTTTCCAATACCACTTCCAAAGATACAACCTGTTTGGCGAGAACCGTACTCGTGACGTCGATTTATCTTCTTTTTTCTTCACGTTAGGAATATAAAAATTCAGCTAGATTTGCATAGAATGTGGCCATATGAACCCATTGTTAAACTCACGTACAAAACTTGGACGAAAGAGGTCAATATGCTTAATAAATTTTAAAACGTGAAATAATTTCCATATTTAAATACAAAATTACCGTTATGCTTTTTAATTAGAAAAACTACTTGTAAAGTTCGATTTTATAAAAGGTCCGTGGTATGTTTCAAATTTTCTGAAAATTATTTTAACAATTTAATTTATCCCTCAATAGTTTTCAAATAGGTAATCAAAGGCAACGTTCCATAAACTAATTAATCCCAATTGTAATTTCAAAAATTAAATAGTAATAGTATTAATTATCACAGCTTTTAATAATTGGATTTTTGTTAAAATAATAAAAGATTATAAATCAAAGCCTGGCGTCCGGCTGCAAATTATGTAGAACTTTAAACGAATCGTAAATTGGCGTTTCGTTCCTTCAGACACAATTTACAAATAAAAAAACAATGGTTTCAAAAACACAAAAAAGAAATAATAAATTTTCTTAATCTTACATGCGTGATTTTAAATCGAACTGTAGAAACAACCGCATATAATTCATAATTTTGTATTATTCACATAAAAATTAACAATTTTCAGCGCTTTTTAAAAGCAATGGTTTTTTGACGTATCTTGCATAATTTATCTATCGTATTTTCCATCAAAACTTGCTTAGTTACCATATATTTTATACATATATTGATATTGTTTGTTATATTACATGCTGTATTATTAAATTAATAACACATTTGTATTTTAACGTATAAAGCTTAGATTTTACCAGGGATGGGGAGCCGGAGGGAGTCGGGAGTCGAGAAGTCGGAGCTTTTTTGAGGAGTCGGGAGTCGGAAAAACGACCGACTCCCCGACTCTTTTTGGATTTAGTTTTTTTTTTTCGAGGATGAGAACATACAAAAACTTTAAAACAAAAACAAAATAACGATGTCGATTTTTTTAAAAAACGTAAACGGGAAGGATTAAAGTAACACTAACTAGTTTTGCCTGTGAACGTCCAATTTTTATATGCATAAAATACTTGACTCTGACTGGATAGGTTTATAGACAGCGCAAGAATACAAAACGCATGATTCGTGTGACACACGATATTACCTTTATTTGGAAGTTTTTAAGGCAAGGTATATAAAAATATGGTTCTAATGGCAAAAGTATTTTAAAGAGTCATTTTGTTTTGTTTAATTAACCCTAGTAAATAAGAAATAAATAGTTACAAAGTCAATGTATAACGAGGGGTGTTTTGCAGATGAGTTTTGTAATTGGCACGCATTTGCATAGTAGTGGAGACCATAATATTTTAATATTATTCCTTTTTATAAAATTACCAAAAATCTCCCGTATATTGAGCACAATGTTTGCTAAATTTTGCATGATACGCAAGAAAAAAAATATATCTTATCATTTCTGATGTCGAAAATAAACTACATCTGTTGTCATTTCTGTCAAATTTAAGTGTGAAAATGGAGCCAAATTTAATGTATTTTATTTATTGCGTACCAATTTCTGATTGTTATAATTCTTTCAGTTTTCAACAAATGTTTCATAACACAAAATGTTGAAAAGTTATGGTGCGTATTATAAACAAATTTTGGGCTAAATCAAGCATAAGTATTATATGCCAGAGTATAAAAAGAAATAGGATTCATTAAAAATATGTAACTTTGATAACATATTTTTTAAATTAAAATTTGCATGGTTATTATAAATTTATAAGTTCATCTCTTACATTTAACATTTAGCAGTCCTAGTAGGTATACGATTACAGTATTATATTACTTTTAGTAAAATACCAAATATAATGGAAGTCGCTTACAACGGGGGTCGGATACAACCTCACAAACCCGCGTTATATGATAACCGCGGTATAACAAAATTGTAAAAAATTTAATATTTTTATTTAAAAAAACTTAGTTTTTATCCATTATTTAGTAAACATACAAAAATAAACTCTGTTCACTATCATAAAATACACTTACAAACGATAAAAAATAACCGGCTTTCACTGTAGTAGGTAAATAAATACTAATTACGTTTTTTTTTTACAAAAGGAGTCGGGAGTCGGAGTCGGGTTTAAAAAATATCCATCCCTGGATTTTATATCAAAATCCTAATTTTTTTGAAGCATACGTTGCAACAGATATGATTTCTAAGTAGCTAAAGACGGATGGACATTTAAGACAGACAGATGTAGTTTTTAGTAAATTAATCATTAAAAATAGGCGGCAACCATTGATTACATGCAGATTTTGCAGATATTATATTAAAAAGGTACTTTTGAAACTGATTGTTGTCATTTGGTCACAGCGTTTGTCGGACAGTGTACGTAAATAAATTCGGGGTCGAAAAAAAAACTTTTACTTACTCATTAAACTTAGGTAAATGGTTTTTTTAATTTAATTTTTAATTTTATATAAAAAAAAACGTCGCCAGCGCGGGGTCATGTGCGGCACACACCCTGCACTTCTCTTTCCTCGGCTTTGCATTTGGGTTTAGTATTTGGTTATTATGTGAGGGTCTCTTTAAACAAACACAATCGGGTTAAGGTCTTTGATCAGCTTTTATTATGAAAGGTCATTTCTAGTTGACAAGTGCGCGAATAAGTAGTTACGTCATTTCCCATTATCAAGTCGGTCAAAAATAAAAGACAATCGTCTGCCTGCTTTAATAATTTACATACACTTAGAACACTGTTAAAAATGTGTTTAACAATGAAGCAAGCATTGAAGTTAAATATTTAAAAAAATATATATTTTAAACAACATCAAAACAAATTATGCGAATAAATCTGATTAATTAAGCAAATACATTTCATAAATATAAAAAAATAACTGTATTCTAGCAGGCTTAAACATTATTCCTTTTCGTTACAAATGTTTTTTTTTTGCTTTTATAAACTTTTCTAAACCACCAACGAATTGTTCTTTCGCTGTATTATTATATAAAAATAAACAGCCTGCTGCGCGTAGATACAACTACTTTTCAATTGATTATCAGTTATTTTTAAGACCAAAAAATAATATATCATTGTTTGGATTTTTAATTAAGACCACAAAAAGTAATAAAAAGGTATTATCTTAAATAAAAGGAATTTCGCGATAACCTTTTAAACATATTGTTCAAAACCAGCCAATTTAAAAAGTTGATGTTAAAATTATTTTAATAGCAATAATTGCTTTTAGAAATGTAAAAACGTCTAGTAATGTACTTTGTTTTCATAAGTATAATTTTTTACAACAATTTATAAAAATATTGTAGCATTTTTGACAACGGCCTGTTTTATATTGCTGTGCGTTACGTAAGAGATAAAGATATTAGGTCTAAAATATAGATACGAATAGAACGCTTGTAAATATGTTTATTAGCAAAATAACAACATACAAGGCTAACCTATCTATAAAAATTTACTAGAAAAAGTTTGTGGCAACCATTTGCAGTAAATTTACCAACAAATAAGTTTCATTCATTCATTCAATAAACGATTGGATTTTATATTCCAAAATTGTTTGTAAGATTTTACATTTAAAAATATTAATGAATTAATGACGTGAAAATATTAAAAATTGTACACATAAATTTGTTTCCAGATCAATAAGGACATTTTTTTATCAAATGTTTAAACGTACCTACATATCTGTTTGAAGAACGAAAGAAATCTCTATTTACATTTATAAAAATATATCTTATCTCTTGGCATATTTTGTTATCGAGCATAAAAACATTCGTGTACGATACTTATCTGTTTGCACTTTTAATAACCTCTTAAAAATGTTTAAATCGATTAAGAGAATCTTAAATTCAAACATATAGAGTTAATGCTATTCACTTTTTACAAAATGGCTACAAACTTAAGCTTTTTAATAAAAATAGTAACCTTCGAAAACACTAACAGAACTGAAGCATGGAAAGCATTATTGAAGTTGGTTAATCTGAATATCATTTTTATTTATGCTCGAACTCTCGGGAAAAAAATAAAATGCAATTAAAAAAAACACAGAGCAAATACTCCTTAGGTACATGTTGAAAAATAAATTACTTTCCACTAAACCTTTTAAGGAAAAGAAATAGCAGATCCAAAATCGACAATGATATTTTGTAAATTCACTAACGTTTAGATTAGTAAACAAGTTTCTAGGACTTATAGGGCAGAAAAGGCAAAAAAAATACAAAACCATAACGCACATTAATCATTAAACTTTTTTTTATTAATAATACTTCTTTACAAATCCGTATTGTATTATTTTTCTAATGAATGGAAGTTATTTTAGCAAAGAATAAATTTCTACATTGATAGTTTGATTCATAACTGGTTTTATCGATAAAAGTGCAATTCTTATGTTATTTGGGTTAATACTTCTAATTTTAAGTTAATTTCAGAATACAAACGTTTTGCAATATATAATATAGGTGTATATAATTCGTCAAAGCGTTAAATAGGTAATATATTTCAAGCTGCTTCGCCTTTACAAGCAGGAACGATATTGTAAATAGCTATAATTACATTTTCTTCAAATTATGACTTTTAAGAGTGTAGCTTGATTTTTGTCTGGAACAACGAAACAAAATATTTGGCTAGCATGTGATAAAATTCGACAAGTTTATCGATTTAACTGTAATGAATTGGTTCAACCTTTCTATAATTAATTGTTGGTATTTTATTACACCAATAGTGCTGACAGCTCGATTTGGTACAATATTTAAAAGGTTCTAGTCGGTTATCGGTAAACAAAATGCACCTGCATACTAAATCAACTGCAATATTACCATAAACAATTGGGACATAAACCTAATTACTTATTTTGTAAATGTTAAAGGCCTAATACCATAAATGGTATATTTCGAAAGCGATGGCCGTCCAGGATCATGCGTTATCCTTGCAAACGGTCATCGAAAAGAATAGAAGATGCAAGCCACATTAAAGGATGACCTCGCTATATCCGTCCAAAAATTCGGTTGTTAGTTCAGGAAACGGCAATTATTATTTCATTATGCATGTAATAACCGTCCGATTACGTAACATTGTAACGCAATAAAATGTTGCCAAATAATATTACCTATGACACGCGCAGAGGTTGGCAAAAAGTAAGTAGACAGCCGGTTTAAGTACTCATTAAACTGCCTTTAAATGAACTCGACTTACTGTCTTTTTGTGTCATTGTCGTTCAGAAAAAAAAAACAAATTAAGTTGTCTGCATTTTTTATTTCTTACACGCTTTGTAAAACGTTTAAACTCTTGTATATTTCAATGTATTACATTTACGTACTTATACCGGGTGATTACGTTTGCATGTCGCACCCCTATAACTTTGATATATTAAGAGGCTAATAAACCTTTTATTTTTGTAAATCGTGGAAAATATTCTATCGAATAACGTTCAAATGTTTTTCTACGATAAAATATGCCAGGCTGCTGATAATCAACTTTTTTTTGAAATTACATGGTGTCCTTTTTAATTGATTATGATAGAGATTCTTGATTCTAATCCGGTAGTATTAAAAAAATAATACATAGGAAAGTGTCCAAGAAAAATTAGTTTAAAAGTTATTCATTATTTTTTACAAAATCGTTGTATTTGACCAACCAAAATACGATCGCTGGAGTAACTGACGGTTCATAACGTGTCCAATTATGTTTGACTGTTTTTCGATGAAATATCATTATTTTGTGAGTATTAAATTGAAAATGGACTTTCTGTCAATTTGCTTCTGTTAATGTGTAATTCTGTAATTAAAGCGTATCAATTTAATGCTGTGTCTATATCAAAATTATAAACTAACAATAAATTTTTGGATTGACACAAATGGACCATATTATTATTATCCATCTCTTAAATTACCAGACTTATCTTTGCTTAATCATTTTACGGTATTTCATTTAAAATTAATTAAAATCGAATCTGATTAAAAAAATTAAGAACCAAATGCACTATGAAAAATTTAAACAGTAACTTATTAGCAGAGCCATACATGACTGACTATAAGTGGCAATTATATATTTAAAAAATGGATAGTATTTAAACCATTATTGTTAAATATATTATTACAATATTTATGAGAGACTGGAATCATCTTTTTAAATTCAGTTTGTTTAGTTGGTTCATTTTAATATTTATAGTTATTTAAAAAATTTGCGTAATTATAAACAACTTTTACGGATCCAATATTTTATACTTCTAAGCACTAAAAACGAATTTTAAAAATTTTTACTTTTTTTAAATTTTATATAACTATTAAGCATTACATACATAATGCATACATCAGAAACAAATTAAGAAGTTTAAATATGTTCAGTCAACTATAATTGCCATTGAAAAAAAAAACAATTTGTCTTATAACTTTAAGCTTCTACATAAAAAAATGAAAATGGAAATCTTTAATAAATTAATCGATATCTTAAATAATAACCGATATACAGGGTGAGTCACGACGGACGCGTCGGAGTTTTATGGCAAAACGCTTTATATTTTCCAATTTCTGTCGCTGTTACATTATGTAAGTCAATAAGGGCTACATTTTAAAAATATTTTTAAACATACAGGGTGCTCCAAAAGAGTGTGGCATATCAAAGTTATACTTTTTCTTATGGAACACCCTGTATATTTTTGCATTTTTGGATTCCTCTTTAAATTTAATTTAAAAAATGTATAAGGTCATATGGGTCTAAAGTCAACCGTTCTCGTGGTAATCGCAATTTCATGAAAATTCAGTATTTTCAAAAATTTTCAACATTTAAAAACTTTGAGAAGTCTGAACAAATTCGCTTGGAGTTAAGATTGACAATAGATTATGTAACACTTTGCACCACCTACATTTTTAAAATATTATACAGGGCGTTTTTTACGCTTGGTCAAACTTGTGAAACTTTAAACATCGATAACTCATTTTTTTTAAATACAACCCCTTATATTTTTTTACACCGTCTTATAGAAAATTTAATTCTTTTTCGAAAACATTAATACTGTTTTATACCTAAAATTGATATTTTCCGAGATATCGCGATTTTATTGTTAATTATTAGGTCAAAGTACTATTTTCGAGTAGGCTATGAAGGTAGACAGCGGTAATTTGAAACAATTGAAAGAAAGAACAAGAAAGGTTTAGTTTTATCTTTTGCCTACGCATTTTTGAAATTTTTTTATAATGAAGAGCAATCTCACGTTTAAATCGAGATTTCTTAAAATTATTTATGCATTTATTTATTGGACCAGTATGATAAGATGATTACTAAATCCTATAAACCATTTTTTTGTATGTTTATAATACGACACTCTGTTCTACCAAAATGTCTTTGCTTAAATTCTGGTTCCACGCATTTTGCAAACATTGTGTTTTATACAGTGTGCACAATGTTTAATATAAGTAAGTGTTTATGGTGTGTTAACTAAAATATAAATACAGAAAATATTTCAAATTGGGAACGTAGTAACTTCAATTGAACATTTATAAAAATATTTCTAGTGATAACTAAAATGTAATAATAATTCAAAAACAAAATTTAACAGCCGATTACAATAAATGTTCAACATGACGACCATCCTCTTGAATACACATTGTGATCCTCTTTTCAAGTGAACGCCTTACATTACGCAACATATTAGGAGTGATTGTCTCAAAAGTTTTTGAATTATTATTACATACATTTTAGTTATCACTGGAAATATTTTTATAAATGTACAATTAAAGTTACTACGGTCCCAATTTGAAATAATTTTTGTGTATTTATATTTTAGTTAAGACACCATAAACACTTACCTTCATTAAACATTGTGCACACTGTATAAAACATAATGTTTGCAAAATGCGTGGAACCAGAAGTTAAGCAAAGACATTTTGGTAGAACCGAGAGTCGTATCATACAAAAAAAATAGTTTATATAATTTACTAATCATCTTATCATACTGGTCCAATAAATAAATGCATAAATAATTGTAAGAAATCTCGATTTAAACGTGAGATTCCTCTTCACTATAAAAAATGTTAAAAATGCGTAGGCAAAAGATAAAACTAAACCTCTCTTGTTTTTTCGTTCAATTGTTTCAAATTACCGCTGTCTACTTTCGTAGCCTACTCGAAAATATTACATTGCCCTAATAATTAACAACAAAATCGCGATATCTCGGAAAATATCAATTTTAGGTATAAAACAGTATTAATGTTTTCGAAAGAGAATTAAATTTTCTATAAGACGGTGTAAAAAAATATAAGGGGTTGTATTTAAAAAAAATGAGTTATCGATGTTTAAAGTTTCACAACTTTGACCAAGCGTAAAAAACGCCCTGTATAATATTTTAAAAATGTAGGTGGTGCAAAGTGTTACATAATCTATTGTCAATCTTATCTCCAAGCGAATTTCTTCAGACTTCTCAAAGTTTTTAAATGTTGAAAATTTTTGAAAATACTGTATTTTCATGAAAATGCGATTTTCACGAGAACGGTTAACTTTAGACCCATATGACCTTTTACATTTTTTTAATTAAATTTAAAGAGGAATCCAAAAATGCAAAAATATACAGGGTGTTCCATAAGAAAAAGTATAACTTTGATATGCCACTCTTTTATGGAGCACCCTGTATATTTGAAAATATTTTTAAAATGTAGCCCTTATTGACTTACATAATGTAACAGCGACAGAAATTGGAAAGTATAAAGCGTTTCGCCATAAAATTCCGACGCGTCCGTCGTGACTCACCCTGTATAACATATTAACATGACCAAAAAATACTTGTACGGCATTAAAAACTTAGCATGGTAAAAATTTGGTAAATCGTTCAAAATGTATTTAGAACACCTGCATAATTTTGGTAATACCAATATTTCTTTATTTTTACAGCAATACGATATACCCATGTAATTATAACGAATTTCAACCACTCGGTACATAAAAATTATTAATTATATTATTTGCAAAATTATGTTGACTGTGACTAAATCGTCAAAAAGAAGTGCAATTAAAATTAAGTTTTTAAAAACCTGCAAATAAGAAGCATTAAAAAAATTATTATTCGCTCAGACAAAACTGTATTTTTTCTTATTTAGTGCATTTGGAGGTTGTGATACAAAATTTTTATTACATATTGTTTATTTAGAACCGCTTTCTTGATTTACTCGTGGAAATTGCACAGGTGTACAGTATGTGCTTAGTCGCAATGTTGTTTTTTTAAGCCTACTTTCTAAGAGCGTCAAGATTCCTCTATAATTAACCTAGCTTTCATTGACAAAAATTTTAAGTGCTGAAGTCTTTAATTGCATTAAAAAACTAGATCACATATTTTATTTTTATTTTTTAAATATTAGCAAGTATCACAGCTATTCCATGTTTCGAAATGTATCTAGATCAAATTATAAAAAACCACAATAAGAAAAATATAGTGCTCCCATCAGATAACTTTTTTCAGGTTTTTTAATTTCTCATGGCAGTCGGACAAAAGTCGGAATTTTGTTTATTTACCCAACAACCGCATTTTTTTGTTTAAATTAGTATACTAAGTGGTACTAAGTGGTAATATATCTGACCGTTCACAAAAGTTTTTAAATTAAAATTTGGGTAATTATCAACTTATTTTTATTTTCCAACGTGTGAATAACTTGAAATGCATGTTGAAAATAAATTTATGGTCACTTATAAGAATGATAATTCAAGTCGCGAAAATTTCCATTATCTGTAAAACATTTGAAAATTGGAAGATACCTACTTACATGTGGCAAATGTTAAAGTAACGCTAATGAGGTACACTCCTGCTTAAACATGCATCGTAAAGATAATTATGTCGTTATTAATTCTATAAAAAAATAAAATTTGAACTCTTCTAAAAATGTATGTTGCCCTTAACATAACGTGTACCTATTTATGGAAAAAAAGTCCTTAAGAATCATAAACTTAAATTAACATATGAGCGATTTATTTTAAATAGCTCTTACAGAACCAGGCCGATTAATATGTTGAATTTTATTCAAAATGGCTGTCTTGAGAAATTTGATTGAAAAATATTCACACTTAATTAATTTTAAATTCATAGGCTCGATAAAAACTTTTATGTTTACCCTATTAATGTATTTTAAATGCAGTAGTTTTTAAAACATTATATTTTGCATATTATAGAATTTGAGGAATAAATTCATATATTAATTTAATGCGACAATAAGACGGCAAGTTAACTAAAATTAACAGCAATTGAATAGAAGTTACAACAAAATTTTATTAAAACTAAACAACCTATCAACGCTTAAGTTCCCACATAAATTTATAATTACAAAACTTGGTCCGCTAACAATAAGCCCGAATATCGAACCGTGTAAATATTTTTACAGCTAATCCTACAAAAGTTTCATTAATACGCGTTCCAAAATACATTGTGTTAAAATATTTATGTGAACACCTTTTAATTAGATTTCAATATAGCGTAAAATAAGGTAACAATCCGATTTTTGTTTTTCACGTAAGGTTTCGTATTAACGCATTTGTCAATTTTTGACACAAAATCTTTATTATTTAGTAGTTGTACACATTCAGGAAAAACTTTAATTCCGCTAGGAATTCAGGTCGGGTATTTTGCGATTTTATCACCTTCTTACAAGAACAGAACTTACTTTTTTTCTATTTAGGAAAGAATACGCGACATAATTTTTTTATAATGAGCCAAGTCTTATTCAAATAAATTTTATGAGTTATTTAAAAATCACGTTTTATGCTAGACAGGTCCGAGAATGTCTACTAATACTTTACTTTTTTTTTTAAAGAAATATTAGCAAAAGTATTAAAATGTTCTCGTGGCTGTAGAGATAAGAAAATTTACAATCTAATCTAAGCATTACACCATAACAGTGTCATTTGAAAAAGTTGAATACCGTCATTTTTATACACTTCAAAATTTCAAATATATTTTTATGTCATTTAAGCTTTTGCTATTATTTAATGTTAGGATTAACGAGTAAATCAAGGTATTAATGATGTGAGAGACATCCAGATACCCTGTATAGATTATGAAATTAATTTAAACTTTGATGACAGGTAATAGCCATTACATTAAACAACTCATATAATAAAAATTTATTGCTCATTCTTGCAGTTTTACCTCCAACATTTGTATTTGTTATTGTAACGGGCAAAAGCCGCAAGTGCCCATACTTTACAATTGTCTCAAAAAAAATAATTATGGATGTTTTAACGAAAATAGCGCCTACAAGAAAACTTTAAGCATAAACAAAAACGAATCGACCTAGGAAAATTCATAATTTCCTTCCGATTCGGCTTAAAAAGTTGCATAGGCAAAGTTTTTACACGGACGGAAACGAAATTTAAAATAAACAATATTCTTAATATTTTTCAGTGTAGTGCATAAATGAAAGGAGTCAGAAGTCAAGAGTCGGGAGTCGTTTATTTTTCCAACTCCACATCCCTGCATTAAACCACTAAGCAACGGAGTAAAAATTGTGTTAAATTAGCCCTTTATCTAAAAGACCCCTTAAAGTTATTTATGCAAAAATAAGCCCCTAAAAATGTCCCTAGACTTCCCATTTAAACGCATTATAAAAAAACAACTCTAAACTGTTGTAAAAATAACCTATTAATTCCATCACCAACTCGGTGTCAAATTATGGATGCTCTTCACTAACAATATATTTCATTTAATTAAATACAATAAACGTTCAAAAACATTTGGCCAATGATTATTCGCCAACTAGTATACAGTTTGAACTTTTTGTTCGCCCAAGTTGCGGTTTAATTGTTGTGTTTTCAAACAGCAAGGAAGTGTAAATGTTTTTTATTTCGCGAACATCCTACATTCATTGTACTTAACAGTTTGACATCCCTAAAACTGCTCGCAAATCTTTAATCACACTTTCTCCTACTTTGAATTGATTACAATACTTGTTGTACCATATGACCAAATACGTACAGGACTCAGCACTTTCGCTTTCATATACTTAAGAAATTTATTTCTGCCTTGTACCTGCTTCGAATCTATTACCTCCATGTGCCATATAAGACTCTCCTACTCACATGCAGATCAAACAACCTACGTGCAACTAGCAAATACACATAAACCTAAAATGATTCTGCGAAACTTAGCAACGGTAAACACGAAGGCGATAGGGATAGCTTAGGCTGGAGTCAACATTCTTTAAATGGAAAGACATAAGGTGACCTCAGAGGCGGCCACATGATGGCCCAGCTAAAATACATCCACGTAGCAGCGTTAAGTACATTATTCACGCAGAACGGATAGCATTATATAAGCTCTGTGTATGAGCGAGAAAGACGTGGAATATTTTAACAGCGAAGGCGAACTTCACAGTGTATATGGTATAGATTATATTTCTATATGAACGACATGGTTTCCATGGCCTACATTATAGAATAAAAATTAACACCGTCTGCATTTTAAATCATCTCTAGCTGCTAATATGTCCATATAAAATATGTAGTCCCTATAAAAAATGAGTTCACTCAATACAACACGAGTCAACATTCATGTCAGAAAAACAAAAACGAGTTGAGCGCAGCACTAGTTAATTTTGATTTTTTTTAAAAACGCGCTTAATTAAGATTGCCTCACTCTTTCATTATCAGCTACTGTACAGAATTAAAGCAAATAATGCTAAAAAAATTAAATATTTTACAAAGGAAATTTGATTGAAACGAAGAGTTTTCCGCGCAAAGAGTTAATATCAGAGCACTTGATATCGTACGGTGCGATCCGTTCTGCTGGTTTATTTTTCTGAAAGACATAATTAATCAGAACTAATTACCTATGCAATTATAGCGGTAGGCAGGAAGTTTTAATTTCGTTTACAATTCAAAGGTAGGAAGGAGTGCGCATATTAGAACAATGAGAGAATAGTTAATAATACGACTTTTAAAGCAATAAATATTAAAGATTTTTTTCTGTTGACGTTGTGTGGTCAAAGGCAACATAGGAAATTAGCAAGTGCATTCATTCCCTGACGTAATATTTCTATGAAAGATTATGTATCATAAATGATGTGTTAACAGCGTTAATAAGAATGCTCTTATTATGTTACATAACAATGCTGTCAATGGCAAATCTATACGTTAAGTTAGGAAACTACGTGTGAGGCGTGGTCAGTGTTCGAGTGAAATCCATGAAATTAACAATTCACATTTATGTTTAAAAAAAATGTTGTTTGCATATTTTAACTGCAAAACTAATTAAATGTTTAACAAAGAAGTTAAATGAACTTGTCTTAACCTGATTTATTACAGACCGATAATTACACCTACATCAAATAAGCTTGCAAATATGTTATAGCGTAAAAAACATATTATTTGTAGTATATACATATATTGGATGTGACAGCGGTCTCAGAATCTTTAGTAGATGTTTTGTAATTATTTTTATACGAGGGTGTTGTTTAGTCTTAAATTATTTTCGCCCACAAAGTAGTTCCACACAAAGACGGCAGTTTTTGGTAACGTTTTTGTAGATTTATTTATTGCTTTTTAAATGTTCATTAAAACAAAATAGGGATGTTTTTAGTTGGGACAGATAATGATCGAATTATTAATTAAAATACGGATGTTAACATTTAAATCAGTTTTATTGTTATTGTAACGTACATAATTTGTCACGGAGCTTAGGACCAATGTAAAGTTGTTTGAATTTCTAATGACCAATGAAAATGAACTTTAATAGTGTTTTATCTGCTGATTTCGTATGAAACAAGTAAATTTGACCTTTAATTTAAATATTTGTATTTTTGAGTCGTATTGGCTTCTCACGTAATTTTTTTTTTCTTAATTATAGTTACATTACCTTACGAAAGAGCGAAAAAAGATGTGTATAATAGCATAATAAAAAAAACTCGTTTGTAATGAACGATGTCCCATACTTGCGCGCGTAATTTTAATGTAATGCTTAAATTTAATTTGAGAGTATATAAAAAGTGACATGAATTTTCTGTTGTTATTTATAATAATAATTTATTGCCATTAATGCTGATAATTTAATTAAAATTTTAGCCAACTTATGAATGTAAATTTTAACAGGGTTCAAAACAAGTGTAAAACTAGTGCTGATAATATTTACACTAAAATTATACAAAAACTATAATTAGCTCTGGTCAAAGTTTAAATAAAGTAAATCACCCGCCTACTTAGCTGAGCAATAAAATAAAACCCAATAAAACTCCTAATTTAGTTTAAATGTAGCTAAAAATCTAGTTAGCGAAGGAAGTTGCCATTTTTTCTTATTATGACGCCCACCTTGTAATGGAGAAATAACTTGGGCAATTTTTCAATTACAACCAATCATTCAAGAATTCACAAGGTAGTTTAGAAATAATTGTAATTTCTAAATTGAGCGTAGCTTTAAAACTATAAATTTATACACGTCTCTGTTTTTGCTTAACAACTGCATTGAGAGAT
Organism: Elmis aenea; assembly: GCA_947652605.1. Classification (NCBI taxonomy): domain Eukaryota; kingdom Metazoa; phylum Arthropoda; class Insecta; order Coleoptera; family Elmidae; genus Elmis; species Elmis aenea. The sequence goes on along the minus strand of OX393578.1, from coordinate 31,495,698 downwards.
TCCTTACGTGATGAGAAATTAAAGGTAATTATAGAATGATTACAAGCAAATTAATTGAGAATTTGTATACTGTACAACTAATGAATACGGCGAGTTAACTTCTACAGCAAGTTTAGTTTGGTTTAACAGGAATATTTTTATGATTCGCGTAAAAACTTGAAGTAGATTCAATGACTTAACATTTTATATTAAGATCTATTACTTTCTCCATACTAGATTAAATTATTAATCGCAAATGATTGGCTATAACTTTTAAGTGAGCATGTACTATAAAACAATTTTTTGTACAAAATTGCCAGCGTGTCAGTGAAAATCTAGTTGACATAGATTTTTTAATTTTATAATTTCTAGGTGAAGTTTTGTGTAAATTTTTAATTAATCAATTTTAATTCTGCGCAGGTTGCTTCATATTTTTGGCATTAACATCAGATTTTACTGCAAAACAAAACATCTTTTTTCATTCTGCGCAAACGTTTCGTTAAAAGGTCGTAATGGAGCGTCTGATTTTGTTTATTTAGGTAATTTAAATTTTACGATAACTTTAGGAGTTAAAAAAAGATTTCATCCTTAAAACTGTAACATTTTGAACAATATTTAGAAAACAAATTAAGCTAACCAATATCTACAGTTACAAATAACATTATCGTAAAAATGACTTTTTACCAGATGTTTAAACTTTTAAGACTTCCAGGTGCGATTTTCTCCAAATTTTAAATTGCAACCACAATTTATTTGGGATAGTTAATCTAACATTATATAAACTATCATTTATAAATTTAGTTGTGTATGAAAACAAGTGACATATCAATTTAAAAAACTATGAATTCCTTCATTAAACGAAAAATTGTCATTAATCAATCGAATTTATAAAATTTTACACAAATTACAAATTTTACTTGTGAGTCTTCGATTTCAAAACTCAATATTATTAATTTTTCTATAAGCATCCAGGCCTACTTAGAGATCATTTGGTACTATAAATGTATCTCATATATGTGTCAATTAATAATGAGGTAATGAAACTAATTAACTTTGCGTGTAGCATTTCACCCAGTGTAACTTTTATACCTATCTACTGTAAAACACGATTACAGCCAGTAACTCGATGCACTCACGTCATGTATAAAGAAACTTAATTATATGTATTTATGTAGCAAACAGTAGTTGATATTATACATCAAGTTTAGCGCAATGTTGTCTATATACGGTTCACTTTATTTTGCCGGCACGTACATGTATTCATATCAGGCAATTTAAATGTGCTATTAGATTCATGGAATGTTAGATGCTCCTTTGCGCCCAAAATATCTCTTACACAATTCTTGATTCAATTCAATTTACGTAATGCGAAAGAAAACGTACCAATGTCTTAATAAAACTAAATTGGGTGGTTTACACGTTTCTGGGGTCTCATTAGAATAAAAGTTATATTTTGAAAAACATTCCATGTAGTACCAATAATTCCTATAGTATCAAAAGTAATGTTTTCAAAATTCTAGGAAGATATTTCAATAGTCGTTATAAGTTCAAATGATTATTTTTAATTTATCGTGACATGTTTGATCGCTTTTCCTCACCATCACCATTTGATTCTAGTTATAAGTAAGCCGTGCAATTTAAATTTTGTTTGCGATTAAAAAAATAACGATACCCATGCAAATCCAACAGAGTTAACCACATAATACACCGGACGGAGATTTTCGCAACTGATGATGCAAAAACATTATACAGGGTGTCCCAATTATGCACCGCCAAAAAGTAGGTGCATATTCCTGAGTGAAAATGATGACCATTTGTCAAATATTTTGTTATCCGAAAATGCTTCCTTTCAAAGTTAAAGACCTCCAAAGTCGCAAGAAAAAAAAATCAAAAAATCGATTACGTCCTAGCCGTTTAAGCTAGAGCTATCAAACTTGGCCGAAATGTTTAGGTGTTTCCTATTGACTTTGTGGGATAATTAGAAAGAAAACACGTAATTGGAAGTATGATTTATAGTCAGGTCATCCGCTTAATTATGAACAAGCCTTAAAGCCTAGTTTTCATTGGTAGAGTTAGTAGTAGAGTGTACTAGCATACTATTTATCCAAACTACTCTACTCTACCGGATTTGGTAGAGTACCCGTTCACACGCAAATGTAAAATTATGTGATAGTCTGATAGAAAACTTTGAGACATTGCTAGAGAACAGTACACTCGACTATACCGAATCTGTCCAAACCTGTTTTCATTAGTATAGTGCCGGTAGATTACAGTAAAAATTGGTGGTGGGAGAAGGCGAGTGGTAGAGTTACTATCCCACCGTGCTAGCTTACTCTACTCTACCAAGATCTCGTACTTTACTCTACCAATCGCGTTTACATTGGTAGAGTTGCAAGGATAGTTAGTACTTGCCAAGCTACTCTACCGCTAACTCTACTAATGAAAACTAGGCTTAAGTCAAGCATGACATTAGCCAACTAAGTTTAGTAAAAAAAATATTTTAGGTGTATAAACAGAGTTTGTCGATGCACTTTAGCGCTAATTTTCTCGAAAACGGCTACGTTTATAGCAAAAAACAAAGAGGGACGAATTTTTTCCTCTTAAGTCGTACTTTCTTATGGACGAATTACATTTTCAATTTTATTCCAGAGAAAAAAATTTTGAAGATGGTAAGCGGATGACCTGACTATAAATCATACTTCCAATTACGTGTTTTCTTTCACATTATCCCACAAAGTCAATGGGAAACACCTAAACATTTCGGCCAAGTTTGATAACTCTAGCTTAAACGGCTAGGACGTAATCGATTTTTTGATTTTTTTTTCTTGCAACTTTGGAGGTCTCTAACTTTGAAAGGAAGCATTTTCGGATAACAAAATATTTGACAAATGGTCATCATTTTCACTCAGGAATATGCACCTACTTTTTGGCGGTGTATAATTGGGACACCCTGTATAAATTTTATCTAATGAAACTGGTATGTTTTGCGATGTAAAAAAGACGTCTAATATTTTTCATAATTTTACAATATTATCAAAAATTTTACAAGAATTGCATTTTAAAATAAATATTAGCACTGTTTATTCGAGCCATGAGTGATTTTTTTTTAAATACTGACCCAGTAGCGTAGCAAGGGGGAGCGGGGGGTGCGGTCCGCCCCGGGCGGCACTTTTTTTGGGGCGGCACTTTTAGTCTACCCAAATGGGGTAAAAATGAAAATCTCGGAGTAATGAAGGAACAGTAGATATAATAATCAGTACCGGCGCTACGTGGCCCTATTCAAAAGAATTAATTTTAAAAAAAGGAATTCGTGTCTAAGTTAGGTGATAAAACGGGCTACTTGACCTTGCTTTACTGAAAACTCGCCCCCGTGTAACGACAGAAATTCCAAGTACCTAATAAAATTTATGATAGGGTACCACCCATTCAATAAAATTATGAAACAATTCATTTATTTTAGGCATTAAATTCTATGCAGTTTTAAACTCTATTGTAACAAGGATTTTTCACCCTTATTAGAAATAATTTCGTGGGAGTGGGGAGATCTGATTTAAGAAAATAAAAATCAAAAAAGGTTCTACCGTAAAACTGTAATTTTGGAAGATGTTAAAGCATTCTACATTATCTAACTTTGCATTAACATTAAAACACGTTTGAACGTCTAAAATTAAAAAAAAATCGCCTGTGGCGCATTTTTTTTCACCGCCTCTTTTTTGTGTCGATCTCTGCTTGCTTTTGGAAAAATCAAAAGTTAGTAACGGTTATTTATAGGGGCGGCAAATTCAGGGACCGCCCCGGGCGGCATAAACTCTAGCTACGTCACTATACTGACTAGGGTTTATACAAAAACCGACTTTTGAAAAACCGGTTTTCGAATACCAGTTTTTCCAAAAAAACCGGTTAAAACCGGTTTTCGAATAGTTTTAAAAAAACAATTAAAACGTAATAAAATAATTTATATTTCATAATTTTATAAAATATAAAACAAATTTCAAATAAAACCAAATAATAAGATAGCAAATAAAAATAAAATTCTAAACTTCCAACAAACCATAAATAGCATTTTTTTAATTTGCTTTTTTTTTAGAAAACATGATTTTAAAAACACAAAACATTTACGGAATCATGACTTAATCTGGTTCGTATTTGAGATACAAAATTACCAGATACAGAAAACACTGGTTCGCTGACTATTGAGCTGAGTCTTACTGTTTTTAAAGCTTCAAACAGTGTGCCTAAATTCTTTATTCTTTTATTAGTTGATTCAAATACTGCAAATTCTGCCTTTAATGAAAAAAACAATGTCTTGAAAGAAGAGATGGAGAAATCAATTCTTAGATTTATCGAGGAACCTTTAACAAAAACAGCAAATCCAAAAACCCTTAATAATATCTTCATCTTCATCGAAATTTGTTTCCAATTTTATAGCAGAATTTGGGTAAATTCTAGATAATATTTTTTCCGATAACTTGACTATATCCATCGGTTCTTAAAGCCAGCGGAAATACGTTTGATTTTTTTGTAACAATGTTTTTTGGATTTTGCAAATGAAGCAGAAGTGTACAGATTTTTATGTAGATATTTATTTTTTACTTGTTAAATCTAGGCTTAAAAACCGGTTTTTTAGTTAAAAAAACCGGTTTTTCGAATACATAATTTTTTTCAAAAAAACCGGTTTTTCAAAACCGATTTTTAAAAACCGACAAACCCTAGTACTGACCTAACTTTTTTATAACATATCTTGTTTTTTTATAATGCAAAATCTTTTGCTTTAATTAATTCGTCTGACCGGAAGTTCATTTATATTAATATGCAAGGAAGTGTCATTTGAGTCAAAATTCCTGCGCTGATGAAACTGAACAAATTCTTTTGGGAATGACTAATCAGCATGTAGAAAAAGTAAAGATTTATATATTTCCGAAACATTTAAAAACTTTTTTTAATACACCAACAGACATTGTACTGATTTTCCTTTTTAATGTTTAATTTTTTGCATTAAAACTTCGTGTTTAAAAACATTATACAAATTTTAAGGTTTTAAAACTCAACTGCGTTAAACTTCACTGAAATGATAAAAGTTTTTAAAATTTAGTTCATAATCTGAAAATTAATCGGTAAATCAGCCATTTTTAATAGTTTTATAGCTAAATAATATGTCCTTAGTTCAATTAATTAATTTATGTCGTATTTGTGATTACTAACATAAGTCAAGTTGAATCTCTTTTTAAAAGAATTACGTAAAAAAAAAATAATATCAATTCATTTTGAAAACTTGGTCGCAGTAATTTTAGTCAAAACCAACATTTTTAAAAGTTATAGATCCACACATTATCTATTTAAGTAAATATATTTTTCTTAACCGTGTATTAGGACACAAAAAAGAAGAAAACCTTTTTTTTGCAAAACTAAAAATGAATTAACTCACGTGATCGTAATTTTATTTTTTTAAATTTTACGTTTAGGAATGTACGTCCATCAGTTCTTGAACATGTGTCACCGCGACCTTAGTCAAGTACACGATTTTATTTTATGAAAATTCTCTTGCCATAACTGTTACATCGTTAGTTATGGGAACTAACGTCCGGTACTTTTTCTTTGTATAATTTACATACAATCGTAGATGCTTCACATTGAAAACATTACTCTTTATGTTGTAGCAAATCTAGTCAATTATTAAATACGACTGTATATGTTTTCTTCAAGTGCATTTTCGTTCACTTTGCTAATTTGATGATTAAATTCGAATTGCTAACTAAGATCGCCCACTTGTTACCCCACGGATGACTAAGATTGTTAATATATCACTCGCCTGCACGTCTTGTTCCCAATAAATAATTAGTCAAAAGTGCATTAGCATATCGTCAATGGTCCTAAATTGCTCTCAATGACTTCATAGAAATTCATATCTGCAATATGTAGGAGTGATTTGTGCAAAAAATAGTAACATTCCAAAAAAAAAAAAATTTTGCAGAGAAAGAACTGTACAGGGTTATGATATTTTTCGGATTGGATGAAAATATTAAGGCTGCAATGCGACTTCCGGTTCAACAGAAAACGGACCCAAACTTTGAAATTTTAAATAGAACACTCTGTATATTTTCACATTTTTGGATTCCTCTCAAAATTTTCTTTCAAAAATGTTCAAGCTTATATGGGTCTAAAGTCAACCGTTTTCGTAAAATTTACATTTTTATGAATATTTTGAGCGACAGCACTTTCAATTTTTTTAACATTCAAGTTATTTAAAAAGGCAGTAGAATTTCGTTTGAAAGTTAGATTGACAATAATTTAATTAACATTTTTAAAATATTATACACGGTGTTTTTTACGCTTGGTCAAACTCGTGAAACTTTAAACATCGATAACTCAATTTTCTTAAGTACAACACTCTATTTGTTTTTACATAGTCTCGTAGAAAATTTGATTTTTAAAAACATTAAGGGTGTTTCATGCCTAAACCTGATATTTTTCGAGATATCGCGATTTGATTGATAATTATTATGGCAACGTAATATTTTCGAGTAGGCTATGAAGGTAGACAGCGGTTATTTTAAAACAATTGAAAGATAAAAACAAGGAAGTTGTAATATTATCTTCCTCGCTTATTTTCGACATTTCTAATAATGTAGATTTAATTTTACCATTTTTACGTTTAAATTGGGGTTTCTTAAAATTATGCATTTATTCTTTTGACTTTGACCAGTATGAAGGAACATTTACTAAATCCTAGAAGTATACATTAATTTTTTGTGTTTCTACAGTATAATTTTCGGTTCATCCGGAAACGGTTTCAACCCTAATCGTTTTTTTAAATGTAAAGATAAGACTGGTAAGTGACTTTTGTATAACCAGCGTTCTTTTCGCGTACTCAATACATTATCAATCGGTTTTTAAGACTTTGCAAACGATCAAAAACAATTATATGAAACAAATTATGGCCCTGATAAGAACCCTCGATATAAACTTAAGATTGGTAAAATCACATCTACCTACATTATAACAAATTTCGAAAATTTGTAAGAAAAAGATAATATTATAACTTTCTTGTTTTTAATCTTTCAATTGTTTCAAAATTACCGTTGTCTACCTTCATAGGCTACTCGAAAATATTACGTTGCCCTAATAATTTACAATGAAAACACGATATCTCGTAAAATATCAGTTTTAGGTATGAAACACGCTTAATGTTTTTAAAAGACAATCAAATTTTCTACAAGACTATGTAAAAACAAATACAGTGTTGTATTTAGGAAAATTGAGTTATCGATGTTTAAAGTGTCACGAGTTTGAACAAGCGTAAAAAACACCCTGTATTATATTTTAAAAATGTAGCAAGCGCAAATTGTTAATTAATCTATTGTATCTAATTTTCAAACAAAATGTTACTGCCGTTTTAAATAACTTAAATGTTAAAAAAAGTTGAAAGTGCTGTATCACTCAACATTTTCATAAAAAAGTAAATTTTACGAAAACGGTTGACTTTAGACCCATATAATCTTGTACATTTTTTAAAGCAAATTTTGAGAGGAATTTAAAAATGTAAAAATATACAGGGTGTTCTATTTAAAATTTCAAAGTTTGGGTCCGTTTCCGGTTGAACCGGAAGTCGTATTGCATTTTTAATATTTTCATCGAATCCGAAAAATACCATAACGCTTAGATTCATTGTTATATCTACAATAGTGTTCTAGATATTTGTTTGTTTCCATACTTTTGCGCATCCCTGTATATTTTTTTTTTTTTTTTTTATTTCCGCGGAGGTGGTCCCCTTTCGGGTTCCTGTACTGCGACCTGTTGGTCTATTGTACCCTCTGGTGATAGCCACTTAAAGAAGTCCTGTGTTTTTGAAAAACTCCAGGATTTTCTTTAAGGGTGTTTTTCTTAGCTCTTCTTGGTTGGCTTTTTCCATCCCTAGAAGTCTGCGCCGATAGGGTGTGAATCCTTCACACTGGCATATTACGTGCAGAGGAGTTTCTTCTTCTTCACCACATCCTCTACATATATCGGTCTCAGAGAGCCCTATTATGTAGAAGTGTTTGTTTAACCCACAGTGCCCTGTGACAAGCCCTGTGGCTGCTCTGATGTCTGCTCTGCTCATCCTGAGCATTTCTTCTGTCTTCTCTTTGGAGACCATTGACAGGATAGCCTTGGAATGGGCTTGTCCTGCAATTTTTTTCCAATGAGCATTGTGCTCTTGTGTTAGTATGTCATTAAGACACCGCTTGGCTGTTCCATAGGATGTACCAACTGCGGGTTCTGGTCCGAAGAAAGGTGTCTCGCTGCCAATTTTGGCTAGGCGATCCGCCTTCTCGTTTCCTGGTATATTAGTGTGCCCTGGGCACCATACCAGTTTAACATTATTCCTGCTTCCTAGCATGTTGAGTGCTTGTATGCAGTTCAGAACAAGTCCTGAGTTTACTTCTGACGAACCAAGAGCTTTTAACGCTGCTTGGCTGTCGGACATTATGAAGATTCTTTTGTTATCAAAATCTCTTTCTAATAATGTTTCTGCACATAAGTGCACAGCATACACCTCAGCTTGAAATATGGTTGCACACTGTCCAAGGCTTACAGATTTGCCTTGTCTCAGTTGTGCTGCTCCCCATATTCCGCAGCCTGTTCCATTTTGCGTTTTTGACCCGTCCGTATACCAGACCAGGCCATTAAGCTCTATTTCATGGCGCTCCCATTGGTCCCGTGTTGGAATTGTGATTCCAAAGGTTTTCTCAATGGCTAGCGTCCTGTTTATTCTATCCGAGATCATATTTAATGTCGGATGCGTGTCGATCTCGTTGAGAATAGCTAAGTGCCCTTCTCTACGTCTCCCCTCTTTGGAGGTGATTTTTAGTCGGTACCCCCCTCTTAGTGCTTGTGATTTGACCACAAGGTAAAGAGGAGGTAAGTTCAGCAACACTTCCATTGCCGCCGTAGGCGTTGTTGTCATCGCCCCGGTAATACTTAGGCAAGCCAGTCGCTGTAGCTTGTCTAATTTATTTCTGCAGTCTTTTATCTGTGTTCTAGTCCACCAGATCAGACTTGCATAAGTTACGATGGGTATGACCATCTTGGTGTATATCCAATATATCATCCTAGGTGTTAAACCCCAGTTTTTCCCAAGCATCCTTCTGCAGGTCCATAGAGCTACAGTGGCTTTTTTGGTAGTTTTTTCTACGTGTAGTTTGAAGTTAAGTTTGCTATCTAGAATCACTCCTAAATATTTAACCTCTCCTACTGTTTCCAGTGGTTCTTCAAACAGGTATACTGTTTTAGTTCCACACGGTTTTGTTTTCCTAGTAAAGTGTACTAGTGAGGTTTTAGACGGATTTACCGTTAGACCCTCACCTGTGCACCATCTTTCGACAATTCGTAAGGCGCCTTGCATCATGTCTGATACTACGCCTCCGAACTTGCCTGTTGTTAGTATGGCTATGTCATCGGCATAGCCAACTGCAAAGTGCCCTGCTTTTTCCAGTCTCCACAGGAGCTCGTCTGCCACTAAGCACCACAAAAGGGGAGATAGAACCCCCCCCTGTGGGCACCCTCGGACAGCCCTAACTCCTGCAGTCTGTCCAAATGCAGAGGCATAAATATTTCTGTGTTTAAGCATTTCGGAAATCCATTTACAAATTGTAGAATGTATTCCTCTGCTTTCCACTGCATTTCGTATTGATCTCGGGGAGGCATTATCAAACGCCCCCTCGATATCTAGAAAAACTCCAAGTGTGATCTCTTTGTTCTTTAGACCACTCTCGATCTTGCTAGCTATTTCATGTATGGCCAGCTCGCAAAATTTTCCTGACTGATAGGCATATTGGTGTCGATTAAGGGGTGAACCCCCAAGAACCTCGTCCCTTATGTGCCTTTCTATAAGTCTCTCCAATAGTTTTAGGAGGAAGGATGTCACTTATTGGTCTGAAAGCTTTGGGCTGGGCGTATGACTCTCGTCCCTGCTTTGGAATGAAAACCACCTTTACGTCTCTCCAAGCTCTAGGTACATATGCGAGGGCTAAGCTAGCCCTAAGCATTCTACAAAGGTTGGAGGCCAGCAAGTCTAGCCCTTGCTGTAATAACACAGGTATAATTCCATCTTTCCCTGGTGATTTGAATGGGAGAAATTTATTGACTGCCCATCTTACTTTTGTTTGATTTATTACCTTTTTGGCTATTTGCCAGCCCTCTCGGTTTGCCCTGTTGAGGTTGTGGCATATATTTTCGCCTCTTTCAGATCTTTCGTTCAGGGTGTAAGAACCTGGGAAGTGCGTATGGAGCAAAAGCTCCAAAGTCTCGTTCCCAGTTTCTGTATAGGCCCCGTCTGATTTTTTAAGCGAACCGATGTTTCCTTCGGTCCCTTTCATGAGGACTTTTTGGAGTCTAGCTGTTTCAGGTATCTGTTCGAGGCCCTGACAGTAGTCTCTCCATGAGTCCCTTTTTGCCTTTCTTATGGCCTTGTTGTATTCGGTTAGTGAGGTCCTATATGTCCCCCAGTCCCCTGTTCTTTTGGCTCTATTGAATAACTTCCTTGTGTTGTCCCTAAGGTGTCCAAGTCCCTCATGCCACCAGGGCACTTGTTTTGAGGTTCTTTTCTCCCTTTCGGGGCAACTGTATTCATAGGCTTGTATGATAGCAGTTCTGAGACTGCTTTCCATAATCTCCAATTCGGCCGTGTTATTGGCCGACTGTGGACAGTTTTCAAGTTCCACTTGTAACTGTTCCCTATAAAGGTTCCAGTCCGTGGCCCTTGGATTTCGGTATACTTGTGTAGTATTTTCGTGCAATTTAATGTTGAACCTTATATACCTATGATCAGAGAGCGATGGCTCGTCTGATACATGCCAGTTTTTTACTGTGTCACTCATATTTGTAGTACACATAGTTAAGTCAATGACCTCCCTTCTTTGTATGTTAACGAAGGTCGGTTCATTTCCTCTGTTTGCTATCTCTAGGTTGTTAGTAATTAAAAACTCTAGGAGAGACTCACCTCTTTTGTTGGTTCCTGTACTGCCCCATACAATGTGGTGCGCATTTGCGTCACAACCAATCAGTACTGGTTGGCCCCTACGAGTTTTTTCCTCCACCAATCTCCTGACTTCATTTGTTGGTGGGTCCCCATCCTGGTCGTATGGCAGATAGGCAGATACGAGAGTAATCTCCCTCCGCCTTTCCGCCTCCATCAGAATTAGGTTAATTGCCACTAGATCTCTGGAACAAAAGTTCCATAGTGGCATCGCTTGAACCTTGCGATTTCTTAGAACAATACATGTTCTTGGGTTTGCTGTTGTTAGTTCATAAATGACCTGAACTCCAGCTCCTCTGAGACCTCTGATAGCTCCTTTAACAGTCCAGGGTTCCTGGACCAGTGCAACATCGATCTCATTTTTTGCCATGTATGCACTGAGTGCAGCTGATGCCGCCCTACAGTGATGCAGGTTAATTTGCAATAAGCGAAGCATTGCTTATTGTGTGCTAGTGGAGGGTTGAGGTTCCCCTGGGGGCCCCTCTTCCGTATCCATAGCCTGATGTTCTACTTTCTTGTCCTTGTCCTCCTCCGTTTTGGACTTAGACAAGGCCTTAAAAGTAACCCTGGTAAAATTTACGAAGGGCCTGTAGTCCAGCTTGGCGAGTTGCTCCCAGGAAGTTTGGTCCATTAGAACAACGAGCTGTTGTCCCTTTGGATCCTCCTTCCTGTCCACAACTCTCCAATTTGTGGTACTGACGCCTTGGTTCTGGGTACCAAATCGTCGAATGATTTTCTCCGGTTCCTCTGGGGGACCCGGTATCCAAACCATAGTTCTTATGGGTCTGGGAAGGTTCTTAGCCTCGACGAATCTTAGCTTAGCCCCTTCCCAGGGGACCTCCTTTGCCAATTGCCCCTCTAGCCAGTCCCTAGTGGCCTGGTCAGATACGGTAATTCGCAGGGAACCCTCCCTGTGTCTACAGTCCGTAAACCTGGGGAACGCCTCACCTGCTTTGACGCAGTCAATCTTTTCGAGGATCCAGGTCTTTAACTTCCCTGTCTCCTCTTCAGAAAACTGCTTTTCCGGGTCCTGATCGCAAATTGCCATCTTGATCCCCGTTAAAGCATCTTTGAAGCTTAAGGTTTTCGTTTCGGATCCCTTAAGCTTTTTGACAACTTTTTTAACACCCTGTGGAGTGCTGTCATCTGATCGGTGTCGCTTTGGCGTCCCGACCAGGCACTTCCTGGGCGTGTTTTCCGCTACTCTTTGCGTAGGATTGGCCGTTGCTGAGGCAACGACTTGTCCCTCGCTCTGAGCAGCTTTTGTCTTTTTTAGCTTCCGTCGCTGGGCTCCGGAAAGCTTAGGTCTAGAGACACTGATGCTCTCGGCCTCTGTGTCCTTCGACTGTTGTGCTATGTCCTCTTTCGAGTCCATGGCAGGTTGATTTTTAGGTACTGTGTCCATCTAAGTCCCACGAGTACCGAGGTCTAGAGGTCACCCGTACGCTACCTCGATTCACGCACGGGAAGGCTATATACAATGGGGTGCGCCATGTGCCCCAAGGTTTATTCCAGTAATGACTGGTCCTCTATCCAGCCACGCATCCCGTCAGCCTGGTTTCCCACTTTAGGATTTAGAATTTTTATTGAGGTTGTTTCCTCTTGACCCGGGCGGTTAAGCCAAGATCCCCCGCACTCTGCTCGTGAGACATGTCCACGGACAGCAGAGTGCATGGTTCTGTCGGTGGCCATGGTTCATGGTTCACCGGCTTCGTTTTTTTATTACCTGTGCAGGACCTAAGCCACGAAACTACAGCCGGTCAGGATGTTTTATCGACTTGTCTGTCTAGATCCGCCGGGATTGGTTTAAACAGGGGCACCACGTGAAGGTTCCCGGACGGTCTAGGGATTGACTAGCCGGTACCGGCGAACTGGGTTTTAGGCCACCCCGGTACCTTCCAAAATTAGTCTCCCCCCTGGGGCCCTAAGTTCCCCTAACCCCCATCCCTGTATAAACGCAAGACAGATTCATCAGCTATTATTGCAACAAATATGAATTTAATACAATTTACACTCAAATGTTTCCTTATCTGCTGCTAACATTGTAATTAATTATCATTTCTCCTGTTTTTGATTTAGTTATTTCGCTTTACAACGTAAAGATTTTAATACACAGCATTTTAATAACATTTTTTAATCGTTTTTTTTGTTAAATTTATTTTCGTGCATAGCAACACCAAAAATTGTATTTATCTGCCAGGTTATATGCCAAATTACTTTTTTTTTTCTTCCTCCAACTGAAAACAACATAAACAAGTTAACCACAAGTTTTGCTGCCAACTAGTTATAAAATTTAACTAGGTATCAACGAAAGCAGCTTTCATGACCTCCTACACTATAAAAAAAAACGCATGTGGGGGCAAATTTTTCTAGTTGAAAAATTAAGACAGTAAATAATATAGTCATTTAAAAATTGAGGATCGTTGTCAACACCTACTTTTTATTATCTATTGACACAGCGAGCTAGATAAAATTTACATAGACACTTGAATTTGGGTTGAACGAACTGGAAAATTTAATAAAATTTTTGATGTACCAAATATTTTAAAAATTTAATTACATAATTACATGACAAGTAACTTACAGTTTGTACGGAAATAAGGTTTCTTAAAAACCCTCTCAAATAGTTATTTTTAAAATGTTTTTAATTTAGATGGTTTTCTACCATTTTAGTTTAGTTAGCGAGGTGGTCTTAAACTTGTTTAATTCAGATTTTTTTTTATAAATAAGTATCTGCTAATATTTTTTATTGTCAATACACTTAACAAGTTTAGAATACATAAACCAAATAATTTAAATTAATTTATTCAATGATTACTCGATTTTTTTAATTAATATTAAATCATGAATGAAACAAAATACACGCGCTAGTAATACGTAATTTTTAAATGCCAAACCTGCCTTAAGTTAAGTTCAATTACGATCGTTCTTCTAATGAAATATACTTTATAGAACATTATGTAAAAACAACAAGTCTTTTATCAGTTAAATATTTGTAGCAAAAAAATGCGGTATTTGTAAACAATTCAATTTATTAGTCTCGTCATGTTTAACGGTAAAAATCCGTACCTTTGTCACGGTTTGGTAAACTTAACGCAGGTTGAAGGCCAATAAATATATAATAAATACTCCTTCAAGTTATTAGAAATTATTAAAATTGTTTACTTTTCTTTCATATAAATTTTAAGACTTACGTAAAGTTGTAAGAGATGTGTGACCGTTAATTTCTCAATCAAATATATCAAAACATTATTTTGTTGGAACCCAAATCATATTAATTATTATCACAAAGAATTTGTCAATTTTTAAAAATTGTATGAATTGATATAGGTACATATGTACGAAATTTCTAACTTTAGCTTCGTTCGTCTCGATGTAGACCGTTTTCCCCCCAAAGTTTTTATAACATATATCTGTACACATGCGTTATCTAGGAACCGAATTAAAGTTTCATTCAGTTCAGTTTAATAATGTAGACACTAAATTAATTACTGCAAACTGTCAACATTACGATTAGTAAGAAAACAACAATTATGTTGGAACTAAATTTAATTTCAAAAACTAAAAGATGTATAAATAAGAAATATTTATGATAAGCACACGATTGCAATAAATTACAAGTGGAGGTTATTTCAGCCAGACGAACATGGTGAAAGTCAATATCGTTGGTTAAGTAATATATTTTTTATAACCATATACTTCTGATCTTACGATTAAACAATTGAAAGATACATTTGCAAACTTGCTGTTTAACTGCGTTTTTCCACGGCGCATTAATACTCACGATGTATGCTGTACATAAAAACTGTATTAAAATTTTTGATCACCTATAAATACAAACAAACAAGGTTTACCTTTGAAATGTTAGTTTTGACTTTGGTTTTCCTTGCTAAGTTTTCTTCACGCATCCGTGTAACTAAATATTCAAAAGTATTGTGAAACTTTACTTCTATAGTGTAACAGTTTGTTTACGTGTTTGCTACTACAATTAAAGTATTCGTTAAAAACTTCACACGGCTTTATTATTTGGCTTATTTTTGGTGCTTAAGTAACTGTTCTTTTACATGGAGTTTAAAAATATTCGTATCAGCATGCAATTAAATTTTCATGCCACGAAAGCGTGTCACCACAATTACCTTAAAATTTGTTGAGGATTAAATGGATTGGTTACGGCAATAAAAAATAATCGCAGTTCGTGAAATGATTACCAAATAATCACCAAAGCAATCTAAGATCGTTTTGGTGTACATACGCGTCCGAAAACGACAAAAGCGTCTAAAGCAAAGATTAATTTTTACGTCATAGTCATTTAGGTAGTTAGAAAGCCAACTATGTAATCCATTACAAAGTTTCTTAACTTTTATATTAAGAACTGATTAACATCTATACTGGATGTAGCTAAAATGGAGACTTGAATTTATGAATGCGCTTTCTCCATTCTAAGATGACGCACCTCCGTAACATGACCAAACTCATCTCCAATTGCACCTTTTAAGGAGCACAGGATGTAGGCAAATTGCATATAAACGTCATGGACTCATCAATACATAAATAAACAAGGCAATATTTAATTGTTGCCAAAATAATTTACATCAAAAATTTGCCTACCACTTATATGGAAAAACTAAAGAAGAAACGATTAGTTTTTTTATGTACTCAAACCTTCAAAGAATTATAAAAATTAACAATGCTAAAGACTTAATTTTTGGACTCTCTCCCTAACATTAGTATAGAAAAAAAAGTTCAAAACATACACATATATTATTCGCTATAACTATAATAGTTTATCGTAGGAAGCAGGGATAAAAAGGCAGAGTCGGGAGCCGAGGAGCCGAAGCTTTTTAAAGGAGTCGGTAGTCCGAAAAACTATCAACTCTCGACTACTTAATTCAGTTTTTATTAGGAATGAGAACAGAACGAAAACGAAAATAAAATAACGATATTAAACGAAATTGTTTAAGGTAGGAAAACGAAAACGACATTTCGGCTTTTTGTTTAAGAACGGAAACGCATTGAAAATTCAATACCGATTTTAACCGATTTTTCCTAATGTCCTCCAGTTTAACGCGCCAGTGAAAGGAGTCGGGAGTCGAAGTCGGTTTTAAAAAACACCAACTCTGGAGTCGAGAGTCAGTAGTTGTTTATTTTTCTGTTGACTCCCCATCGTTAGTAGGAAGTCCGATTTTATCTCTCGAACTCGAAAAATAAAATAAAAACATGTCGTTGGTGATATAATTGGTTCGCAGTGGCGTACTAAGGGTACCAGCAGCTGTATTCTGTAACTTTGGAATTAACGGAAATTCAAGTCCATTACTACCTTGTTAATATCACTCACTTCTAGGGTAGCTAGGAGTGTCAAACCGGGGTTCTAGACGTCTCGGATTACGCGGGACTACCCTGCTTTTTTGTAATTTTTACCACGTCCCGGATTTTACGTACACTTAAAATTAACCTTTTTTCATTATTCTTAAAAAAAAAGTGGGAATACCTGCCCCAGGTGTTGAGGGATGTCAACTCTTTTTAGTCCGCCATTGTTCGATCGGTTAATTATTTTTTAGTACACTAGTTTTCCACAGGGCCGATGAGAGGGGGGGCAGGGGGGCTTCGAGCCCCGGGCCCGGGAGTAATTTAAGGGCCCGGGAGTCCACAGGGGCTCGAATATTATACCACAACTGTTTTTTATTAACAAAATTTTCAAATAATATACTTGGGGCCATAATAAATTTTTCCCCGGGCCCGACGACGTCTCTCGACGCCTCTGGTTTTCCATGTCCTAGAACATTCCAAACTGGACAAGAAACACTGATATTACAATGTTTCGGTCACTTTGACTTTCGTGATAGCCTCAGATATTACAGATGTGCTTGAAAATTATATCTCTGAAGACGTTGTTAATGACCTAAGACCAGCAACACGTTTAACCCAAAACTTTAAAAAAATCTCCTAAAATTTGGATGCTTAGAAACTGAAAAATTAGTATCCATGTCCAATATTTAATCTCCCAAAGCCAGGAGGTGAACACCAAAAATTTGATGCGTTGTTTCGCCTTAATATCTAAACTATTATGACCAAATTGGGAAAGTGGCTAAATATTTAATAGTTATTAAACATACCGCAAACAAATAAAGATAAGTAACGCTTACGATTTGTTTTTCCTTACAGTTGTTGACCTAATACTCGTAGACTCGAGAAAATTGTTGTTTGAACTCCTGCGGCGGAACAAAGATTGCGTGTT
Source organism: Elmis aenea (assembly GCA_947652605.1). Taxonomy (NCBI): domain Eukaryota; kingdom Metazoa; phylum Arthropoda; class Insecta; order Coleoptera; family Elmidae; genus Elmis; species Elmis aenea. Next base: position 31,478,470 of record OX393578.1, on the reverse strand, counting down.
GTGTATTTAACGTTCCGGAACTAAAATGATGTAAGAAACTTTATTTTATATTTATAAATTTTCAGCATCTTAACAGTTATATTAGTAAAAGTTTGACCCAGTACTAGATTTATCAAAACAGAACGTCAAGGGAGGGTTCTAATTTTAATAATAAATGTGATAATAATCTTGGATAGCTTTGCAGCTTCTCTTTTTCTCTCACCAACAAATAAATTATTGTAAATAATAATATAACTTTTCGACGCTGAATGGTTTTACATGTTTTTAAATGACATATGCCTACGAATAACAGTTATTTTGTTTCGTCTAATACGTAATTTTGATACCTAATTGTTTTAACCTTAATTTTTTTGTTGTATGGCGATTATAGTACAATTAATCATTTTAAATTTCACAAGGTGGTACCAGTTCTCATTTACGAATTCTGAAATCGCCCACGTTAAAAATAGCTACATTTAAATTTAATAACCTAACTTGTGCTTTTCGGTTTGTTTCTGTAACTTATCAACTTAAATTATTTTAGTACCATAGAATGCTCTCTACAACTACTTTTTAACATGAGCTTAATTCGTTTTAAGTTATTCGCCCAGGATGGCAACATTACTGTTCATTTACTGTTGCTAATATATACAAACGTTAATGACGCACACACATATTTTTTATAAGAACCCAAGTTATGGTCTACGGGTTTTATTAGCTTGTTAAGAAATATGTTTGCATACAACTTGTTAAGTCATGCATTCTCTGGAATCGCTTTTCCTATTTCTGTCTACTACAATAGCATTAAAAGCTTTTCGTCAAAATAGACAAAATGTCAGAATAATTGTTGGTAGAAGGTCCCAGAAAGCATTACCATCTCTATTCTCATTTAATTTTTGACCCTAACAAGGGTTTGTAAAGTAGGGTAAAAAAAATCAAATTAAATGCGTAAAATCCATTCGGATTTTTTATGCTTTTTAAAAAGGCGTTATTCAAAATGTTTAATTTTAAATGGTATAGGTAACTATTTTTTTGTGAAAATCAAATGGCAATATTTCTTATCTTTACAGTACTTACTATAAATATTATTTGATCTTTTTTCGGGATAAAAAGATCAAAATCATGAAGATATATTGTGTGCTTATAGGAAACTTTATGGCAAAAAATTTTTGGTCAGGTTAGGTTAGGTCAGGTTAGGTTAGGTTAGGTTTTTGGTTTTCAAGACTAAATGCAGCACCTGATCATTATAACCTCTTAAAATCACAAATGTTTACTAATTCTCACGTACCCAAAAATTATGTGTCCATATCCTTCTGTGACTTTTTCGGAAAAAAGTATTACCGGAATACTAAATTCTACATTGCTACAGAGATAAAAAAATATACTATCTGTTTTACTTTAAATCATGCTGTCATTATTAAAACAAAAGCGAATACCGCTTTTTAAGATACATAAAAATTTAGTAGTAATTTTCATGGTATTTTAGTAGAAATTTTCGCCATTTAATCTTAATCTACATATATAAAAGAGCTTGTTTGTGTGTTTGTTTTTTGGTTTGTTTGTTTGTTTGTTCGCTATAGAATCCTAGGTCCGTTGACCGATCGGGACCAAATTTTGCACAGTTACTATTTAGGACCTGACGGATCAAACGTCGTATAAAGAACGGCCGGAAATGCCCGGGAACGGCCGGAAACGTCCGCCGAGCGCGAGCGCGGAGCGCGAGTAGTCCGTAATTGAACGTTTGGGAACGTCCGCCGGGCGCGAGCGCAGAGCGCGAGTAGTCTGTGATTGATAAAAGAGAATAATTGTAATCACCCGTGCAACGGCGGGTAAATCGCCTAGTAATGTATAAAGTTTATTTTGGTTGTTTCTAAAAACAAAAGAGATACTTGAGGTGATGATAATTATTGCTATCAAGTAAAATGGTGCAAAGCAAATCAAGTCAGTGGTTTCACAATGTTTTTATTGTTACCTAAACTTCACATGGCAATAGAATCTTTGAAAATATTTTTGTGCTGTATAACTAAATGCATCAATGTTACTATAATTTTCAGATGAATGCATGTAGTGACATTTTTCAAATTGACTACCTTTTAGTATTCTTCTGTTTTCTCAAGAGCTTTAAATTGTCGGAAATTCATATTGCTTTAAATGTTTTTTTGTTCTGTTTTGATAATATTAGGATGATTTTATTAATAAACTAATAAAACATAACTTGTCTTAGACTTTAAATGCGTAGTGCCTTCGGTAAATTTTAATTTCGTTTAGTTTCTTTCTGTAAATTCATTTAAATTATTTAAATAATTATTAAGTTTGAATTTCAATTTTCTGTTCTAATAACTATTAAAACATTAAACCCATTTTTGTGATTGTTTAATCGCCAGTGAGTCAGCAAAATATCTCGGCTAATTGAAATTAAAAGAAAAATATAAGTCTTGATCAAATCCTATATCTGAAAAATCGGTAGAACGTTTTATAAAAGTTATTTCGTAGTTACACTTAAACAGGTTCAAATACATTGTTAGCAACTGTATCTCCAAAAACATCAGACCTTAAAAGGTCAAGTTAATTTCAATTGCAATTTAGGCTAGTAAACAAATTTATCTTTATTAATTTTAATTCTATGCTGTTCAGTAGCAAAATAAGTGTAACACTATAAAACATCTACAGATTACAGAAGTATCTAGCATGTGCGGTCAATCGTTTAAAAGCTGCCCACCTCGATTTCTCCGGCAACCTACCTTGTCCCATACACCCACAATACCAAGATATGGAAATCGATGAATCACTTCTCAAAAATACAATAAATAAAAACCGCAAAATGGAAGTGTTTATTTTAAGAACAAAACCTTCTCACTGATATTGAAATTAAATTCAAGGTCAAGGAAAACACTGTTTTAATAAGGATAGAACATTCAAGACTTTATCTGTTTTCTGTATGGACTAAAAATAAAATATCGATTAACATTGAAGTCAAATTTTTTGCGTAATTTTTTGTTTTCATTCATTAAAACAAATGAAAACGAACGAAACACAATAAGAAATCGTTTTAAAAATAGTGTTTCTTTTTAATTGGATAAATCAATTTTTTTAAAAGCAAGTTACTTTGAAACTTTGGAAATGTGTAAAAACTTATAAAATAATGTTTTAATCATGGGTTTCTATTTTATTATTGTACACTATAAATTAATGTAAGTTACATTTATGTCACTTACCACGCAATATTTTATAATTTTGTTTATCGAGTTCATTAATAAAAAAACATTCAATTTTATTTTTATGTAGGCGCAAATTTTATGTTTATGGAGGTAATAATCTAAGTTCACAGTAAACAAAAATAGGCGTGTAATTACGATATGGTATAAATTTGTTATTTACGTCGATTAAAGTTTATTTAAATCAAGGACTGTTTTTCGATCTATTGGTTTTAAAATTAAACAAAACTTTGTAGATAAGTAACTACAAAAGGTTGTCTTATGCGTATCTAAATGGCCCAAGATATGTATAAAGGGTGGCGCAAAAATAGTCTCTGATGTGAAATAATTGTGACACAAATAAAAAATTCTTTAACATTTCGGTAGACGTCGTTTATGGAGTTCACTACAATTTTTCTAAAGCTGCTAAAAAATTATACGTTTAGATTTTGACGTAGTACCAATGCAACCCAAAGTGTACCGTTTTTTAACTGCTCTCAATTCAGTTTGGTAAATTTTTGTTAAACTGTTTTCTTACATTTCTTAATAGATCCTTGTTTAAAATAAGATCCTTATTAAATTAATCTGAGCTTCAACTACAGTCGTAAAAATAATATTTTGAAGTGGGTGGTGGTTACAATATTCTTACTTATAAACTAGCGTAGAATTGGGAGCCAATTACAATTAGCTTTCGATAGTACGATAAGTGAAAATTTCAAACGGTAATTTGAACTTTGAATTACTAATATCTGTGTTGGGTTTTTAAGCATAACAACGGCATTTTTAGGTTCCTGAAAACAGGTACCGTCATTTTGTGATACAATTCGTGATTTGAACACTTACGAAACTAATATAGCTTTATTCTACATAACTATAGCGTTATATTCCAGTAAATATTAGAAAAGGTAGGGTTAATGATATGGTACTGTTTTCACTAATGTCAACATTGATTTATTTGATGGCGGCATTAACATTTTCCTTTACAATATCCATTACATGTGCAATTGGAAACGAACACTATCAATAAAACATTATAGTTGTATATTGATGCATTGCTTTACGGCACAAATCGCCTATACATACATAGTTGCGTGCATGCTGACGATACTGTCATATACAAGAAAAACATTTACTTTTTTAGCTTTGAATACATAAAAAACGGATCGTTTACTTATCAATACTGATACCAAACCATTATTACTACACCTACATTCTTTTGCGTAATATTTTGAATTTGAAATATGTCTCTAAATCGGAAATAATATGTTACTAACTTATGAGGGAAAAAAATTTTAATGTTATAAACTTACATCGTGTCAATTTTGTAGAGATTGAAATAAATTGAAAAGTTATTTAAAGCAATATAACTTATTTTTTCCTAAATTTTGGCTAATGAAACAAAAATAATCCTGGAGAGGCATAAATCAAAGCTATTAAAACTATGCTGTAATGTACCTATACATGAGAAACAAATTTCGACCTTGTTAATAAATGTATAATTTATAAATAAATAATCATACTTAGAATATGATGAAAATATGTACTTTTAATGCAATAAAAAAAGATATATTACAAGTTTTTGAATGATAACTGTAGTTGGTTGTGATCTTATTTGAAATGATTTATTTAGATTATACATTTAATAATTTAATACCATGAAAACGAAGAATCGATTTAGTAATGTGAGACGCATTTTTGTCAGTTTTAAGATTTCTACCAAAAAAATCGTATTAAGAATTTATACTGAAAACCTTTATCGTTTACATCGTACTACTAAAAATCAATATAGAAACCTTGTAACTTAAGTGCTATTAGTACCAAGCTCCCTAATTTTCAATTATTGGAATTACAAAACGTTTATTGTAAAATTTAAGGAATTTGTATTTTACACAGAAAAAAATCATACTACACAAGTTTTCAAATGAATCAGATATAATTTGAGCAAACTTTTCTTTTAAATTATAGCGTTTTTTTTTTAATCCTTCTCTTGAGCACGCTGTTTCAAGAACATTTTTAAGGACTAACATATTATTCTGATGAAGACGCGATGAAAAAAAAACTGATATTTCTACTCGACAAGGTTTAAAGTACATAAAAGAAAATGGTTTAAAAACAAACAGAAAACGGGATGCAAACGATTATAATTTTAATTACGTTATTTTAAATTGCATTAAAACATCGATTATGGAAATTGTCGCAGTCGGTGGCATTTATATCATTTTATGGGGCATCCTGTTACACGTAAGCGTTTTGTTTATGGTTTTTATGTGATGTGCCCGTCGTTCGATTCTGAGGCACCGTGCCGAGACCTATGCGATATCGTCCTTTCAGTGCAAGCGGCCGGCGTCGCGAGGTCAGACGTCGTGTCCTGCATCGTCGCGTTAACTTACACGGCCTCTTGTGTCTTTTTTCCGCGCTTCATCCTTGTCTTTTTTACCTTTGTTCGTGTGTCCTATTATCTTCAATGGACAATGTTTGTATAGTGCAAAATACGTTAGCGTGCAAAATTGATTGATCCTTGAGTTGTTCGAGGAGTTTAAAGCATATTCTATTAAGCTAATTTTTGAAAGTAGGTTAAGCTTTGTAGTTTGTTCATAAAAGCAAGGTGTTAATTACAAGGTGGAATATATACATTTATTATGCACTTTTATGTATTATGTAAAATTTAATATTTTTCTCTGTATTGCAACAATGTAACTCTTGTTTTGTATTTCATTTAAACAATCCTTAAAAACGTGTTAAATTAATTATTTAAAAGTTCAAGAACGTGCGATCGCGCTTTAAAAGTAGTTCAGCAGCATCGAACATCTGAGGCAAATTTATATATTTGACTCGGCGCTTTAGTCTATGAAGTTATTGCTTACGGCATTGCAGAAGGTTACTGATAACCTTAAAAGGTATGAATTTTTTTTTCACTCAACCATCTATGTTGTAAACGTCCTATGTTATTAAATATGAAAAATTAAGGCTATTGTAATGCGCCAAGTAGAATATAAAACGGTAATCACGTAAAATGCATTTTAAATTAACTGCTCAGGTCGCAGTTACATAAACGTCTTTTTTTACAAAGACACAAAAAAAATAAACCAAAGGTTTTTTTGTTAATTTAACCTTTTTCTACTAAAGAAGTGATCACTGGAAAACCACCACAAAAAAAGGATTTTTTTAAATAAAATCATATCCTTAAAATTATACATGATCATTCAGTCTGCAACAACAAAATTTTTTTTTTTATTATCGATTTCTCAAAACATTTTATTGATTGAAGTTGACGCTTGACACAAAACTAATTATGAGATTAACAAAACTTCAATAAATTCATGACACTAGATTTTAGCGATTTTAGAAATATTTGCAAGATTATAGTGCTCTTATTTTGAGAGTTACTAAAGAAGTTCATAATAAAAAATTGTTTAGAATTTAGAATTTAAAACTAAGACTTAATTTGGAATTTTACCGTAAATTTTTAATTGTTTACTTTTATAGTTTTCACATTCCAACTCTGCAACAATATTTAAAAACTTTAAATTATTGATTTCTTATAAAAATAACCGTTGGTCTTTTGTTATTTTTATACACTCTTTTATATAATTATATACTTATAAGTACATACTTGAATTAAAAATTCGTCTGTCTTATAATTTAAATAAATTAAAATAGTAGGCCGAAAGCGAAAATAAAACAATATAAAACTGTATTTAGGATGTTTTTGTTTTTTAAATCTAATTTAAAGACTTTATAGTTTAATTATTTATTTATTCTTATTAGTGTAACATAAAATACTTTTGTACGAAAATAGCAACAAATGTTTCTTTAATTAAGAAGTCGATGATAAAATACTTTTTAATTTTTTACAGACTTTGTGAACGTTAAATTTACTATAAAAATTGGATATTTAACGTCAAAAATCCTATTAAGTCATATTTTTAAATACAAAATAACTTTCCGTAAATTTTTTTGCAACTCTTCATATAAGGGCACTTTACTCTTGCTAATATTTCTAAAACCGCTAAAATCTAGTATCGTGAATTTTGTAATAAACTTTTTTCATTTTAAAGTTATTTTAATGTCGTGCGCCAACTTTTATCAAGAAACCTTTTTTAAGAAGTCGATGTTAAAAAACTTTTATATTGGTTGTAAATCTTTTGAATAACCTTGCAGAATAAAAACTCTAATTTATATTTTCTATTCTGTATCAATTATTTTTGTATCTATACTTACAGTACAAAATTTCTGCAGCAGAGTTTCCATATAAGTTATAAGTTTGCGATTTAGAACTGCCTTAAATTGTGTTTAGAATCGAAATTGTACATTAATTTATCAACTGAAAAGTTTAGTAGACGTCTCTGAACATATCTATTACAATAGGGACCAAACTACAGTGCAAGTGGAAATGATGAAGAAGATGTTTGAACGCGTCTGAAATTTGTAAATTTTAATCCACAGAAAAAATAAGTAAAACATAAGAACATTTTTCATCACTAGAACAAATTACTAGAATTACTAGAGCATTTGATGCAATGTTTATTTACAACAGTAATATAAATATGTTCTTTTAAATGGTATTTTTAATATGTATGTTAAATCGAGCTATTAATACATATTTCATTCTTAAAAAGTATTTAATAAAAATTAGGCAAAGAAATTATCAGTATTTCTGTCGATAATGAGATAAGACAGATAATAATTTTAGCTGCTGACATTCAAGCAATTACATGTTTAGTAAGGTACTTAAATAATCGTTGAAGAAAGTAGCGTAACTTGTAATTTAAGAGAAACACGTGCTCATTACACCTTATTAATAAATAATAATTCTCGTGATTAGCAAGACTATAATTAGACGAAAATGATAGTGGTCTACATCTGAATAATCAGTTTAATAAAAGATACCACAAACATTGCCGATGCTACAATAATTTTTTTTACCACATCGCGTGCTATATTACCTATAACTTTTCGGAACACTTTCACTTTTGGTAATGGCTCTTTTCTAGCACAGGAAATTACATAAGAGCATAACGAAACGTATTTTTTGCATTTTCGTTGATTTTAATGAATTCGTATAAGGCACCAAAATTGTGCTAAAATATTTGTTGACCTACAGTGTCAGTGACCTCTTTGGAAAATGTCCAGTATTGTGTTAAACTATGCATAATCGATATGGAAATATTACACAACTTTCTATTTTATTAATATCTTGAAGTTTGGTTTACTTCCATAAAATATTTACACATTAATGAAGGCGATCGATTCGATAAGGATAATTTTGTTCTAAATACGAAAAGTCTAGCATGACTAAAGCAGACAGGTGGTAAATAAAAACTAAGAACACTTATTGAATACGTAAGTGGTCTAATCAATACAGTCTGATAAATACAAGTAGATATTCACACAAAATAATGTATGTATAGGATGAGATGAATACGGTGATGGGCAAAAGTATCGAAAGAGCAAAATATCTAGAAAACAGGGACCCAAACCACAAAGAATAACGGTTCAGTACCAGTTACCGGTTCGATAAGTTATAACTTTACGATTAACGTTCCGAACCACCGGTTTTTATTTTGTAACGATTCGGTAACCGGTTCGGTGGCAACGGTTCAGTTCCGGTTCGGGTTCAATGCCTTTTTTGTTTTTTTAGAAAGTTTTAAAAAGTATATGTTATTCAAATATGTTTATGATGGCGATGTATTGAACCGTATGTAACTTTTCCATTTTTGGTCGAATATAATCAAAATTACGAAGATAAAAAATATACGTAATTAAAAATCATAATTGGTCCGAACCGTTATGTAAACCGGTTGAAGAGGTACGAACCGTTATGTAAACCGGTTGAAGCGGTACGAACCGGTTCACACCAGTCGGTTCGTTTCGATTTTGCGGTTTTGTGATTTTTTACCAAAAGGTTCAGTTCCGGTTCACGGTTCATAAAAAATGCACCGGTTCGTTCAGGTTTTTGTTCCAGTTCCGGTTCGGTTCGGGTCCCTGCTCGAAAGCTATTAATAAAGTATTATAATGAAATTTTGTATCTGGCCATTATCATAAATGTTCCGAATTCGATGCAAGTATTGAGGTTGCAACACGATTTCAGGTTTAACCGTATGTTATTGTAATTTTGGATTCCTCTTCAAATTTACTTCAAAAAATGTTCGAATTTACATTGGCCTAAAGTCAATCGTTTTTGTGAAATTTACATAATGAACAATATTGACCGATACAGCACTATCAAAAATTTTCAACATCTAACGACTTTGAAAAGGCAGCAAAAATTCGTTTTTAATTTATATTGACAATAGATTAATGAACACTGCACTAGCGAAATTTTTATAATTGTAACACAATTAAGTGCCAACCATTATATGAAAACTAGGTACACCCAGATTCCAAACCAAGTTCCTATAGTTACATATATTAGTAAGCTAGAATATTATATAATATAATAATAGTATAATATAATAAGATGACATCTTATGGACTTGAGACAGTAAAATTTGAATAAGGTAGCTGCTTTATGGCTATCAAGGCATGCCATGGCCAAGGTAACCCAAGGATGTTAAACTGAATAGGATAACCCATCCGACGAAATCGAAAACATATCGATGACGAAACAGTGATATTGACGACGTCAGCTATGGCGTTTTATAAATGTCATTTATAAAGTGATAGATGTGTCATATGTCACACATTTATAAAACGTTCAGGTTTATGTAAATCGACCCATTTGGTTATAAGAAACCTCATATTATTTGACAATGGAATTACAAGAACATATTTAACAAAAAAAAATATTTTTTATGGGCTATTCAATTAATGTCGTACTAAAATTACATCTTCATGATAAAAAAAAATTATATAAAATATAGCTTTCTTGTTTTTTCTTTCAATTGTTCTAAAATTACCGCTATCTACCTTCATAGCCTACTTGAAAATATTACCGTTGCCCTAATAATTAACAATAAAATCGCGATATCTCGGAAAATATCAATTTTAATTTATTGTCAATCTAAATCTCAAACGAATTTCTACTGCCTCTTTAAAGGTTTTTAATGTTGAAAATTTTTGCTGTTTCACTCAAAATTTTCATGAAAATGCAATTTTCACGAAAACGGTTAACGTAGACCTTATACATTATTTAAAGTAAATTTAAAGAGGAATCCAAAATTATGCAGGGTGTTCAATTTAGAATTTCGAGTTTGAGTTCGTTTTCGATTGAACCGGAAGCCGTATTGCAACATCAATATTTTCATCGACTTCGGAACATGCAATAACGGTCAGTTACCAAATTTTATTGTTAATACGTTTAATAGTGTTATAGACATTTGTATGTTTCCATACTTTTCCGCTGCTTTGTATAAGCATTCCAAATAAACTTGTATCTTACGTCAAATATAGGTATAATGAGTATAAACTTTAAAAATTCCATTAGTATATGACGTATTTACTGAAACATATCGTTTTATTGACTTTCGTTCGAGGAAAATTTATATGTTTTTATATATTGGTATAAAATTTTAATGATCATGTTCCTATTGTAAACATAATCTACTCGCATTTTATTTAATCATTGCTTTTGCTTTAACCACCAACCTCCAGTAAACTAACGATTTATTATCAGATTATAATTACACGTGAAAACATGCATGTAATGTAAATTTTTTTAAATCGTTGTGAAGCTATTTATTTCAATAAAAATATTTATTTACAGACGGCACCACTGTCCTCACAATGCGAATGATCACACTGACCATTTACATCCAGAAGGACCATTCTTTGGTAAACCAAAAGACGAATATAATGTTACAAGAGGCGAAAGAGCACCAATTGTTAAACCGCAGGATAATTTAAAACCAGAGGGCGAATTTGAAAAGAGGAAACCTGAAGAATGGAGACCTGGTGAACGAGCTCCAATTAAAAAACCTCAGGATAATCTACATCCAGAAGGCGAATTTGAAAGGCACACTCCGGAAAAGTGGCGCCCTGGAGAACGTCCAGAAATTAAAAAACCGCAAGATAATCTACGTCCTGAAGGCGATTTTGAAAAACGCAAACCAGATGAATGGAAACCTGGTGATCGAGCCCCGGTGAAAAAACCGCAGGATAATCTCCGACCAGAAGGAGATTTTGAACAACGCAAGCCTGATAAATGGCGTCCAGGTGATCGACCAGAAGCTAAAAAACCTAAAGATAACCTACGTCCTGAGGGAGAATTTGAAAGGCCAGCGCCAGAAAAATGGAAGCCAGGTGAACGTTCACCAATCAAAAAACCACAAGATAATCTTTTTCCTGAAGGTGATTTTGAAAGAAGGAAACCTGAAGAGTGGAAACCTGGTGATAGGGCTCCTGTGAAAAAACCACAAGATAACCTTCGACCTGAGGGTGACTTCGAAAAACGTACACCAGAAAAATGGCGACCTGGTGAACGCCCTGAAGCAAAAAAACCGCAAGACAACTTATATCCTGAAGGGGACTTTGAAAGACGGAAACCAGATGAATGGAAGCCTGGAGATCGAGCTCCTATTAAAAAGCCACAAGACAACCTCCGTCCAGAAGGCGACTTTGAGAAACGTACTCCAGAAAAATGGCGTCCAGGAGAACGATCTGTTATTAAAAAACCAAAAGACAATTTGCGACCCGAAGGTGATTTTGAAATTCCAGAACCTGAACAATGGAGACCTGCTGAACGTCCGCAGCAGAAAAAGCCCAAAGATAATTTGAAACCAGAGGGTAATTTCGAACGTCCTGACAAACCTGAATACAAACCATGTGAGAGACCTGTTGCTAAAAAACCTAAGGATAACTTGCGTCCTGAGGGTGATTTTACTTCTACTACCACGATTACAGAAGATTATAAAGTTGTTCGTGGAGAAAGAGCCGATATTACACGTCATGAAGATAATCTTACCATAACTGGTGAATTTATAGGTAAGTTCTTAAATTACTATTTGTATACCTACTTTATGTTCAATTACCAATCAATAAGTTATAAATTGTGCATTTTTGTTTCTGCAACAGAAAATTTTTCCAAATATCTTTGAAGTTTTTGTCTTTATGATTTGGTCCTATTTTTTAGTTTTAAGGCTGCTTAAAAGTTCAAAATCAAGCCAAGGTATTAATTCGAGGCTGTTGGTGTTTTTCTTATGAATGTGTTAAGTTAACAAACTGTATTATTAAAATCAATATACCTAAAAACATTTAATTACATTGAATTACAAAGTCCTTTATTTTTGACTATACTTTCAGATGAGACCACCTCGAAATCCGCGTTTGCTGGTGAAGTCGGTCCTAGACCAAGCCCTATAAGACGCAATACTTGGACGAAAATTGAAGGCGATTTAATAACAGATACAACAAGTCGTACAGATTTTGTTGATTATTCAACAGTTGAACGAACAACAATTGTTAAAAAACGTCAAGACAATCTGACCGTGGAGGGTGACATGACATTTGATACTTCAAGTCATGTCGCTTTCACTGAAAAGGTTACACCAGTAGAACGCCGACGACGTACATGGACAAAAGACGATGTTGATAAATTCTATTCCACTCAACAAGTAGACACTACCACAACAACTCAAGAAGTTTATAAAACATTTGATAACACAGATGTCCGTCAAACAGTAATTATTCACAGAGATAATTTAAGACCAGAAGGTTCATTCCAGGGAACACCAAAGTCAAAAGAAGATTATGTTCCAAAAATCACAGAACGGCGTACTCCACGTAAGCCACAAGATAATCTTAAACCAGAAGGAGACTTTGAACGTCCTGAAAAACCTGGTTTTAAACCGGCTGAACGAACTAAAGCCAAGCGTCCTGAAGACAATTTACGTCCAGAAGGTGACTTTGAAAGGCCTGAAAAAACAGAATTTAGACCTGCAGAAAGACCTAAACAGAAAAGACCTGAAGATAATTTAAGACCAGAAGGTGATTTCGAAAGACCAACGCCTACTAAAATAGGTCCTTGTGAAAAACGAACACCAATTAAACGTGATGATAATCTTCGTCCAGAAGGCGATTTTGAACGTCCAGAAAAACCTAAATACAGACCTGCAGAAAGACCTAAACAGAAAAAACCGGAAGATAATCTTCGCCCCGAAGGTGATTTTGAAAGGCCTGAAAAACCGGGTTATAGACCTGCTGAAAGACCAAAAGCAAAACGACCTGATGATAATTTACGCCCCGAAGGTGATTTCGAGCGACCTACACCTACTAAAATTGGTCCTGCTGAACGACGAACACCAATTAAACATGATGATAACCTCAGACCTGAGGGTGAATTTGAAAGACCTGAAAAACCAGAGTACAAACCTGCTGAAAGGCCTAAACAAAAACGACCTGAAGATAATTTACGCCCAGAAGGCGACTTTGAACGACGTACTCCAACTAAAATTTTGCCTGCAGAGAGACGCACACCAATTAAACATGAAGATAATCTCCGCCCAGAAGGCGAATTTGAACGTCCTGAAAAAACAGAATTTAAACCCGCTGAAAGACCGAAAGCAAAAAGACCGCAAGACAATCTGCGCCCAGAAGGCGACTTTGAAAGACCTTTGCCTACTAAAGTAGGTCCTTCCGAACGACGCACGCCCATTAAACATGACGATAACCTTCGTCCTGAAGGAGATTTCGAAAGGCCTGAAAAACCTGAATATAGACCGGCTGAAAGGCCTAAACAGAAAAGACCTGAAGATAATTTACGCCCAGAAGGCGATTTTGAGCGACCATCTCCAACTAAAATTGGACCTGCTGAACGTCGCACACCCATTAAGCATGATGATAATCTTCGTCCTGAGGGAAATTTCGAAAGGCCTGACAAACCTGAATATCAACCAGCTGAAAGACCTAAAGCAAAAAGACCTGAAGATAATCTACGTCCAGAGGGTGACTTTGAAAGACCTACGCCTACTAAGATTGGGCCTGCAGAGAGACGTACACCAATTAAACGTGACGATAATCTCCGCCCAGAAGGTGAATTTGAACGTCCTGAAAAAACAGAATTTAAACCCGCTGAAAGACCAAAAGCAAAAAGACCGCAAGACAATCTGCGCCCAGAAGGCGACTTTGAAAGACCTTCGCCTACTAAAGTAGGACCTTCCGAACGACGCACGCCCATTAAACATGAAGACAATTTACGTCCAGAAGGCGATTTCGAAAGACCGACTCCTACGAAAATTGGCCCTGCTGAACGTCGCACGCCTATTAAACATGATGATAATCTTCGCCCCGAAGGTGACTTCGAGCGTCCAGAAAAATCGGAGTTTAGGCCAGCAGAAAGACCTAAAGCTAAAAAACCTGAAGACAATTTACGACCAGAGGGAGACTTCGAAAGACCAACACCTACTAAAGTTGGCCCTGCTGAACGCCGAACACCTATTAAACATGATGACAATCTCCGTCCTGAAGGAGATTTCGAACGTCCCGAAAAATCAGAATTTAGGCCAGCAGAAAGGCCTAAAGCTAAAAAACCTGAAGACAATTTACGACCAGAGGGAGACTTCGAAAGACCTACACCTACTAAAGTTGGCCCTGCTGAACGCCGAACACCTATTAAACATGATGACAATCTCCGTCCTGAAGGAGATTTCGAACGTCCCGAAAAATTAGAATTTAGGCCAGCAGAAAGGCCTAAAGCTAAAAAACCTGAAGACAATTTACGACCAGAGGGAGACTTCGAAAGACCTACACCTACTAAAGTTGGCCCTGCTGAACGCCGAACACCTATTAAACATGATGACAATCTCCGTCCTGAAGGAGATTTTGAACGTCCCGAAAAATCAGAATTTAGGCCAGCAGAAAGGCCTAAAGCTAAAAAACCTGAAGATAATTTACGACCAGAGGGAGACTTTGAAAGACCTACACCTACTAAAGTTGGCCCTGCTGAACGCCGAACACCTATTAAACATGATGACAATCTCCGTCCTGAAGGAGATTTTGAACGTCCCGAAAAATCAGAATTTAGGCCAGCAGACAGACCTAAAGCTAAAAAACCTGAAGATAATTTACGACCAGAGGGAGACTTTGAAAGACCTACACCTACTAAAGTTGGCCCTGCTGAACGCCGAACACCTATTAAACATGATGACAATCTTCGTCCTGAAGGAGATTTTGAACGTCCCGAAAAATCAGAATTTAGGCCAGCAGAAAGGCCTAAAGCTAAAAAACCTGAAGACAATTTACGACCAGAGGGAGACTTCGAAAGACCAACACCTACTAAAGTTGGCCCTGCTGAACGCCGAACACCTATTAAACATGATGACAATCTCCGTCCTGAAGGAGATTTCGAACGTCCCGAAAAATCAGAATTTAGGCCAGCAGAAAGGCCTAAAGCTAAAAAACCTGAAGACAATTTACGACCAGAGGGAGACTTCGAAAGACCTACACCTACTAAAGTTGGCCCTGCTGAACGCCGAACACCTATTAAACATGATGACAATCTCCGTCCTGAAGGAGATTTCGAACGTCCCGAAAAATCAGAATTTAGGCCAGCAGAAAGGCCTAAAGCTAAAAAACCTGAAGACAATTTACGACCAGAGGGAGACTTCGAAAGACCTACACCTACTAAAGTTGGCCCTGCTGAACGCCGAACACCTATTAAGCATGATGATAATCTTCGTCCTGAAGGAGATTTTGAACGTCCCGAAAAATCAGAATTTAGGCCAGCAGAAAGGCCTAAAGCTAAAAAGCCTGAAGACAATTTACGACCAGAGGGAGACTTCGAAAGACCTACACCTACTAAAGTTGGCCCTGCTGAACGCCGAACACCTATTAAGCATGATGATAATCTTCGTCCTGAAGGAGATTTTGAACGTCCCGAAAAATCAGAATTTAGGCCAGCAGAAAGGCCTAAAGCTAAAAAACCTGAAGACAATTTACGACCAGAGGGAGACTTCGAAAGACCTACACCTACTAAAGTTGGCCCTGCTGAACGCCGAACACCTATTAAGCATGATGATAATCTTCGTCCTGAAGGAGATTTTGAACGGCCTGACAAAATTGAATATCGACCAGCTGATAGACCTAAAGCAAAAAGACCCGAAGACAACTTACGTCCAGAAGGTGACTTTGAAAGACCTTCGCCTACTAAGATTGGGCCTGCAGAACGTCGCACACCCATTAAACATGACGATAATCTTCGTCCTGAGGGTGATTTCGAACGTCCAGAAAAACCGGAATATAGACCAGCCGATAGACCTAAACAAAAACGACCTGAAGATAATTTACGTCCAGAAGGCGTTTTCGAAAGACCGACTCCTACTAAAGTTGGCCCTGCTGAACGTCGCACACTTATTAAACATGATGATAATCTTCGTCCTGAAGGTGATTTTGAACGTCCAGAAAAATCGGAATTTAAGCCAGCAGAAAGACCTAAAGCTAAAAGACCTGAAGATAATTTACGCCCAGAAGGAGACTTTGAACGACCAACACCCACTAAAGTTGGTCCTGCTGAACGTCGTACGCCCATTAAGCATGATGATAATTTACGTCCTGAAGGAGATTTTGATCGTCCAGATAAAGCTGAATATAGACCTGCAGAAAGACCTAAAGCTAAGAAACCTGAAGATAATTTACGACCAGAGGGAGAGTTTGAAAGACCAACACCTACAAAAGTTGGTCCCGCAGAGAAACGTACTCCCATTAAACATGAAGACAATCTACGTCCAGAAGGCGATTTTGAACGCCCAGAGAAACCGCAGTACAGGCATGCTGAACGTCCTAAACAAATACGTCCAGAAGACAATTTACACCCAGAAGGTGAATTTGAGAGACCTGAAATTAAAGAAGTTGGTCCTTGTGAAATAAGACGACCAATAAAGCCTGACGATAATTTGAAACCTGAAGGAGATTTTGTAGGAAGAGTTAAAGATGACTATAGAGTAGTTAAAGGAGAACGTGTCGATATTATCAGACGTGAAGATAATCTTAAGATAGAGGGTGAATGGGATATTCGCCGTCGCGATGATTATACAAATGTAACAGTTGTCGACAGAGCTCAGGTTGTAAAACATGAAGATAATTTAACAATGGAGGGAGAATTTACTGGTATGCGCTCAAGAGATGATTATAAAATTGTCAAAGGGGAAAGATTTGAAGCATTTAAACCAAAAGATAACCTCAAACTAGAAGGAGAGTTTACTGATATTACAACAAGTAACGAATATCGAGTTGTAAAAGGTGATCGTGCGCAGGTAATAATTAGAGAAGATAACCTTAGAATGGAAGGCGAATTTAATGAATATAGGAAAAGTGATGAATATGCTACACGTAGAATTGAAAAAACTGAAGTCATCAGACATACAGATAATTTAAAATTAGAAGGCGATTTTGATAGACCAACTCCAACAAAAGTTGAACCAGCCGAACGTCGCCAACCTATAAAACATGATGATAATCTTTATCCAGAAGGAGACTTTGAACGACCTGATAAGCCTGAATATCGTCCAGCTGAACGAGCAACTCCTACAAAACCAAAAGATAACTTACGGCCTGAGGGCGACTTTGAAAGACCAAGTCCGTATCAAGTGGGACCTGGAGAACGCAGAACACCTATTAGACATCCTGATAATTTACATCCTGAAGGAGACTTTGAACGACCTGATAAACCCGGTTATCGTCCAGCTGAACGAACAACTCCTACAAAACCAAAAGATAACTTACGGCCTGAAGGCGATTTTGAAAGACCAAGTCCATCTCAAGTAGGACCTGGAGAACGAAGGACACCTATTAGACATCCTGATAATTTACATCCTGAAGGAGACTTTGAACGACCTGACAAACTTGGTTATCGCCCAGCTGAACGAGCAACTCCTACAAAACCAAAAGATAACTTACGACCTGAGGGCGATTTTGAAAGACCAAGTCCGTCTCAAGTGGGACCTGGAGAACGAAGGACACCTATTAGACATCCTGATAATTTACATCCTGAAGGAGACTTTGACCGACCTGACAAACTTGATTATCGCCCAGCTGAACGAGCAACACCTACGAAACCAAAAGATAACCTTCGACCTGAAGGCGATTTTGAAAGACCAAGTCCATCTCAGGTAGGACCTGGAGAACGCAGAACACCTATTAGACATCCTGATAATTTACATCCTGAAGGAGACTTTGACCGACCTGACAAACTTGGTTATCGCCCAGCTGAACGAGCAACTCCTACAAAGCCAAAAGATAACTTACGACCTGAGGGCGATTTTGAAAGACCAAGTCCGTCTCAAGTGGGACCTGGAGAACGAAGGACACCTATTAGACATCCTGATAATTTACATCCTGAAGGAGACTTTGACCGACCTGACAAACTTGGTTATCGCCCAGCTGAACGAGCAACACCTACGAAACCAAAAGATAACCTTCGACCTGAAGGTGATTTTGAAAGACCAAGTCCATCTCAGGTAGGACCTGGAGAACGCAGAACACCTATTAGACATCCTGATAATTTATATCCTGAAGGAGACTTTGACCGACCTGACAAACTTGGTTATCGCCCAGCTGAACGAGCAACTCCTACAAAGCCAAAAGATAACTTACGACCTGAGGGCGATTTTGAAAGACCAAGTCCGTCTCAAGTGGGACCTGGAGAACGAAGGACACCTATTAGACATCCTGATAATTTACATCCTGAAGGAGACTTTGACCGACCTGATAAACCCGGTTATCGTCCAGCTGAACGAACAACTCCTACAAAACCAAAAGATAACTTACGACCTGAAGGCGATTTTGAACGACCAAGTCTATCTCAAGTGGGACCTGGAGAACGCAGAACGCCTATCAGACATCCTGATAATTTACATCCCGAAGGAGACTTTGACCGACCTGACAAACTTGGTTATCGCCCAGCTGAACGACCAACTCCTACAAAACCAAAAGATAACCTTTGGCCTGAAGGCGATTTTGAAAGACCAAGTCCATCTCAGGTAGGACCTGGAGAACGAAGGACACCTATTAGACATCCTGATAATTTACATCCTGAAGGAGAATTTGATAGGCCATCATCCACACCGCTTGGTCCTGGTGAACGCAGAACTCCGATTCGACGCGATGACAATTTACGCCCTGAAGGAGAATTTGATCGACCTGATAAACCTGGTTATCGTCCTGCAGAGAGACCTACTCCAAAAAAACCACAAGATAATTTACGTCCCGAGGGTGAATTTGAAAAACCCAGAAAACCACAATATGGTCCTGGAGAACGTGCTGAAATTGTTAAACACCCAGATAATTTAAAACCAGAGGGTGAATTTATTGGTACACCAAAAAGCAAAGAAGATTTTAAACCTACTCGAGGAGAACGTGCTCCTGTTAAAAGACCCCAAGATAATTTAAAAGTATCAGACTATGGGGACACAAGCTTGCAAAAATCTCAATATATTACAACAACAAAAGAAACATTTGAGAAGACCCCTAAAAAAGAAAGTCCGGTTACTCCAGCCGGTCGCGCTATTGTTAACAAACGACGGCATATGGAATCCAGTATTAGTCTTGGTAGCGATACAGCTGTCATGACTACAACTAATCAAAGCAATTACAATACATACACACGGCGCACTGATCGTCGGCAGGTAGTGTCAGATAAGGAGGACGTCCAAAAGGCCGTATCTAAAGCTACTGTTACAACAACTGATACGACAACTTTGGTGGATGATCGTACAAACCGCCAGATAATAGATAAAGGTGTCAAAAAGGACGTAAAGAAATCAACTGATACTACAACAGAAACGAATGTTTTGGCTGATGGTACCAGAGTAACTATAACTCGTGAAGTGGTTACCACAAGAGGTACGCAAAGAGCTGAACAAACAGGAGGCGCCACTCACACTGATGTTAGACAACAAATCATTCACAAAGAAGGCACACAAAGAGTTGGAGGTCCTCAGCCAACCACTGTAGTACGAAAAGAAGTTGTAAGTGGTTCCAATCAAATCCAAAAATCGTCATCTCAGGCGCATATGCATGAAAGTCGGCAACACGTGGTTAATAATCAACATATTGAACACCACACAAACATTGTAAACAAGCAAACTCAACAAAATAATATTATTCATTCTTCAAGCCACCATGACGTTTCTTCAAGACAGCATGTAAACAGACAAGCAATGGGAGGAGAAAGCCACCACCATCGTCGCAGTATATTACAATCAGAGGCTGATGTTAGCAACCAAGTGTTACATAGGAAAGGAGTACATACTTCCACTGAAGCTTTACACAGCACGAGTTCGGCAGCGCTAGCTATGAGAAAATCCATTGGAAATCTCCACGAACAGGGTCAGTACATAAGCAATTCCTCACAAAGTAGTGATAGGCGTAGCTTGAGTTCAATCCATCGCTCAAACATGCAAGAATCGAACCGACGCGGCCAAGAATGGTCGTCTGCATCATATCAAACATACGAACGACCACAAAAAATTGTTCGTAAGGACAATCTTTCTGTAGGAGGTCAATTTTATGGTCAATCAGAAGCCAAATCATATGGTAACTTTACGAAGCAGCAAAACGTGCAAAAAATAGAAAGAGTCTCACGAAGATCAAATGTATCCAACATCACTTTGGGAGAAAGTAATGTTTCAGTTTTAACATCATACAAAAACGAATACGCTCCTAGAAATATTGGTCCATGTCCTGCTACGATGATTGATGCTCCAAAGGGTCCGTTTAAACATACAAGAGACACGAAGAGTCACAAATTTTACTTGCCCGTCGTATCTAACTAAACTGCAATATTTACCATTCCGTACTGTATTTACCTACTTTTAATGAGCTACGCATAGACTGTAAAACTAACATTCTAACATTGTGATAATCGTAATTTTTTAATCGATGATATTAACAAGGTATTGGATAAATAGCTTATGTTCTTAACATTCCTTTTTATAAAAACGATGCAATAGGGAAGGGGTTCATGTTCTTATTTCGAGAAATTTTTTATATCAAAATATATAAAAATATATATTTAAAGCTTTATCAACGCTTGTACCATTTTAAAATCAAATAAATTATATTGTATTATTTTATTTTATTTATTTACAATTTTCCTTTCCGTTTGAATTGTTATTTATTCTTGTGGATTTGTTGGTACAATAATCTTCAGTTAAAATTTTCTAAGATCTATTCGCCTTCAAACGAATGGAAAACTTGGAAATTAAATAATCGAGCAATACCAGCAAATAGGAGAACTTATTTGTTAAAGGTGTTCAAAAATTGTAAATACTTTTAATAAAGTAATAGTTTTATACTAAATGGATTTTATTTCTCACCAAAATGTTATACAAATACTTTTCATACAAACTTTGTTGACTACTCTGGGATGTTAATGTTAATACAAGCCCAGGAACACTTAGTTTGTACGGTTTAAAATTACTGCATTTTATATGTACATTCTGTAGGTAATTTTCAGTGAAGCTGCAAAAATTTTAATTAAATTAACAGTTTATAATAAATACAAAATTTAAAAAATCTTTTTACAGTTCCACAGAATTACAATTTAATTGGGAGCCGTAACTATCAAATTTGTACGAAACCAAAAACGTCTTAAGTTGAAATAAAAATATGGATTGTTTGCATTGTTCATTCAAGCAAATGTGATTTGTGCTAAAATTAATAATACATCGGCGGTAAGGCCATTAGTTACGATCACTGTCTACTACACAGGTTAGGAAGCCTGTCAAAAAATCTGGAACTTTTCGACATAAATTTCCGCTAGACGGCGATAAGTCTAAGAACCATTCGCCATAAAAATCCGTTAGATGGCGATTAAGTTTAAGAACCTATTTTAAACAAACCTGACTTAAAAATTCAATTAAAACTTTTTATATACAACATCTGATTGATTAAATTCGAATTTTTTAAGCGAAAGCTTATAAATCTCGCTGATTATGTCAAAATCTTGCGCACGAACCGGTTCTTAGACGTATCGCCATCTAGTGATCATTTATGGCGAATGGTTCTTAGACTTATCGCCTCTGTGGGATAATTTATGGAACTAGTTACCGGCCTCAGTCGGTTTTATATGGGAGTTTCCCAACCTTTGTAGTAGACCGTGGTGACCGTGGTTACGATTAAGATAAATACACTTGTGTATGTTCTGTGGATAAATAGTAGTCAGCAAAGAAGGAAACCTCTTTAAAAAATCAAGAAAATTTACCATAGCTAAAAGTGCTGTTTAACATTTAAAAAATTATAATAAACGATTCCGGTTAACACGTTCTGTCCGATGAGCCAAATTTGGCTCATGACGCTTCTGACTTGCACATTCTTTTGGCATATGTGACTCATTTGACAGATGTCAATGGAAACGTGAATATCAGAATATCAACATAAATATGCCTTTAAAGGTTCTGAAATAGTTGTACGACGTAAAAAGAGGGTTATGTAAAGCTTATTCAGCAAATATTTTGTATCACATATCACTCTTGAAAGTCCTATGTACGTAATTCCAGAAACAGTTGAACATGTTTAAGTATGTGGACAAATTAGCATGTGATGTCGGATTTTAAAAAATACTTGGACAGTTAAAGTGTTAACACAAATTTAAAAAAAAAGAGTGCGGCGGATGACGAAGGTCTTCCAAGAACTGTAAAAACTTTGAGAGGATCAATAATCGCAGATACAATAAAAAATTAAAAGAAGTTATGGGAAAAATGGTTTCAATCATCAATATCAACGCCTTTTATGACGAAAACTCATACAAAGAACGTCTAAAACAGGGAATAAATGGTAAAATAAAGGCACTTTACACCTATGGCAATTGCACAATCACTAAAATTTTAATATAATTTATTTATTTTAGAACGTCCAAACAGTAAAAGAACACATTAAAGCAACAACAGCCAAGTATCATAACAAATTATCACAGTGCCCAGGCGCAGTTTACTACAATGTCGGAGAAAAGAACATTCACACCAGGCTAAAAAGAAAATTGCCTCAAGACCTGTTTCTCTGATCATCGAGAGAGACTAACTCCAGATAACATTTTATTTTTATAACTACTCATAGTTACCAGGGAGGCTGAAGTGCTTACCCTGCTACTGTCAATACTTAATCGCAATACTGTAATAGAAGCACCATGAATAGCAAAACAGATTGCTGAACTGGTGACATAAACATTTAAAAAAAAAAAAACAACTTACAATCCCAACTATGTCTCTTTTAATCATCTTTCAAACAGTTAAAATGTATTAACTAAATGGAAGTTATTTTAATTTCATTTTACATTTTATCGTGACTCAGGACCGCACCGGGACTCGAATCGCTTAAATCCCCGTGAAGCGTAGTCATAGCCGCTGCCGTGCACTGCACAAGCCACCTCGGACTCTGATTGGAGGAGTTGTTACCCCGCTAACCCTTTGTTCCCCGTAACAGTCCACATTCTTAAGCTCGCATATGTGCACAGTCGAAATGTGCACAACTGTGCACATTTAACTGTGCACATTTAATTTAGATATATTGGTTTTCGTTTCATTGCGTTGGTTTGTTATTGTCGGTCTGTATTTCTGCGAATATGGAATATTCGGCCTATGTCAGCGTGCAGTATTTAAAAACAATTCGTTTTTCTTCTTTATCTTTAGAAGAAAAGGTAAAAATCAAGAGTACCGGTCGTCCAAAACCGAATTTGTTAATCCCGAATGTAACAAAGTGCAAAACTCGTGACTATAAAAGGACTTTAAAGATAGAAACTTATGAAAAAAGTAATTTGTTGTGTGGGTGTTACTTTACTAATAGTCTCTACTGTTGTCCTTGTTTATTATTTGCAAATGATGATCAAACCGAATGGACAAAGTCAGGCGTTAAACATTTAATTCATTTAACAGAAAAAATTAAAAAACATGAAAGTTCAAGTTTGCTCCACCTTTTTTTTTGAAAATAATAGGTGCACCCCCAAAATATCAACCCACGCGCCACCACTGCTCTGGGTAAAGACAATTGAAAACGACGGTGTAAGGGTAAGGAGACAATGTAGTAGTCTAAGACTGGTGACGCCAGAGGAATTAGAACTGCAAAAAATAAATACGTTTCAATGTACTGCTCTGATCTTTATTAACAACAGCAGGGATGCACAGACCGCGGGCCGCATGCAGCCCTCCTTTGGTTTGTGGTGGGCCCGCTTCATCGTGAGATATTTTAATAGTCACACGATTTTTTTAATACCCTTATAAAAATTATCAGGCTACTATAAAATTAAAAATTGTTTATTTAGTTTTGATTTTCTTTTTTTTTAAGATATGGTTAACCACGATTAGGGATTCTGAATTTTTAAAGTCCCGGGACTCGAGACTTTTTTTTATCAAAGTCCCGGGAATTCCCGGGACTTCGAGACTTTTGCGAATTTTATTTACATACTAGAAAATGGTGGTATTACCCGTCAAAAATGACGGAAGACTTTCTAAGGTGCAAGAAAAATGATTATATATTCATGTACTCAAAATTCATCGGCTATTTTCACTGTAAAAAATAAGTTTTCTTGACAGTGGCATTGTTTCTGAAAGCAGCCGCTACATATTTAAAATTGCTTCTTTGCACGTATCGTGATCGTGAATCGGTCGTGACAGTTGACAGTTGACAGATATATATTTTTTTAAATTAAACCATATTCGCGGATTTTGTTTTTGAAGCATTTATTTTATAAATAAACTAATAAAGTATAGTAGTAGGAGTAGTGTTATAATTTTTAATTAAGTCTACATTCTACAGTAAATAAAGTATTTATTTCCAAGTAAATGCCCATTTTAAATAAACAACAAATTTCATTAAACTTTAAAACATAACAAGCATAATTAAAATATATTTTTACTAATAAACTTAACAATTATCCTTTAGCTTTAAAGCAGACAAGAAATAAACATAAACAATTAAATATGGCAGGCAAAAAATTTAAATAAAGTTAAGTAAATACTGATTGTTAGTATAAACTATAAACATAAAAAATTATGAAACAAAATATTTTTGCTAAACTCATGGCAGTAAAATTTGTTTAAAAATAAGAAGTATAAAACATTAATTTCAGTGTTCTGTAACATTAAGTCTCGTCTCGAGTCTCGAACTAAATGTCCCGGGACTCGAGACTAAAAAAGTCCCGGGAATTCCCGGGACTTACGTCTCGGGAAATTCCCGGGACATAATCCCTAACCACGATATACAGTCCATTCCACAAAATGGGCCCAAAACTATAGCGACTTCAATTGTGATTTAACCATCAACAAACCATATATCGGGTGATCGAAAATGATTGATGCCAAGGGTGTTAGGAACTTAATTCAAACGGTTGGTAACTCATACGGGAAAACCAGTGGCGTAGGGAAACCACACACAAAATGACAGGTCAACCTGAACATCACAGAAACAAAAATAATACTACGCCACTGATATCCTAGTTTTACGCTGTGTTACCAACAAAAACGTGGTTATTTTATTTTCGGTCTGAAGTTAGCGGGCATCAGTCATTGTTGATCACCCGATATATTATTAAATGGGACAGTCTTAGCTACAACTTGGCGAAAAAAAACTTATTTTTAACACCTTCATTTATTTGTTGCGACGTCGCCGACATTATTTTTTTTTTTTTTAATTGGTTGGTATAATTTTTTTGGTGTATTCTTGTAGACTGTAGAGCATTTTCAGTACTTTTCAACGGTCTAGACTTCTAGACTTTTAGTAGGGTTATACTACGAAATTTTTGTAAAAAATGCAAAAAACTAATTTGAGCTAGTAGGCCATTTTATCAAAATTTCTGTTAAAAAAAATAATTACTCATAATCAAGCAACATTAAAAACACTTGCTTAACTGTAAATACGATGCCAGTAATGCATAGACAACAATTATTGCTCACAGTTTGAGGAATTTATTTAGTCCTGTTTTGTTTTCGTTGTGGTATAATATCCAATAGCAGCGTTCTCATTAGTAATACTAAAAGCCTAGTCTAGACCGTTGAAAAGTACTGAAAAAGCTCTACAATCACAACAAATAAATGCATCAATATGTATTAACGTTTCCTATACCATACCTATCTGCAACAATTTTCGAAATATTAAGAATTTTTAATAGAGTTAAGAGAAAAGATAGCATTTTTAAATAGAAAGCCTTGGAAATGATAACAAATGCCAATATTAATAACTGTCAACCACTTTTATTGCGTTTGTCTGAAGTATATAGCGAGTTTTTTTACAGCTTCTTTGGCCGTTTCTTGCGCCCTAGGTGCCATTTCTTCTTTCCATTGCCTCTTCTACAGTATCTTTCATTTCTTCCGTGGACGCCTTTTGTTACATTCATGTGGTTCCCATACAGACATTTTCTTTGGACATCTATAATCAGGCATTCTTGTTAGATGGCCGTACCATATGAGTTTTTTTCTCTCTATGTTTGTTTTAATTTGCTTTCTATTTATTATTTCAGTATTTCCATCCGAGGTTAGAGTCACTCCCAAATATTTATATTTTCTTGTTTAATTTCTGAATTTTCCAATTTTAAGTCTTTTTCATTTTCCCCTACAACCATGTATTCCGTTTTTGCATAATTATTTCCAGACCACATTCTGTATTATTATTCTATTAGTTTTCTTCCCTTATAACTTAGATCCTGTTTATCTTGGACCATTATGACTTGGTCGTCTGCAAATATCAATGTTGGGAGGTGCTCATCACCAGTCTGTATACCATATTCCTACAATTCTTTAACCAGTTGGCAATGTCGACTTGATGTAAATTTTAAATAGTGTAGGCGACAAGCAGCGGCCTTGTCTAAAGACCCTTATCTACTTTAAAGGCTTCTGATAGCAGAGTTTACTTTTTACAGAAAGAAGTCGGATTTTTAAGACACTTGCTTACAGAAGAAGGTATTAAACCCGATTCTAACAAAACTAAGTCAATTTTGGAATATCCAGAACCAAAAAACACTAAAGAACTTCAATCGTTTTTTGGACTAATCGGTTACTACCGGAAATTTATCCAAAATTTTGCTAATATTACGAAACCATTAACATTTTTACTTAAAAAGAATAGTGAATTTATTTTTGATCAAAATTATTGTAAAAACGCATTTAAAAAATGCAAAGAAATTTTATCAAGTCCTCCTATTTTAGCTTACCCTGATTTTACTGGACCGTTTATACTCACTACGGACGGATCAAGTTACGCACCATGATAGTTACGCACTGGGTGCAGTGCTCTCTCAAGGTGCTGACAAACCTATTGCGTTTGCATCGCGTACATTATCATTAAACGATACAGAAATGAGGTATTCCACTGTAGAAAAAGAACTTTTGGCTATCGTTTGGGCAACTAATCAATTTAGACCTTATTTATTTGGCGTTCCATTTGCCACAATCGACCACAAACCGATGACTTGGCTCTTTTCAATAAAAGATCCGAGTAGTAAACTTGCCAGATGGCGCTTAAAACTTTCCCAATTCGAATTCAAAATTCTTCATAAGGCCGGTAAATACAACTCAAATGCAGCGATGCTCTTTCGAGAATTAAAATAAACAAAATTTGCCAAAACACTTTTGACGAATTATTAGAAAATTTAGAAAACCTTAAAATAAAAGAAATCCCGTTATCAAATGATCAAGTTACGTTTAAAAATTACTATTAAATAAATTAACGAATATATGACCCACGAAATTCAAAAACACCAATTATTGTAATTCGATATTCAGTTTAACTTAGAGAAATTATTTGAATCTTGCATGCTTTTAGAAGCCGAAATCGAAACAATAATTTTGGGGATAATTTTTGCCAAACTAAACGAATTTTATATTCCACTAATTAATACTGAAATTTTAATAAATGAATTTAGGAAAATTCCAAATTATTTAAGTAGCAACAACTTACCAGCTGTACCAAATTTTAATACGATAAATTCTCTAATAAAAACATGTTCCCTTCAGGCTTATGTTACATCTGATAAACTGGTAATTATTTTACACGTACCACTGGTCGTTAGTCAAACCTTTAAATTATATCATATTTTACCATTTCCGTCTTTACACGATTTATCCTCAATAATAATTCCCAAACAAGAGTATGTGGCAGTGGCTGTGTCTTACGATAATTTGCTGTTCGTAAGCGTAACTAGGTACCGATTACTTGAGTAAATGCAAATCACTAATAATTAATATGGTTATTTGCCCGAATCCGCCCTGTTGGAGACGAGCCTAGGACCATGCGAAGTGCAAATCATCGCCAAGAAACCCAGTCCCGATTGCAGCACTATGAAAGTACATCTCCAAAGTGCCAACATTAACCAACTGGGTGCCAATACGTGGATAGTCAGCACTAGGGGTGGGCGATTTATCGATATATCGATAAATATCCATATAATTTTGATATCGATATATCGAAATATTGGATATCGATATATCGAAATATCGGATATCGATATATCGAAATATCGGATATCGATATATCGACATATCGATATATCGATATTTATCGATATATCGGTATTCCGATATTTTGAGGGCGAGAAGCTTTTATTATTTTTTTTAGGTCACCACTCTTTTTTTTCACTTTTTTACTCACTTTTTTAGCTTCGCGCCGCTTTTATAGCGATATTTCTATATCGCTGTCGATATGTCGATATATCGATATAATTTCGATATCGATATCCGATATCGAAATTTGGATATCGCCCACCCCTAGTCAACACACCGAAGCCCATATCAACGGCAGTACGGTGCAATGATCCAGTTTTCCCCGTAACAATCACCGAAAACATTCGAATCTCCATGTCGTCGCCGTGTTACATCATTATAGAAGAAAGAAAACTGCAATCCAGTCATACAATTGAAACAATTCAAGAACTACCTCAAGAAATTCCGGTCATTGACCTTTAAAATTATACTAATTTTAACGAAATTCATCCTCTAAATCTTTCAAAGATAGACTTAACAGATTTTAGTACTTTGCAAAACCTTCTAAATGAACAAAAAAATAAAATTAATCAAATTGGGCTTCATAAAAATACGCAGACGTTAAATGGACACAATTTTTTCATTTATATTAATTGTTATCATAATTATTATATTATCTTTGATAATTAAAAAATTTTGGAATAAATATACATCGGTTAGTCGAAAATCTTGATACAAAAATGTTGTACCATGCTTCCTATGGCCTCAGAAACCATTTTGCGTTTGGACATTTTTTTATCAGCAATTTTTACTTAGGTGTTTACAATTTTTGTTCGAACTGAAAGCCTTCAGTTCGTAAACATAGCTGCAAACTTTTGGGTATCGTGAAACACAAACTAGAAATAATTACGAGAAAAACAGAGATGACAGCTAATGACAATGTTGCCATATGTATTATTTTCATTCAAATCAGTGATTTACATATTTTCAACACCAATTTTTGAAAGGAAGAACACAATATCTAGGAAAAAATACTATTCGAAATTTATTTTTATTCCAAATTGCAACTTTTTCATTTGCAAGTAATAAATAATAACGCTTATTAAAGGACTAAATGTCAAAACTTTGAGGACGTCTTTCAGACACAGCAAGCATGGTACAACATTTTCGTATTAAGATTTTCGACTTAAAATTTTACGAAGAACATCGCCACGTGTAGCGCTTCCGCCAATTTTTACACACCCTGTATATATATTAATAATTGTTACCAGTCAGCACTTTTGTGCTGACATAAGAATAATCAATTATAATAGATAGTTAGATTCCGTTGTTCCGTCACCGGTATAGGTAGGGTTGCCACCCGTACTTTAAAATAGAGTAGGTATTTTACGTTATTTTACTTAAACGTACTCTATACTTTTGAATAACAATAAAGTATGCAAAAATACTTTATGTCATAGTCCAAATTTATAAACATATTTAGGCCTTTGTAGAGTGGCGCAAGCAGTGAACATATTTGTCAGCGAATCTCAAATTTCGTATTTGTGAAAATCATGATGTTATTGAAATTTACCTACTTTTCACAAGTAACATTACATATTTTCAACAAAACCATCAAATGTGTTGAAGGAAACTGATGCACAGAAAGACAGAGACATGTTTTTTTTTTTTTTTTTTGATACTAGAGAAAAATTAATAGAGATTGATCAATCATCACCTGATTTATTTAAAAAAATTAACAGAAACTTTTTGCTGTTTATTGATGTCTTTATGTTACCTGGAAAATGGTTTGATTACAGTCAAACTAATTGGTTATATTTACTGAGCAATATAAACTTAAAGACCCCCTTGATTTTGAGAATTGTGTCAAGATTATTAAAAGCTTAAACTTGCACAAACATGGACGGATTATATTCTGAAATAATAGTTTTATAAAGGAATTACACTAGAAAATTATTCATTATGAAGATTTTATTTAGAAATCAACAGGACAAAAAATGCAATAAATTTTTCAAAATTCACCTGAACTTTGTTAATATATTAAAAGTAATTTCTTACCTTTTATCTGTTTCTGCCACTTCAGCATTTGCTGAGAGAATTTTCTCGGTCATGAATGTGAAGTGGCAGGAAGAGAGAAACAAGGCCTCCCTTAATTTAATTAAGATCTAATTATTTATTTATTTAAATTTAAATACTGATTGTAGTTATGCTATTGAATTATTTAAAAATGATAAAAAGTTGTTATGTAATGCGAAAAGTAATAAATAATAGGTTTGGAAAAAATAAAAACTAATAAGATTAAAATGTACTCTTTTTTTAAGGTACTTTTTTAAATCCTGTATTAAACGCAAATATTCGTTATTTTCGTGTAAAGAAGGTGGCAACCCTAGGTATAGGTGCAATAAACCTTGTTATCACCATTCATCGAATTCTTTCATTTTATCAACATCAAAACCCTCCAAAAGAACCTAAAAGTTCTGTACCGTTGATTATGTTACGCAAAATTTGAACTACTAGCAATATATGTTTATTAGATATATGATTTAAACAGAACACATTGTCCGTACACGATCTTCCCGGACGAAAACCACTTTGCTCTTCCAAATCTTCGACTTCTTTTTTTATTCTTCCTTTAATATCCGCCCATACAATCTTCCCATTGAAGCTCTCACGCTTATGCCTTTATAATTATTGCAGTCTTTTTTATTGCCTTTCTTATATAATGAACTAATGTTAGCAATTTTCCACTCCTCAGGAGTCACTTGCAAGCATAATGTAAACAACTCGGCAATATTTTAAAGACGTATACTTCGGGTGCATGTTTTAACAGCTCCACTGGAATATCTCCAGGGCCCGAAGATCTATTGTTTTTTATTCCTCTTGGCGCCTTTTTTATTTCTCGAATTATTGGCCATTTTTGGCAAGAAATGGTTTGAATACTTTTTTTAAAGTTCTTGTACTACTTCATATATTCACGATAAGTTTCACGAATACTTGTCCATTTTAATTAGAGCAAGTAAAAACAAATCTAAATTTTTTAATCACTTTTATTTAATAAAATTAGTATAGCAGAAGTATTTTTTGTCGACCAGTTTTCAAACAGTTACAGCTGAACTATTATAACACTATTTAATATTGAAACTTCTTGAGCGCAGTTCATTGCCTTACACTCTAAAATTTTTCAATGTTTATCAATGAATAAAATTAACTGATCTGCTACTTTTATCTCATATTGTTTTATTTTAAATATACAGCATAACAATAGTAC
Organism: Elmis aenea; assembly: GCA_947652605.1. NCBI lineage: Eukaryota > Metazoa > Arthropoda > Insecta > Coleoptera > Elmidae > Elmis > Elmis aenea. The sequence goes on along the minus strand of OX393578.1, from coordinate 31,446,692 downwards.
AAAATTTAAGTAATTTTTATGACTCAAAATATAAGCTGTACTTGGTAATAATGAAAACGATTTTCAAAGTAACGTTTCCTCTGATATAAAATTGATCACAGCACTCACTTTGTTTATGTATATGAAAGGTACGACTTCTCTTATTTCAATTTTGACATACATTTTGCAACATATTATGCGACTATATGGATACGTTTTTTATGTACTAGTAATTTTTATTTCGCAAAATAGTGTTATTACAAAATCTAATTTTAATAGTCGATTTTCTGAGAGGTAGGGTTTTTTTTAAATTTGACATTAGAGCAAAACTTTTGACAGATGGTGATATTAAATTATTTTCAGGATTAACAAAGAGGATAGAAGTTCATATTATCCTGTTAAAAGGAAAGCGCCAAGTCCACGACCGTAAGTATGACTTGTATCAATTAAAATTATTAAAATATATATTTTATTGCATATTAAAACACTTATAAATTCGTTGGGAGTTGAAGCGCATACATTTTGTGTTTTAAGTAGATGTCGTCACAACTAAAACGCGTTTAATTAAAATAAACTACCGTAAAGCTTATTACTAAATTTTAGAGTAATGACAGAGAATAAGTTAAACACGTTTAAAAAATACTTTTCGCAAGAAATTTCGTCAGTTGAGTTTTAATTATTATCGCCGATATGAATGCTTGCTAATTAAAAATGTGTGCATTATGTATATCTCGGCCAATAAGTAAAAGGCATTTATCTTATTGGATTTTGAATAATATGCAAAAAATGTCTTAAACTTCCGTATGCGGATATCCATTTTTCTCAAAAGAAGATATTGACAACCTATAACCAGTTATTTTTAAATTGTCAATAAAAATCACATCCTGAAGCATGGTTTGCTGCCCTAAAAGTAACTTTTTTAACAACAACACACTTCTTCACTGTGACGTACCGCACTGGCTCACTATTATGAAAGTCCTTATGCTTTTTTACTTATTTTCTTTTATACAGAATACGGTAGTTCTTATAAATTAGCAAATATACTTAAACGATGTTATGGCTTGTGATCGTCGAATTTTAGTGTAGGACACTGCTACGTTCAGCTTCCATAGAACTTCAGTATTTAGAACAGCTATCGGTTTATTAGACAGTAAATAAAACAAACAAGATGTAGATTTTGTTTATTATTTAACGTTTCATTTCGTAGATAATTGTCACATATAGGGAATTATTATTGGTAGTTATTTCGTGGATAATTGTGACATATAAGGAATAATTATGTAAGGTTATTTCGTGGATGGTTGCAGTTGTCACATTTAGGTATTATTATTTGAGGTTCGTGGATGATTGTCACATATAAAGAATTATTATTGGAGGTCCGTGGATGATTCTCACACATTATGAATTATTATCGGTTTTGGAGTGGGTAATTTTTGGTATTTCGTAATAGAGATTTTATGAGAAATTTTAATCAGGATTATTAATATGGAATAGGGAGTTATTATGGTAGGTGGAACAGGCAGTTTTAATATATCGTTGTTTGGAGATTATTTATTTGAATAAAGTGCAGCTATAGGTAATGAAATATTATTGGTTAGAAATAACGCGATTGCGAAATGTACTGACAACAAAATTAATGCGTATTGTTTGACAAAATTTCGAAATATAATCAAAATAGTACGACTAAGTGGGCCCCCTGCCAGACGAGCCGAAACTCGTGAAGAAGACTCCGACCAAAGTCGTAAACTTAACAGATTCCCCTTGAAGCATTAAAAACCGCGAAGGAGCTCACGTAAATCAGGGTGATCGAAATTTAGAAATCCACCAGAGGAGCCCCAGCCAAAACGATCAGAGACCGTGGCGAAGACGTCAACAAAGGTGGCGGAGGGTTATTACGGATTCCCCTTTAGGCAGTGAAACCACCAAGGAGCTCAAGTAGAGTTTTCAAGATATTCGCGAATGGTTCGCCAAAAAAGTTAACCTCAATCTTATCGCGTGTCGTTTTTGATACGTTTTTCTGGATAAAATCCACCTATTTTTTGATATGGACATCGTGCAAAGGGGTAAAAATCACAAAATATTCGTTTGTTAATTGGTTATCAACATTTGTGTACTTGGTGGGGTGGCATCTTAAGAAGTTACTTTGTTGCTCTTTTGTTTATTGATAACCCCTCCAAATACACAGTTTTAAACGAATTTAACTTGAATTCTCCCCACCTAATTATATGTATATATATATATATGGCCCTGGACTCCACAAGTGACGTGACCTCACCCTTAAAAAATTACTTTTTAGAAACAAATACAATATCTTTAGTATTTTAAATGATTAAACTAAAGTTTGACTTTAAATTATTAAATATTATTCTATATGCGACCATCTCATCACCAAGTCGTTCTTGTTTGGTATATTTAAAAATGAGATATAAGTTACAAGATACAATTTAACTCTGATAATGCTTTAATTCATAAATAATCACAAAATACTACACTAGTTTCTAATTAATACTAACAAACCTAAAAAATTATAAAATAATTCAAATTAATGTGAAAAAACTTGTTACATAGTTTTAACTGAAGCCAGCTTTGCGTTTTTCGTTACTGTATTTTTTCCGGTAAAACATAAATTTTAACGTGGGTTTAATTATTATTGCATTGCGTATTTTTCAACCCATGCAAAACATATATTGTAGAGATTTTGTAATTTTAAATATAGTTTCATAGAGCATTTGTAAGTAGCGTAAAACTGTTTACGCAAATGTTGTTGAAGTAAATAAGGCGCCCAAGGGTAAAACTATGGATGTCAGTTCTAGTTTCTAGTTAATTTTTGAAAAACGACATTTCAAACTTTTAATACTAATAATTATTTCTGCAAAATTATAAATATTTCACGATTTGCTGAGAAAAATTGAGTACGCAGTTTATAACAGAGGGCATTTTAAGATTCGCTGTTGTGGTATCGGCGTCTTTTTCATAATGGAGCTACTGAGTCTCATCATTCTTCACTTGTGTGCGTTTTAACAAAATGCTTATGAATGCGCCGCCTCAAAGTTTTACGCAAAACTATATTAGATGGTAGATAAGGTAGAATTACCTAGCGTATTCGATTAATTCCGCCAAGAACTCCAACTATTAAAAACTTGCCACCTTACGGGGAAGGAAATGACTACATCTTTTTTATGATAGTGGCGTAAAAATTTACACTTTCGAATTATTTTGTGATATTATAATTTTTATTTTTTAAATTGTCGTGATCTAGATAATTTCAAAATTTTTCTAAATCGGTGGCCTATAAGACCGCGGTGCTTATGGGCCCCGGGGAAAGGAAGGTAACCAAAGAAAGGTATCTAAATGATAGTCTACTATCATATTTGTGTCTCCGTCTGTCTGGATTTTTATCAAATCATGGAACAATTCATTACGAATAATTCAAAAACATAGGTATATGAAAGGACCCCGAATTTACTCTGTAGGCACGCCCCCAATTACCTAGTTACGTTTTGACTAAATCCAATAAACACCTTAAGAGGCCTTAAAACAAAAAAAATCAATTGATTATTTTTCTTTCTTACTAGAGATGGGAAGTCGGCAGAAAAATAAACGACTCCCGCGTCGGTATTTTTTTAAATCGACTGCGACCCTGACTCCGACTCTCGACTCTTTTCATAAATGCACTACACTGGGGCGAATATTAAGGAAAGCCAGTATTGAATATTTTCAATTTCGTTTCCGTTCTTTAAAAAAAAACGGTTAATATCGGTACTTTGTTTCGTTTACATTCTGTTCTCATCCTAAATAAAAACTCAAGTCGGAAGTCGATAATTTTTTCGACTCCCGAGTCCTCCAAAAAGCATCGACTCCTCGGCTGGTTCACACAATATTTTTCTTTAAAAAAAATCAATAACGTGGATTTTAATTCTATTAAATGTACGATAATAAATGCGTTTCTTTCAGAATTTAGTCATCAGAATGTTTGTTGATAATAGGTATTTTATTACACATAAATTTAATGTGTATACCCTAAAATATCACTTAAGGTGGCCACTCACTTGCGGACTTTTGACAGACAATGGTCCGCAGAATTGATAAATTTAATATCATCCATAATAAAAGAAAACAACAACTCACAACACACACACAAAGGTTACGATTTGAGTGCAAAGCGAGCGGCATTTGCCAAGAGGAGTGGGTCTACCCACTCGCGTTGAACGCGAATGGAGCGCCTGCGAGAGGAGACGTTGGGAATACGATTGTCAGTGGTTTGTGCACCCCTAGCGTTCAACGGTAGCGATATCGCTGAACAGGAGGAGTTGAGAATACCAGCCCAGGTCTCAAGACAATGGTCGAAAACCAACACACATAAGTCGGTCAATTGTCGGCAGACATAAGTCTCTCAGACAACGGTCTGCAGACCGTTGTCTCATTTCACTACACACTAGTCATTGATTGTCTATGAACCGCGACCTGCAGTTCGAACTCAATCCAAAAGCGTTGTCGTGCAATGGTTCTTTATCAAAAAAAAGTGTGTTCGGTTTTGGTAATTTTAGAAACGGAGAAGAAGAAAAAAAGGAAATGTTGGGTCAAGAAATGGTTACATTTATCCTTCACTTTTCAAAGTGATGGATGTGTTTGATATATTTCAATAAGAGTTCTTAAGAACTCGGGGTTGTTTGTTTTTGTACATGACATTTTGAGTTTGAGACCAAAGTCTGACTGGCTTAAAGATTTTGGTTCGGAGCGTTGACTGATTTCAAAGCCCCAAACACATGCATTTTTTGTTTCGATCTGTTGTCTGCGGACCGATGTCTGCGTGTGAGTGGTGCACTCAGACCTCGGTCGATGAGACAACGGACCACGGTCTGTTCGACATCGGTCTGCGAAACGTTGTCTGAAACCGCCACACACATGCAGTTTTTGAATTCGAACTATTGTCTGCAGACCAAAATCCGTCAGAAATCTGCCTGTGAGTGGCGATATCCGACTTCAGTCCGTGGTCTGTCAGACAACGGTCTGTCAAAAGTCCGCAAGTGAGTGGCCACCTTTAGAGTGTATTATACGCATATAGTACTCGCGTATTACAGGCACCCAAGTTTTAGAGGGTAAAAATAAATAAACATTTAACGTGTTATGCGCGAGATTTTACTGTAAGCTTATTTCGAGCAAATAACTTTTTTTTGTTTTAATAGTTACCCCGCAGCCCATGAAGAGCTACCTGAGGTACAGTACGAAGTGCCGTCTGATTCTCTGTATTCCTCATCCTTAACTCATTATCGACGTTTTGAACAGCCACTATACGGTGGAAGTAGCTACCTGAATGGTAAGAACTACGATACAAGACCATCACGGATAGAACGACGTTTGGATTTAAAACGGTCAGCCATGGATCTAAACTATAGGAATGAACGATTACATAAAAGAGGCATCTTATCGCCACCTTTAAGAACTGATTCCTCGTATGGCATAGTTTACGACAATGGACGGCCCTTAGGAATTTTAGAAGTATGTCTGGTCCTGCGGGTCTAATACTATCGTTTTTTAGTACATAATATACAGGGGTTGACGGAGACTATCGTAGGTAGAAAGAACTTTACTATGAAAATAAAATAGTGGCAAATATTGGATCTCCTGATTATTTTACGACAAAATTGTAAATATAAAAGTTGTTCGGAGTCAAAAACTACTTAAGATTCTCCACTTATATTTTTAGTTTGGTTAGCATATCCGCTTTTTTTGAGAAAACTTGAAAAATATCGCGGTAGTCTGGTTTCCCACAGTTTTATATGGATTTTATGCAACTTAACAATATGCATCTTAAAGTGAAGGTTCCTAGAGCAGAATTATCCTCCAGATCCAAATTTCAGATGCTCGAAGAAGTGCAGTGTTACCAAAATAGAGAAAAACGTAATTTTATGAAATTTTAAAAATTTGCGTTTTAAATTTTTTTTAATGCGTAATACTTAATAACTTTTTCTCAACGATTTTTTTTATTACTTGCTTTGATTGACCGAATCGTACTGTGTGAAAAATTATTCTTCTCGAGATTTTATAAGTATGTCAAATAAGTTTAAAGCGCGACCTCGCAAGTTTTGGAAAGCACATGTAGCGTAAAATGCCACATGTGAAAACTTTTTCATTTTTTTGATGCGCTCTTTTTAATAAATGTCTTTGTGGCGTCCTAACGTGAAAACTTTTTTTAACTGTTATTTTCCGATTAATAATGCCAACAGCACTTTTTAAAATTTACATCTCAATAAAAGATGAATAAGCGCTATTATATTTTGCAGGAAGGTAAGTTTATTGTCATCCAAATTTAAAAATGCTGTTGGCATTTTTATTCAGAAAATAACAGTATTAAAAAAAGTTTACACGTTGGGACGCCACAGAATATTTTATTTAAAAGGGCGTATCTCTTAAACCGTTATGGATATCTGAGTTCTGTTTGTTGCAAAAACTTCGTTAATATTGTCACGACCCAGTTATTGGGCCAATTGGGCTCATTGGGCTAAACGGGGCATAGCTGGCGTGACTTAAGACATCTCAATAAAAGTCGGGATCTTGCTACACATAATTGCATAAGGTCTTTAAGAGACCTTAGTAACTGTCGAGAGGTACGTTAGTAATTCAAGATCAGGGGGTTAGTCATGGTAAGCAAATATCACAAGTCAAGTTTGGACTTAAAATATATTGGTTAAACACTTACATACAAGAAGACATGGTTGAAATTCGGCGAAGCCTTCAGGACACTGGTATAACTGACAGAAGCACGAAGAGCACACACGTGAGGCAGTCTGGAGCGACTCCTCCGACTCCTTCTGGAGCGATTACTTCTCCCTGATCAAGAAAAAGCTTTCTAATTTATACCAATTTCCCGAGGCCTTTTGACCAAGTTACATCCGGTAGCCGGATGCACAATACATTATCTTAGACCACAATAAGAACAAAAGTGGTTAATTTGCATATTCAAAAACAGATAAGATATATTCAAAATCAGAGAACAGGGAAGCTAAAGTGGTCAGATCACCTTCAAAAGTTAGGTGACCCTGAACAACACGGGAAGTTAACGTCAGCCTTTTACCACATTGCAACAAAACGCATTTCCAGGGAATGGCATGAGTGCATTCTCTGAGATCACTAACCACAAGGCTTACGCATTCGTCCGCTGTTATTCGCAATCTTATGAAAGCAATAAGTTTGTTTTTCTTATAATAACCTACAAGGTACAAAACATAATTATTGAAAAAATACAAATATAAAATACAAAATACAAAATACAAAATACAAAATACAAAATACAAAATACAAAATACAAACTAGAAATCGCATTCGCGACAAATTATCTTGTTACAGTTTTGTCTCGATATAGTAGTGACCTATTTAGAAAAATATAAAAAGTTTTCACATGTGACATTTTACGCTGCACGCGCTTTATCAAAATTTGCGAGGTCGCGCTTTAAACTTATTTGACATACTTATTAAATCTCGTGAAGAATAATTTTTCACACCTTGCGATTCGGCCGATCAAAGCAAGTAATTTAAAAAAAAATTGTTTGATACGATAATAAACAAAAAAGTTATTCAGTGTAACGCATAAAAAAGGAATTGAAAACGCATATTTTTCAAATTTCATAAAATTACCTTTTTCTTTATTTTGGCAACACTGTACTTCTTCGAGCATCTGAAGTTCAAATCTGAAGGATTATTCTGCTCTTAGAACCCTTAGTTTTAAGATGCATATTGTTAAGTTGCATAAAATCCATATAAAACTGTAGCAAACCAGACTACCGCTATATTTTTCACGTTTTCTCAAAGAAAGCGGAAATGATAAACAAACTAAAAATATAAGTGGAGAATCTTAAGTAGTTTTTGACTCCGAACAACTTTTATATTTACAATTTTGTCGTAAAATAATCAGGAGATCCAATATTTGCCACTATTTTATTTTCATAGTAAAGTTCTTTCTACCTACGATAGTCTCCGTCAACCCCTGTATATTATGTACTAAAAAACGATAGTATTAGACCCGCAGGACCAACTTTTATATTTACATTTTTGTCGTAAAATAATCGGGGGGGGGGGGGCAATATTTGCAATTATTTAATTTTACATGGTAAAGTCCTATGTAAGATAGTCTCAGTCAACACCCTGTATATAGATATTTTTTTGCAATTAGTTCGATATACACTTGAAGGTTTTTAGACCTATGAATCTAAACAATTTCCAAAACATTTTTAACAGATAAATCCTCACGTATTTTACTTTAGAAATATGATTCAAACAATTTTAGAAATTATTTTATGGACGAAACTACTGTTTAGTAAGTAGATATAGTCTTTAAATGAAGAATGAGTTAGAAGAAAACTAAAATGAGTAAAAGATTTCTTCGTATACTGTTTTGATTCAACGGCCGCCAAATACGTACTGATTCATTATTAATGATAATATTTTTTCAGCCTTATCCTCAATCATATGAAATAGCACCTATCAGTAATTCAAAAGAAGCTTTTGGCGAAATTCAACCGACATCAAAAATGCAAGGACACGTTGTAGATATATTGTATCCACTTAGCAGAGAAGTGTCAGGTTTGCAGGACGAAGACAACGAAAAAGATGAAAGTGAGGGTGAGGGTGAATCAATCAACAAATTTAGTGATGACAACTACCCATCGGTTTTGACTAACTATAAAATGGGTAAATTTAAAGATACCAACCAAGCATCACAAAAAATTGTAAGTGATAGATTGCGATTAGATAAACGAAAAGCAGAGACAGCTCCTAAAGCAAACGAAGCAAATATGGTAGAAACAAACCCTTTAGAGAAGCGAGAAATATTTAAAAACAGCCAAAACTCACAATCTTCTCTCGCCGAATCTTTAAAAGAAGGCAAAAGTGAATTAAAGGCAGAAAACGACGCTAAAATGTCGACAATTACTAAAAGACGTACCGGAATAACCGATGAAAACATAGAGGAATTGAAACAGGCCCTAAATAAAATCCAAAATCCTGAATTTTCGGATAACTTGGAAGCCGTAGAAGAAAATCTTAGAAATATATTAGGTGAAATGGGTCTCATTGAAGACGACAAAGAAATTAGAGGAGATAAGACAGCATTCAGCAATAAGTTAGAGGAAGACGAAGACTTAGAAAATGGTGCCAACAAAATCGAACTAATGAAAGATACGCATGACTCCGATTTCAACGAACGGAAAAAAAGAGATAACTCTCAAAAAATAAAGGATAGTCCAAAAATTGTGGATTCTAAGGGAAACAACTACCCCGATTCTTTTAAATCAGAGAAATCCGCAGTTAGCGATTACATGAATAATGCCCAAAGCTCACTTAACGTCGAAAACAATGCAAAACTAAAGAATACCATTCAAGCAGAAGCGGACAACATGCAGACAAGCAAACTAAACAATGAAAAAAACAATGAAGACGAACTATTGGCAAACGATAGCAATTCGATGCACCTGAGCTTCGAAAAAAATGATGAATCGGGCCTTACTAATGATAAACAAGAACATGAAGTTCATGAGGAAAATAATGAAAACATTGAAAATAAAAGAGACGTGCTTAAATCGAACATGGTCAACGTTCAAAGCGAAGCCGACGCGTATAAAAGGAGTAAAAGACAAGGTAAAGAAACAGCAGATTCAAATAAAGGCGATGACTCTGACCTAATGAAAGGTTTAGAAAAATCTGGAGAACTAACTGTGAGCGGCAACAAATCTCCACTGGCGTCATCTGACGGTGAAACCGATACGAAAGGAACATCACAATCTTCAAACCCACCAGGCATGAACGACAAGGAAATGAACAAACGTGATGATGAATTAGACTACGAAAAACGACTAGAGAGTAATATTCAGGCTAAAATTAATGAAATTAAGGAAGAAGTAAAACGAGAAATTGCCGCTTTAAAAGCCCAAGATAATATTGCAAACACGAGCAAAGACCCTCAAAGAAAAAAAAGAGACATTACTAACACTCTCATTGACGAAGAAAAAAGAGCACCAAATCCATCTATGCACAGCGAAGAAAAATTGGTACCGCATTTAAAACGCAGACGACAATTAGAGGATCAGAAATTATTTAAGCGACGAAAACGCGACACAGAATTTGAAAATTTTAAAAACACAAACTCTAAAGATTTTCTGGAAATAGCCAAAGCTAATACAAAAAGATCTACTCAAGATGTGGATGAAGTTTATGAAGACAATTTTCAAGAACCACAAGATGTCAAAAATGCGGAGTATATCTCAGACGAAAATGTCGCTTTAAATACCAACAAAGAAAAAAATGTAAATACTATAGCTTTAAAAACGGAAGAACAGTCTCTAAATCGGAAAGATCATTATCAGGATAATGCTATAGAAAATGAAAATGATGTGAAAATTAATTCAATAAATGAACAAAATAAAGCAGCAGAAGAAATATCGATTGATGGTGAAATAAGGGCCACAAAAATAGATGGCAATCTTGAAGATGCAAAAATGTCTACATCGGTCAAAGAAAAACAAGAAACTAACAAGCTGCTAAAAAATAAAGAACAAGTTAAAAATACAGAACCAGTCGAAGGAATGCAAACGCAAGATGTTAATAATCTAAGAATAGATATCAATGCTAATTCTCCTTTATCCTTGAAATCTAAAGACAAAGGCAACAAAAGAAATGCTAAAGATTCTATTACAGAAAATCGATTATTAGGAGAAAGCAACATCGAAAAACAAAGTACTGGCAATAATAATTTGGCCCAGCTTACTGAACACGATTCTTCACAAGTCGCTGAAAAAAAATTAATTGAAAGGAAAAACCGAATAATAAAAGAAATAGATCCTTTGCAGTCAGCAAAACCCTTAAATGAACGCACTCCTGAGCAAAATGTTAAAGAAAATACAGATGTAAATAACAATGAGGCCGACTTTTCCAACAGTGCTTTTGAAAAATCTACTCGCAGACGTCGGGAAACCATCGAAAACAACGAAGACTCGTTACATTATCCCCCAAAAACCTTCTACGACCGTCGAAAGCGGGCAAATACTTTAAATTCTGTAGCTTTTGTTCCGTATCGTTCAGAAGATGATGAAGTAGACGACGAAGGAGACGAGTTTGATGATGATGGATTTGATGATAAAACATCCAATCTGATGTCAAAACGACAAACGTACGAACCTAATTATCAAGAAAAACGTGAATTGGACTATGAAAACGCGTACGACATGCCCGAAAAATACCAACGTTATTCTTTAAAAAAATATCATCCCGATAAAAAGAGGCATTCGTTCGCTCACGAGTATGTAGCTGATATAAATTCAGACGTTTATGAAAACCCATCGCTGAATGCGCAGTCCAACAATTTTCTGTATGAAAATGATCCCCCAGGATACGTCAGAAATAAACGACAAGACTTCGAACAGTTGATGGCGCAGCATGGAGGAGGGCCGACATTGAATCATTTAGCAACAATTAAAGAACGAAGTACTCACCAAGACGATAGCAATTCAAGGAAAAAGAGAAACTTTAGACATATATTAAGGAATCCAAACTCCATCAGCCTTCATCAACCGCAACAAATCTCCGATCTATCTGCTACAGACATTTTTGGTGCCTTACCTCAAAGCTATGAAGGTGATTTAGCGCGATTTAAACGAGTCAAACGATCCAAAGTTTATTTTAAAAAAAGGGGTTGATGGTAAATATTTTATTATTAATTAGGATGTATACGTATAGAACTGCCGTTAGTACCTATATTTATAAATTATATTTTTTTAGTGAACGTGTATTTTTTATTATAATATATTTTTCAAATAAAACTAAACATATGTTTCTTTTCTCCGTGAATGTAGTTGTAAGTCTTTTCAAACTCAATGTATTGTAATTGTGCACAGTCCGCCAAATAGATGAGCCACTATTGAGATCTCGTAATCGATAAAAGATATAAAGTCGATTAAACTAGACAGTAGTTATTTACACAACAAGTGAGCAAAATACTTCTTTTCTCGTGACACTGCCAATTGCAAGCACGAGCCGTAGGCGAGTGCGGGCACGGCAGTTGAACGAGAAAGGGTACTTTCCTCACGAGTTGTGTATTACATTTTTCTCACAACTGTTGAAAAATGCGATTAAAAGCAAAACGTTAATATTAAACATAACCTTAAAATGCCAGTTGTGTATTCGACACGATTGACAGTTTCGCTGTCTAAAATAGTTATTTATGTATCAAGGCCAAAAAGTGTAACTTTTTCGGCCGCGTCTGGTTTGCTGGCTGAGACGTAGTCGAGGCCAGCAAACAGGCAAGGCCGAAAAAGTACGTTTTGGCCGAGGTTGATATGGGCACGTGAAGTGAAGTGGGGAGGAAAAGAAACAAATATGCGAAGTGCGGCGATAAAGGGACAGTTCACTCACAGGGTTGAGTGAAGACAGTCACTCACAAGGGGTGAGCGAGGACAGTCGCTCAGAGGGTTGAGCGAGGAGAGTCGGCTAGGACTAAACCGGCGAGTTATTTAGCCTGTTCATAAAAGGAACAGTGGAATATTTACGTTATAAATATTAAGAAAGTAGAATTGTGTTGGTTATATAGCCGAAGTTGTTAATAATACGAGGATTGTTATTTGCTAATAAAGTTGGTGTTTATGTTTGATGGCGTGTTATTACACTCATTTTAATCGGCATTACTAATAATTATTATACGCCCACGACCTGTAAAATAAGATCTTTGCAAGGTGCATATTACATTTTTTGTGCGATCGAATTAAAAACAATTTAAATTTTTAATTATTTTCAAAATTATAGGTTAGAAACTACGTGACATTCTGTCACTGACAGATGACGGCGTATGTACTGCATCACCGGCCCACTCCTTAGCAACGGCCGTAAAAGTTACTTTTTCGGCCGTTGCTAAGCGTAACGGCCTGAAAAGTAACTTTTATGGCCGTTGCTAAGGATAGGGCCGGTAATGCAGTACTTTATGGTTGCTAACGCGTCCGTCAAACAGCTGTTTCTAGTACGAAGGCACAAAAAAGTATTTATGAAGGTTGTAACCCATTACACATTTATGGCCTACATTAAATGTATCCTATGCATTTGAAAAACAGAAAACCTTAACCAACCTTTAACCTGACCCTTTATTACTGACCAAGCGAACGAGGATGAGGCTAAAGGTCGATGAAAGTTTTTTTTAATTGTAATTTTTGATTGGTTGCAAAAACCTTTGATGAGTTTTACGCCCAAACGCTTACATGTGAACGTAGCGTTTAAAATAATTTTTGTAACAATAATAAAAATCCTCGAAACTTCACGTCAAAGTGACTGCAAGTGACATTAGAATGGGCAGTTGTTATAGTATAATTCCAAATTCCAAGGCACTACAGATTTTTGTCAAAACGGCGTTTTGCAATTTCCTTAATTTTCAGTTATTGGAAAACCAAAAATTAATACATTTGTAGACACAAAAATGTTTTCTCTACAAAAACCTGAATGCACTTTTTTTTCTAAAATCATTAGGGAAGATATTATACAACTTAAAATTTTACCATTGAAATTACTATGTTGCGTGATCCTGTATATTCAACAGTGTTTTTTTTTTGTTTATTTGTGGTATATTTTCAAATATTAAATAATATTAACATTGATTTAACCATATTAGTCTGCTCAGAGGCGTCGAGAGACGTCGCCGGGCCTGGGGAAAAAATTTACATGGGCCTAGGGTGACCAGATAGATTTTAGCAATACTAGGACAAAAAATGAAAAACCAGGACATTTTGGCACTTTTCAAACTAGGACAAAACGAGGACATTTTTTATCGAAAAAAAAAGTAATGTAATGTCTGCAACTACTTGACACTTGTACACATTTTTAGATTAGTTATCTGGCAACTAGAGCAACAATGACATTTAAAATGTCAAAAACTAGGACAATTACAAAAATTGTTTATTTATTTTAAGAAAAAATGAGTACAATAGTTAATACACAAAATATTAATATTTCGCTGAAGAGCCTATGTCTTCCAGAATTTTGGGTTGTTGAATAAGAATTTCATAAAATTCTGCACAAGTCATCTGCATATTGTATGTCGTAAATAGTATTCCTTTTACAGCTTCCAGTTCTAGTTTATTTCTTTCTTTGGTCCATTGTGTATTAATTAAAGAAAATATCCTTTCTACATTTGCATTATGACCAAAAATGCTAAAAACAAATTGAGCAATTTTTAATAATTCTGAAGTAGTTTCCAAATTATATTTTTTTTAAAAAAGTGTCCATTTTTCATGAGCAGCCGACTGCATCCATTCCTCATTTTCTTTTATAGACTCAATAAACTGTTTTAAATTGTGATACTGGTCAAATAATTTTGAATCATCAATTATAAGTCCCTTCTCACAAAGATATTTTAATGAGAGTTCAATTGTATTCCAATCGGGAATATCTGTTAAATCACACCATTCCAGCGTTTTAAATTCATCTAATGGTTTTAACCATGAATCAATATATTTCATTGTACGATCATATAAGTTGTCAATTTGACATTTAATATGTGTTGCTTTCGATTCTTGTCCATTTTTTGTTGCAGTATTTAATATTGAGCGGACTTTCAAGGGTATAAAATTACAAGATTTTCTGTCATTTAGTGATTGTAAAATTTTTTTAAGAGTTTTTCGCACTTCAATAACTGAAATACTGGCATTTTCAATTATTTTAATATTTTCGTGGAATAGAGATATAAATGAATGTGCAAAACAGAAATATGATTCGTTTACATCTTCTTCAAAATGATTCTTTATTATGGTTGGGCAATCATCAAGTGACAAAAAATAAGCTTTTAGTCCTTCGTATATTTCTAAAATGCGATTTACAGCAGGGAAAAGAGATAACCATCTCGTTTTCGAATGGCATAATGTTACTTTATATTCTGTCTCAACAAAGTTACAAAATTCTTTGAGAGATTCTACTCTTATGGTATAAATCGAAAAATGGTTATGAATCATTGTAACTAAAACTTCTATATTCACCGACAGTCCATCTAATCCAATGTGCACTGTATTGTTTAAAATGTGTGCTGGGCAACCTATTCCAATTAAATTACTATTTATGGTATTTTTTAGTTTGAAGTACACATTCCTTTTTCCTGCCCTGTTAATGCCCCCAAAATTAGTGTTACAATTGTCTCCTGAATAGGCAACACATTTAGAGGCAATGTTAGTTTTCTTTAACGTATCAATTATCATATTTGCTATTGTGTCAGCTTGCTCATTAGGTTGGCTAATAATATCCAGTAATTTACATTTCATTCCACCATTTTTATAATCAAAGTATTGAATTAAAATGGGAAAAATTTTTAATGCCCCATGATTGCTGGCATCTGTTGAAATGCTTATATACGGTATATCTTTTAAATCATTCATTACTGTGGCAATAGTATATGGCCCAAAAACGTTATTAACAATTGCCTCTGCTTTTGTTCTACGGCAGGACATTTTCTGGCAAATATTGGAATCTGGAAATTCTTTTTTCATTAGAGGAATTAAACAATCTAGGGAACGGTATGATTGGTGATGGATGACAGTATGATATGCCATTACTCCTTCCGCAGCCCTGATAAACTTAACATCCTTATCTTTAATAATATATGTTTCCAAAACAGATGAACTTGCAGATGCAGATCTTATATTACTCTTATGTTTGCCTGTACTGATATGTTCTTTCAGATCAAGTCTACCTTTATTTGCAACAGAAATACTACTGCTGCAAATAATGCATACAGCTTCATGCTTCGACTTTCCTCTTTTGAACCCTGGATATTCTTTCAACATTTCTTCTGTTAGCAAACATTTTCGTTTGCCCATGATGTATTTTATTATTACGTTTTACACTAATAATAACAATGGTCTTTATCCTTAAAAAATGTGTGGTGTAAGAATCACATAAATCATAAATCACAACGTATGTATCTCAAAAGAATTACTTAAAAATAAACATACCGATTATTCCGCAGTTATTAGGTTAATAAATTTATTTCACATTAAATACGTATATATGTTATTTTACCTTCACAGGATCACAGGCTTCACATTAAACAAAATAGGTATAATTTGTAACTACCAATCTAAAAAGTCAAATGTATGGCGCGAAAATTTGTGTATTTTAGGTTATAAAATCGTGTGGTGTCAGTTCAATACGAGATCAGAGAAGCGACCGGTAGATGGCAGTGTCGCAAAGTGAAACCATGGCCACTTCATTCATATCGCTACGCTACTATCGCTAGTCCGCTACGCTATGTATAAGTAGCGGATTATGAATAAAGTTGGCCATCCATGGTGAATCTTACGATATTTTTTTTTTTTTATATTAAAACTAGGACAACGTCAACAATCCCGCGAGGACGTCCGAGGACGCATCAAAAAAGAGGACATGTCCTCGTAAACCCGGACGTCTGGTCACCCTACATGGGCCCCAAGTAAATAAATTATTTGAAAATTTATTTTAAAAAAAGAACGAATTGTGAATGATGAATATTTAATACACCATAATTAAAAAAGTGTGTGGATTTCTGGGCCCCTAATTTACTTCCGGGCCCGGGGCTCGGAGCCCCCCCTGCCCCTCCCTCTCATCGGCCCTGAGTCTGCTATTTAATCTGTGACCAAATCTAAAAAATATTAATGTATTTATATTGTTACAGTCAGTGCTCTTTTTGTAAAAAAAAAAGGTGGTGGAATGCAATTTTTTTTTTTTTTGCAATTTTATATAATTATCTTATAATATAAAATAATTGTAATTCAGAGTGTAAGCCAAAGTTTTGTCCAATTGTCCATCAAATCTTCGCGACTTCTCTTCTTGCTGTTAGTATCTGTGGCCGAATGACGTCCTTTGAGTAACCAGCGATCAACGTATTTTGAAGGATCGAAAAGTTTTAAAGGTGGTCCGACAAGTTTAACGAACAATAGTGCTGAAATTGTTTTAGTCAACGAAGCTCTAGTCGGGGTGGCAATTAGGTTCATCTGCGAAAACCCGCGTTCACATTCACTCGAAGATATTGGGATGGTATTCAAAGTACGTATCAAAGGCAGTAGTTTTTCTGGATATGTCTTTACAAGAATGTATTCACGGAATCCACGAATCGTTTCCCTTTCATTTAGTTGCAATCTGACTGACAAATTTCTAATTTCCACTTCTCCGAATGTCAGTTGATTATTGATATCTTCACACAATTGACATTCACCGATCACCGGCCGCAGTGCGTTCTATGCTTGCGTTGCGCATTGCTGAGCGCTTGATCCGAGGCGAGAGCGGGAAAACTGTTCTCCCCTCCGAGGGTGTGCGGGATGTGCCCGGTATTCGGACGATTTTTGCAATGCTGCGTTCAGTGTTTAGGCCAGTGGTTTCCAACCTGTGGGGCGCGCCCCCCTAGGGGGGCGCGAGTCTATCGCAAGGGGGGCGCGCAGCTGTTACCAAAATATAATTTTTGAATTCAAACAAACAAAAAGGACTTAATTTATACAGAATATGGTGTATTGTTTTGTAACCCATTCAATAATTATTATGTCAGAACAGTATTTTTATGAAATTAAATTGTTACGAAAAGTGAGGGGGGCGCATAATTGTTTTTATGAAAAAGGGGGGCGGAGGTACAAAAAGGTTGGAAACCACTGGTTTAGGCTCTTGAAAATCAAATCCGATCTGCTCTGCTCAACAGGGCGATTTTATTTAGACCAACAGTTATTTAAAAAAAAAAATCCGTCAAAAAAAGGTGGTGGGACGCCGTCCCCCAGCGTTCCATGACAAAAAGAGCACTGGTTACAGTTATTTACTTCTGATATTAACAAAAATATTAATATTTTTTTATGAATCAGTTATAGATCGTTACTTTTATGTTTATTTATCTACATAAAATTTACATTTCTCAACTTATTTGTCGTCACTTAACAAAAAATACATTTATAATTTTATTTACCAACTACTCTAAGTACATTTAATTATGCTGTTTTTTTAATAACAAAATCTACAAAATTTAAGTTCGTACGATCCATGCGGTACGAAGAAATCCTATCCTGTAGTGGTCAAATTGATGATCACGTGATTACGGCAGGAGGTTTGTTGTTAAAGGTAAACAAAAAGCCGCCGTTTTGGAAAGATTTTAGTTTTTGATGCGTGGTGGAACTCAAGATTGATAACGAGTAAGTTTCGATTTGTTAATACATATAAAATTGTAATTAGATGCAAAAGTTAGTACAAATGTTTTTCCCAACGTGTTCATATATAAAAGCAAAGAAATGTTTTTCCAGTATTTTGTGTAGTTCATTGTATTTGCAATGCTTTGTGAAATAGATTTACTGTTAAATGTAATAGAAATTTGCAACAAAGACGTTCTGGAGTTTAAAAACTAAAGCAGTTACAGAAATAATGTATTTTCGAACTAA
Organism: Elmis aenea; assembly: GCA_947652605.1. Classification (NCBI taxonomy): domain Eukaryota; kingdom Metazoa; phylum Arthropoda; class Insecta; order Coleoptera; family Elmidae; genus Elmis; species Elmis aenea. The sequence continues at coordinate 31,428,306 of OX393578.1, read as the reverse complement.
ATTTATAGCCTATAAAATCAGTTTTTTTATATAAAAGCCGCTTAGAGTATGAGCTATTACTTGAGCAGTCCTTGTGACGAATTAACGTTTAAAGACAACACTTCAACACTTGCTCTGCACTCTCTAGCCCGTCCTGCTTCTTAGATTCGATTCTATGAGAAAATTGTATTATCTTGCAGATTAATTATTTCATTGCATTAATTTTAGTAAATTACCAAGATGGCACCTAATAAACATAATGCATTTTATTATTTCATGATGGAATATAAAAATAAAAACTATCCTAGGGGAACTCAAATTAATATGATAGAAATTTCTGAAAGAGCTGGATTATTATGGAGGGTATGTAATAAAAAACTTACTTGCTTTGTAACAAAACTGATAATTTTTTTTATCTTTCAATAGGTTTTTATTTTATACCTTTATTTGCAGAATATGTCGGCTGAAGAGCGTGAGGAATATAAACATGTAACGAAAACTATGAATAAGGGTCAAATAATTAAAAAATATACAACAACCGGACTTGAAATACAGACAGTGCTTAATAATGTGCAACAACAAAAAAATTTGCAAGTCAGTATGGTTGATGATATAAATGCGATAGTTAATGGCGCAGGTACACTGTTTTTTATTATTTCTGTAAATTTATCAGGTTACTCCTTTGCATTGCTTGTTAAACTGGGTTGGCTTAGTGCTTAGTGCCTATAAGTTAAGTTTAAAAATTTGTATACAGTTTTTGTATGCATTATTACCAGGCTATTATAACATTAAATAAATTAGTTCACTTCATGATTGGTAATATTGTTGTCAATTTTTGTTCTGGTTCATTTAAAATATTATTATATAGTAAGAAATAAATGCAGTTTATATTGTTAGTTAAATTATTAAGTATTTTTTTAGGTGATGGAATCATCAATCTCAATTTATGTTTAATTCATATAAATACATTTTGTATGGTGGCTGGAAATTATTATCCTGCTGAAATCGCAATTGCAAAATTCAATTTAAGAAATGGAGTTGTAGTTGATAAAGTTTTCCATAAATTTTGTTATCCAGGTACGTGCTTGTAAATTTCCATTTTAAAGTTAAGTCTATCATAGGTTTAGAGTTAAAAATAAACATTAAACGTCGACTCTGCCAGTTCCTTACAAAGATAAGCAACATTGCTGATTAAACTGCATTTAAAAGTACATTTTTGCTAAGTAGGCTTCTATTAAGTAGAATAATACCTTACTAATTTTTGATTTGACTCTTGTCAGTAAAGTAAATTTTTTTGCATAAGCAATGTTTTTGTTTCATTAGCATACAATTAAATTAATATATCCAAAAAAAATTTTTGCTTTAATTCAGACGCACACTGTAATATTATGTTAAATTGATTGAAAACAAAAAATGAACAGTGGTGTTAATTTAATTGCCCATACAACTAGTTGCAGTAGATTTTCGAAGTGACCACCTTCTTCACAAAAAAAAACGCTTTTACAGGGGTCTCTTTTTCACGTTTTTTAAAAAAATATTGAATGTGTTTTCAAAAACTTTGCACCATTTTACTCCCAAAAGATGCGGACATTGGTGAATTACAGATTTTAGATTTTTTCTTGGACGGATTCATAGCTAACGACACCGCAAACATGACCATTTTAATGCACCATTTCCGGCGGCTCTAAAGAATACTAAAAACAAAAAACATAATCGTCAGTTTTAAGAAAGATTATTATCTATTGTGACAGACCGTACTGTACATAGGCCGCATTGTTGGAGAAGAGTACTTATTACCCTTATGTTTATTGTTGATAACTTTGGCTCGTGATCGTCTTTGTAATGTGGTTGGACTCTCAAACGTTGTTTTACTTAGTACACAGGTCTAGAGAAAGTAGTACGCAGTAAGAACAAATAAAACACAACAATTTTAACAACAAATTCCTTTATTTTTCGACTGACTGTACATTTCTCGGGGGTCGATTCGTAACTCTCCGTGCGACTGTCCCTAGATTTTATGTTCCCTTTTGCTATCCCTTTTTTATTGTAGTTGCATCTTTGTCATTCTTTCCTATAAACACATATTTGTGCGAATAGTTTGTTCTACTTATGATGTACAACTTTATCAACAAATCGTTGATTGACGAAACCCAAATACTGACATTGTAGAACTCAAGTTATGACCGTAATATTTTAACGTTAATGTGTTTTACTAAAGTTGAAATCCTCATAACTTGGCCCTTTTGAAGTGTTACATGTTTTAGTAACTAATGCATCAGCATTTGTTGCAATGTTATTCATTTAAAAGTAAATGAAATAACATTGAAGTAACATAAAATAATTGATCTCAGGCAGGTGTCACACTATCTATTTATTCAGTCATGAGTCCTTCTACTGTTAGATGTTGTGTTTTGCTGAAATTTTTACATGTTTTTCTGTCTTGTGCTAGCTTTTTTATGTCTTTTCATTTGATGTTTCTTTGTATCCGTTGCTGCTTTTTTGACTTCGTCTTGCCAGATTTTTCTCGGTTTACCTCTTTCGTTTTTTCCCTGTGATCTTGCTTCATAGGCTTTACTGGTTAACCTTTGTTCTTTCATCCTATAAATGTGACCCAACCATCCTAGCTATATTTCTTGTATTTTTGTATCAACTGATTTTATCTTTAATAATTGTTGTCTATATGTTTCATTTCTGATTCTATCTTTTTTTGTTTTTCCTTGGATTTTTTTAGAAATCCCATTTCTGCTGCATTCACTCGGCTACTATTTTTATTTGTGAGCGTCCACATTTCACTTCCATATAATAGTCCCGTAGTTACTACCTTTTTGAACACTTCCACTTTTGTTTGTTTTGAGACTTCTCTATTTCCAAAAAATGTTGTTTTTAAAATGTTAAATATTCGTCCTACATTTCTTGTCCTTTTGCTTTTCCTTGTCCATTCCTCAATTTTGCTCTATGATCACTCCTAAATATTTAAAGCTTTCTACCTGTTCCAACCTCAGCCCATTTAAAGTGATGTTATGCCATTTATTCTCCGTTGTAACGATCATAGTTTAAGTTTTTTCGGTATTTATGTTCAAATTAATTTTTTCCAATTCCTTGTTGAGAGTTTGTAGATTATATTGCAGATTTTTTTCTGTTTCCGCGACTAAGACCATGTCATCTGCGAACATCAGCTTCGTTAAGTTTATTTTATTTCTGATTCTTCATTTTGGGTTCTTACAATATTTACCGTTTTTTCGTACATCGCTTTTGTTGTGTCGATTGTTTCTATTTTTATTCTCTTTTTTTTTAGGCCCCTCCATACGACTTTTCTTTTGATTTTATCGATTGCTTTTTCCAAGTCTATAAAATATAAATGTATTTCCTTGTTTTGTTAAGCTCTTTTCGATTGTTTGTCTTAATATAAAGACTGGGTCTTGTGTACTCCTTCCTCTTCTGAAACCGTATTGGGATTCTTCTAGTGAGCTTTCTATTTTTTCTTTTAATCTGCCTTCCATTACTCTTGCCAGTATTTTTCCTGGTACACTCATTAACAGGGGTGGGCAAATACTTTTAAGCACGGGCCAGAAAGGTCTTTTTATTACATCAAGCGGGCTGTAACGAGATGCTTCAATATTTTGCTAAGACTCAATGGGGAGGGGGGGCAGGGCTGGACTGGGAACAAATTGAGTACCGGGAAATCTGGATAAGTCGGGCCACGGAGCCAGGCCACTGAAATGACAAATTTTTTACAATTTAATTTATTTACTAGCATATAAAACAATATAAAAAGGGGAATATACAGGCAGTGGCGTAGCTAGAGTTTGTGCCGCCCGGGGCGGTCCCTGAATTTGTCGCCCCTATAAATAAGGGTTGCTAACTTTTGATTTTTCCAAAAGCAAGCGGAAATCGACACAAAAAAGTGGGGGGGGGACAAAATGCGCCGCAGGCGTTTTTTTTTTACATTTGAGACGTTCAAACGTGTTTTAATGCAAAGTTAGATAATGTAGAATACTTTACCATCTTCCAATTTCTGATTTTTATTTTCTTGAAACAGATCGCCCCCACTCCCACGATATTATTTTTAATAAGAGTGAAAAACCCCTGTTACAATAGAGTTTAAAACTGCATGGAATTTAATGCCTAAAATAAATGAATTGTTTAATAATTTTATTGAATGGTTGGTAGCTTATCATAAATTTTATTAGGTACTTGGAATTTCCGTCGTTACAAGGGGGCGGGTTTTCAGTGAAGCAAGGTCAAGTAGCCCGTTTTATCACCTAACTTCGATACAAATATTTTTTTTTTTTAATTAATTTTTATGAATTTTATAGCGCAAGTGCCGGTACTGATTATTATATCTGTTTCTTCGTCTTCATCACCCCGAGATTTTCGTTTTTACCCCATTTGGGTAAACTAAAAGTGCCTCCCCGTCCCCCCCTTGCTACGCTACTGTATACAGGGTCCGCCTAAAGTGTTGCACCAACTGATATATTGTCGAAACGAATACGATTTAAGGAACGAAAATGCAAAGTTGTCAATAACAACTCTTAGCCCATAATTTGAGGATATTTTCCGTATGTTAGTAATCTTTGTTTCCAAGTGGTGGTGCCACGTGTTTTTTTTTAATGGCAACATGGGTCATGATGGGTATCATTGGTAGCTATTTTTTTTGAATACGACAGTCTATCATAAGTGGGTTGTCGCATTACAAAATTTTAAAAAGAAATGGAAAAAACGAAAAACATTAATTTATATTCATTTGGTTTTTAAAGAATAGAAATATTTTCTTACTATGATAAAAAAATTCATTGGTTTCCATAACAACTTATTTTGGTTGTATGTCTGTCAGTTTAAATGTCTAGTTTAATATTGTTAATCTTAACTTAAGACATTGAAACTGACAGACCTACAGGTCCGTGAAGTGTTTAATATTAAATAGGCTAATTACACTTGAAAATAAAAAACGAACAATATTTTTATGACGAATAACATTAAAATATGTTAAAGAACAGTAAATCTTTGATTTAGAAAATAGTCGATAGCACAATAAAATATAACAGCACAATAAAATAAATACTGTAGGTACATAATAATTTTGAATTACAAAAGTTTTCTTAATAAACTACTTTTTTCCTTTATTGCATCTACAATTTGCTCATTCTTAATTGTATTTAAAACATCTTTTTTCACAGAACATAATCATGAACGCTTCTAATTTATTTTGGCCTAAACAATTACGTAATCTGTTCAATATATATTTCAATTTTGAACATGACCGTTCGCACGATACTTGTGTCGAAGACAATGTTACAATAAATTTATATTTTTTGTTTCTTTCTTCAGGCCAGGTAATATTGCATTCACGGGGTCCGAGCCTGCTCTCGGCAGCCCTGCCTAAAGTACATTGGCCTTAGTACCAGAGGCTGTCGAGATTACTATTATTGTTCTCGGAATGTTTTGTAAATTTTATTGCAACACTTGTGCAGTTAACCATCCCCATCCTGCAATAGCTTTTTGGGTCATCATAAATGGCCCGGAGGAGGTAAAACGTCCTCTGCCTTTTTATGGTCATAGATAAGCCTTATTGAAATTCGATTTTAGCGTTTTTTCTATAAATGTTTGTTATATTTATTTGCAATTAGGATTTTTTTTACACACGTGATGGTCACGGGTCACCGAGAAATTCCCGGTGTCCCGGTGGGCCAGTCCAGCCCTGGGGGGGGGGGTAAAAGAATAAAACGTAAAATAACATTTTATACTTAATTTGATATTTTATACTTCAAAATTTAAACAAACATTTATATAAATTCTTACCTTAACATAATTTTGTGATCGATATATATTTTTCGTATACTTCATTAACGAAAAAAAAATATTTTGGGCATAATCCAAAAATAAATTGAATTTATCTGCATTCAGGGAACCATAAAACACCGATAATTCGCTTGAATGAAATTTCTCCTATAACAGATGATCTGATTCCAAATCAATCAGTTGTAACCGAATTTGAAGAGCATCCCGCACATTAAAATTAAAAGGTGTATTCACTAATGACAATCTTTTTAAATTTTTTTCAAATCTTCTGAATTCAGCATGTAGTTCTTTTATTATTGCTCCATATTTAACAAAATCAACATTTCTCAGATTTTCTCGTCGTGATTCCAATGTTGGAAAGATGTTTAACTGCTTCTCATTTAAATTTTCAGCAAATTAAGTGAGTTTTGTCATAAATGCTTTGACGTTTGAGTACATACTAGTGATTGCAATACCGGACCAAAATTACGATACCGGTATTCGGTATTTATTCGCAAGTAATACCGGTATACCGGTATTGCTTAAAAAAAAAAAAATGTTAATTTCGAAAATACAATATATGCATTTTACACATATGTACATATAGTAAGTATAATGTCAAAACACAAATTTACATAAAATAAAGAAACTTAAAAAATTACATATGTAAAAAAATATGAACACAAAAAACTGAAGATATACAGGGTACCTAATTGATTGGGACCGGGCATTAAAAATATATGAAGAATGAAAAAGGGTATTGATCTGAAATTTTGGTTATGACTATAATGGCATATATGATCTGTTTAATGAAAATATTTTAAAGATGGCGACCCTTCCGGAAATACCGGAAGTTGGCGTCTACTTTCTTATTTCAAATACAATAGTTTATTTTTTATTGCGTATTTGGATTTAAAACGTTATTTTAGAGGGACTATTAATAGCATACCCTATCTATACCTAAGTGCAGTCGTTTTTTAGATTTTTGGACTTTTTTGAAATTTTTTGATTTTCATCGTGATGCTTAATATTATCTATCGCCGCTATTTTTGAAGAGAAAACGCTTAAATTTAGACTATGCATAGAAGAATTTTTGCAATCGATGCATTACTTACAGGGTGCCCAAAATTTAATTTTCTTTTTATATAATTTCAGACCAATAAAACTCGTTTTTTTCAAATACAATGCCCAATATTTTTTTTTCATTTTTTAATTCAAAAGTAAATTCTACATCAATCTGTTTTAGCGTTTCGTATACCTATCTGCAATAATTTTCGAGATATTAAGAATTTTTGATAAAGTTAAGAGAAATTGCAACATTTTTTAATAGTAAGCCTTGGAAATGACAACAAATATTCCAATATTGCAATATTCCTTCGTCTTCTAATAATATCATCTCTCTTCTAATTAACTTAAATACATCATTTTGTGGCACTATTTTGTATTTTGCATTTATTGCTATTTTTTTATTTATGGCAGACTGCAATTATAAAATAATAAAAATAAAATTTAAAAAAAAAATTAATACCGAATACCGGTATTAGACCATCAAATGAGACGGTATTTCGGTATTGTAAAATGGTACGGTATACCGGTATTCGGTATACCGGTATTCGGTATACCGGTATTGCAATCACTAGTACATACATATTAAAAGCGTATTGCTTTTTCCTTGTAGTGCAATATTTAGTTCGCTCAAAAAATAAAGTATGTCAACAGAAAAAAAAAATCATTTAACCATTCATCATTTTGCAACTCAGGAAGGTCGTTAATCTTTTCTTTAATCGACACAAAACTTAAAATTTTATTAAACAAATTCTTAAATCTGTTCAAAACCTTGCCGACGCTAAGCCATCCTATATCTGTATGATATGGTATTTCGATAGTTTGCGTACAAAATAGAGTTAGAAAGAGATAAATCATAGGATTTCATAGCAGGCCGGATTGAGCAATTGAAAGGACCGCATCCGGCCCGCGGGCCGGCTTTTGCCCACCCCTGCTCATTAATGTCATTCGTCTATAGTTGGAACAATCTCTTTTGTCCCCTTTCTTGTATAATGGTAGGATTATTTCAATTTTCCAATCCCTTGGTACTTCTTGATTTTACATATTACTTCGTTCAATAGAGCCCTTAGTGCTTCTCATTTCCTGTGTAATACCATCTTTACCTGCGACTTTTCCAATCTTTAATTTTGCTATTGGTTTTTCTAATTCTACCATTGTAATCTTCGTTATCTCCTGATATTTTCTGTCACATCTTACATTTGTTACTTCGTATCTTTCGTTTATTTTATCTGTTACCGCTAGTTTTTTAAAGTATTGTCTCTTTTCATTATTTTTTCCTCATCCGTAACTATGTTCCATTTTGATTTTTTATGTTTTTCATTCCATATTTTTAGCTACTTTAAGATGCCATAGAACAACTTTTGATTCTCATTAAAATTCTCTTTCATGTTTTGCGCCCAAGCTTTATCCATGATTTTTCCTTTGCTTCTCTTACTGCAAACTTTGCGCCGTTCTATTCTCAAAGGATGCGGGCATCGGTAAATGACAGAGTTTCGATTTTTTCTTGGACAGTTTCATAGGCAACGACACCACAAAAATTACCATTTTAAAGCACTATTACTTGGCGGCTTTAAAGGATACTAAAAACAAAAGACAACATATTGTCAACTTTAGGAAAAATTATTATCTACTTAACGAATTTCGAAATCGTTGCAATGATTGACTGAAAATTGCTTTGAGATCGACCTGTTCGCCATAACTGATTTATTTCATCGTCAGTAAAAATGATTCAATGACTTGGAATACGTACATCACTGTAGTATAGTGCAATTTATTTCTTAAATTTTTTTAGGTAAAATGCCTCTTGGTTATGCATATACAATCCAACAACAAAGCGATGCAACCCATCAAATTCCATATCCAGACCAAAAAAATAATTTAATGGAGGTTTATAGTGATATAATTGCATTTTTATCAGAAGTAAGTTGGTGACGCCTTTTTATGGTAGTCAGAAAAACGAAATTGGTTCAATTTGCTACGTAGGTGTTGTTTTTTTTTTATAATTCAAATGTGTAATTTAACCAAGTTTACTTATGACAACTTTACAAAAAAAAAATTAAATAAAAGTGGTTTGTGGTCATTTACCACATAATCTAAATTATTTTTAACTATACACAGTGTTTTGCGCACCGATACGTCACTTTGTTTTTTTAAATAGAACACCCAGTATATTTATAATTTTTAGATGTAAAATTGAATTCTCTTTCAAAAACATATAGGTTTTATGTATCAAAATTCAATCGTTTTTGAGTTATTTAAGTTTTTATAAAAATATTGACAGAAACAGGAGTCTAAAAAAATAATGATATTTTACAACTTGGCTATGTCAGAACGAATTCCTTTTACATTTTTTAGGACAATAATGTCACAATGTTTGTTGACTAGTTAAAATTTTAAAATAATACACAGGGTGTTCCTTATGTCAGATCCATTGAGTCAAACACGAATAAGTCAATTTTTTTTTAATGGAACACCCTATATATTTTTAAATTTTGACGATTTAACGATTGATTTTAGATACCTAAAAAAATATGTTTTCGAAAGAGAATTCAATTTTACATCTAAAAATTATAAAACATAGTGGGCGTTTTATTTAAAAAACAAAGTGACATATCGGTGCGCAAAAACAAAATGCTGTGTAATGTAACAAATGACCACAAACAACTTTTATTTAAAACTTTTGTTTGTAAAGTTGTCACAGGACGAGATATTGATCCTTTACGTTACTTTTTGTACACACTGTATTAATATGCTTTGGATAATATTGTTGCTATAAATTTTATTGTAATTTTTTAGGACAATTTCAGAACACTACCACCAGTTTATTCTTTTAGAGATAATATGGATGTCTGTACATCTGTAATGAATATGTTAAACAATTACTGTGGTAAGTATTAATCTAGCAAGAGTTTGTAAATTTATTGAATTGATACTTTGGACATTTTTAGCTATTGATATTTTTGTGCAGTGTTCAGTGGTGATTACCAATTAATTTTTTTTAAATTGTAATATAAATTAAATGTAACTTGTCAAATTGCATTGTTGGGAACGGCACCAATTAATTCATAAAATCAATAAAACGGTACCAATTAATTCATAAAATAGGGAACTACCTGTATACAATACATATACTGTGTTCTTTATAAAGTATAATTTCAGATGCACAATTGAACCCTGTTAAGGTGTATTGCTTGGCTAATTTGTTTCATGTATTGAGAAACTACATTTCTGCTGGCGAAGCTCAAGCACTGCCAACAGTAGAGATCGCAGCTCTGCAGCTCGAAAAAGACATGTACGATTACACCAGAAGAATCAGCTGTGATGTAAGTAATGGAAATTTACACAGGCTTTTAACCCCTTGAACGTTACTTTAAATTTCTAGGTTTATGCATTCGACAATGTCACGGCGGCAGAGGCCAACCTTTTTTATGTTCCTTCTGTAATGAAGCTGTGAGTTGAAAAATACAATTAGGCTGTTCTCTATAAGCTCCTCAAAAAAAAAAAAAAAATTGTTACAAAAATCACACACAAAAACCGCGCGAACGCAACTTACCCAAATCTACCTGCATAAGATTTTTGGGTCAAGAAAAAAGAAGACTTTTGGCGTCGGTGACAAAGACCAACCTAATTTTTGTCTTTTTCCAACTTATAGCTTCAACACAGAATGCACGTTTAAAAAAAAACTGCCTACGCTGCTTTGATACTGTCGCGTGCATTAACCCTTTCGCTGCGGCACTCGTTTCTGCAAGTCGTGTCCGCTGTGCGGCGTTCGACAGGTAGTGCGGATTATTACGGTTTCCGCTGTCAGATCCCTGCACCTTGCGTATTAATACGGTTCCCGCAGTCAGAGTATAGGTTCGACGTAAAAAAAAATAGATAACAATATTTTAAATTATTGTTTGCACGCAAATAATTACATGAATAAAATATACAAATGGTGTTAGGGCAAACCTAAAAATAATAATAACTAAAATAAAATTATCGCTCAAACCCAGTTCATAGAACAAGGTCAGCGGTAAAAATGCCCAAATTTAAATCGTAGCCTCGGTATTAGCGCGAAAAGAACGCCCGAACTCAGTTCGTAGAGACCAGTCAAGGGGTTAACATGAATATGCAATAAACTGGTTTGGACAACAAATAACTTTTACTGTATTTTGTGTGTGTGTAAAAAGTTTAAAGTGCCACTCCAGGCATTCTAATGAGTCTATGCAAATGATGTAAATGGTCTGAAAATAAAGTTTCAGACAAGTCACAGATACGAGTGTTTACGACTTACAAACAACCATGGCATCCTTAAAAAATATGCTACAGTTTAATAAAAATATAATACACTTCTTTTAAAAAAATTCAACAGTATAAATAAATGCTATTTGAAAAAAACTATAACATAAAAATGTAAAAAAAGTGGAAGTCATTTATGAGAAAAAGGTTTATATTTTTGTTGTAATTTAAAATTTTACAAAAAAATTGTACGTAAGATTTATTTTAGTCTACGTTATTGCATAAACAATATTTTTATCTACTACCGTTTTTCTATAATTTTTTATTACCGTTAAAACTTACAACACCCAGTATAGGGTGGCCTATTTTCGATGCCCACACAGGGTATCTTGGTTATTATCAAAGAGAGAGAAAAAGTAAGTACATAGTCTCGAGTTCTTTTTTCGAGAGAAATTCATTGCCGTAAACAGATTTTTGATATCTTTTTTGATTTTCGAAATATAGCCAAAAACCGATTTTTGGCAGTTTTCGAAAATGTTAAATATCTCGCTTAAACGAAAAGATAGAGAAAAACTTTGGACATTTTTGGCAGGATTTTTTGTGCTTAATAAGATAGCGATGTTCAATTGTTTTTTACTCATATCAATACCGATATATTACACCTAACTTTCTTATTTTAAATAGCAACCATAAGCAAATTTTATACTTTTGCAAAGCGCTAAAAATAAGCTTTCGATTCATGTCAAAGCCAACTATGGTTGCCATTTAAAATAAGAAAGTTAGGTGTAACATATCAATATTCGTATCAGTAAAAAAAAAATTGAACATCGCTATCTTATTAAGGACGAAAAACCATGCCAAAAATGTCTTTAAGGTTTTTTTCTATCTTTTTGTTTAAGCGAGATGTTTAGCATTTTTGATATCTTTTTTAATACCTACTTGAAATATAGCCAACACCATTCTTGGCACTTTTCAAAAATGTTACACCATAGTTGGCTTTGACATGAATTGAAAGCTTATTTTTTGCGCTTTTCAAAAATATATACATAATTTGCTTATAGTTGCTATTTAAAATAAGAAAGTTAGGTGTAATATATCAATATTCGTACGAGTAAAAAAAAATGAACATCGCTATCTTATTAAGGACAAAAAATCCTGCCAAAAATGTTTTTAAAGTTTTTGCGCTTTGCAAAAGTATAAAATTTGCTTATGGTTGCCATTTAAAATAAGAAAGTTAGGTGTAATATATCGGTATTGATATGAGTAAAAAACAATTGAACATCGCTATCTTATTAAGCACAAAAAATCCTGCCAAAAATGTCCAAAGTTTTTCTCTATTTTTTCGTTTAAGCAAGATATTTAACATTTTTGAAAAGTGCCAAAAATCGGTTTTTGGCTATATTTCGAAAATCAAAAAAGATATCAAAAAGAACTTGAGACTACGTACTTAGTTTTTTTCTATCTCTGATAATAACCGAGATACCCTGTATGGACATCGAAAATAGGCCACCCTGTACATTAGTTATTATTTGAGATGTTGACTTATAGCACCTAATTTGTAATATACATTTTTAAGCTCTTATCAATTAATAATTTAAAAGTCATGTACATAGGCACCGACTACACGGGGGCAACGGGGCTCGTGCCCCCTTACCGATTGAGGTAGGGGGGCATTGGCCCCATGCGACATCGCAAAGACTAACTTGTGCATATCAGATTTTAATTATGCCAAACAGCACATATCATGTTCGAGTTCGAGTACAACTTAAATTTAGTGCCAAACTTGGTTTTTCGTCCATTCTAAGACTATCGTGTAGGTAGGTCTATAGGTACTTGTTACACTCGTGCATCGTACATTTACCGTTCTCATTTCTCAACCCCAAGCTGTTAACAGTTGACGAGTTGTGTGCCATTCATCCAATCCAGTAAATTCCCGCCATTTAACACGTTAAGCCCGGCGTGACATAAACGCTGTGTCTCACTTTAGTGGCCAGCCGGACGGCGAGGCGAAATGGTGTGTCTCACTACTTGTTCACTTGAACGGCGTGCCTATCGTTGCATATCACAATATAATGCTAAATACATGGAATGTGATACATAGCCGTCCGGGGGACCAACTTATGCTTTTGGTCCGGAATTTTTTCGGATAATTTGGTTTTTATAAGGCACAATGGAAAATTATATATTCAGAAAAAAATAATACAGTAAAGGTGTAAAATTAAGTAATACACATTTGTATAATAAACAAAATAACTAAATGAAACAATAATAAATTGGTTATTCCTTAAAAAAAAAATTCTTTTGAACAAAAACAGTTAAATTTTTTTTTTGTACTTTGTGTACAGCAAAAAAGCAGCTAATGCAGTAATATTTTTCACAAATGGTACACTGCCATTTTGTAGATAGACTACTATCGTTTGATTCACATTCAGCCGCACTGCGTACGTAAATATGCAGACTTGCAGAAGATTGCAGTGAAATATTACATTAGTGTCACGCGGTCCAAGTGGACGCTCAGACAGCGAGACATACATGTGGTGTCTCAAACAAAATCTCAAAAAAGTGCTATAAGGAACATTATTTTTCAAAATCGCAACTAGCATAAGTCATAATAATACATAACAATTAATTTACAACAAAAAAAAACATTTGGGCCCAGGGACCCAAATTTTGCATCTCACACCCGAGCTTAACGTGTTAATATCTCTTGAAAATGGCCAGGGAGAGCTGGTCGAAACGTCGAGAATTTATAAATACTACGCGGATATACTCTGAAAACAAAATTCAAAATAATAGTAACCGCGAAAATCTGAAACGAAACAACATATATATTTACATATGTATTATGGAACTGATTGGGATAGTTGAAGCCTAAACTATCAGTTTCATACAATATATCAGTTAACAGCCATCAACGTAATATATTTTTATGTAATAATCTATATATATAAAAGAGCTTGTTTGTGTGTTTGTTTGTTTGTTCGCTATAGAATCCTAGGTCCGTTGACCGATCGGGACCAAATTTTGCACAGTTACTATTTAGGAACTTGCAGATCTAACGCCAAACTTTAAGTACAAGCACATATTACCAATTTAAAAAAAAAAAATATTACTTGGACGGGATTCGATCTTACGTCGGCAAATACCTGGTCATAACACGATAGGGCGCGGTGTATTTCACAAGTAAAGATTGTTTTGTATACAATTAGTAATAAATGTACATGAAGTATTATTTTTATTAGTACATTTTTAATTGAAACAAGACGAAAGAAAATAAATTTGAGTTATTATTCAATTTTTAAGCAATAAATAGTTATTTTTTAATGAATTATAAGAAAATGGAAAGATGATTGATCAGAGTATGTCATTTGTGTATGATTTGGAATTATTGGGCTTATTCAAGTTAAAAAAGTAATTAAAATTGTAATCGCCCGTGCAACGCCGGGTAAATCATCTTGTGATTTAATACAACATAAAATAAGAATATATAATATATGAAATAAAAATATTAGGAGTACAAAAAATATAATCCAGCATTACAAAAAACACATGAAAATAAAATTATTCTGAACCTAAAATATAAAATGATATACATAAAAAATATTATCCAAACTATTAACAATATTTTTTACTTTAAACTTTCTTAAAAAATAAGCACATAGAAAACATAATTTTTTAAACTGTTGTCTTCTAATTGCGACCTAATTTTTGTAGAAAACAATCCAGCCGCGGAAAAAGCTTTTTCGGATTCTATACTTGTTGGTCAAGTAGTGATTAAACAATCATATGCCATTTGTATATATTTTCCCCTTATTTTTTCTCCTTGAAAATACGTCAATTCTTTTTTGATTATTTGATTTTTATCTTGATTCGAAAGATATTGTAAAATTACCGGAATTACCGGTAAAAAATTTGCAAATTACCGGTAAAATTTGAAGAGCGGTTTACCGGTATTACAATCCGTAGCACACACAAACATGATAATAGAATTTTCAGAAAATATCCATATCTCGGTAATTTTTTGTAACACAAAGGTATATATTTTTTAAAAGCTAAAAAATGCTGTTTCATATAAAGTCATGACTTGGTTAACTTCATATCTCAAAAATCAAGGTTATAAAAAACCTTTAAAACATTTTGCTTAGAATGTTTCACAGGATATCTCGGTTACCGCAATAGTTAGCGAAAATCTGATATCGGTCTCAAGGGTTATTTTTTTTTAGATGAGCACGCCCGTGTTATCAGATTTTTTATATCACTTTCCATTTTAGCACTACAGACGAAAAATGAAATTTCAACGTTTTTGAAAATTTACCATGACCTCATTATTTATAAAAATGGAACTAAATGTTATAATAGTTATTTATGTATCAAGGCCAAAACGTGTAACTTTTTCAGCCGCGTCTGGTTTGCTGGCTGAGACGTAGTCGAAGCCAGTAAACAGGCAAGGCCGAAAAAGTACGTTTTGGCCGAGGTGCATATTACATTTTTTGTGCGATCGAGTTAAAAACAATTTAAATTTTTAGTATTTTTCAAAAATATAGGTTAGATACTACGTGACATTCTGTCACTGACAGATGACAGCTTATGCTGTGAGCGGTGGAAACGTACTTGCATAATTCTGTACATAATTTAAATAACCTTTTTTGTGCGATTGTAATGTTTTATTCATAAATTTAATATTATATAAATATACAGGGTGAGTCATTAGTGGCGGATCGGTCGATTGTGGCTAAACGGTTTGAGATAGAAAGTTGATGCAAACGATATTCCATACAGCTTTTTCTTCCGAACACGATAAAAATATTTTTAAATATACCGGGTGATTCAGTTTGACTGTCGCACCCCTATAACTTTGTAAGTATTGAGAATAACCCCAACAACCCTTATATATTTGAAATCAGCGAGAAATTCTCTATTAAGTGATGTATTTTTGTTACCTCTACGATGACGTATGTCAAATCCGTGATAGGCAACTGTTTTTTTAAAAATTACATAGTATACATTTTTTGGTTGATTCGGATAGAGAATTTAATTCTGAATCCGACCATGTACTCAAACAGTGAAATTAATTGTGGAAATGCTATAATTCAAGAAATAAATGACAAGGTTAGTGAAGTGAACAGTCAGCTATTTAGATTTCCACGGCATCCTATTTGCTTTAATAATGATTAGAAGAAAAAATGTCGAATATCTCGAAAAGTATGAGTTTTGGGTATAGGACATTCCTAACAAAAAATGAAGCTCTCATAAAGACAAATTCGATGACATAAGAAAATACAGAGGTTTGCATTTGATAAAATTGAATTACGAGCTTTTGAAAATCAGAAAAGTTGCCACCTATTTATGAACACCCTGTATGCGTGATTCAAACTTTTTCGTATCGAGCTAATAGAGCAATGTTTTCTGCATGTCCTTACCAAATTACAACTCTGTGCTTCGAAAAATGACACCAGGAGAATTTTTTAAATAAAGACAAAACCTTGAAATTTTTTTTTTTTTTAGTGACAAGGCCGCATAAAAACCTGTACTGTTTTATATTGATGTAAAGCTAAAATGAAGGCGGTCAAGAATATAAAATAAAAAATGGGGTGTTGTATTTGAAATATAAAAGTTGCTATTGGTTCCAGAGAGGTGACTCACCCTGTATATTTAAAAATATTTTTATCGTGTTCGGAAGAAAAAACTGTATGGAATACCGTTTGAATCAACTTTCTATCTCACACCGTTTAGCCACAATCGACCGATCTGCCACTAATGACTCACCCTGTATAAATTACTTTATTGTAGAACATACGTAAATCAACACTAATTTTTTATTCAGTATTCAGTAACAGTATCAACACGAAAATATTAGTTTATAAACTACCTGACAGTTATCAACCTAAAGACCTCTACGTCACTACCCTTAGCGGGGAAGCCATAATCTCAGAGAACTTTTATTCAAACACGCACATGCGCTTTCCGTTCTGCTAAATGCAAATGATCTTTTTCGTAAGCTGTAGCGGGCGAAAAAACTTTTTTGGCCGTTGCTAAGGATAGGGCTGGAAATGCAGTACTTTATGGTTGCTTACACGTCCGTCAAACAACTGTTTCTAATACGATCGCACTAAAAGGTGTTTTGTAAACATTTTTATGCTTAATTTCCCTTTTTTTCTTTATTCTCAATTTTTTTAACAACTTTAATTTTGTTGATTTCCGATTTTAGGAGTTTTTGACATACTTTTAATTTTTTAAACGTGCCCCCCAAGTTAAAATTTACTTGCTATGCCACTGAAAGTTGTTTTTTTTTATATGAATTATGTCCTAGTAGTAAATTTCTTTAATAAAAAAAAAGTGATTATTTTTTGATCGACTTTTCGAAATTTAGGTGTCCGTTAAGGGGTTAAAGTGTCACATGTATGCTGTCTGAGTAAGAACAATGAAGCGCTAATGTTTAAATTAAAGCTCAACAAATTTTACACGTTTTTCTGTTGTAAATTTATTTAAAATTGATTTCAAAATTCTATATTTTAAGGGTCTGAAAAAAAATTAAATTAAATACAATAGCAAAAAAGTGATTTAGTCTTTAAATGGTAAAGTGACTTTTGGCCCACCCTGTATTAACAACAGTCCACTTTTATGATAAATCTATTGCAAGAAGTTGTGAGCTACCCCAGCTACGATTTAATATTTTCTTGTGATGAGCAGAAAGTTATTTATAATTTTTTCTACAGTATCATGAAAACTCGGATGTGCTGAATTTCTGCAGTAAATCTATTGTTGTGAGAAGAGCTTACATAATTTGTGACCATTGCCTCGCAGATTTAGATATAAACATAATACCAGGTCAGCATGTGCCACTGAATACGAAGATTCCGTTTAAGTCATTCGCTGGTGCTAATGTAAGTATATGTTTTATTATACTGGGTGTCTACGGTTGTAATTCTGTAATTATCTTTAAAGGAATATGCCATCTTTTGTGTCATACTACAAATGAAATACATTTGCTGTGTCACTCAAAAAGTATGCAACAAGTGGAAAAGTTTTTTATTATCGATTTCTCAAAATATTATTCTAGATAAAAGTTGGTGCATGTTTACTTATTTTATTTTTTACTCAAAAACTGTAGGTTTTTCAGGAAACACTAAAGAATAAAAAGTGTCTGAATTAGATCGAGCTTAAAAAAAAATCTTTTTTAATTGCAAAAATGTAACCCACCTAAAAGTTCTGTTTAAAAAACCAACAAGGGTCGCACTTTTCAGACCCTGTGAAGGTAAGAGATGATTGAAAATATTACTATGGGAAACCTTTCAATAAGCATAAAACATCTACCAAATATCATTCTCCTACATGACGTCACCTATGACGTCCTACAAATGTTATTTATAAAGTGACAGATGTGTCATATGCCACACATGTATAAAACGTTCAGGTGTATGTAAATCAACCCATTTGGTGTGCAGGAAACCTTATCTTATTAGGCAAACGAATTAAAAAGAACTTACTTAGTAAAAAAAATGTTTTTTGGTGAGCTATTAAATAAATGTCATACTACCTATGCACAGGTGGAAATTTTCTGCTAACAGTTTATGTTTTTTACTAAACTCTCTCTTAAAAGTAGTCAAATTATAAAACATGGTGACCAAAATTTTGTTCCATTTTTCAGTAATATAGGATTGCTAAACAATTTTTTAATTTAGCGTCTTAATAATTTTAAATAGTCAAAAAAATCTTGGTGTAAAGTGGTTAGAACAAATTTGGCTTGTGGCGGTGTTAAATACAGTGGGTCTTTGGCATTTCTTAATCCATGATTGTTGTAGGTATTCTTGTTTTGGAAATCTATGATAGGTGATGTTTTGGCCTTTAGTTTTCTCACTGTTATTAGTGCAATTCGCCACAGCGCAACCTCTACCTCCTTAATGTATTCTTGGTTTAACTTAAACAAGATACCGTTTATTAGGGTGAAAACTATATGATTTTAATTTCTTGTAATAGGTTTTTTTTTACAATAAAGTACTATACACAAGCTTTTAAAACTGCTGTTGCATCAAAAATACGCCATGTTTTTAAGGCAGTTGCAGTTACGGCAATAAATAAAAACCTTGTATAAAAGATCTACAAAGCGAAAACATATTACAAGAAAAAACTTCCTATCCTTATGGGTATAAAAATAATATCTTTACATCCTTGCAGCAATAGCGCTACATATACATTGTATAGGTTTTTATGTGGCATATTATAAAAGACCAATTAAGAGCGGTCTCAGTTTTGTACGCAAACAGCGATGTTTTTAAACATTAAAAATCATTACTTAGGATTAAAACTCTGTTAAGCTTATAAATACGCACCTTTTGAATAATGTTTTTGACATAATATGTCAAAATTTAAATGCCATTCAATCTAAAATCTAAAGCGTCGGTTTAAATATGTTTGCGTTATTAATGACGTCATTTAAATTAAATTTTTTTAGAACTTAATATCGTCGTATTAACTAAAATTTAAAATAGGAGTATTTTTGTCTATTTCATGCAGCCGAATTAGATGCTGTCGCGAGTCGCATTTGCCGGGCTCTGCCCTATACAGGGTGTGTATAAATTGGTGGAAGCGCTACACGTGGCGATGTTCTTCATAAAATTCTAAGTCGAAAATCTTAATCCAAAAATGTTGTGTCTGCAAGAGGTCCTCAAAGTTTTGACATTCAGTCCTTTAATAAGTTATTATTTAATATTTTTTAATGAAATAGCTGCGATTTGGAATAAAAATAAATTTTGAATAATATTTTCTTCTAGATATTGTGTTTTCCTTTCAAAAATTGGTGTTGAAAATATGTTAATCACTGATTTGAAGGAAAATAATACATATGGCACATTGTCATTAGCTGTCATCTTTGTTTTTCTCGTAATTATTTCTTGTTTGTATTAGACGACACCTAAAAGAATGCAGCTATGTTTACGAACTGAAGGCTTTCAGTTCGAATAAATATCTAAGTAAAAATTGCTAATAAAAAAATGTGCAAACGCAAATCAATCTATGCAATGTTGCCAAATTTTTGTTTTTTTTTAATGGTTCCTGAGGCCATAGGAAGCATGGTACAACATTTTTGTATTAAGATTTTCGACTTAGAATTTTACGAAGAACATCGCCACGTGTAGCGCTTCCGCCAATTTATACACACCTGGATATTAATATGCATTGATGTACAAGTATCAATATTATTTTAACCTTATATTATATGTTAAAATCAAACTATTAATGCACTGGTTTTGCCAATTCAAACATCCGCAGCCTGTAAGAGGACCACTAAAGTAAAGTTTTATTTTTGATAAGTGTTTAAAATTTTCTATTCAGTATTGGGAACTAAAATGAAATGTAGGTGGCGCTGCGGATGCTTGATCAGCTGCACGAGAGAAGTAAAGAAATTACGTATTCTGTGGAAATTACTGTTAATTTGCGCAATATAGGATCATTTTATATTAATATACGTTTTGAAAGTAGTTTATTTGTTCATATTGTGCAATATTGAGTTAAGTTTGATAAATAACATAAATTTTAAGTGCTGACTATATAAAGTTAGATATAAAATTTACTTTTCAATATCAACTTTATAGGTTATATTGTTTATATCATAAATTCGTTTAGAGTATGGGTCAATCTAAACAGATGAATCTTCCTAAGGTGTAAGCACATTTTGCTGTGGTTACCATTGTTGCTCTTGAGATTATGATTGTTATTAACAAAGGTAACCAAAGTAAAATTTGTTTACACCTAAGGAAGATTCATCTGTTTAGATTGACCCCATGTACAAGTTTGTGTCTGACATTTTTTAAAAAAGATTAGGTTATGAACAAGCCTTAAGTCAAGCATGACATTAGCCAACTAAGTTTAGTAAAAAATATTATTTGAGGTGCATAAACAGAGTTTGTCGATGCATCTTTAGTGCTAATTTTCTCGAAAACGGCTACGTTTACAGCAAAAAACAAAGAGGGACGAATTTTTTCCTCTTAAGTCGTACTTTCTTATGGACGAATGATATTTTCAATTTTATTCCAGAGAAAACAATTCTGAAGATGGTAAGCGGATGACCTGACTATAAATCATACTTCCAATTACGTGTTTTCTTTCTAATTATCCCACAAAGTCAATGGGAAACACCTACACATTTCGGCCAAGTTTGATAGCTCTAGCTTTAACGGCTAGGACGTAATCGATTTTTTGATATTTTTTTTCTTGCAACTTTGGAGGTCTCCAACTTTGAAAGGAAACATTTTCGGATAACAAAATATTTGACAAATGGTCATCATTTTCACTCAGGAATATGCACCTACTTTTTTGCGGTGCATAATGGGGACACCCTGTATTTAATTACCTTCAGAAATTGCAAAATCTGCAGCTTTAAAATGCTTGGAGCACACTCTCATTGATTTTGTAGTAATTTTTCCTTGAAGGATTGCTCTCTCCCATGCCAATTTTCTCGAAATAGTTTCCACTATTTTAAGTTTATTTATGATATTCACCTTTTTTTCTTTATCATTAGGAAACTTGTGAAAACTAATGTGTGGCGTTTTTTCTTGTCTGTTGTGACAGCCATAAACACAACAATTCGTATTTTTAATACTCATCACCGGTTATTGAAACAATTTATTGAAAATAATGCTTAAAAACCGATATTGACTTCGTATATAACTGGAGTGCGTTCAGGAATTCGAAACTGGTGTTGGTGCCCGCCTAGTAGTGTATCAACCGGTGCGCACACCCACACACCAGTCCCAGGTGGGGTGTAAAATGTGCATATTGTGTGCACACCAAACGAATTTTTGAACGCAATGCATTCGAGGTTTTTGATACACAGCACACCAGTTTCGAATTCCTGAACGCACTCCTGGTTTGTTTTACTTCTCTCACACAGCTGATCGGTTAGTTGACACTCTACCACCAGAGGGATACCTAAGCGCTAAAGTCGCCAATAACAACCTTAGATAGGGTTACCAACCTTGGGTTGTAAGAAAAGAGTACAGTACAGATTAAGGAATTGGGGAAGGGGGGGGGGGTATTAAAAATTATATGTATACGAAATACAATACAACTTTTATCAAAAATGAAATTTTCTGAGAAATCCATAATAAAAAACTTTTCCATTTGTTGCATACTTTTTGAATGACGCTGTATATAATTTCTATTAAATATGATGCAAAATGGTAAATTATTTAATGATATTGTAACCGTAAATGGCAATAAATGTTCCGCAATGAAGTATATTTTTATCAAAGTTGCAAGTACTTTTTTCTGACCAAAATCTCAACAATAACAAACAAATTAGCAAAATGGCAAAATTCTACAGTAGGGTCCATAAGTAATCAGAGTTGGGATATAGCTTTGTATACACGGAAAACAATGAAAAAAAAATTTTTTTTGTGTCTTTTTGTTTTGACGCGATCTGCGTGAAAGACAAGTTGTAATTTATTTTACACAGTAATATTAATGTATTTTATGATGGTGAACAGTTTATTTTAATTTTATATTCACCGATCATTAAAGAAATGATAAATAAAATGTAAGTTTTTTTAAATAAAAATATGAGAATTTTCAACAATTTGGTTATACCGCGGTTATCATATAACACGGGTAGGATACAACTTCTGCAAACCGGTGTTGTAACTATAATCGGCTTTCATTTAAATAACATTTGTAATATTTCGCATAAAAATTTAATGATTTTTATTATTTGCTCTGTAAAACTCAAAGAACGGTATAGAATGGGTTCCATTAAATTTTATTTATTTACCGTATTGTAATTTATTCATTTATTCTCACAATCTCACAAAATAATTAAACAAATCACAACGGAAGAACTTAAGCGTAAGCCTACCAGCATTGGAATAGTTTTGGTCAAGTGGTGGGGTGTTGGTGTTGCTACAGTGGCGGTAATTTCGTACAATTCAAATAAAACGAGCAATTGTGAAAGATAACACTGGGTAGTGGGTACGAGCAATTATTTTTGTAACGTTTACCGCTGCTTGCAATTTATTGTGTGGAAATTGTGTTTTATGTCAAATGTATTATGTTGGTTGAAGAAAGTGTTAGATAAACTGATTAAAAAAAAAAAAAATTAATTCAAAGTTCCAAAAAGAGTACATTCGGCTTTGATAAGTGAAAAGTAAGAGTACGCTGTTTTACAACTCCAAAAAGAGTACATGTACTCTTTAGAGTACGGTTGGTAACCCTAACCTTAGAGGTTTTTTAACTTGTTTACTGTGTTTGCTTATTATTCTAATTCCTGTACAGTTTTCACAGTTTTTCTAATGACAAAGTATTTTAAAGCTAAAACTGTGTAAGAAATAAAAATATTAGATTAGAAGAATAAACAGTAAAGTGATTTTTAGATTAAACATGTTACATGAATCACTTAGATGAGTCCAACTATTTATAGTTCAATTGATTAATATTGTAATAAAGCTTCCACTAAAATCGTAGGAGATAAATGTTTGTTTAGGTATTATTTCAAAATTAATAGAATGGATGTAACCGTTAATTGTTTTTTGCAGTCTTCATTCAGTTCGTGCCCAAGTATTCATTGTGATGATGACGTAAAATCAATGAAAAGCGATTTATCAACACATCTGAGCAATATGACATTAAATCTTGTAGATGATGATGTCGATTGTGAAAAACAATACCCGGGTTCATGTGGAACTCTAGAAGTTGAATCCCGGTATGATGACTTGCACTTTGTAACATCGAGTCAGGAAACTAAAGCAAGTAAACACATGCGTGTTCCTTATGGTAGCAAAAATGGTGAGTTGTGGTCGTTTAAAAAAGTAACTTCATTTCTATGAAATCATAAATCCAAGATGTACTAAAAATTTCACAGTAGCTTAAATTCGGAATGAAAAGTGTTATTAAAATTTCTACTTTACATAATGTGTATCTGTATCGTTCCGTGTGTTACAAGAAATGGTAGCAGCATTGGAATTCCATCTCAGGCCTCCTGCAGGCAATGCAAAATCTCCGGCGACGGAAAAAAAATTTCATTTTTATTTTTTCACACTGCATAAGTTGCATATAGTACTGATCTATAGGAATCTTACAGGGTCACATCTAGGGATTCTTCCCGGGACGTCCTTAGTCTCGAGTCCCGGGACATTTATTTCGAGACTCGAGACGAGACTTCATGTTACAGAACACTGAAATTAATTTTTTATACTTCAAATTTTTAAATAAATTTTACTGCCACGAGTTAAAGGAAAATTGCTAAGTTTATTAGTAAAAATATATTTTACTTATGCCTGTTATGTTTTAAAGTTTATGGATAATTGTTAAGTTTATTTAAAATAGGTATCTATTTACTTGGAAATATATATTTTATTTACTGTAGAATGAAGACTAAATTTAAAATTATAATACGTCTACTACTACTACCATACTTTATTCATACAGTAAATGCTTCAAAAACAAAATCCGTGAATATGGTTTGATTTAAAAAAATATATCATTTGCTGTTTATGGATGTGTGACGTATAAGTTAGCCAACCGCGTTCTGTCAACTGTCACGACCGATTCACAATCACGACACGTCCAAAGAAGCAATTTTAAGTATGTAGCGGGTGCTTTCAGAAACAATGTCATTGTCAAGAAATAATTTATTTTTTACTGTGTAAATCGCCGTTAAATTTTCAGTATATGAATATCGCATCATATTTCTTGTAATTTATGAAATCTTCCGTCATTTTTGACAGGTTATACCACCATTTTCAAGTACGTAAGTAAAATTCGTAAAAATCTCGAAGTCCTGGGAATTCCCGGGACTTTGATAAAAAAAGTCTCGAGTCCCGGGACTTCAAAAATTGTCGAGACTCAGAATCCCTAGTCACATCAATATTTGACGTTCGTAATGTGACGGACCGTACTGTACAGGTTGGGCAAATTTCGATGTTTTAATAGGGAATCTCGTTAACTATAAGAGGTATCAAAAAACGGACCGCGCATCCTCGATCTCTTTTTTCGAAAAAAAAGTTAATGGTGAACACTAAAATTGGTTATCGTCTTTTGTTTTCGAGTTATCGCCGAAAACTCGATTTTTCGACTTTTCGTTTTATGACTATATTTCGCTTGTTTATGAAAATAAACAAAAATAATTTTGACGTTCTACAGGCACTTTTTTGATAAGAATGCAGTGGCGTTGACCATTTTTCAAAAAAGATTCCGAAATTCGAGTTGTGACATAAAGTTTTATTTTTTTAAATAGAATCCATAGTTGGCTATGACTTATTTAACTTCCTTATTTTTTTGTCATTCCAAATATATAAGGGTTAATGTATTTATTTTCAATAATACGCAAGGTACGAAGGTTTTTTAGGTTTTTTTTTAAACAAAAATTATAGTAGGCTGTGAAAACAAAAACAAAACAAGGTGCAAAACCTTTTACAACTCATTTGGTACAGGTTACGAAGGTTTTGTAATTTGTTGTTGTGATAAACATTACAAATATTTGAACATAAGATAAACTACATTACTGCAGATTCCGACTTTATCGTTGTTTCTTTATTTTTATATATTTGTAATGTTTATCACAACAACAAATCACAAAACCTTGTTTTAAAAGGTTTTACACCTTGTTTTGTTTTTGTTTTAAAAGCCTACTATAATTTTGTTTTAAAAAAAAACTAAAAAAACCTTCGTAACTTGCGTATTATTGAAAATAAATACATCAACCCTTATACAGGGTGACAATAATCTACATGTGTTGTATGGGTAACTTTGTTATTACAAGAGTAACAAAGTCGGTTAAATTAGCAAAGTTGGGCAGAATTTCAAGACGAATTTAATGCCATTTTGACATTTGGTCTACACCTTCAACTTTTTTAAATATTTTGAAAAAACCAAAAACAGACGATTTTTTCAATGGTAAATAATTCCACAGCCACCTATGTTAAAACCAAAGTGTGAATTGATTCCTTTAGATATTTTTACGTAGAATTAGAAAAAAATATTTAAAAAGTCATAGCTCACTCGATTTTCGAGATATAAGCCAAACTTGACTTTTTTTAAATGGCAACCATAGTTGGCTATGGGTTCATTAAATAGCTTATTTTCTTCTGATTTCAAAAATGTATGGGTTGTCATATCTATTTCCATTAGTTTTCTTACAATTTGCAAAAACCGAAATTATTACTAAATAGTATAAGGGTGCCTTGGAATTGGACAAGAATGTCATGTTTTCTTGCTTTATATCTAATCATCAGAAACAATTGAAATTACTAGTAAAATAATTTAATTGAACAATAACAAATAAAATACTTCGTGGCTAATATTAATAAACTACTAACATAATAATTAATGACTAAAATTAAATTAAAAATTATAATAATGCTTCAAAGTGGCCACCATTTTCTTGAACACACAGTTGACACCGTTTTAATATTTCACTTTGCACTTTTAGTAAAGTATTATGTCTGATTTCTGCTACAGCTGCTCTTATGTTGGTTTTCAGGTGATCAACACTATGGGGCTTTTCTTTATAAACTTTATCTTTAATAGTTCCCCATAGAAAAAAATCAAGAGGCGTTAGGTCCGGAGACCTGGGAGGCCATGCAATGGGACCTCTGTTACCTATCCAGTTAGGAAATTTTTCTAATAAATAGTTTGATACTATTTGTGCATTGTGAGCTGGTGCTCCATCATGCTGAAAGTAATTCAAATTTTGAATCAAGTTCAATGGAAGATCGTCCAACATTTCTTCTAATTGATTTTGTAAAAATAACAAATAGCGCTCTGAATTTAAATTTTCCTCATAAAAATAAGGACCGAGTATTTTTGTACCAAGAATGGCACACCAAACATTGATACTAAAAACATGTTGATCACGTCTTTCAACCGTTAAGTGTGGATTTTCCCTCGCCCAGTAAATATGATTTTTTCTATTAAATAATCCATTGTTTGTAAATTTTGCCTCGTCAGTAAATAAAATTGATTGAGAAAAGAGTTCGTGTCTTCGACTTTCTTCTACGAACCATGTAGCATAGTTTAATCTTCTATCCAAATCTGTTGGGTACAACGTATTTCCAATATGATGATGATAAGGATTAAAATTATTTTGTTTTAAAATTATTCTTGCTTGTTCTCTGGATACGTTACACTCAAGTCCGATTTCTCGTACAGATGCAGTTGGTTTAAAAGTATTGTATGCCAAAACAAGTACCTCTGTATCTTCATTAAAATTTATTTTGGCATCTTTTGGTTCAGAAAATGATCCATACTGTTTTAAATTAGCTTCGAGTTTTGCAAACAATCTTTTATCTGGCTGCCTTCTTTCCATGTATGTTAGTAGATATAATTCCGATGCTGCGTTTACATCACGATTACAACTGTAGTAGCAAAATAACATATCATTTTTTTCTTCCCTCGAATAAGCCATATTTTTTATTTTTTTAAACTTTTATCACAATTACTTAACACATTCACATCAGTAATTAGCAGCAAAACAGAACTTAGTTTGACAACTAATTTAAAAAAAACAAAAAATGCTCTCCAGTTCCAAGGCACTCACATACTATTTAGTAATAATTTCGGTTTTTGCAAATTGTAAGAAAACTAATGGAAATAGATATGACAACCCATACATTTTTGAAATCAGAAGAAAATAAGCTATTTAATGAACCCATAGCCAACTATGGTTGCCATTTAAAAAAAGTCAAGTTTGGCTTATATCTCGAAAATCGAGTGAGCTATGACTTTTTAAATATTTTTTTCTAATTCTACGTAAAAATATCTAAAGGAATCAATTGACACTTTGGTTTTAACATAGGTGGCTGTGGAATTATTTACCATTGAAAAAATCGTCTGTTTTTGGTTTTTTCAAAATATTTAAAAAAGTTGAAGGTGTAGACCAAATGTCAAAATGGCATTAAATTCGTCTTGAAATTCTGCCCAACTTTGCTAATTTAACCGACTTTGTTACTCTTGTAATAACAAAGTTACCCATACAACACAT
Organism: Elmis aenea; assembly: GCA_947652605.1. Taxonomy (NCBI): domain Eukaryota; kingdom Metazoa; phylum Arthropoda; class Insecta; order Coleoptera; family Elmidae; genus Elmis; species Elmis aenea. Next base: position 31,400,294 of record OX393578.1, on the reverse strand, counting down.
GTAGATTATTGTCACCCTGTATATTTGGAATGACAAAAAAATAAGAAATTTAAATAAGTCATAGCCAACTATGGGTTCTATTTAAAAAAATACAACTTTATGTCACAACTCGGATTTCGGAATCTTTTTTAAAAAATTGTCTACGCCACTGCATTTTTATCAAAAAAGTGCCTGTAGAACGTCAAAATTATTTTTGTTTATTTTCATAAACAAATGAGATATGGTCATAAAACGAAAAGTCGAAAAATCGAGTTATCGGCGATAACTCAAAAACAAAAGACGATAACCAATTTTAGTTTTCACAATTAACTTTTTCTCGAAAAAAGAGATCGAGGATGCGCGGTCCGTTTTTTGATACCTCTTAGGCTGGCGACATACTTGCGGGTGACCCGCTGCGGGTCACCCGCAAAAATCTGACCTTGTACTTTTTCGTTGGCGACATACTTGCGGTTGCGGTTCGGTAGAATTAACTATATTTAAGACGCTCTCATTAAAGTAAAATTCAAATAAATATTGTAGAATCAAATATTACAGGTGTGTGTACCTTTTGCATTTATCTGACGACGTATTAAATGCATTAATTAGTATTTCGCAGAATTAATTGTTTTTCTGGATAAAAAAAATTATTATTTGACGGCCAAACCATTGTTTGTCATTTAGTATTATTTTAAATATAATAAGTTAAGCATCAAACAAGTGCTTTGTCACTAAAATCTAAAAATAATTGAAATAAGTGGAGTTAATCGATTTGGCAACTGAATTTACATTGCGGTTGACCCGCAAGTATGAACACACCGATATGTATCAATGAGTCACATTACGTACGGGCAAACCGCAACTTGCGATTTGAACGCTGCAAGTGCGATAGATTAGCGGGCAGCTGCGGACCCAACCGCAAGTATGTCGCCGACCATAACAACGTGTGAGTTACAAAACTTGCGGGAACCGGCCCGCACGGGTCACCCGCAAGTATGTCGCCGGCCTTATAGTTACCAAGATTCCCTATGAAAACATCGAAATTTGCCCACCCTGCACTTAGGCCGCTTTGGTAGAGTACTTATTACTCTTATGTTTATTGCTTTTAATTATGGCTTGTTATCATCTTTATAATGTAGTTGGACCCTCAAACGTTGTTTTATGTAATACACAGGTCTAAAGCAATTATTACACAGTGAGAAACAAATAAAACTCAACAGTTTTAACAACAAACTCCTTTATTTTTTGAGTGGCTGTACATGTCTCGGTGGTTGGTTCTCAACTACCTAAGCGCAACTGTCCCAAGATTTTGGGCTCCTCTGGTCATCTTTTTTTATTATAGTTGTTCCTGGTCATTCTTTGCTATAAACCCATATTGTGCGAGTAATGCGTACTACATGTGATGTACAAATTTATCAACATATCATTTCTTGATTGACGAAACACAAATACTAACATTGTGGTGTAGGAGGTAGGACCCAAGTTATGATTGTAATATTTTAACGTTAATGTGTTTTACTACAGTTGAAATTCTCATAGCTTGACCATTTTGAAGTGTTACATGTTTTAGTAACTGATGCATTAGCATTTGTTGCAATGTTATTCATTTAAAAGTAAATGAAATAACAATGAAGTAAAATAAAAATAATTTATGTCAGGGGTGTCACAGTAACTCAACACCAAATCGACTGTCACACAATCAAACTAAATGCTTTAGACTTTGAAGATTCAAAAAATTACTACAGTGTTGTATATGTAAATAAATAGAAAGTTTTTTTAACTTGTCAAATATTTACCGATATCTCCGGCATTGGTATGATAAAGATCTGGCAACCCTACGTATTAAACTGTCAGTAAATCAAACATAAATTTGTTTATTTGCTGCCTACAAAATAATCATCTGCTACAACATCACATCTGGCACCATATTGTATTCTAATTTGCAATACATCGATGAAGGCTCGCTCTGGACTAGGGTTTTTCGGATCCGGGTACCCGGATTCGGATTCGCCGAATCCTACAGCAAATATTCGGATTCGACATTCGGTCTAAGATTCGACGAATCTCGGATTAGGTCTCATTAATGCTAACACAACTTCAGAGAAAATACTTAATTTTGCAACAAATATTACGAAACGATTGTTTGACGGAGAAGACAAAAATGAAGAAACAGAGCATTCAACAGAGGGTGATTGCGGAATATTGCAGATGACGTTCAGTTGTTAACGATGGAAGAAGAGCTTAATCATATATTGGAAACGGTAAAATGCCTTATATTACCAAAGTCTCAAGAAAAATTTGCCTACTTAAAAAAAATGCATTATTTTCAAATGCCAAAATTAGAACGAACTATTTAGAAAAAGTATATCGAGCAATCATAAAAATTAAACCAAGGTCAACCAATTCAGAGAGAACTTCTCTGAAGCTGAAGCAAAAAAATAACCTTGATTTTTATCTTGATTTTGCATTTTTTTAGGTTATTTCGCTTATTTTTGAAAATAGTCATACAAAATATTATATCATTGTAAAGAGAAAAAAATAATCTTTAAATCAGTCATCACCTACTACGATTGCCATTTAAAAAAAAGTTGTTTTGTCAAATATCTCGCACGGTATTTCATAAAAAAAAAATCTGACTGTTGCCATCTTATAGCAAACCAAATCTACAAAACTTTTTTCCTTTGGCGTTTTTGTGTATTCGCAACAATAGCCGAGATATTTAAGTTTAAAAATTTTGATCAATTTCGGTTTTTTCGTTATATTACGCAAGCCATGGAATTTTTAAACAAAACAAGATCTGGTTTAAAATACACCCCTAAATAGCTAACTTTTGTCCCATTTGATCAACCTTGTATTTTCATTATTTACGGAGATAGCAATAGTGTCCCATGGAAAAGTGAAACACCCTGTATACTAATATACTTGTTATTTTACTTCATACTTTAACAATGAAATACAGTGCCATTTTAACTGATTGAAGGCCGTTTGAATTATTAATATAAACATGAATTAACTTAACACCGTGTTAGTAAAACCCATTGATGCGCTACTGACAAAACTGACAACCGCTGACAAATATTGTAAATCGCCTGTAATTTTAAATTTGCGCGAATTTTAAACACCATACAATAATTTTTATGGCACTACAATTCATTTAATTTTAGAACTGGATTCGGATCCGGATTCGGATTCGTAAAATAATCGTGGATTCGATTCGGATTCGTCGAATCCAAAAAGACCGAATCTTCCCAAACCCTACTCTGGACCTATGCACACTTTTACATAATTTTCTGTTTCGCTGGAAATGGCCGTAATGTTGTTTTTTAAATGGAACACACTGTACATTTTGACATTTTTGGAAAGTGGAAGCAATTTTTAATACAACCACATTATTTTCAAAAATTTTTAAGACCTTAAATAATTATTTGCCCAAGATTTATTTATGGGTGTGCCTAGGGCACGGTCTATCACACAGGTAGCCTGTCAAAAAAACGGGAACTTTTCGACGTAAATTTCTGCTAGATGACGATACGTCTAAGAACCATTCGCCATAAATGTCCGTTAGATGGCGATAAGTCTAAGAACCTGTGCTTGCACTAGGTGGGATCAAAACTGACTTAAAAATTCTGTAAAAACATTTTTTATACATCCTCTGATTGATTAAATTCGAATTTTTTAACCGAAAGCCTATAAATCTCGCTGACTATGTCAAAATCTTGTACACGAACCGGTTCTTAGACTAATCGCCATCTAGCGATAAGTTATGGCGAACGGTTCTTAGACTTATTGTCATCTGTGGGATAATTTACGGAACTAGTTACCGGCCTCAGTCGGTTTTATATGGGAGTTTCCCAACCTGTAAAGTAGACCGTGGCCTAGGGTGACGAGACGTCCCGAATTTTCGGGATTTGGTCCAATGTCCAGATGTCCCGAAGATGTATTTTTGGTACTATTGTGTGTCCCGATTTTCAAATACTATAATTTTTAGTTATCTTATATAGACAATTATTTACAATAAAATGTTGATATTTCTTAAAAGTCCTTTGGAAAATCTATTTTCTTGTCTATGTATGTTTGCTTAGAAGAAATCTTCCAAGTGTTCAAAGTATGTAAAGTAATACAAAAATAATATAAGAAGAATGTTTCTTATAAACAATAAAGGTAAGATATATTTTTGATGACATTGTGTATTTTATTTTTAAAAAAATACAAAATTGAATATGGCCTGCGTCACTTATACATCTAATCTACTGGCCCCTTGTTGCATTTGAGTTTGCGACCCCTGTCTTAGAGTGTCCAAGTTGCACTTGCGTGTACGCCACTGACGCGCTAAAGCGTCAGGTAACTTTTACTGTTTTTAAGCAGGCTATTAAATGTGTGACACCGCAGCTAGTTGCTATTTTTGACTTTTTACAAGTACAATCGTAGTTTTTCTAAATCATATTATTTTACTGGTGCGAACATAAAAATTGCAGACAAGCTGTGGCACCAGAGGTGGTTTTTTTATTATTATTATTTCCGCGGAGGTGGTCCCCTTTCGGGTTCCTGTACTGCGACCTATTGGTCTATTGTACCCTTTGGTTAGCCCCTTAAAGAAGTCCTGTGTTTTTGAAAAACTCCAGGATTTTCTTTAAGGGTGTTTTTCTTAGCTCATCTTGATTGGCTTTTTCCATCCCTAGAAGTCTGTGCCGATAGGGTGTGAATCCTTCATCACTGGCATATTACGTGAAGAGGAGTTTCTTCTTCTTCACCACATCCTCTACATATATCGGTCTCAGAGAACCCTATTATGTAGAAGTGTTTGTTTAGCCCACAGTGCCCTGTGACAAGTCCTGTGGCTGCTCTGATGTCTGCTCTGCTCATCCTGAGCATTTCTTCTGTCTTCTCTTTGGAGACCATTGACAGGATAGCCTTGGAATGGGCTTGTCCTGCAACTTTTTTCCAATGAGCATTATGCCCTTGTCTTAGTATGTCATTAAGACACCGCTTGGCTGTTCCATAGGATGTACCAACTGCGGGTTCTGGTCCGAAGAAAGGTGTCTCGCTGCCAATTTTGGCTAGGCGATCCGCCTTCTCGTTCCCTGGTATATTAGTGTGCCCTGGGCACCATACCAGTTTAACATTATTCCTGCTTCCTAGCATGTTGAGTGCTTGTATGCAGTTCAGAACAAGTCCTGAGTTTACTTCTGACGAGCCAAGAGCTTTTAACGCTGCTTGGCTGTCGGACACTATGAAGATTCTTTTATTATCAAAATCTCTTTCTAATAGTGTTTCTGCACATAAGTGCATAGCATACACCTCAGCTTGAAATATGGTTGCACACTGTCCCAAGGCTTACAGATTTGCCTTGTCTCAGTTATGCTGCTCCCCATATTCCGCAGCCTGTTCCATTTTGCGTTTTTGACCCGTCCGTATACCAGACCAGCCCATTAACCCTAGAAGCCCAATCATATTTTTGAGGCTATAAAGCCCAATCATACGTCAAAACGACGTACAATTATAAAAGAGCTCTATCTAAATCAGGGGTCGCCAAACTTTTTTGATCATCGACCTCTATATAATTTTTCGAAATCTCCATCGACCCCCATAAAAGTAATTTTCAGTTAATTAAAATAAAACTTTCTATTAGGTACTGTGTTTGTACATTTATTTTATGATTTTAGACATTTATTAAAGTAATTTTACATTGTGTAACAATAGTTTTATGAAAAATATCTTAATGTTGAAATTTAAATACCTTAATATTTATTAAATAATAAGTAATTATAAATAAGTAAAAATAATAAGTAAAGTAACTACAGTATTGCTTCTTAATCAATGAGATGGGTGTGCCTGGTGTTTCCTTGCAAGGTTCGCTATATTTGTTTCGAAATTGGTCAATTTTAATCTTAAATCCCCTCGAAACTCCACATTTAATTTATTTCTGTATTTAGTTAAGATTGAATTTACGTGACTGAAACCGGCTTCAGCCATATAGGAACTTGGAAACACCAGCATAAATGGCTGAGCTATTTCGTAAAGTTTTACATATTTTTGCATTATATTTATATTTGTCCAAAATTTGCTTATAGTTAAATTTTTAAGAAGCGTCTTTGCTTCAAGATCCGATAATAATTCAGCAAGCTCATCTTGCAGGTTGATGTCCACGTTTTCAATTTGAGCGGAAAATGTCGCAATAATCCATTCAGGGATGTCAATGTTTTCCAAATCAACAAAACGCAGTTTAAAATCGTCACTTAATTTTTGAAGATGACTTGTATATATTTTCAAGTCTTCTTCTTTTATTTCTAATTATCGCAGATTTGAAAAATACTGATAATCCTTACGTAGCAATAAAGATCTAAATAAATTTAATTTTACTTGGAAGCCTAATGGTGCCTTTTCACGTGAGAGTAAACTACTCTCGATAGCAGCTTCGCCAAAGATACAGCCAATCGCGAGTTACTCTCAGGGGCTGTATCCTTGGCTGCTATCGAGAGTAGTTTACTCTCACGTGGAAAGGCACCATAACAGTATTGTCCGAGTTTGAATAATTGTTACATCTTTTCCTTGCAGCTTTGTTTGGACGTCATTAAATTTTCCAAATAACAAATTTTACATACGCAGTTAGGTATGTGTGATTTGCGTATTAAGAATTGTTTTTCCTTCGACCCCCAATCGACCCCCTGGCTCAGATCGACCCCTACTTTTGTTAAATAGACCCCTGGGGGTCTATATAGACCACTTTGGCGACCTCTGATCTAAATAAACTTTACTGCAAATACTAGTTTTTTGTATGGTTTATGTGAAATACTTTCTATGTAAATAACAAAACAGAAATTTAGAAAAAATATTGTTTATTTAAACTCTGAAATGTTCACTTTAATTAAACATACAAAAAATGGCACGAAAACTGAGATCCTTGTAATTTTTTCTTATATACTACAAATTGTTAACAAAAATCAGCTATTTATATTTTTTTATGAAAAACTAATCAACTCTTATCAAACATAAATCACTTAAGTCAAATATAATTCAGAAAATTCGAAAAGTGCAAAAGTTAACAAAGCCCAAACATACATCATAACGACGTGAACATTGCGATAACAACAAAATGGCGGCTGTCTCCTGTTAGCTCTGGGCATGTACCTAGTTGGCTCAGATGGTCACGGCGATCTAAGCAAGCATGCGAAAGAGATCGCGATATGTGTTGGAGTGTACGTCAAAATGACGTAGATTGGGCTTCTAGGGTTAAGCTCTATTTCATGACGCTCCCATTGGTCCCGTGTTGGAATTATGATTCCAAAGGTTTTCTCAATGGCTAGCGTCCTGTTTATTCTATCCGAGATCATATTTAATGTCGGATGCGTGTTGATCTCGTTGAGAATAGCTAAGTGCCCTTCTCTAAGTCTCCCCTCTTTGGAGGTGGTTTTTAGTCGGTACCCCCCTCTTAGTGCTTGTGATTTGACCTAAGGTTAAGAGGAGGTAAGTTCAGCAACACTTCCATTGCCGCCGTAGGCGTTGTTGTCATCGCCCCGGTAATACTTAGGCATGCCAGTCGCTGTAGCTTGTCTAATTTATTTCTGCAGTCCTTTATCTGTGTTCTGGTCCACCAGATCAGATTTGCATAAGTTACGATGGGTATGACCATCTTGGTGTATATCCAATATATCATCCTAGGTGTTAATCCCCAGTTTTTCCCAAGCATCCTTCTGCAGGTCCATAGAGCTACAGTGGCTTTTTTGGTAGTTTTTTCTACGTGTAGTTTGAAGTTGTTTGCTATCTAGAATCACTCCTAAATATTTAACCTCTCCTACTGTTTCCAGTGGTTCTTCAAACAGGTATAATGTTTTAGTCCCACACGGTTTTGTTTTTCTAGTGAAGTGTACTAGTGAGGTTTTAGACGGATTTACCGTTAGACCCTCACCTGTGCACCACCTTTCGACAATTCGTAAGGCGCCTTGCATGATGTCTGATACTACGCCTCCGAACTTGCCTGTTGTTAGTATGGCTATGTCATCGGCATAGCCAACCGCAAAGTACCCTGCTTTTTCCAGTCTCCACAGGAGCTCGTCTGCCACTAAGCACCACAAAAGGGGAGATAGAACCCCCCCTGTGGGCACCCTCGGACAGCCCTAACTCCTGCAGTCTGTCCAAATTCAGAGGCATAAATATTTCTGGGTTTAAGCATTTCGGAAATCCATTTACAAATTGTAGAATGTATTCCTCTGCTTTCCACTGCATTTCGTATTAATCTCGGGGAGGCATTATCAAACGCCCCCTCGATATCTAGAAACACTCCAAGTGTGATCTCTTTGTTCTTTAGACCACTCTCGATCTTGCTAGCTATTTCATGTATGGCTAGCTCGCAAGATTTTCCTGACTGATAGGCATATTGGTGTCGATTAAGGGGTGAGCCCCCAAGAACCTTGTCCCTTATGTGCCTTTCTATAAGTCTCTCCAATAGTTTTAGGAGGAAGGATGTCAGACTTATTGGTCTGAAAGCTTTGGGCTGGGCGTATGACTCTCGTCCCTGCTTTTGAATAAAAACCACCTTTACGTCTCTCCAAGCTCTAGGTACGTATGCGAGGGCTAAGCTAGCCCTAAGCATCGTACAAAGGTTGGAGGCCAGCAAGTCTAGCCCTTGCTGTAATAACAGGTATAATTCCATCTTTCCTTGGTGATTTGAATGGGAGAAATTTATTGACTGCCCATCCTACTTTTGTTTGATTTATTACCTTTTTGGCTATTTGCCAGCCCTCTCGGTTTGCCCTCTTGAGGTTGTGGCATATATTTTCGCCTCTTTCAGATCTTTCGTTCAGGGTGTAAGAACCTGGGAAGTGCGTATGGAGTAAAAGCTCTAAAGTCTCGTTCCCAGTTTCTGTATAGGCCCTGTCTGATTTTTTAAGCGAACCGATGTTTCCTTCGGTCCCTTTCATGAGGACTTTTTGGAGTCTAGCTGTTTCAGGTGTCTGTTCGAGGTCCTGACAGTAGTCTCTCCATGAGTCCCTTTTCGCCTTTCTTATGGCCTTGTTGTATTCGGTTAGTGAGGTCCTATATGTCCCCCACTCCCCTGTTCTTTTGGCTCTATTGAATAACTTTCTTGTGTCCCTAAGGTGTCCAAGTCCCTCATGCCACCAGGGCACTTGTTTTGAGGTTCTTTTCTCCCTTTCGGGGCAACTGTATTCATAGGCTTGTATGATAGCAGTTCTGAGACTGCTTTCCATAATCTCCAATTCGGCCGTGTCCGTGTTATTGGCCGACTGTGGACAGTTTTCAAGTTCCACTTTTAACTGTTCCCTATAAAGGTTCCAGTCCGTGGCCCTTGGATTTCGGTATACTTGTGTAGTATTTTCGTTCAATTTAATGTTGAACCTTATATACCTATGATCAGAGAGCGATGGCTCGTCTGATACATGCCAGTTTTTTACTATGTCACTCATATTTGTAGTGTACATAGTTAAGTCAATGACCTCCCTTCTTTGTACGTTAACGAAGGTCGGTTCATTTCCTCTCCAGAGGTGGTTATTCCTATTTGAAGTGGCGGTGAACGTGTTAAGAGACTACTACAAAAACATTTTAAGCTGGTTAAAGTAACCTAAGTATCAATTGAAATTTACAAAAACGTTTTTGAAATACTTGTTGACATAATAAAATTCAACTTATATAGGTCGCGGTGCACTTAATAAAAAAATAAATTTAGTCAAAAAATTATTTGAGGTCATTAAAAGTTTTTAAAATCATGTAATTGTATAAAAAATTGCTTCTCTTCAGAAATGTGAAAATATACAAGTCGTTTCATTTGAAATAAGAAAATTATGGTGATTTCCGGTGAAACCAAAAATTATTTATAGTTGCACTTATTTAGATAATAGGATTGTATGTCTAAAACTAGTTTGTTTTAATAAAAACTAAAAAAAAATAGGGGTGAGCCTAATATGTTCTGCTAACCGTTTATTATAGCTTATTCGAGTCTGTCATGTGCTATGGTCTCTTAATATGGGGCCACAGTCCCTCGGCCAAAAGAATATTTGGTTTACAAAGAAAAGTTATACGGTTAATCATGAATGTGAATTATAGAGCGGATGCAAAACCTATGTATGTAGCTTCTAAAATACTCACGTTGCCTGCCTTATATATTCAGCAGTGCCTCATGTACATAAAACAAAATTTAAACAACTACAAAAATGTTCACTCAGTGTCTCAATATAACACGCCTAACAAAAATAACCTGCATCAACCCTTTCACCGATTACTCAAAACCAAAAATAGTACAAATCATTATTCAATTAAATACTTTAATGCTCTGCCTGAACATGTGAGAAACCTTCCGTATTCTCAATACAAAAATAAAATCAAAGAAATATTAATACACTGTGCCCCTTTCACAGACGAGGAATTTTTCAGTTTCAACTTTAAAAATGTGTAGCTGTAAACTTTGACGTTATATACATATATATATAATATACATTAGTGAATTAATGCATATCGCGCATTTTAACTTGTCTATTTTGTCCTATTTATTAAATGTGAGTAAGTATTACTTTAATTGTGTTTTATCTCTATTTTATATTATATCAATATCTGACATGTGTAAAACCTTGTAGTTCCTTAACATGCAATAAATATTATTATTATTATTATTATTATTATATTGTTTACACTTGGTGTATTGTCCTCCTGCTTAAATATAATTCGTCAAGTGCAGTTTTGCTATTGGCCTTACTATTTTGCAGGATTCTACTGAGAATTTCATCTATTAAAACTTAAAGACAACTCAATGTTTTTCTCAAATATTGCACCAAATTTTATACACATCGTACCCAGCAAGAAAAGTGACACAACTTAAAAAGCTAACCTGTTTCTACCTCCAACTTTACTACAGTGGTAAGAAGTGACTGAGGCATGTAGAATAGTTTTTTGTAGCATATAAGCCAAATAAAAGTTCAAGGATTTGTCTTAAACTGTTACAAATTCTTATTTATTTCGATTCCAAGTTTTGCGATTACTTTTTTTTGACATACTGAGAAATGTCCGATTTTGAATTGTCACTTTTCTTGCTGGGGTGCGACATGTCTATAGTTCATAGACTTATTGCCAAAGAATATAAAAATCTTAAGTTTTAACTATTACTGTTTCAGAACAAGTGGACCTCAGTCAGTCTCTTTCAAGCCAGGATAGCGCAACAACTGATGGTGCCACTAATGTTCGAGAACGTGGAAGACGTCCTGAAGGAAGGCGTAAGTTACATATTTTATAATACCCTTTATTTTTTCCTGTTGAGTAGATTTAAATTTGTATGGTGAGGAGGAGGTAATTGTTTGCAAGAACCGACATGATGAAACTTTAAATACAAATTAGTGTCGTTTTAAAAGAATAATTAATTGTATGGTATAATCTAATTCTTTCAGCCTGTAAATTGTTTAATTGGATGTTCAAAGCATTTAACCCTTACAGCTCCTTTGTCAACTCTCAGCCGACATTAATGCATTTGTGATATCACCCTGCTGTCGGTCGACAGCCACCATAATAACTGTCATATTATTTGAAGTTAGTTTCTATGCAAAGCTCATGCATTTCCATGGTTTTATGTTGTTTAGTCTTTATTACATTGGTTTTATAATGTTAAAGTAAAGCCTCATTAACAAGGTCCGTGAAGTTGGCACGCCAACCATCGGCGCAAATTTTTAAATTAGTCTCATCCTTTAGCGCCCAATATGCGCCCAAATGCGCCCTAAAATTTTTTTAATTTGCTCAACGGGTTGCCGAGATACGGCCAATTAAGTAAGTGGCGTGCCAACTTCACGGACCTTCATTAACATTATTTAAGTTACTTTAATTCAAGCTACTTTCAAGTAACTTAAATAATGTGAACGAGGCTTATAAGACAATTAATTGTCATTAACCCACTTGCATAAAAATACTAAGTTGTAAGGGTTACTATACCAATTTTCATACAAATTTGTTTCATTTAAAAACAAGAGAGAGAGGTCCTACACCTAACAGTAGAAGGACTCATGACTAAATAAATAAATAAAAACAAGAGCTCATATGAATGGACACCTGAGCTTTAGAGAAAATGTTATCGTCTCAGATAGTTTTTTTGCTAATTTATTTTAGTAGTAAATAAATGATTTAGTAGTATTATCTATTTTTTTCAAATTTACTGATAAGCATTTGAGTCAATTTGTGCTGAAAAAGATTGAAGGAATGCAACTTACAATAAGCCAAATACTTTTTAAATAAATCTTTAGATCCAAGTTTACGAGACGTCCCGGATTTCACGGGACTGTCCGCTTTGTCGTAATTTGTCTCGCATCCTGCACACCCTAGTTTATTAGTTATTAATGTAAGGCAACATATTTCTGGTTGATAAGTACATATACAGGGTGTCCCCATTATACACCACCAAAAAGTAGGTGCATATTCCTGAGTGAAAATGATGACCATTTGTCAAATATTTTGTTATCCGAAAATGCTTCCTTTCAAAGTTAGACCTCCAAAGTTGCAAGAAAAAAAAAATCAATTACGTCCTAGCTGTTTAAGCTAGAGCTATCAAACTTTTTTTAAAAATGTCGGACACAAACTTGTACATATATACTAACGAAACAAGGAATGGAGTTTCTAAAATCGATCACCAATCGCGCGGACGGGTGTGAGGCGCGGTTTTCGGCGTTCCGGGCGTGAGCGGGGCCGGTCTTTCGATCGCGCGCGCTCCCGAGGCCGCCAAAAATCGTCCCGAGAAGATATCGAGGAAAACGTGCGAAGATCTTACACGCAACATTTAAATCGGGTCGTCGGGAGCGAGAATTTCGTCAAATTTTGACAATTTGACATGTTGACGTGAACTTTGAACGCTCGAACCTTCTCCGATTCGACCTTTTCGCGCATGTGTCGTACCGATTCGGAATCGTCTCGCCCTCCCCGACAAGTACGTACCAAACAATTCCACTTTCGAGTTGAATTTGGACCACGAACGAGAAAAAGCGCAGGCGCGCGCACGCGCTACATACTAACGAACGTCGAAAGAGAATTCCGTGCGCAACACCCGGTACGAGCGCGAAGCGCGAGTAGTTCGCTGGCCAAGTTTTCGGCCGAAGGCCGGAAACTTGGGCGTAACCGGCGAAAGAGAATTCCGTGCGCAACATCCGGTACGAGCGCGAAGCGCGAGTAGTTCGCTGGCCAAGTTTTCGGCCGAAGGCCGGAAACTTGGGCGTAACCGGCGAAAGAGAATTCTGTGCGCAACACTCGGTCTAGCAACAAGGAGGCCCTACGGGCCTCCGCGCTTGCTAGTATACTCTAAACGAATTAGCCGACATTCACTTAGTTTATTATGAACAAGCCTTAAGTCAAGCATGACATTAGCCAACTAAGTTTAGTAAAAAAAATATTTGAGGTGTATAAACAGAGTTTGTCGATGCATCTTTAGCGCTAATTTTCTCGAAAACGGCTACGTTTACAGCAAAAAACAAAGAGGGACGTTTTTTTTCCTCACAAGTCCTAGTTTCTTATGGACGAATGACATTTTCAATTTTATTCCACAGAAAAAAAATTCTGAAGATGGTAAGCGGGATGACCTGAGTATAAATCATACTTCAAATTACGTGTTTTCTTTCTAATTGTCCCACAAAGTCAATGGGAAACACCCAAACATTTCGGCCAAGTTTGATAGCTCTAGCTTAAACGGCTAGGACGTATCGATTTTTTGATTTTTTTTTCTTGCAACTTTAGAGGTATCTAACTTTGAAAGGAAGCATTTTCGGATAACAAAATATTTGACAAATGGTCATCATTTTCACTCAGGAATATGCACCTACTTTTTGGCGGTGTATAATGGGGACACCCTGTATATTCCAACTTTTGTACAATGTGGTGGTGGACAGGCACTGTTTTAATATCCCGTGACGAACATTTTAAAATCTGGTAACCCTGTTTAAATCAGTCTTTACAATGCACATTAAATTTTAATTTTTAATAAAGACGATTCAAAAAATCATGTTATTTTCACTCACACATCAGCATTGATATCATTATGGGGTCTTATGTTATGGTTAATGAAAATTGAAAGTTATTATTTTATTCAAAATTATTGGTATGCACATAAACGATAATCATTTAACACGTCTGTTTTAGCAAGGGCAGCTTGGCAGGAGGTTAAAATTCCATCTAGAGCAGGTGAGTTGAACAGTAATATATTTAAAAGTATGTGAGCCCGATATAAAATAACTCATCAACCAATGAACAAATAAGTTTTAATTACAGCTTCAGCTTGAAATATATGAACCAGAAATGCTTAATAAAAACTATGTTTTTATTTTTCAACAAAAAAAAAACAATTATTGTACGTCTGGTCTGTATAAACCAAATTCTCAGTTTTTAAAACTGTAGATATAATATAAATTACTGCATTATTAATGGTTATTAGATTTCAGAAATTGCACTTGTAGTTTCAGAAACTACAAGTATTTTCATAAAAATTAAATCTTTGTACTAATACCATTTAATTATTCTTACTTACAAGTTACATATTAAAAATGTATTCTTAAAATAAGAATTAAACAAAAGTTATCAGATTACAGTACTTCATTATTTATTTTATAAATAGTTGTATTATCCAAGTGATCTGTTAAAGTTTAATTAATAAATCAGATATTTTTATCAAAGGATGTCTTGTCGAAATACAAGATCACTTTCAACATTAAACTTGTTTATTTTAATTATGTATTGTCCAATCATAAACAATGTATGTATTATCTTATAAGAGTGTCAAAGTTATTACAGTAATTTTTTTTTGCAGGATCAGATGTTAGCAGTTATGCTTCAAGAAACAACTAATAGGTTTTGTTGATTCGTTATGTTGAATACGCGTTTTTGTTGTTATTTTAATAATTTTCTTTAGATTTACCAGTCTTTTGTTGCTATTGAAATGTAAAGTTGCTATAAAAGCTATTTATTTTTGCCAGTTACCAGATTACCAAAGAGTATTGTATTTTTAGTTAATTTATATTTTTGTGCTTATTTATTTATGTTGAGTTTTTATTTTTATATGTTTACGTTAATAAAGCAAATAAATATATATATATATGTGTGTGTGTGTTTTAAATTGATTATCAAGAGAATTAGAATTACTTAACATATCAAAGAAGTAATTTCAACCATTCAAAGGTGCACCAGTATTATAATTTAATACAGCGGTCGGCAACCCGCGGGCCGCATGCGGCCCGCCATGGATTTTGATTTGGCCCGCCAAGTAATAATCTAAATGTAGATATATTAAACATGATATTTCATATTAAAAAACCAAATGCATTAAAAATTTCCTTTTTAATTTTATAGTATGTTTAAATTTTAATTTTAACGCAAATTTTGATGGCTGCCAACTTCAGGTCGAAAATAAAATAACCAAGTTTCTGTCAGTATCTCACTATCAAAGCACGTTTCTAACGCTGCCTGTCGGTTCTTCAAAGAAAACTTGACTATTTTATCTCGGCTTAATGTGCCCGTTACGTATGAAAATAAATTGTATTCGTGGCTTTAAACAATGTATTTAGTGACACCTTCTTGCAAATTCAAACGGAGGTAAGGAATATAGGTTGTTTCGAACCAATAATTATTTTTTAATGTAAGATACAAAAATTTCTAAAACTTGTTTAAATGGGAGCCTCTTATTTATTTCTATCTATTGACAATTTTCGAAATGTTAAAAATTAACAATTTCAAAAATTTTAAATTAAATTAATTAATTAATTTCGTTTCATTACCTGCAGAATAAATGGAAATATTCCGTCATTTTGGAATTATTTAAATTTGAAAAATAATGATTGTTTTTTTATTGCCAAATTTGTAGTTGGCAACGCTTAAGAACTTCGTTTTAATGTTTCATTCATTAATTTTTATTTAGTAACAATAGAAAAACGCCAAAAAGAAGAAATGATAATATGATGATAAATGAAGAATGCGACGTATTCAAAGAAAAATGCACTTTTAACAATTTTTTCATCAATATTAATAACAAAGCAATATGTTTAATTAGCAAATAAACCGTAAATGTGTTTGAGAAATTCAACTTACGTCGCCGGAAAAACATACCAGAATTATCAGATTTTAAATCACTTTTATTTTCAAATAAAATTTTATTAAGCTATTATACAACCCTGTATTAACCCTTTCTACACCATTTTTTTATGCGCGTGTGTTGAGACAATAATTAATTATTGTGTCTTACACGAATAGAACCAATGGCCAAGGTAATAATGATTAAATAAACATAAAACCTTGGAAATGGGTAAGCTTTGGGCGCGAAATTAATGGCGGATGATCGTCGACAAAGGCGTTGTTAGGATGAGCTATAATATTTTTATGTGCGGCCCGCTTGAAAATATTATTGTATAATTTGGCCCGATATGTCAAAAAGGTTGCCGACCCCTGATTTAATAGATAAAAATGTAGATGTACGAGGAGTTTTAAATGAAAACTGCAGTTGTGTTAATAAACATTGTAGGCTTAGCAGATTGGCATGGTGATGGTCTTTGAAGTGCGGCGGTGCTAGAGCAGGTAATAGATTTGTCAACCCTGTCCCGAAAAACCGTTGATGGTCACCCATTAGAAAGTGTGCAAGAAAAAAGGGCAACCTTCTGTCATCAGATTTTTGATCTCTGAGGTGTGAAACCATTGGAAAATTGCAATCAGATGACAAAGCAATATGGTTTATCATACATGTCTCAGAGGCTAGTGTACGATAGGCTAAAAAGTGCAAGAATGGTGTGAGTAATGTGTCAGATACACCCCGTCCAGGTCAAGTACACAAAATCGTTACTCCAGTGACGATTGAGCTTGTTGAGGGGCTAATTCATACCGGTTGGCAGAGTTGGCCAAAAGGCTTCAAATGAGTGTCAGCTCTTCCTACCTAATTATCCATGAGAAGCTTTAATATTGGAAAGTGTTAGCAAGATAGGTACCCCAACAACTGACTCCTAAACAGCGAGTTAAGGCCTGTCGGGAGTTGCTACAGTGAAATTATTTACTTGTTGACTGAGAATGAAAAGCAGTAAATGGCAGCTCTTCACCAAAAACCAAATAAATTTTGGCCACAACCATCAGCTGAAACACTGTTTTGGAATCATCAGGGCCACATACGTTAGCACTACATGGAGAAACGTAGCATCACCAACAATTGAAACCGAAAAGCAGATATTCAAACAGGAAATGGTCACATTGTCCAAGACCAGCAACTAGCGTCACGGTCTCCAAGGTCACAGTTAAACAGTTACCATTCCAAACACAACTAATAGCACTGGGGGTCTACAAGAAGCCCAAGTTTAGAGCTAAATAATACAGTCTAGGCTTAATAATAGCAAGCGCGATCTTGCTGAAATATTCTCTTAATTTTCGATAAGGAATCACCCCCTGAATTTTTTCACATTTTTTTAGGAAACACCCTGTATATGCAATATTATTTTAGATATTTGTCTGTTTCCATACTTTTGCGCATCCCTGTATGTAGCACTGTTTCATTTTCTATGAAAATTCTTTCGTAACTTTAACATGGGAACTTTATAAGATAATGTTTAAAACAGAAAACTCATGCTAGTCAAAAACAACTTAAACGTAATATAGTCGACTGCTATCTAACAACAGTTCAGTTAACGAAGTTAAGGTTGCAATTGTGAAACAAAAAAATCTTTCCAATTCTTTCATTAGTTTTTTCAGTTATGCTGTATTTTTAACTTAAAAGTTTGTTATTAACATTACCGTGGTGGATTTCAACAGTTAATAGATAGGTAATAAAAAAACAACATAATTATATAGTATAATCCTTTCAAAATTAAAAAAATAACAATGAAGCATGCAACAATTGACATTTTGTGTTTGAATAAAAATTTAAGACTAAACAACTGATATACTTTAAATATATGTAAATGTAAAAATTCCGTAGTTCAGAATAAATATAATACACATTACTATGTACAAAATGGGCTACATTTAATGATAAAAGGGTACCTTATACAAACAACTCCAATTTACTCAATGCTGAATAACATAGATAAAATCTCCATTTACAACCTACCTGTAGGTTCTATTAAAACATTATAAACTCTATGCAAATTAATATTTAAAATGCAGCACTGAATACAATACAGTTCCATAATAAAACTAAAGTGACTTAGGTCCACTTGTAAAGTTTGAATTTTTCGATGAATCAATAAAAAAGCCAATTACAACTCGTGATACAAAACCACAAAATTAAAGCATCCGAATAATAAACTTTTTCATAAAAATGGGACACAGGAACAAAAACTTGATAAAAACAATATTTTTCAAGACACTTTTTACTAATTAAAAAATAGAATCAATAAAACTGGGGGGAAAAATGCATCCAAATGTGTACCCTGTGGCACAAAACATGCTTAATATAAAATATTTATGACCATAAATGCAAATAAGGTTTGAGCAACTTAAAACATTGAGCAATATCATAATTCATAAAATGGCACAAAAAAAAACTAAAACAGCTACTATTAGTGTTGTCTAAAAAACATAGATGTGATGTGATGTTAGATAGGTCAGCAATTGTGTCAACACAAGCATGCATTACAAATCTGTGATTCTTATAAATCCGGACTTCAGTAAAACTGTTGTAATTGGCTAAAATTTACAACTTTCAAGGAATTTTGTAAATGCAAACATACATTGCTTACAAAAAAACTAAGAATTCGCTGTCTTGTAACACGAAGTAGTTTCCTGTGTTAAGAACATATTAATTCTGGAAACAGTCTTACTGATGTAATTTGAAATACTTACAAAAGAATTGTTTTACTAAAAAATGCAATTTTGGTATTTTTTTAATTGTCGACACAAATTTTTTGTCTTGTTTGCATTTTATTTTATTCCTATTAATAATTTCGCAAGCATACATAAACTTGCAGTGGTACCAAAATACGAGTATATGTACAGGACGTTTACAACAAATTAATTAATAACAAATGACATTGCAAAACAAAAATTCTACTACAAAAATTGAAACAAGTTTATCTATTATGACTTCTATGAAAAAATTATTTATTGTGTAACAATTATGTCTCAGAGCTAAACATTACGCTAAAAAAATTTTGCTTCAAATTGAATTTTATAAATGATTTTAAAGAACAGTAACTAGGTACGTAAAGTACTTTTGGTAATAATAAATTTTAATGAATGACTTAGTCTTAAACTAAAGCTTAAAAATAAAACATTTGCAACTTTTGTCTCAGAAAAAACTATTAAACTTCGATAACAATCAAATAATTTTAATTAAACATTTTTGCTTATTTAAAAATATTATAAATGATGCAAATAAATGTTAGCCGACTACGTTTATTTTAGTTGTGTATTTTTAAGATTTGAAAAAAAATATATAGCTCTTATTATATTTTCAAAAACAAAATATGTAATGCACATATTGCACCCCGGCAAGAAAAGTGACAACTCGAAAAGCTTAACTGTCTCTACCTCCAACTTTACTACAGTGGTGAGAAGCGACTAAAGCATTTACAATATTTTTTTGTAGAGTATAAGCCAAATTAATCGTTAAGGATTCGTCTCAAACATTTACAGATTCTTATGTTTTATGATTTACATTTTGCAGACATACTAAAAAAATTCTGTTTTTGAGTTGCGTCACTATTTCTGCTGGGGTGCAATTATATTAAAAGCAAGAGTAAAACATTAAAAATGTACAGCAATAGCTATACCACCATTGGGGTTGCCAACATAAGTGTAATTTTGTATACAATATTTTTTTCCATCACTTTTGAAATAAATTATATTAACAATACAATAAATTGTACAAATAAAATTATGAATACCAGCATAAAAAAGTTGTAACAGACTAAATATTAAATAACTGATTATAGGTTAAATATGAATCATTGAACGGTATTCAAAATCAATTTGTAATTTGCAATAAAATAATCAGGCATAAATTATAATTGTTCATATCCTGTTAAGATTTATGACATTCCAAAATTGTACAGCCCCAATTTTAAAAATGAAGATTAATTTTAACTTAACACTGCTTGAGTTAGACAGACATATTTGTAACATCCTGTACAACAATACAAGCATATTTCATAAATTAAATTGTGTACCACTTTGCATACAATGTCAGTTGTAAATTTGCAACAGAGTAAAAAAAAAACAAATACATAGCAACATGACTAACTTATTATAGCACCAAAAATCTAATATACCCTCGAACTCTTCATGTGAATACTACATCTAATGACTATAATGGATAATCCGTCAAAACTACGGCAACAACAACTGGTTTTAATATCAAAGTCAGCAATAAACTGAGATTCTTCAAAACAAAACATACGATTTATTAAAACCAGTTATTTTATGAACGATAAATGGATTATGACATGAAACAACTACGAGAGAGCCGTTGAAAAATTTTAAAAATTTACACGATAAGTACAGTTTTTTTAATTCGTATTGAGTACCTACATTTAGTTAGAAAATTATTATTGTTCTGACAATAGAAAATTTTAAAAATAACGCACATAGATGAATGATTGATGCGCAAACAGCAAATTGGAGCAATAGGAAGCGCACACAGATAATTACAAACTGTTACAATGTTTATTGAATATGTTGTATATATTTAATTAAGCTAAAATGTTTTAAAAAAGATGCATTAAAGGCATTCATATTGTATGAGGATTTATCGAATTCAAATAGACAGCGGCTTGAATGGTTTGCGCATCATTGAAACAAATACTAGTACTTTTTGACGACGATAGCAAAAATTACATCAAACTATTTTAACATGAATTACATCAAAGTATAAACATTTACTGCATAAGCCTAGATGTTCTGTTTCCTGAGATACTGATCAAAATCTTTTCTCAATCTACAACAAAAGTTTTTAAATTTTATTTGAGAACTACAACGAAGAAAATCAAAAATAACTCAAAACTACTGATTTTTAAAACCAACAATATACAACACAAATAAAATATGTTTATAGCTCGTAAACTACAAATTAAAATATCAAAAAGTATTTTAAACAAAAAAACGTGTAAAAAAACACAAATTAACAATGTTGACGTAAATAATTAACAAAAAATTTTAATTTTTATAAAAAATATCCTATTTTGTAAATTAATAAATTTAAAAAGTTACATCTCTTCCCACAATTGTTTGTCATTTCATTTGATCAAAAATTTTAAAATTAGTAAATTATATGCCCTTTGGTTTTCTTTAGCAATTTGAACTTTAATAAATTGCCGAAATAAAAATAAATTGTCTGTTAATGCTTAATGGATCGGCAATTAATTATATTCCGTATTTTAAACGCTTTATTTCTATCTGTTCAATAACTATTTTTAATTTTTGATGTATCGAGTCAATTAAAGTATTAAGTGTTTATTTCACTCACATCCAGCCACACATTAAATGCACAGCACTTTACTTTTGCACATTCTTTACATGTATACTGTTGTCCGGAACCATGTGTGAATAAGCCAGTCCCAAGACATTTTCATTCAAAATTCAAATTTAAAAGCAGTTTGTTTTTAGTTTTTAAGCATAATTTAAACCAAATATGAGCATAAAATATACAGAAAGATCATCAAAGGCTATTGAATTTTAAGGTAATACTTTCTTTTTTCTTGAAGCAGATTCTAAAATTTACTTTCACATATACAGTTTTAGTTTACACTAAGAGTTTAAAACATTAAATAAATGGTGTAAACCCTATTTGATACAACTATTGGGATTCAAAAATTGTCAGCAGATACATAAAAACTAATTGATCAAATACGAGTGCACTGTTTGCATAATTGCCAATCAACATGTTTGATGTATTTTTTGTTTTCGCCGTTAATTTAACAAAGTTTAAACTGTATAAGTATGTATTATACACATATATGAAATTGAAATATACGAAAGATATTATTATAATGTACGGGTTGTGCGTTTTACCTACCTAGCCTATGCAGTCAAATGGAAAATCTTCGAAAACATTGTGCAATCCATATGTTTCTGTGCTTGACACTCATATATCTACCCTACTCTAAAAAACGGAAAAAGACGATACATTTTGAGAATTGTCCAACAAAAAGCAATTATATCACTAAACAAACTAAAAACTTTAAAACATAATAATATTGCACGTAAATAATTAACTATGTACAACTAATAACTTATTTCAGCAAGTATAAAAAACACTGCGGAAATTAGTGATTTCTTAAAAGTTATTTAAATAACATCTTAAATATAAAAATATGCAGTACAATTCTCAAAACTACCTTTGCTAATGTCTAAACGAAATAAAATTTGTACAAACACCTTTAAAATCTATAACTAGAACGCCACAATCTATGTTACAAAAACATAGTCTCTACATGTCTTATATGTATATAAAAATTTATTGTTACAATTAAATTTTATATCTAAGTAAACAAGTGATATACAATATGAAAAATTTAATCCAATTTTGATTAAAATCATTTAAAATTAGCAAAAATTCGAATATTCGTTTTATTCTTGCAGTCATAATGCTGCATTCAGTCTTTGCTATTTTGTCGTTTTCGTCACTCGAAAACCTTGGTGATCAAACTTAAAAAACATTAATTTACCCATACAACTTCAGGCCAATCTGAATAACACAAATTTTATGTAGAGCTTAACTATTTCTGTAACCACACACATGAATGTTGAGCTAATATTTCAACTCGAGATGTACTTTTTCATATGCTAGTGCTGTTATTAAAATCAACCTCATATGGGTTCAACCATAGTGCGGCGTACATAGCTGCGTTAATTGCATCAATAACTGTCTACGACGATTTTCCCATCTCCATTAAATATGGGCTACACATCATCCAACCAGCTTACCTTCTTTTAAAATAAATAAAGTTGTGATGGTAGTTTCATCAATTTATAGAGGATTAGTCACAAATAACTGTTGGACAAACTTTAAAAAACAAAAACCACTAAATTTATGAGATCACCAAGTCACTGAATGATGCCATTTTACACATCAACAGTCACTAACGTTGGCAACACTGTTAAGGAAGTCACTAAAGTCTATCGATCACACTTATTTAAGTTCAGAAGAAAGATGATTTGATTTCTAAATTATCTGAACAATTTGAGATACTTCTAATTGATCATAAGACAAACGAATTCATAGATATCGGCAGTGGACTTCTGCAACGGTCAATATTTGTGATGTCCAATTTATATGAACGAAAGCCTGATGTACTCACCAATGTTACAAACTATTTAAGCGAAAATGGTCTTCCACATCGTCCGGTATAAGATTTATACCAGGATCTGAAAGCATTTGAAATCCGTCCATATCAATTGGTTCCAAACCTTCTCTTAAACTTTCTTCTAAAAGTTCTGCTTCTAACTGTTTCGTAAGAGAAAAATCTTGTCTCGCAATATCATCAGCCGTTGATGAAAAATCTTTAAAAAAAGATATACAATTAAAACATATACATAATTGTTGTTGCGATCAACGTTCATATTTTAGCTACAATTTCGATAAATTAACTACCTTCTACCTTCATACCACATGTTTATAGAAAACTAATTGTGCAAAAACCTCAAACTTAACAAGCTGCCTCTTTGTCTACATGTATCACACTTTCAAAAGTAATTTTTATGTAGCAAGATGGTTCAAAGTTAGATAACTTTAATTAAAAAACGTAATGAGTATTTTGAATTACAATCAACGTTGAAAATGACCTCCATTCATATCCCATGGTTACACTGAACCAAAAATATGCTACAAACAAATACGGAGTACCTTACTATCTATTAATATAGTTCTAAATAAGAAGCCTTCACAACTTTTTCAAACAAAACACATTGTATGAAATAAATTTATGTTTCTTTTGTGACAAATAACATTTTATTATTTCACTTACGATTTATAATTACAAACCAATAATTACATGAAACAAACCAAAAATATCAGCACCTTATTCATGAATGGTAAAATTAATACAAATATAAAAGGATATACCTCATACATAGCCACAAATGAATAAATAAATAAATAAATAAGAAATCTAGCAATGAAAAGACAAGAGCCGTGAAACTGGTTTAGAAATTCTTTGATAAGAGATTCTTTTCACAAATAAGTTATTGATTTTTTAATTTGCTGACTACATTTCTATTTTTAATAGATATATTGTACATCAAATAACAGTTTCAAGTTAACATTTTACATTTTACAAAAATCATACCGACATTTTTTAAACACAGAATTAAAATAATGGCTTTTTTAGGTACGTCAAGTCAACACAGTACTTTATTAAAAAATGACTCCACTAATTAATCTGATCATTTTAAAGATAAGTCACACAGTGGACAAAAAATAATTTAAAAAACGTATAATTTAACATTTGTCTTACCTGTTAATATAATATTCGGTATACTTGTAGGAGTATTTGGTGTGGTATGTAGGCTAGGTGGCGCCGTTGTATACACAAGCTGCTGTGATGGAGACGTACTATAATAACCGGCATCTCCCGACAGCTCTGTGCTCCCTACTACGTCAGGTATTGTTTGGGGTTGTGATTGTGTCATATGGATGCTAGTTGTTTGGTCTACATATGACATATTGTTAACTGGACTAAGGGGTTGGTCCATCTAGCAATAAAACAAAAAATTTCAACACTAAATAATTACAAACAATGGCATAAATAGAAAGAAAAAAGGTAATACGAACGACACAACCAATTATATGTAATAAAATAGAAATTAAATCAGATTAACAAATCATTTAATCTATTACACTTAACTGCAAATATAAAAAAATAAAATTATGAACAAACGGATTTTGCACAACTTATTTAACTACCAATGTGTATAAACATTAAAAGTCACATATAAATCTAAATACAAACGGACATAAATAGATTAACTCTTTTAAGTTATTCATCCTTTTGAAGTACACCATTTTTTTCCCAAACAAATATTTTTACTTCTTCGCTTGTGCTTCAGTCCCATGTTTACCGTAGATAGATATGTTTAAGTCACAAACATGTCTCTCAACTAATTGCAAAAAAGTTACACATTGTGTTCCTTGAATTTTTAAGCACTCGGAAAAACTATTATAAAATATTTAGACTTTTCATGTTCGTTCACATTCAAATATACGCAACTTTATAGATGCTTAAAACCTTACAACTTTCTATAGTGCATTATAAACATTTATTAAAATATTAAAATACAACCAATCTCTTAATAATTTGTCCACAATAAATTCCAATGATTTTAATACTTCTCAAAATTGTTATCGATATAAGAATGAAGAACTACATGCATCAACACAGAAAGAGATCAAAATATTTCAAAAACATACCATTCCTAAAAATAAATATATACCTTTTTTTAAATTTTTTTTAAGCAGATTTGTTAATCTGACTCGCAAGCATGTATATTAAAGTTAAGTAAAATTAGTTTTTATATAAAATCATAAATTGCATTACAATTAAAAACTGTAAGCAAAATAAAAAACTTTCAGATGAACAACTTTCTAAACACAAAATAAAAAATACACATAATCTAAATCTGAAAATTTAAAAACCGGTTTTATAAGACGTACTATGTTAATAATGTTATTTAACAGTTAATATTGGTTGCTAATTTGTTAAATAAGGTTTACTTATTTTATTGAAAACGCAATTTATTTGTTAGATAATAAATCTTAGTTAGTATAACACTAATTTTATTTTTAAAAAAGTAAGTTATTGTGAAAAACAACTGCATAAGCTTTTAAACACAGAACTTGTTTATGAGTGTTACTTAACTTTAAAATACACTGTGCATGATATAGCAATAGTAGTATATATTAAAAATGACTAATGATTAGAAAAAGTCATGCAGGAAAGACTAAAGGTATTACTATACATAAAATTAAAATTACTATAAACCTATGAACTACGATACTTAAAAAAAGATATATAATAAAACAAACATGCCATTAAGTTGAGCTGTTTAATGAAACCATTTGAAAATTACTGTCTATACATACAGAACACATATACAGGATGGACAAAATTAAAGAATTAAATCTATTAAATACTAACGCAACCACAAAAGTTAACATAAATATAGTACAGGAACTGACTAATTAGTTTTTCTTAATACAGGTACAACACCCATTTTCTGGCACTCTTGATTCCAAAGCCTTACCAAATTAACCATTTTGCTGAACCAACTATAAAGCCATACTAGGGTTTAATTTATTGTAAATGTATATAAGCACACCCTACACACATCGCTATTTAGTCCGACTAGTCAGGTGGCCGCGAAAAATTTAAATTCCCTCTCGTAATTTTGTACAGACTAAAGAAGGTGCCGAACCATCAGTTACCAGAAAATCGGTGTTGTACTTGTATATTGAAAAACTGATTGCAATTGTAATATTGATTAATTTTTGTACACCCTGTATATACACAAAATACTTTAAACACAGAACTAATCACTGGTGGCCAATTTGCTATACACAACATAACAGAAGTTGAAAATGCTTTCAAATAAATTCTAATTGAAGCATAAATGAAAAATTCGACATTTATTTCCTAAAATATATTTACCAAAGTATTATATAATTAATAGAAATATTTTCAAGCTAAACAAAGCACTATAAAAAAATAAACCATTTCACACGGAATGAAATCTTTAAATACAGCTGCTATAAAATTAGTTCAATAAATTAGTCCCATTTTAAATTTTTACTCTTATAATTGTTCTTTCTGCTTTAAGAACAAATTTTGAGCCTCCGCATAATTTTTTAGAAAAACAAAAAACTAATAAATCAATTATTAAAACAAAACAATCAAGTGTCTACTATGATGGACGAAATTTATAAATAAATTTTACACAAAAAGCAACATTATAAATCTGTTACATACCCCTATTACAAGTTATTGTTAATACGTCATAATTTTTAATTAACATTTATAAATCTTTACTAGCAAATAAACTAATTTATTAATTGTTTAATATATTTGTCTTTCAAGAAAACTCATTAAACGTAATTAAATACAAATATCATTATTTTTCATCGACTTAAAAAATTGGCTACGCTAATAGAGTTAAACCAAGAAAGATAATTATGTCAGTTTCGAACAAAATTGCAACTAAAACAGGACTAACTTATCATCATAAATCTTATAGTAGAAGTAAAAATTCACCTGTACTTGAGCAGTCCAGGTGCAGCCCGATTCAACAAGGCTGGCAACGAGCTGTGCCCAGTCCTACCAAACAGTAAATGCGTAAAACCGTTACAAATGTAATACTAAAGATTATTATGAACTTTAGTTACACATACAAGCACCAACAAATGTGTATAAACAACACAAAAAATGTTATCAGAATCACCACTGCTCATTTTTTTACTTCAATAATTACGAGGTATGGTAATTCAGTATTCTTACTGATCAACATAATTTTACTCAATATATGGAGGTCTTAACTTTTTTTAAATTTTTATTCTGTATTTTCATTCGCAAAACGATTCAAATTTAATTGAACATAATATAACCAATAGTTTTCATGCTTTTTGTAAGTGATCTACAATGATATTTTTGAGAGAGTGACAGCTGACAGATAAAAATTTTGAACAATAATTTTAACTCTCTTTTAAACCCTTTCAAAAACCGTTGCGGATGATAATAATGGCATTTATAGAACCCTAAAAACAATCTGTGAACTGCTTGTTGTAAATTATTTATCTCTTCCACTTCTTCTTTATCCCATACTCCTACTGAAGTGTCGAGGGCTATAATGGCGTTTCTATGCTTGGTTAATTAAATATAGGTTGGTAGCCTTAAGCACCTCTATCACTAAGTATTTATAAAATACTGGAAAGCTTTCCAAAAATAAAACAGCTCCTTTCATGTATAAAAACGCCATAATACAAAAAAAAACTTAATTTTTAACGACAAGATTCTTTCAAAATCAAACCCAATATAAATTTCCAATTTCAAACTTTTCTTTCATTTTTGAAAAACAAGCGTAACACTAAATTTACAATTAATTCTGAAAAACTTTCCAAAAACAAAACAAAATACAATAGCTATTTTGTTTAATATCTACGGGTTCTTGTCAGCATATGTCTACGAAATGTTTCAATTAAACAGCACAACATAAAAAATTTCGATCTTAATGAAAATCAGTAAAATTCTAAAGCTACCTGATGTGGGGTGCTATCCAATTGAGCACATGAAACGTTAATATGAAGTGTAACCGTGAAATTATCATATATTACGAACAATGTTAAAGGTCAGCAACAATAACTAACTACTTACCACACCCTAATGTGTTAGCAAAGCAACAAAATACATTAAAAAAATTGCCAACAAAAGATTCTACAAGTATTAACTCACCAATGAAAAACTTTGTTCAAAATGTTGTTGCAACTGTGTCGCCTGTTGCTGTTGTGTTAACAAGTGATAATCGTTGGATAACGGACTGGGAGCGCCACCTGGACTGCAAGGCGCTGAATGACGGCCACCAAGACCTGGAGATGATTGTGGACTTGGTCTTGGACTTCTATACCCCGTTGGTTGCTGTAACTACAAATGCATTATAAATACTAAGCCAATGAGAGAAGAGACAACAAACGTGTTTCTGTTCAATGAAAATTTTTAAATTTTACTGCAGCATTATAAAAAGCAAGGAGAGAGAAAAAACTGGTGTAGAAAGCAAAAACTAAATAAAAATCTAAGCATAAACATGCATAACATAAGAAATAGTAAGAAAAATCAAACTTATTTAAGGGAAAAAATAAGAGTAAGAGTGAAATTTAAAAAATGCATCGAGATTGAAGCTTTAAAATATTTAAATAATTATAGTCAAGTGTGCATTAAAGACTGACAGTTAATAATTTTTATTTGCTCAATATCAAAATACAGACTTAGCTGTTTCAACGAAATAATGTCACTCTTTGCAGCTGTGCAATTTTTAGTACGATTTTGGTTATGTTTCTAAATATTTACTATTTACTTTTGAGTTTTCAAGTTTAATGGGTAGGCACTCCAGCCTCCAGCTTTATTGGCACCTTAAACAATATCTAGCGATTGCCCTGATACATATTTCAAAGGCGTGCCTTTAAAATGCTTCGTCGATCGGCCAATTAAATTCACTATTTTTAACCACCAAATGCACAGGCCCGTGACGTATACGAGCACTATATACTTGCAGAATTGTACAGCTCCATAAACGTAACGGGCAACACTGTTTTCTGTTCTAACAAATGTAACAGCTCCGTGTACGTCACGCTCGACATTTGATTGTTTCAATTCGGATGTTTCGAATCCGTTTATTTTTCGGGCAACATTAATTCGATGTTTCATTCCTCTTTTCAAATATTTAAGGTACAAATAGTTTACGGAATGAGTGCAATGAAAAAATAAGGAAACTTACTGAAAAAATTATAGAGAGAGAAGAAAAATGGGAAGAGGAAAAACAGGGCATGCAAAAGAGAATTAAAAGATTAGAAGAAGACAGACTGGAAGCACAAGAAAAAGAAAGGAAAAGAAACAACATATTACTCAAAGGTATAAATATACAGCAAGAAAAACTTGAAGGAGTGCAAAAATTCATTTGAAAGGAGATTGGAGTAAAAGTTGACGTGACAGAATCGTATAAGGTGGGAAAAAAAGCCGGGGCAACAAGTCATAATAGCTAGACTGGATAACGGCAGGCAAAAGTTAGAGGTAATGAGAAACAAAAGCAAAATGAAAGGCATAAAAATGTACATAGACAATCTTACGGTCATGGAGCGGGAAATACAAGGAAAAATTATAGAAAAAGCAAAAGATGCTAGTAAGCAGGGACACAAAATAAGAATTGGATATAAAAAATTTTATATCGACGACCAACAACATATATGGGATGGAGTGAAACAGAAATTGGCAAGAAGGGAAAACAAACACTCAGATTCAAAAAACTAACAAGCAAGTTAAAAGATGAGGTAATCTGGAATTCCCACTTGAGTACCCCAAACGGAAACATTGGGAATATAAATGACAATGAGCAGCGAAAATGGACAGTAAATATAGGCAGGGCCGATGAGAGGGTGGGGCAGGGGGGCTTTGAGCCCCGGGCCCGGAGGTAATTTAAGGGCCCAGGAGTCCACACATTTTTTAAATTTTGGTGTATTAAATAATCACAATTCACAATTCGTTCTTTTTTTAAATACATTTTCAAATAATTTATTTTCTTGGGGCCCATGTAAATTTTACCCCCGGGCCCGGCGACGTCTCTCGACGCCTCTGAATATAGGAACATGGAATACAAGAAGCATACAAGGTAAAGAAGTAGAATTAGTAGAGGAAAGTAGATACGTGAAATAGGATGGAAAATGCAGATAGAGGGACCAAGAATAAAATGGAAAAAAGAAGTGAGGAAGAGACTAGAAGAAAAAGGAGTCAGCTGGAGAGATGTGCCACAATTAGCTAACCATAGGAGGGAGTAGAGAAACATAATACAGAAATAGAAAAGCATACCTCGATACCGAAAGGTACAAGAGAAACCGATTAAGAAGAAGAAGAAGAAGAAGTTTACGGACAATTTTTGTTTTGCTGTTCACAAACAAATAAAAAACATCTGTGGTTTTTTATGTTGCGATAACATTCGACACAAAAGTAAGAAGGGTATTATTATCCTATCCAATAGCAGTGTTACTTTGCATACTTTCGTAAATATATTTTACAATGACTTAGTAAATTTGTTAGTTACCGAATCTAATCCTATGCAGAACAGCTAAGAAAATCATCCACTATTTTTTCACCTACACCAGTAGATGATATGCAATGCAACTTTTTTTTAAAATTAATAGTCTTCAAGGAATAATAAGAAAGCCGAATGAATAAAACAACTGAAGTCGGTTAGTATTTTTCCATGGCAACGTTGATTTTTATTTTAGATTTTTCATTTTTATTTCGCTTATTTTTGTAAATAAACATATACCGGGTGACCACCAGCCGTGAACATAGGGAATTAACATTGGTTTTAACTTTTTTTCGGATTCCTGCTCCCCAATTGAATTTATATTAAAATTAATGGTAACAATAGAAAGATAAATTTATTACGCATCATTTGAGACCATTAATAAGCTTAAATGTTTAATATTTAGTTTGTAATTAATATTTTAAAATTGGATTAATTTTACAAATATAAGTAGCCATGACTGTCAATCTGACATTTGTCTTCATTAATTTTTGTTATTATCTGTCAATTTTTAAATCAGCGAGTTATTTCTTTAACGATTTTGATTTAAATGAAAAAAAAAACTGTAATAGAGGAAGAGTTTTAATGGTGAAAAAAGAAATAACTCGCTGATTTAAAAATTGACAGATAATAACAAAAATTAATGAAGACAAATGTCAGATTGGCTGTCATGGCTACTTATATTTGTAAAATTAATCCAATTTTAAAATATTAATTATAAACTAAATATTAAACATTTAAAGCTTATTAATGGTCCAAATGATGCGTAATAAATTTATCTTTCTATTGTTACCATTAATTTTAATATAAACTCAATTGGGGAGCAGGAATCCGAAAATAAGTTAAAACCAATGTTAATTCCCTATGTTCACGGCTGGTGGTTAACACCCGGTATAAAATAATATATCATTGCACATAAAAAAAAATATCTGTATCTGTCATCACCTACTAAAGACTGCCATTTAAAAATATCGTTTCAGTAATTTGCACGGTAATTTATAAATAAAAGTTTGTTTATAGCAAACAAAATATAGCAAATTTTTTGCATTTATTTTTGTGTATTAGCAATGATAGCCAAGATATTTGATCAAATTTCGGTTTTTGGTTATATAACGCAAGCTATGGAATGTAAGAAAAAAACAATATCTTGTTTGAAATACACACCTAAATAGCAAAATTTTATCCCATTTAACCCCTTGAACGTTACATATCATGTACACTTAACTCACTCCTACTGGGTAATTAAAATATAAAATTTTTGCGAAAAATTTTAGCTGTAAAATATAAAAATGGAGTTGCTCACTGTTGGTACACTCGCGCTCCTCTCAAGATAGAAACGCATTATTATCACGTCACGTCACGTCACGTGCTATCAGGAGGCACCTTAACGCGGAAAGTGCTCTTTGGGAAACACACTAGTGTCACTACATAATCAAGTAATGTGCTTTTATTGTCAGTTTTGAAAAAACATGCTTTGCTACAGCTCTAATAGTTCTTCGGATTTAGAAAATGCTTGCGTACATCATGTCATATCACGTGAGATGCAGTTGATGACAATAGTGTGTTTCCAAGTAATTAAAATCAGTGGGTAAATAAAATCTCACACATTTGAAACGCCTCCTCACGTGACGTGACGTGACGATTATGTGTTTTTTCTTTTACACTCACACGGTATACAGGGTGATTCAAATTCGAGGGCGACCATGGGGATCTCGCTTATTACTGAAGATAGAGGGTAGGTTTAAATTTGGCAAAGTTGCTAAATTTTATGCTCATCAATAAAATCAAAACATATTTGAAATATTTTCAACTATTTTTGTAAAAATTGAAAAAACTGAAAAATAGCTTTTCGTTTTTTTTTCTACAACTTTTTTGTTTACAGTTTTTTTTTAATCTGTATACATTTTTACATGGCCACATTTTATTTTACTTTTAATGGTCCCATCAATTTTTTGCTGTGCCGCTTCCGTTTTGTTTTAAAGGTAGTAACTTTTTAATTTCGTACGGGCGACAAACTTGATTTTTCGATATTTCAAATCTGTTTTGATATTATTGATGAGCATAGAATTTAACAACTTTGCCAAATTTAAACCTACTCTCTATCTTCAGTATTAAACGAGATCCCACACACTGCCGAGCTTTAGCCGCGCTTCAGTAGCGGTTAGTATCAGTGGCGCAGCGATGGGGGTCAAGGGGGGTGTCGATGCCCCGGGCGCCAATCCTGGGGGGCGCCGCGAAGACAAAGAAATTGTTGCGTTTATATTACTTTTATAAAGCCAGAAAACTAAAATGCCATTATAGTTTTAAAATTTCTTCGAATTTTCATTACAGTGTATTTAAATTAGGAACATTATTTTACTTGAAACTCACAATCTACAATAAAAACTAGGACGGGGGAAGGGCGCAAAAAAATAATAGCCTCGCTAGGCCACTGGTTAGTATTTATCCATTTACTGCAGTAGTTTCCAAACTTTCTATACCTGCGCAGCACTTTTTTCATAAAAAATGTTTGCGCCCCCCTTAAATTTTTTAACAATGTAATTTAATAAATTAAATATTTAAAGTATCAAGTCCTCAAAAATATCCACTAAATACCAAATGTTGTATCATAAAACAATTTATATTTTGGTAAAAGCTGCGCGCTCCCGTTGAAATAGTCTCGCCCCCCCCCCCCCAGGGGCGCGCACCCCACAGGTTGATAACAGTGATTTACTGTGTTGTACGGATTCATAGCCATGTGTTCAAATTTAAATAACAAGGACCTAATTATGGTTGTATTATTGCTTGACGAAAACAAGAAGGAAAGTAAAAAGAGGTGAAAATGGGCTCACACGCATCCGTTCACACCGTCGCAACGCTCAAAACATTGACCGTGCTCCGTTTGAGTGTGAATGGAGCGCAGGCGTGAATTTATTGCAAATAAAAAACAAAAAATTAACTGTCGCTACAATTCAAATTACAGATAAAAAACAAAATTCCAAAAATTATAAATCGTTATTTACACTGTTCCCTCTAACTTTTCTTATAGCAGCGTGCTGCAAAAGTACACCTAAACAAAAAAATTTAAACAGGTATAACATGCAATTTTTTTTTAAATGAGAAAAACTATGTTCAACTAAATAACATATAGGTATAACAAAAGCGGTTTCAATAAGTTCACACTTTATTTTATTACACGGTTTTTGAAAGAGATCGTAAATCGTGTTCAAAAAATCGGGACCCAAATATCAGATTTCACTAGATGCGTCTTTGTTTGGGCTTATTTTTGATACCAATTTAAAAGAATCGGTAGAAACGCAAAAAAGTATACTTTGTTGGTGACCTTCGCTGAAGTTAATTCATCTGTACTTTTTTTTTACAGTATCAGTGACACTGCGAACTGCGCAGCTGAGAGGGAACTATGGCTTATAATAATTAATTATCTATCTACTACTAAAACACTGTTTTTGTGTGATACAGTTCAAAACACGGCACTGCACACAATCCCACATCACACTCTCTACAATAAACTCTAGTTTCTTTTTGAATTTTTTTCCCGTGATTGTCTTTTTTACTGCAACATACTCTGCAATTTCTTGTGGACTTGTGTTTTTTCTCAGTCGGGGGAATATGTTTGGGAAAATGACGACCAATAAGCCGTGAAGGCATCACTGTTTGACTTGGTCGCTCAGGTTTTTTTGCAATTGTTGGTGTTACACTTGAACAATATTTTTCAAATAAACTTTCTACTAGCTTCATTTGAAATTGAAGCCTGTTTAAACTACCACCCAATTTTTTATATAACAAATATGAATTAAGCGCTGTAATATCCATTAGATGTCTAAATTGTTTCATATAATATTTTCTTAATCGAGTTCTTGTAGCACTATAATTTACCAAGAACTGGTCTGATAAATCAACCCCACCCATCCGATCATTATATTTTAGCACAACTTCAGGTTTAATTTTGATTCTATTTCATTTCTGAATTTGGCAGAGTTCACTTGAATATATACTTGACAATGTATATACATCTTTCTTATCTTTCCAACGCATTGCCATTAGTTTCCCTCTATACAGTACTTTTACATCTCCTCTTTGTAGTCTTCCCTCTTTCAATGATCGTGGCATACCCTTCCTGTTAATTCTTACAGTACCTACACAATCGGTACCATTTTGCACCAAATAGTCAAACAATTCAGGGCTTGTATAAAAATTGTCTGTGCAAAGAATGTAGCCCTTATTTTGCAATCCTTTCATCAACGTCAAAACAACTTTTGAAGACAAGGGTTTGTCCTCATATTCCAGATCAAAAATTGTATCTTTACCGGTGTATATAATGGACCTAAAGATATACCCACTAGTGGCCTCGCATAAACAAAATGACTTTATTCCAAATCGAGCGCGTTTAAGAGGGATATACTGCTTTGAAGACAATCGACCTTTCCACAGCAGTAATGATTCGTCGATTGAAATTTCCTGGTCTGGTGTATAGGCATCTTCGAACTTTTGTTGCAAGTGCTGTAATACTGGCATGAGTTTGTATAATTTTGGTGGAAGGCCACATTCAGGACTATATTTTGTATTATCTGTGAAGTGCAAAAATTTTAAAAGTAAGATGAACCTTGCTTGGGAAATGGTATTACGAAAATAAGGCGTGTCCACAAGTTCGTTACAAGAAAAATACATTTCATTATGCGGTTTTTGAACAATGCCTTGAAGAAAAAGTAGTCCCAGAAAAACTTGTATTTCTTCACATTTTGTGGGATACCATTTATGAACCCTTGATCTGCGCTTCAACTGGTTTGATGGGATGAACTGCTCGGCATATCTGTTTGTTTCTGTTACTATAATTTCTAATAGATCTTCATCAAAAAAATATTCAAATATTTCTAGGGGATTGTTATAATTTTCAAAATGCACCTTTATCCCTGGAATTCCCGAAAAAATGAAAGGCTCTCTGTTATTTGAACTTTGCTCAGTCCAAATGGAGTTCAAAACAGGCTCAGTAATATCCTCCACAATATCTTCTTCTGCATCGGTGTTTCCAAAGTTACTTCTAGCGTAGGGCTGCCATAAATGTCGCTACCCCGACCGGGACATTTGGGCCGAAAGAGGGGGGGGGGGGTGGTCGGTAAACATTTATGAATTACCATATAATTTGGTTTTGTGTCTTGTGCGAACAAATGTAAATAAAAATACAGTGGTGCCTCATACTTCGAATTTAATTATTTTCATAAGGCCGTTCAAGTTAAATGAAAACAGAAAAACAATATATAAAATAAAAATACTGTATAAAATAAAATGAAAGTTGCATTTCTTCATCTTGTTGAGCGACGTAAGAGGTGTGTTCACAGCAAGAAACAACTTGAGCGCACAACAGATGGCGTTTACACAGTCACTTTAAATTTAAAAAAAAAATAGTCACTCGCAGTGTCTGCGTTGTTAGCGAGAAATGCAATGGGAGGGGAAAGTGCGGTACATTAGTCACGACAATACAGCGACTTTCTTTATAAGCTAGCCAGCTAGCGGCAGTGAGAACGAACTAGACGTTATTTTAGTCGATTTGAGCGCTAACGGTATTTCGCTTATTATTTTTAAAAATCGTCAACAAACCGGGACATTTGATTTGTTCACCGGGACAGCGGGACAAAATTCCGCAAACCGGGACATGTCCCGGTGAACCGGGACGTATGGCAGCCCTATTCTAGCGCCACTTTCTGAATCACTTGGGACGTAATTAAGGTCATCGCTGTCCACCCCCGATAAGCTTTCAACATTATCTGATGTATCACTATCTTCTTCGCCGTCAACAAAGTCTATACTGCTTTCAGATAAAGCACGCTTAGCCATGTTTTTAGGCACAAAAGTAATATTTATTCCCGTAACAATGAGAACACAAAATTAATAAATATAAATATACAAATAAGAAATAACGGAAAACGGAAAACGGAAGTTAACACAAAATTATTATAACTGAATAATATAAAAACAACAATTGCCAAGTTTTTATGACAGAACAACAATAACGTAGGAATATAAAAAACAAACACGAACGTAACGAACTTGTCCGAACTTATTCGAACTCAGGCTAAAATTATGCACGCGACATATGTCGCGGCGGCAGAAGCTGACGTTTTTTTTGTGTGCCTTCTGTACTGAAGCTGTGAGTTAAACAATTCTTTCTTCATACTACGTATGGCGAAAGTAAAAAGACTAAAATTAGGTTAATCTTTGTCACCGCTACAAAAAAATCTTCTTTATTGTTCCAAATATCGCATGCAAAAAGTTGAAGAACCGCGTGCAAACAAATTACTCCAATCTACCCGCATGCGAATTTTAGGACAAGAATAAGGATATTTTTTGCGACGGTGACAAAAGTGAACCTAGTTTTTGTCCTATTTCAAATCACAGCTTCAGTACATAAGGCCCACTGGCCCACAAAGAAAAGCTCAGCAGTCTCTGCCGCCGCGACATTGTCGCGTGCATAAACCGGTTTTTAAGTAGTAGAGCACGGCACGAACGCGATAAAAACGCCCGAACTCAGTTCGTAGAGCACGGTCATAGGTACAAAAGCGATAAATTTGCCCGAACCCAAGTCGTAGAGCACAGCACGAGCGCGATAAGGATGCCCGAACTCAGTTCGTAGAGCACAGTATGAGCGTCGTAAGGACGCCCGAACCCAGTTCGTAGAGACCAGTCAAGGGGTTAAGCAACCTTGTATTTTTTTATTTATGGAGATGGCAACAGTGCAACCTATATTAGTGAAACACCCTGTATATTACACCCAATTAAAATTTTATTTAATGTGTACATTTTTTTATTAAAATAAGCATGAACTTCAAATTTCTGCAAAAAAATTTTTTTTTTTTACTGTAAGTTTCAAAAAAAATTGTGCATTATAGGTTAAGCAAGAAAACAAAGATTCCTACCGTGGGAGACGGAGACTGAGGAGGTATTTGTTGTTGGTACATCCCTCCCATCCCTCGAAGTTGATTAAAATCTTGACTATCTAATAACGACGCTAAATTATTTTCCAGCGTTACACCCTGAAAACACAAACAAACACTGTAACAATAAACTACTAAATAAATTAAAAAACTGTATTGAACATATTGACTGCCATGTGTATACAAAATGTGAATCAATAGCCACATCAGTTCTTTTACATATGGCTTTAAATTATTTGGTACAACATGAAATAAAAGTTTCATTGACTTGGCTAAAAGTTTTGAAGAAAACCAACATTTTCTCTGATAATGACATTTGCATCCACTAAAAATTTACTTACTGGCAAAAAATACAAATCATTTAACGTAAACCCTTATAACTTCAACAATTTGTTATGCCTGGAACTGTTTTACGAAAACCAGCATGGCAGTTGACATGTTAATGCCGGCTTTCATTTACAATAAAATTACAATACCACAACATTGCACTACTAGCAAAATATTAGTTTTTTCTTTCTGGCTTCATTAAAAACAAAATACAAACCTTATTGTGATGCAGGTACCTAGAGTTAACGGGAACTGATAAATGGTTCTGCAACAAAATAACAAAACCATGCAAACATAAAAAAAAATCAAAATAAAGCATTAAAAAAAAACTGTAGGTCATCTAAATTCTACAACGATTTCTAATTACAAAAAAAGATATAAATAATTCGTAAAATAAAATAATTTTAAGTTATAGAATCATGCTAAAAGACTAGACACATTCTGGCAAGCGCAGCTTACTTGGTGTTGATGTGAGATAGGGCTTGAGAACTGAAAACGCCCCTGAGTTCGGATGCCTGGCGGAACACTCGTTGGTGATAAAGTAGACGGACTCGTATTTGCAGGACTCTATAATAATAAAATTGCTACAATTGGGCTGTAATTAGCAACCGAAAATGTCGTTTGAAATCTTATCAAAGTAATGTTTAAAAATGCAAGAGCTAAAACATTAGTCTATTAAAATCAGAAATGGGACAATAAATTACACTTTTAAGTCAATAAAAATTCAGATAAACAAAATGCATTTAAGAAAAGCTTAATTAACTAAAATAATGTTTAAAAAAAACATAAATGAACCAAAATTTATTTTAATTTTGCTTTTAGTTACGATCCAAACTTATTTACAATTTGATTCTTTTTATGGCCAAAAATTAAACAATAACTACATAAAAATTAAAACTAAATGTTTCACTATGCATCCGTAACATCCAATAGAGAGTGATATCTTTAAATAAAAAGTAAAAATTGATGCAACTTACAAAACTTACAGAGCTATATGGCGAACTTCCCTGGTCCAGATCTTGATCAAGAGGTGCATGTATAGGCGAAGGAAAATGAACACTTGTTAAATCTGGTAATGAGCCTGTATTATTACCTATGGGTATTTGTATAGTGCCAGGCTCATGTACAGAAGGATATATGCTGAAAAAAAAAATAAAAATTACTGATCTCTATAATATCAAGTTTGTTACTAAATTTTAACTAATGAAGAAAACTCACAAAATAAACAAACCTTGCCTATTTTACTTTTTTTTTTAATAAATACCATTTAAATTTTTTATTATTGTTATCTAGTTTGTAATATTCACATATCTTTGAAAATTAAGAAACTACCAGCTGTTCGTTTTCTCCGCTCTCTGTGACTGATTAAAAAAAAATTAGATTTTATTTAGTGATATTTTTTG
This sequence comes from Elmis aenea, assembly GCA_947652605.1. Classification (NCBI taxonomy): domain Eukaryota; kingdom Metazoa; phylum Arthropoda; class Insecta; order Coleoptera; family Elmidae; genus Elmis; species Elmis aenea. Next base: position 31,360,939 of record OX393578.1, on the reverse strand, counting down.
CATCACAGTTTTAGTACAGTGAATAAGGTTTACAAACAGATCTCACTTTTTTCATCAATAAAGAACACAATGTTTACTAAAACTACTCAAATTGTTTAAATTTATACTTGAACAGCACGGCAAAAAAATTATGAAATATGTAGTTACCCCTTAACAGCAGGGGTCCCCAACCCTATGCCCGCAGGCGCCACAGAGCCCGCCCACCCATTTGCGTGAGCCCGTCACTGTTTGACGACGACAAAGGGATTTTTTAAAATTTTAACTTAACAAGTTTTTATTCTATTTTTCTGTTTATTATGTGTATATTATTAACAATGTCCAACCATAAAATTTCTTTGATAAAATAGATGGTGCTCGCCACCCTTCAGGTATTCAAGAATGTGCTCTAGGATACAAAAAAGTTGGGGACCCCTGCCTTAAGAGTGTCTGGGAGTTATCACCCCTAAAATGTAAATACCTAATTTTACGACTATAAATTTTGCTTTTATTGCGTAACTCTTTTGGATTCTATGCACCACTATAGTATTCCCTCTAAACAATTTTTGGAGCAAGAGCGACTTTTACGGACGAATACCACAATATAATATATTTATACAGGGTGTCCAGTTTAAAATGAAGTACATGGGTATCTCGGAAACCGTTAGAAATACAAAATCGGTTAAATGGGGAAAAAGTTGAGCAATCCAGTTTTACATTTTCAATAATTCATCCTGTTACGTAGTACCACCATAAAAACGAAAAATGTGCATTTTGTTAAAACCTCCATATTACCTTTATTTGAAAAGATAGGTGGACCAAATTTTCAGGTTGAGAGAAGTAACTAATAAGGATTTTAAAAATTACATTAAATACATTCCAAGCCTACTATGTTTCGCGCGGTCATACCCAACTTTTTTTCTTCTTATGGACGCCTTATTGGATTTTTGCATTTTTCAAATCTCTATAACAAATGCTTTTCAACCATGTAAAGCATCTGCATGTTTAACCTAGGGAAACTATGAACATTTGCAAAATTAAGGTTTCACCACAGTAGGCCTTGGTGTCGTAATTAAACAATTGAGGTGTTGTTTGCATAAACAACACTTGTCAATTTTAGAAATTCTTCATTATCGCTACTTTGGCGGCTGTTCTCGTCTGCATCAATATCAGGAGCAGGAGGATCATTAGTTTCCGCGCTTATATTATGAATTACTGGGGTTATTACGGAATAATTTTGCATAAGGGATGTCGGAAATGGCACCAATTATCCATTGAAAGTGTAGTCTCAGACTTAAAAAAAAATTGACAAGTGTTGTTTATGCAAACAACGCCTGAATTGCAACGACTATTTCCAACAACTGTCAAATAATACATGTTTTTCTGTAGTGCAAACAACTTTGTGATTTCCAAGTTTTCAATGGATCGTTTTTCAAATAAGCATAAATATGAATGTTGGATAGCTTTATTCTCTGTAGGAGAAATGATATTATGGCTGCAGAAATGTATTTCAATAAATACCCGTAAAGACGTCAGACATTATGTTTTCTGATAAATCATCAACAAAATTCCATTTTTCTCATCTGATCACCATTTTAAAGTCCTTGACAGGAGCGTTCACGATAGGGATGATACTTGAAACGTCTTAAAATTGTACCGGCTGTTAATCGAGCGACACCTATTATGTCTTTACGGGTATTTATTGAAAAACATTTTTGCAGCCATAATATCATTTCTCCTACAAAGAATAAAGCTATCCAACATTCGATATTTATGCTTATTTCAAAAAAGATCCATCAAAAACATACATGGTTGAAAAGCATTTGTTATGGAGATTTGAAAAATGCAAAAATCCAATAAGGCGTCCATAAGAAGAAAAAAAGTTGGGTATGACCGTGCGAAACATAGTAGGCCTGGAATGTTTTTAATGTAATTTTTAAAATCCTTATTAGTTACCTCTCCCAACCTGAAAATTTGACGCACCTATATTTTCAAATAAAGGTAATATGGAGGTTTTAATAAAATGTACATTTTTCGTTTTTATGGTGGTACTACGTAACAGGATGAATTATTGAAAATGTAAAACTGGATTATTGTTACACATGTAATTGCTCAACTTTTTCCCCATTTAACCGATTTTGTATTTCTAACGGTTTCCGAGATACCCATGTACTTCATTGTAAACTGGACACCCTGTATATAAATGAGATTAACACCAAATTAACCAAAAATTTCGCTTAGTACAGCATGGAATGGGGCGAATATGCAACTGTTGGTAGAAGTACAACTAAAATTGTTTGATGCTGATTGTTAACCATTGAGTTCACTAAACGTAACTTTAAAAGTGATACAAACCATAATAAGACCAAGCAAGATCTGAGAGAATTTAATTTTTATAATTGAATCACTACTTCTTGTTGAATCACTTTATTATTATTAAAAGTATGCTCAATATAACTCAAATTATTATAATTTATTAACTGAAATTTTTTTGCAAGTGAAGAGCAACCAATATTTTTAACACGTTGACTGCCAAGGCAACTTTCAGGATTCCGCTCGCAGATGCCATATTACATTATTCAAAACTCTAATTATAATATTATCAACAAATTTTCAGTTCGTGTAAGCCAGCCTTGATTTTTCTGTATTCGCAGAAGCCACCTATCCATAAACGGTTTGGTGTAAATTGCTCGAAGGTAAATTGCTCGAATACAATTGCTCGAAATACAATTGCTCGAATGGGAAATCGCTCGAAAGGTAAATTGCTCGAATGACAATTGCTCGAAAGACAAATTGCTCGAAAAAATGAAAAAATATTTGAAAATATTATATACTACATAACTGTTCATTCTGACTATATTGTTGTTATCTTATGTTCAACTATTCTTAATGCTTATCTCAACAACAAATAAGAAACCTTCGTAACATGTAGCAAATGAGTTTTAAAAGGTTTTACACCTTGTTTGTTTTTTGTTTTCACAGCCTATGTTAATTTAAAAAAAAAAAAACTTTTGTAACTTGCGCATTATTAAAAATAACAACATCCCCTCATATATTTGAAATAAGAAAAACAGAAGTAAATGTTATGTACATATTATTGACAAATAAAATATTTTGTATTTATAAAAATGTAATATTTTTTAATTTTTTCGAGCAATTTGTCTTTCGAGCAATTTCCCATTCGAGCAATTTACCTTCGAGCAATTGTATTCGAGCAATTTACCGCCACCCTCCATAAACACGCTTATAGTCTACGAGTATAATCGTAGCTGCACGAAAATGACTCGTAACAGCACCACGAGTTATCTCGTACTTGGCAGTCAACGTGTTAAGTATCACATTTTAAATAACACAACAAAGGTGAAATTAATTGGGAGCAAATACATGGGTGAAAATTTTTGTAATTTTAGAACTTTATAAAGTTTAAAATGGTTCTTAAAGTTTTTGGCAGTTTACAGTAATCATACCTTAAAATGTAACACATTTAGAACAATTGCAATTCAGGCGTTGTTTGCATAAACAACACTTGTCAATTTTTTTTCAAATCTGAGACTACACTTTCAATGGATAATTGGCGCTATATACGACATCCCTTATGCAAAATAATTCTGTAATAACCCCAGTAATTCATAATATAAGCGCGGAAACTAATGATCCTCCAGCTCCTGATATTGATGCAGACGACAACAGCAGCCAAAGTAGCGAAAATGAAAAATTTCTAAAATTGACATGTGTTGTTTATGCAAACAACGCCTCAATTATATCACGATGCATACATCCTAACCTCCAGACTCAAAAGTATTTGAATGTAATTCCTTTTTTCTTAATTAATATTATGTTAGTGTCATAAAAAGTAGCTATTCCTAAGTATTTAAATGAAACAAATTACTTACTTAATACCAGGTACCCTGGGTACTTCACAACTAGATCTTGGTCGACCATCAACATGTTCTGGACCATTCATATTCTGCATCATCCATCGGTTATTTGTATTATCATTTCTTTCTACACCCATACCTCCCTAAAATATTGAAAATATTACACATGATATCTAAAACCTGATAAATGAAGAAAATGTGGAATCAATTAATACATATAAATAAAACTGTAAGGTGTACCGTGTAATTTTTATGATTTAAATTTTTTTATATGTATTTTTAGGAACAATTTAAGATGCCAATCCATTCCCATACACAGAATTTTTGTTAGTTCCATAGTAACTCAAGAACCACAGAATGAATCTGAAGTCCCCAACAGGTCGATGTGTCATTTGTACATGTGCTTTTTCTGACCATGCAGTTCATTGTAGAATCCTGATTTTATTGTTAACAACTGCTCGTTGTAACATTTTTAGTTTTAACTAATGATTTAAAGTTTTTTTTTGAAAGGGTCTTTAAACAACCAAAGACTGCGAACTACTGTTTCAAAAGATTCAGTTCCTATCTTCTAAATTATTTGTGTTTGTTAAAAAACAATTTAAATCAGTTTTGTTACCTGCATGGCACTATGGTGCAAGGCAGAGTCACTATTAGTTCGTCGCCAGCTTGTATCCGGCGGCGGACTTAAAAATGGTCCAGTGGAATAAGGTGATGTGTCATGTTTTCGATCCTGGGGCCTTCGCATGGGCCCCCCTGGTGATCTTACTCTGCTATCTCTAGTGTACTGTACCACATTAGAATGAGAACCATGTGGACCATCTTCAGGCTACAATAAATGAAACAAAATCTGTTAATTTTTAAAATTTCACAAGAATATGTGCAACAAACAATCACACTACGCCATTATTGCCAAAAAGACAAACAAAATTGCACACTACAACTGCATTAAGTTTCACTTGAACAAAAATATTAATAAAACCAATTATTAAAATAGTAACAGTTTGGAAAACTTTCAAAAACTAGTTAATGAAAAAAAAGTCGCTCATTTAACGTATCTAGTAATCATTAAAAATATGTTCGAAGTTTTAACCTAATAATCTATCTCAACAGCAACTACATACATACTAAAATTATAAATTATGTATGTAATATACAATCTGCATTAGTTAACATTCGAAATTTTAAAAACAAAAACTATTTAAGTTCTTTATTAAAACAACTGCTTAACTATATCATACTACATTTTCAAGCAATGCTGCTAAAATCTCAATCAATCTTAACTTTTATCATAAATATGTGTATTACATTCTGACATAATTGTATCTTTTTTAAGGCACTGATATAAACATTATAATACAACTTTAAAAAAAAAATTGTAAAAGGTTGGTTAAATATGTTCCAAGAATTTCACTTAAATATGCCATATTAAATACACTATAACAGGATTTTACATTCTATCCAAACAAAAACATTTAAGAATATAAACAAAAAAAATTGTCGCAAATAAAAGGGTACGTAATAATAAATCCGGGAATGTTACTAAATTTGTTATTTTAAATAAAACATATGCCACCATATAAGTTTAAAGTGTTACGTGTTACAATTACATAACATAAATAATTTTTTTTTACATAAACAAAAGCAAAAAACTGCAAATTTTATAATATTTGTCTCAAATAAAATATACCATCTTTAAGACTGAATAAAATAAACTAAACCAGAAAAATAATCATATTTTATTACCAACAATGAGTTGTAAGTAATTCTAGCTAAAACAAAAAATATTTCTTTAAAATGCACTTATGTAGACATCTTTTAATTGTCCTACAAAAGCTTCCTACAACCTTTAAGAAAATAAAAAATAAAGTAATGAGCAAATTTTTTATAAATTTTATAAAAATATTAAAACACTTATGAGAACATTTAAAAATGTAAGCAAACCACACACAGCAGACTTGAAAAAAATGTTAAGGAAACAAGGTAATCGTTCTGCCCAACATAACACATAGTTACTTTTCACCAACTTTTGCTGAATTACCTTAACTATAAATTTAATAATACGAACCCTAAAAAATCAAGGTTTGTTAAAAATTGTTTAAATTTTGCTCTGAAACATGTGTAGTTATTTAAATTTGTTTTAATGTCAGTCTCACTGCTGGTCTAATACTTAATACAGACCATAACAAAGATTTTAAATTAAATACAGCTTCATTTAATACTACTTGCAAATCTGCAAAGTTCAAGTGCATAAAATTTATGAAATAATTATATACACAGTATTTTATTTTCACGTCATATTTTTGTAATTATTAACTTAAAAAAAATTATAGTTTATAGCAATCGAAAATTGTATCACACAATTTAACAACAAATTATTTTCACAATAAATAATTAAAACCAGTACATATTTATAAATGTGCTACCTCCCGGATTTTATATACAGCGCCATACATTATTAATGATATTTTGCATTGTTAATGCATACGGATGGCAGGAAATTACTACAATATCGAGAATAACTCAAACAAAGATCACATAATGCATTTACTTACTTATTAAAAATATGAATATCAATAAAGCGATTTAACTATACTAATTAATAGTAACCAAAGAATTAAGCAACTATAAAGGTTTTTCCTCTTCATAAACATTGGCCCAGTGACAAACAACAGTTAAGCAACGTTAAATAATTACCATTGCAAATAACAAAATTTGTTTAAACAATCTATAACACAAACAAAAATTACTTAATTCCGATGTTTCCATATTTACAATCAAATGAATCACTGCGTACTTTTACATTAAACTACTATTATGAATAAAACAATAGATTTGTTCTCCCATAATCTTTATACAGAAGTAAACGGGTAAACAAACCAAGAAGAAATCTTGGTGATAAAATATACGTCATAAAAAAAAGTTGATTTCATATTATAAATTATAAATAACTTATCTAAAACTTGCAGAAATATTTTAATATATTTATTTTACGATAACCACTACGACAACAACTTTGATATTTTTTGGTGACAACTGTCGCTTTACATATAGGATGTTCAAAATATAGTTACTATTTTATTCTTGTTGAGTTCTAAGTAAATTTTACAGAAATTTTTTTAAATTTAAAGATTAAAATTGGGGTCAAAACTAATAATCAGTTTGGTACCAACATTTTAATTGACATTATTGAGATATACCAAAATTCATTTAATAAAAGCTAAGATTTGTTTTCCTCCAAAAAAATATGCCTCCAAGAGAATTTTTATAGTACTCTACTCTACACTAAAAATGTGGGGGGGGGTATTTGGAAAGAAAATATTGACAAATATTGAACAACTAAGATCATTCAATAATACTTGTTTAACAATATACAACCTTTAATGAAAAATTGTATTAAAACGACATGGAAATGATAAATGTTTGGCAAATTGAAATGCAACTTTTTTAGTTAACCTGTGATTTTGTAACAAAGAGACCTATACAGGGTGCGCCACTTATTTCAGGCCACTGTGGGGATCAGTTAAATTAGCAAAAGGTTACATATAAAAGCACAAATTTTTTTAAAAAGCATAGTGACTTAAAAAAAAACAAAAAAAGAAATTGTATGTTTTTTAAAATAAATATCTCAATGTATATGCTTTGTGATAATTTCATATGCCAAGTCAACTTTTGATTTTGGTATGGCCACCAATATTAAATATGTACTTGTACATAAACAGATAGCAGTTGTTTTACAATGATTTAACACTTGTAAAAAATAGTATACATACCCACACCAACAAAAATAAAAACAAATGTGGACCGATAAAAGGCTTTTGTTTATGAAAGTGATACATAATTTAAAAAAAGATCAACAAATGCTATACATTTACACCAACTCGCTTCCCATAGTAGCCGGATTAAGTAAATAAATTCAATATTACTTAAGCATAAAAGTTCACGCTGTGTTATCTTCATGACTCAAGTGCAATAACTCATTTTTAATATGTAAATAATTGTTCAACAAAAGAAATCACATTTTCTCAACCAAAATCAGTCAACAATGATAAAAAAAAAACTGATACCATTAATTTATCACAGATCTATGTAAGAACGAAATAATTTAGGGTACCATATAAGCCATAATTAAAATGAATGATCAGTGACCTACTAAATGAAATTAACAATTATCAATCAAAAACAACAAAACTACAACTATATTATCATATGGACTCCATACAATAAAAATACTATAATGAACTAGGCATATAACTTTCATTAAAAGACAATTATGTAGCCTTTAAGTGTAATTAAATTAATTGAAGCTGCAAATACAGTTGTTTATAAGCAAAAACAAACAATGTTTACTTGTTTCACAAACCAAAACTTTTTTATTACTGCATAAAGACACAAGTAGTTAACACTTGATGTGTCTAGAGTCCCTCATTATTACCAGTTAGCTGTGCGCTAAAATATTACAACAAAAAAGATGAAAAAATATAATAATGGTGTATTTCTGTATTTGGGTGATCAGCGACTGATAAAGTACAAAAAAAAAACAATCTAAACAATAGAACATATACAATGAACAACTTATTCTTGTTCTGGTTCCATTATGAGTGACATAAAAATTCTGTTTAATTCACTATTTTTATTAAACCGCTGTAATAACCAGTAAAGTACAATATAGATCATTTTTATGTCAATATTTATTGTAATATCTCTAACATTTTTGCCAACCTTGAAAAATTGAATTAATATGAAGGGCACTGTCAACCAAGATTACTGTGAGTACTGATAATAATATTTGTAAATATATATGTCCAGATTATTAGGATTACTAATTTTGATTGTACAACTTCATTGTTAACTTTACCAATCCCTGCCTTAACCTTTATTACATAAGCATTATAAGGGACTGTTGGGGTTAATTAAGACAAAAATGTTAAAAATGCTATAATTGTAGTTTAGCCATGCCTTTAGCTAAATCAATATTGAATCTAGATATTAGAGACACAACTAACACCTTTAATTAACGCTAATCATTAACTATTAGGAGATGTCAATATGGACAAATTTTTAATATAATTAAAATATAAAATTTGTATGATTATAATTGGCATGGCTTCACGTTAGTTTGTAGTATTGTATTATTATATTTCAATATGGGTACTGCTTATATTAGAAATTACAATATACATTCTCTTTCCATCTGATAAAATTGCAGATATATAAAATGTTTCCATTGACTTTTCTTAAATACAATTAAAAAACCACATATAGATACCATTTTTTATAACAATCTAAATCTAGCACTTTTTGCAATTCTAGTATGTATTGTGATTTTCCAAATGAGACTTCGGCTTTGTACCTCATAAAATTTAATGGTGGTAAGTTACATTACAACCGCAGTTTACTATACAGGTTCGGAAGCTTGTCAAAAAATCGGAAATACAATATTTTAACACAAATTTCTAATCCAAGAACTGGTATAGCGAACTTCACTCATGTAAAAATAAAGTTTTGATTTTCTTTGTTAAATTTGTTTTCCTGTTGTAAAAGTCTTAATTTTCAATAAACATTATTTTAAAAATACCAACTTGTTCTCTAGCAACAATACATCTTTGATTTTTTCTTAATTTCCGAATATAAATGAATATTAACTCAAATTATTTTAAAATGGTGCACCTTATTTGACAAAAGCAACAAAATTCGAAAAAAAGTAACTATTACAACCAAAATCGATTCAGAAAGGTTGCTTTTAGCGAGTATTTACTGTACTTTGGTTTAAAATCACAATGTTAACAAAACAAAATAAAATCATTATAACACAATTTTAAACGAAAAAATAAGCTTATTTAAATTATTATTGCCTAAATGTATACAACATAAAGAATAAGAAAAATAAATTAAATCCATGATCCAAATATTTAATACGATAATCCAATCTAACCAAACCTAAATAAAATTACAGTAAATGTCAGTCATGGTATACTAATTTATTATTTTTTTTAAATTATTATTTTATCAATGTTACTTCCATAATATACTAGAAATTTAAATCAAAAATTGATTTTTTTCCCTTAACTTATTAAAAATTACCATTACTAGGTAAACATTAAAAAAAGTATATTAAAATAATGTTAAAACAACTACATTAATCTTTTAGTGGTTTTTGTAATTCGCACATAAATCGTGAGTCTACATTTTTGAAATTATGCAAGCAAATGAAGTTTAATGTAGCATATCTATCTTTTCATATACACTATACACATACGGTATAATATAAAAATGCTTCTTTACATTGCATTAAATCGATCATTATCAAACTGTGGGCCCACTATCCCCTGGCTGGCTGCGAGAACTTTCAGAGGCCCACGATGCATTTAATAATTTTGTTATAATTTATTAACTAAAGGATTTAAACGTTGCAGAATTGTAGGAATGTTTTTGTGCGATAGATTTAAGTTAATTTTACAGTAGCATTGTTGAATAAAATTACATAATACCAGTTACACTTATTTGGTTTAAGTTTAAAGGGAGCTCGAATATATTGTATTAGTTTCGGCGGGTGCATTACAAAATATAAAAATCGACATATTGAAAAAAATGAAAATATAAAATGGATGAATAAAATACGTTCTAGAACGCCTCTGTTAGCGACTTCACAACAAAAAACGCAAAAAGTTGTCATTCACTTTAGACTTATGGACACTGTGTGACAGAGTATATAAAAAAAACAGTAAAACAACAAACAATTTAGATTCGTTGAATGCTGTTCAAAATTAGGAAATAATTACTTTTATTAAAACCAATAAATGGTGTTTTCCAGTAATAAAATGTTACAATTGAACTACAAGTAAACACTTATGTCGAACAATTACTTTTATACAAATGAAAAATTTAACGACAATGTGTGCATAATAGAGAAGTTAAATAAAAAACATAAACGATTTACCACAACACATGCCAGATAACCTTGCATTCAAAGAATTTAGAAATACACTAAAATACTCAACATCTAATTTTAATTACTTTTTATTAGTAATATTAACATTGGAACACATACATTTAACATGCAATGACACAGCCAACATTGGAAATTTTTAGTTTATACTTAAGTGCCAACAGAATTCGATACTTGCATTATTTATATAATTTCATTGTATTTCATATTTTAAACCAAAACTGGCATAATTTGATAAGATATTTCAAATTTTCTGTAAAATTACATCGGAATATGGCACCAAAATTATACTCCAATTATTATACACTACTATAACACTGATATAATAATCATAATTTATTTGTACAATAAAATTAAAAAGCGACTGAACTTGCTATAACTGTTGCCGATATTTTGAAAGATTTCTGTCATAAAAAAATTAAACAATATTTACCTCAAACTAATAACAACAGCTATAAACAATTAAGGAATAACTTTTTCTGAAGCACGCTTCAAGTCGGACATATTTTTAAAAAATTATATCAAACCTACACATGAACATTTTTTTATAATCTTAATTAAGTTTTCACGTCTGTTTTCGCTTGTTTGATAATTTCAAATGAAATCTGTAACTGTAACTTATTGTAAATAAGTTGATAATGCAATTAACCATGAATTTAAGTGCTTGCATCGTAATCGGTTTTATTTTAGAACTAGAGCTATGAATATTGAGTAATGTGCAAGTACTATAATATAATTATTCACATAACATTGTCTTTAACATTGAACTTTCATTATAAAAAGTGAAATTATATGCATAACTGGTTTTTTAAGTCCTATATAAATAATTCTAAAGTGACATAATATACATATATTTTTTTTAATAAGCAATCTTCTTAAACAACTTCAAACAACCTATATTATTATAAACAAAAAGGAACTTATTCTGTCAATATTATCCCTGATTCAAATGTGTTTCCAGTTGTTCATATCGGGTGACTATAGTAGCGCTAATATCTTTTACAGCTGTTTTGTTTTCACAATATTGTAGTGGTTCAACTGTTTATGTTATTGTTTATATCAGGACACTATGGCAACAGAAATTAAAGCTTAAAAGACATTTCTGCAACTATAGAAGCAATCAAAATCAAAACATATAAAGCTAAAAATGGAACACTCAGCCAAAACAACGACATAAAAATCACTAAAACTCTACACGGTGATAAGTTCACCTTAGCAGAATCAGTGATATGAGAAGTCGTCTTGATGGTAGGGGCCCCCGCAGACACATTAGGTAGGGAGCCCCCTCGAAAAGAACCCAAAGCCTGGTTGTTGCTCACACGTAGTGCATTTTTAGTCGATCCCCGATCAGGATGGACCTGCAACCCCCCCATGCACAATTATAAAAGCATGATATATACAACTTGTGATATGAAACAGCAACTAGTTAATAAACATGAATTACCCATGGGATCGTAATGATGTCTGCAAAATGCAAATAGAGTTAGTATATTTGTTTACATGTTGCTAGTACGTAAACCAGTATTATCCACGAATGTATTATCGATAGCTTTTTGAAATACTTATTAAGCATATAACAATAAGCGATTATTAAACTGGGTAGTAATAATCAACAACCACTAGTATAGTGCAAATCATGCACTGTTTTTATTGGTGTTGTTTTGCTCTGTCAAACTTGGTTATTGATCTAAATAACAATGTTACAAGTGCTTGAAAAACTACCGCGTACTATTTAACATTGTCGTATGCATTACTCTGCTTTTAATTTTACGATTTTCGTTCCGCACATTAATGTTTATCTCAAGCTAAATGCACGATAGTATACCGCAGGATAGGCAAACTGTTGTTTACGTCGTCATTTGGTGCCTTTTTCCACGTTTGAAGATATTGTAAACAAACAGCACATACCCTAGATGTAGCAGCAGACACTTCTTTCATGATTTCTTCAAATCTAGCTGTTTCCTCAACCTGTCGTTGCGTGTGAAGTGCAATTTTTTCACTAAATTTCCTCGGATTCGCCATGATTGTATCACACTAACTAGCTCACTGAATGCGCGATTGCCTGCTGTTTCAGGGTCGCGTAACTAGTGTTCAGTCGATATCGCAGCTCACGTTCTTTTCCACTACCCGAACTCTTTCATAAAAACTCGGTTTGTGTTGTATACGTGCTGCAACAATCAGTAACAATGAAAATTGATCCTAATGCTACATTGTCAGAATTAGACTATTCAACTTTCAAACAATTAGGCAACATTTTAAGTCAAAATGGTAGCTGGAAAAAGATCGCCGAATTTGTGCAAATCTTTGAGTGCGTATATTTCAATAGTTTTAATTACAGTCGACCAAGTAAAACATTATTTATTTTATTTGAGAATTGCAGTTGTGTAGTTTTAATTATTTAATTTTTTAAATTTTTTTTTGTGGGTATTAGTAAAAATGATATATCTGCTATATCTGTGGATGTTTCACCGGGAAAACGATTGCTTGAAGAATTTGGAACAAAAGGCTGTACTGTTGAAAATTTGGGAATTATCCTTCGCGAATGCGGAACTTTTGATGCACTTACAGTGATAGCAGAACCAGGTTAGCTACAACTGATTACAATTACGTTTTGACTGATGTTTTCGCGAAAGATATTTTTCCTTTATCTTTTAACATACTCGACTAAAGCAGCGGCGTAACCACTTGTTGAAAGTTGGGCAACATCAGAAAAACTTCCTCTTTGTACATTATTGCATGAATTTAATAAATGTTTTGTTAAAACAATCTTAAGCACACTCGATTTAATATATAGTGTATTTCATAACACAAAATTATGTCGAAGTAAGTACTCTTATTTAAAATCAAGAATAATTTATGATTTAAATCAATTGATTTTGAATGAATTAACTTTGTACGTTTGGCTAATATAACACATCACAAGAATTTTCCTTGTCACAAAATCATTCAACCATAAAAAAAAACTTATAACATCAGCTCTAGCCAATATTTTATTTTCAAAACTTTTGAAATGAGAAAGGTGTTCATTTATTTTATTTAAAATTCGTTTACTTAAATAAATACATTTTGTTTGAATTGTTTAAAGAGAAAGCGATAAGTGGGTTTTTGTTTTTACTTTTTTTAGTTATTAAAATGTTTCCTTTAGTAACGTTAAACAGTAATTTATTCAAGTATTCTAAAATTTTAAGTACTCTTATCAGAGAAGCGAGTTAGGTTATGACTAAATTTATCTAATCATATGTTATCTGAATTAAGTTAACGGAAATGCTTTACCTTTGTATACACCGAGTTTTTATCGTTCATGTTGCATATGTTTGAAATTCTTACTTAATTTCAGAATATGTAATTAAAAATTTGGCAACTGTAAATTTTTGGGTATGGCTACAGAGGAGTTAAAACTTAAAACAAATCTCACAAAAAAATAGGCGTCAAATATTCGAATTTACGTTGAATATATGGTTGATCGTCGTTGGCTATGTTAAACATCAAAGTGGAATATACCGAATTATTCAGTTTTACTGTCGCACCCCGAAAACTTTCTAATTTAAGAGGAAATCCCCTGTATGCCTCATATTTTTGTAAATCGCAGGAAATTTTCAATTAAATGGCTTAACAATGTTGTTTCTACGATTAAATATGACAGAATTATAACCATTTTTTAACCTTTTAATCATTTGGTCATAAAGGGTCAGTTAAAGGTTTAATAATGCTTTTTTAAAATTAAGGTAAGTTTTCCTTTAATAGAAAATCACTAACCTTTAACTCGACTTTCGTTTTTGGTTTAGAACAAATATTTTGCTGTTCACTTACTTTTTTTGTCGTTAGAAGACATATTTTGTCGTTATTAAAATAATTTGTCGTGCATTATATTTTCCCTTGGTTAAGAATGCTTATTTTGTCGTGAATTATCCCAATTTTGTCGGGCTGAAAAATAGCACCCAAAATTTAAAGTGGACGTAAAAAAATAGTCAAGAAATTATTTGATTAAAAGACTATTGTTTTCATATCGAATAGCCCTCGTATAGCACGCCTTTGTAAATGGACTTCAAACATAATACGACACTCAATTTTTGCGCGCATTTACTATGAACTTTAACTTAAAAATATGAACCGTAAGTTGTTGGAATAAATATACTATTACGAAACTGTAATGCACTTTATGTACATAGCGTTGCCCTGAAATATTTGTTGTGGATTTGCATGACACCGATATTGATTGAAAATATTCAAAACGAAGACATATGTCGTCTGCAGCAAGTAAATCCTACCGGATTACATCGTAACGCGATAAATAGCTTTGGTATTTTTTAAAAATACTGGTTGTGAAACGAGAAACGTCGCCGTTATGGTCAAAATAAAATTAAAAAGACAAAATATTAACGTGGAAAATACGTATAACCAGCTTTTGCGATTGCATATTAATATTATTTTTATTTCTTAGAATAATCAATCCTAAATAGTTGCGTTAATTACACTTGCAGTTCTCTATCTGAAACACAAGCAATTTTAGTTCGTAAAAATATGAAATGTCGGATATTATTACCTAATTTTGTCGGTACTGCCCCATATTGAAACTAAAGTAATGACTATTTCCTTAAAAAATAATAAATAAATACATTTTATAGATATGTGTTGAGTTATTTGCCTTTCAATTTAGCGAGCATTTAAAGAATACAAATAATATCCAAATTTTTAAGATGTAAATTCTCTATACTGTCCATGATCATTCAAAAATTATTTAAATAAGTGGCGTGCCAAATGAGTGCGCAAAAAAATACTACTTTCTAATTTTTAATGTTCCCATCGATTTTATTGTGGAATGTATTATTTATTCACGCACGGAAAATATGTTTTAAAAAAGTATTTCGAAGTAACAAATTGATTAGCTCTTATTCTAAACCGTAAACGGGTTGATTCTTGAAAAAATTCAAGTGTAAAGTTTTTTTTGAAAATTTTGAAATATAATAAAATAAATTCATAAAAATATTAAATACTAAAAATAATTAAAAACGTTCAGTTCTCACCTACTTTGCAGACCATTAATGTAAACAAAATAAAAAATTTATTATATTTAACAATATTTCATCCCTCTGTTAATTCTTTATTTTAAATTTCGTTAGTAAGAAGCGTTTTAAAACATTAGCTTCGAATTTTTTTTCCTTAAAACGAATCTATAAGAGAAATCACCTTTGAAAGTGTTTCAATTTAATTCTGAAACTGTTCGTATACCTACGATCTATATAAATTTTTTTAAATTCCAGAAAAAATTACAGTATTAAAACAACCGACAGACATTTTGAAAGGTAAAAATAAACTTAGTGCTGAAATAGGAGGTACATTTGAACTGGAATTTCAAGTTGTTGGGATTCCCCCACCGACTTTCGCATGGTTCAAGGATGGTGTGATTATTCCTGGACAAAATAATTTGCTCTTAAGATTCGAAATCTATGAGTACGTATCAGGTACATGTGTTCACTATTGGATAACTATCTGTAAATTTATAAATCCGCAAAAGATGATGCAAAACATGTTGTCATCTCATCTCAAACACACACATGTGAAATTGTTTTATGGTATATTTGTTTTTGTTTAGTTGAGTCATAACACCACGGTTTCTGTCATCTTATAAGCTAAATGTGTAAGATAACCTTCGGAGAATTTCCCCCAAAAAAACTTAAAAGTTTTATTGTTTGATGCTTCCAAAACAAACCAAGCAAAATTATTTACGTGTTTTTTAAACAAATTAACGATTGCATTTGACATTTACTCGCTAATTAAATAGACTCTATTGAAAATGTTTTTTGTAGGGTGATAGGTTTTAATCTAAATTTGCTCCATACTAAAAGCAAAAGCCTATTTTGAGAAGTAAGCATGCATTAATTCAAAGAAATTACCCGTGTTATTCGTAGACGCCTGTAAATACCTCAACAGAGTACCTACCTGCATTTAAAAATAATTGTCGAAATTGATATTATTAGGAATGTATGAATTCTGCATTAGCTTTGTTCGAACAGCACATTTGGATATTATTTTTGCATTAACATTGTACAGACACTTTCTTCAATTTTAAATACATTACCAAACTTTCCAATGATAAATACATCCCTTGCAAAATAGAAATTTTATAAGTCTGTGGCTATCTCCACATAAAAATAAATATATTTACAGTGGAAAGCGATTAATAAACATTTTATATTATAATATACACAAAACTTCTTTTCAATGAAAAAATTAGTGTAATTACTTATGCATTAATAACATGAGAGTTGAATATGATTCTCACCTACAAATTAAAAATATTGAAAATCCACCAGATAAATTGCTGACTACAAAAATGTTTGTCTTATGCATCTATACAAATGTCACGAATTTAAAAGCTGAATATATAAAGTGTCTACAAAATACTAATTGTGTAACAACAGAATTGTCATTTTAGTGGGTAAATTTACCGAAAGTAGCGGCACTGACTGATTGCTCTCAGAATATTTTTTACGTATATTATGTGTCCAATTGAACAATCTGATATAAATGAAAGAAATTGGTCTGCTTATCATCTGGTCTTTCCGCCATTTTTCGCTGCCACAACTGTTTGTGATTATTGTTTTTTTTTTAACTTTTACTTTCCATAGCGTGAATTACTATTGCTCGACAAGCAAACTTCTTGATGTAATAACTTCCGAAAAATTATTCTGTTTTTGTTATTTCTTCATGACACGAGTATTAAGTAAGAAAAAGCGATCGATAATCAAGTATGACCATGACTCATTCTGAACTTGCTACATGCACTAAATTTTATTTACATAATCCAATAACGACATTTTTTTTTCCTCGTAAACTTACTGTGTAAATCATATGAAAGCGTATTCTTGAAAATCGACTTGCTCTTGCTGTTATTGGTACTAAACAAAATATTCGTATTATTTACGTAAAACTAAGTTTTCTTGTAAAATGTTAGTAGCTTAATTACTTTCGTAGGTGTCAGCTTATTCACGGTCTGGAACTGCAATGTATAATAAAAATGATATGACAATGGCCCAAGAAACAAACAGACAAGTTGTACCCTAAAGAGTAAAGAGGAAGTGGTATATTCAGAAACAAGAATCATTCTAAACACGATTAACTAGATTTTTATAAACTGATAATGAAATTTGTTTATCATATTCTTGTATTTATGTTATACAATGTGACAAAAAAAATCAATAACTGTTAAACGTTTTTTTTTTTTGTAAGCAATGCATCCTCAAAAATATAATAGGGTTAGATATTTTATTTACAAATATATATTTTTTTAAATGTCTTTTACACAAAATTATACAAAAACTATTGTTCTTTATTATTTACTTAAACAATTTAAAAAAACCTTTTCTATACAGCCAATATATTTTCTTATACAAACAAATGAGGATTTGGCTGTAGCCTCAACATATATGCATTTTGTAAACAAATAAAGAAAAAAGACCACCAGCATTACCACTCTTTATTAAAACGATAATGGCAGTAACAGTTAAACATCACAGTTAGATGAAAAAAAAAATTTCAGTAGTAATATAACAAGTGCATTGAAAATTATCGATAATTTTTGGTAAATATGCCCGAATGCAAGTTGAGCTGAAAAAATCACGAGTGCACGAAGTGCACAAGTGATTTTTCTGCTTCAACTTGCATGAGTGAAGATTTGTCAAAAATTATAGATTATTTGCAATGCACGAGTTACATTTTGTCCACGGTCTACTACACAGGTTAGGAAGCCTGTCAAAAAATTTGGAACTTTTTGACATAAGTTTCCGCTAGGTGGCGATAAGTCTAAGAACCATTCGCCCTAAAAATCCGTTAGATGGCAATTGAGTTTAAGAACACATTTTGAACAAAAGTAACTTAAAAATTCGGTTAAAACATTTTTATACACATCATCTGATTGATTAAATGTGAATTTTTTAAGCGAAAGCTTTTAAATCTTGCTGACTGTCAAAATCTTGTGCACGAACCGGTTCTTAGACTTATCGCCATCTAGCGATAATTTATGGTGAACGATTCTTAGACTTATCGCCATCTGTGGGATAATTTACCGAACTTAAAGTATACCTACTACTTACTGCGATTTTTATTATTAATAGATCATTTATAACTAATTTTTAATTCAAGAATTATATTTTAATAAAAATTAATGAACCAAATAGTATTTAGGTACATACATAATCTGTTATGTCAAATTTTACAAGTACTGTCAGAGTGGTGTGTCAGGGGTGTGGTTTAATCTATATTAAAGTAACGTTATTGGTCGCCGACTTCTGTCAAAATATTATCAAGACCAAAATACCTTATTCCCTCTCCAAATTTATATTTTCCACCAATCACAAACTCAGATTTCTTAGAAACGACCAATAAACGCATGAAAATCTGTTAATTGCGAAAAGTAAATTATCAGTGTATGATTATGTTTATTGGCCGTTTAAAGGAAATCTGAGTTTGTTTTTGGTCGAAAACGCAAATTTGACAGGAGGATCAACTCCTGGCAGAGGAATGTAAAATTATTACCGTGTAATATTGCTCCTATTGGTAGTCTCGAAAAGATTTAAGATTAGTGATTGGTTGAAAACGCAAATTTGACAGGAGGAATCAACTCCTGGCAGAGGAATGTAAAATTATTACCGTGTAATATTGCTCCTATTGGTAGTCTCTAAAAGATTTAAGATTAGTGATTGGTTGAAAACGCAAATTTGACAGGTGAAGGGAATTTTCAAGCAAATATTTTTGAAATATAGTGTATAGAGAAAAATAGTTATCATTTTTACTATCTTTAAATAATGTTTAAAAACAAAAATCGATGTGACGAATAATGTTGCTAAAATGATAAAGAGCGAATACCTCATGGTCACAAATAATTTAAATGCAACCTTTGAGGATACCTATCTCAAAAATTTTGTCGACTTATTTTTTTTTTATATACAGGGTGTCCCAGCCAAGACGAATTATTCGATAGCTCTGTTATTAGTGATAATATTAAAAAAAGTTAAATATAAAAGTTGTTTGTTATCATTTACTACATAATCTAAAATTATTTTCAACTATACACAGTGTTTTGTTTTTGCGCTCTGATACCAAACTTTGTTTTTTTTTACATGGGACACCCTGTATATTTTGCAATTTTTGGATGTAAAATTAAATTCTCTTTTAAAAATATTATAGGTTGTTTATGTCTAAAATGAACCGTTTTTGAGTTATTAACGTTTTTTTGAAAATTTTGACAGATGCAGACCTTTATAAAAATATTTATATTTATTAACATAAGAACACCAGAGCAATTTACTCTGGTAATTTATTAGACAATAGTGTCGTAGTGATTGTTGACTAGTTACATTTTTAAAATAATATACTCGGTCCATTTCAATAAACTTTAAACGCATGTAAGTCATTTTTTTTAAATGGAACACCCTATATATTTTTACATTTTCTTGTAGAAAATTTAATTATCTTTCAAAGTTGTTAAGCATGTTTTATGTCTAAATATAATATTTTTGAAGTTATTTCGTTTCTTATGATTATTTGCGAGTATTTTACCTAAAATATCGGTATTAGCCTTTGAAAATTCAAAACAATTTGTATGAACTGTCAACCAAAACAGTTAATCGGCAAAATTTCCACTATTATGCCACAAAAATCCGTATTTTTTAAGAACTGTAGATACACAGCATAAATGGCAGCAAATAACACCATAATGCTGTGTATCTACAGTTCTTAAAAAATACGGATTTTTAGTGGCATAATAGTGGACATTATGCCGATTAACTGTTCTGGTTGACAGTTCAAACAAATTGTTTTGAATTTTCAAAGGCTACTACCGATATTTTAGGTAAAATACTCTCAAAAAATCATAAGAAGCGAAAAAACTTTAAAAGTATTATATTTAGACATAAAACATGCTTAACAACTTTGAAAGATAATTAAATTTTCTACAAGAAAATGTAAAAATATATAGGGTGTTCCATTTAAAAAAAATGACTTACATGCGTTTAAAGTTTATTGAAATGGACCGAGTATAACGAACGCCCTGTATATTATTTTAAAAATGTAACTAGTCAACAATCACTACGACACTATTGTCTAATAAATTACCAGAGTAAATTGCTCTGGTGTTCTTATGTTAATAAATATAAATATTTTTATAAAGGTCTGCATCTGTCAAAATTTTCAAAAAAACGTTAATAACTCAAAAACGGTTCATTTTAGACATAAACAACCTATAATATTTTTAAAAGAGAATTTAATTTTACATCCAAAAATTGCAAAATATACAGGGTGTTCCATGTAAAAAAAAACAAAGTTTGGTATCAGAGCGCAAAAACAAAACACTGTGTATAGTTGAAAATAATTTTAGATTATGTAGTAAATGATAACAAACAACTTTTATATTTAACTTTTTTTAATATTATCACTAATAACAGAGCTATCGAATAATTCGTCTTGGCTGGGACACCCTGTATATTATCTATTATATATCATATAGGTAAGTGACACAAACTCCAGTACAACACCCTATACCTACTTCTAAAACTTGTTTTTTTTTATCCCTGATATGAGGCTAAAAATATTTTAACTTTTATAAATTTCGTGTACATTCAATCCAATTAACAGGCAAACGTCAACACGAATTTAATTAGTTTTATTGAAAGCAGCTATTTCCGTTTTTTAGACAATTATTAATTGATTACTTAATCCAACGACGTGAAAACCCACAAACGAATTCGTGGATTTCTAAAAATAAGTTAAAAAGGCCGATGTTACAACGGTCTTTACAAGTCCTAAGTTAAAAAAGTCTGTCTAATTCGTTTTTATGATAAACTCGATGACAATTTCTTTCAACTAGATAATTTCAGACCGACGATGGAAGGCTTATATGTCTGCCGCGCAACACAAAATATTCATAACGAACTCGTAGAAGTAGAATCTGAAGGCATTATGGTGGAAACTTTTCCTGAAGCTTGTCGAATTATTGAGAAATCCCAGGAATGTGTTTATTTTTGTGAAGGTTCTCCTATTTTTCTCCAGATTAAAGCTGATGGATATCCTCAGCCAATGTATGAGTGGTTTCACGAAAATAAGATGCTAGAAAACGAAACTAAAAATGTTTTATTAGTAAGTTTCGTTTATTATTTGTCGGCTTATGCTTAAAAATTACGTCGTCATGATCATTTCTAAAAGGCAAAACAAGGACGTGAAAATTCAATTTTTGTAGACTTATTACATTGATTAAAACATTGAAAAATAAGTAACGGATGACGGATCGCAAGCGGCGATTTCATTTCGCGAGAGCTTTTTTTTGCCAGTTTTTAAAAGTATTATTTGTGTGATTGTGTGGAATTAGTAACCGTCAGAGTAATGCCGAATGGCTTTTGAAACGTGCACCACCTAAACTACATCACTAGAACTGTAATGTTTTTGAGTACGATAATAATAATTGCGTCCAAATACTCTCTCTGGATACCATGTTTAATGCTACACCGAATTTTTGCGTTTTCAGATTCGTAAATCGACGCTGAAAGATAGTGGCACGTACAGGTGTTACGTTTCAAATAGAGCAAACCAAATAATAGTCAACTTCACCGTTATAATATACGCAGACAACACGTTTCAGGCGTACCAAGAACCAGTCTCAGAAAAAATTGCTTTACTTATAGCTAATAGTAATTACGACAATTTAAATGATTTAAAATCACCGTCAAACGACGTCAGCACAATTGCAAACATTTTGCAAACGTTAGGTTTCAAGACCGTTTGCTTTAAAAACTTAAATCAGTTTGAATTAGCCGTGTTTATCGAAAAATTCGCGAGTGTAATAAAAAAGGACGCTTTTGTATTTGTTTATTATGCTGGACATGGGTTTGAATTTGGAGAACGTTTCCTGCTACCAGTTGACAGTCCAGAAGTTGATGAGTTTAAAAAACGAAATGCGATTCAGGAATCCATGGTTCTAAAGTTGGTTTTGGATAGAGAACCAGCTTTGTTCGTTTTGATTTTAGATATGTGCCTGAAACTTCCCGACAGGTAAGTTCTTAACTAGGGTGACCATTGACCACCCGTCCTATTTTTGGAGGATATGTTCTACAATTAAACCTTTTGTCCTCTGTCCTACCTCCGCAAGAAAAAAGCATAAATGTCCTACTTAATATTTTTCCAATAAAAATATAAGAACTTATTTCATTCAATACAAATTATTGCAAGGCACAGATTCAAAATTTTTCCAACTTTAACGCGCCTTACTGCCTATTTTTCTGTTATCTTTATTTTATCATTATTGTTATACTGATGACTTTAAAAAATTCATTAAAAAAATTGAGTTTAGTATACAGGGTGTCCAGTTTAAAATGAAGTACATCTCGGAAACCGTTAGAAATGCAAAATCGGTTAAATAGGGAAAAAGTTGCGCAACTACATGCGTAACAATAATTCAATTTTACATATTTAATAATTCGTCCTGTTACGTAATTACACGATGAAAACGAAAACTGTACATTTTCTTAAAACCTCCATATTACCTTTATTTGAAAAGATTTGCGCGCCAAATTATCAGGATCGGAGAAGCAACTAATCACAGCAACTAATAAGGATTTAAAAAATGACATTAAAAAGATTTTAGGCCTGCTATGTTTCGCACGGTCCTATCCTACTTTTGTTGTGTTTTCATTTTAAACTGGACACCCTGCATAGTGTTATTTTAATAATAACTATAATAACACTATAACTCAGTGTTTTTTCAAAAGTGTGGTGCGCGAATCGCAGATCCTTCTGAAGCGGCCCCTCGAGACTCTTAATCCAAATTTATTTGCCAGGCTAAAATATTATCTACTAAACAATTTATTGGGGTCCTGTGCAAGCTGTTCATTTTGGAAGGAGTCTTTAGAGTAAAATGTTTGAGAAACACTGCTATAATTGAACTTTTAAGATATTGAAATTTTCCGCCTCTATTTAATTATGTTACACTTCATGCATATAGTTTTCTTATTTTTAACAAGGGATAAGATTTTTAAAAAAATTATAGCTAGTCACAAGACAGAAAAACATGGAAAAAAGTCAGCACAACACAACTTAACAGTCCTACACCTACCAGTAGAAGGACTCATGACTAAATAAATAAAATAAAGATAGTTGGTCATGATCTTTAATTCTCAGTCGTTTTGAAACATCCTGTATATAAGTGTCCTACTTTGGGCATAGCGAATTCTGGTCACCCTATCTTAATTATTGCATTATACAATCGAATATCATACATTAAAAAATACATATTTCACAATAAAATGTTCCCTTGATTTTCAATTAGTCACGCTGCTGGTAAGGATCATACTTCAAGGTTTGTTTGAAGTAGACGCGTGTTGGTCCAGATCGTTTCTATGATTTTTTTCCAAGAATCAAATAGGATACCTGTATTTGTCATAAAAACCATAATAAAAAATTTAAATTATTCACGCGATGTATCCCACAAAAAACTGTAAATAAAATTATAAAATAAATGACACGCGTTCATTTATTATTGTTTGTAACGACCCAACAAAATGATACTTGTTAATGTTAACAAAAAATAAATTAATATTCTTTAATAAATGTAAATTAATTAGATTATAGTAGTAGCTTTTTGCCATGCAAATATTTTAATTTTGAAAGAGGAGAATGGTCTCCAGAAAAATATTTGTACAGATAAATCTTTGTTAAACTGATTGAAATATGATAGCAAAGCGACAACTATGTTTTTAAATAAATAGTTCTGTTTAACCAATATAAATAATTTTTTTCATACATACGATGCAATAAGTTTTAAAATAATTGTACATTTCAAAAAAGTGAGAAGTTTTATAAAACATAAAAAGGGCACATATGGGTAGTAATATTACAATAGTATATAGTCTTTTAGGACAATTAATCCACAAATATATGAAGAAATATCATCGATTCATCCCTACAAATGCAACAGAAATCTAATAAGAGGATATTCAACATCTAGTCATCTAGGAGCTTATGAAAAACACAGCCAAAACAATGGAATTTATGTTGATGTATTGAAAAAGTACCTACATAAAGATCTACCCATTTTACAGATTCTAGGAAAAGTGAATGCAGGTTGCGTCAATAATAATAATATAAAATAAATAATGCTAATTCGTTCTATTGCAGAAATTGTGGTTGACTGCCAATTTCAAATGCCATTGATCTCTTTTAATACTGCATATGATTTTTATTTGCAACGAAACTCCATAAAAGGTATAAAACTACCTGAAGAAATAAATACTTCACAAAATATTCAATTGTTTTAATTTATATCTAAAATTAATTTTTTTAATTTTTTTTTATTTTTAGGTTTTTATGAAGAAAATTGCTTTTATAAAAATATGCACCTAAAAAATGAAGAAACACATTTGAAAAATGCACTTATTTCATTAAAAAAACTTAAAAATGTGTTTAACAATGCCTTAGAAGTGGTTGTAAACAATGTAAACACATTGGAATACAACTGCAATGATTCTAAACTAAGAATAGAGCGTTTTGAAGATGGAAACAAAATCATACTAATCATCGAAAACATCCAGCGGTTGAATAAGAGCAAATTAATTTTAAACCTAAAAATAAATAACAAAGAAAATTTTGAAATCGCTAAGTCATTTGCAATTTGTGATGTATTAAAAAAATATGATATTTAATAAATTCGTTTTTATCCACGTTTTTTAAAATAAATTTGTTTACAGTTTGTGATTAATTGTAAAACAAATACACACACACAAGATACTAGTACCTACGTGCATAACTCCAACATGAAACAATGAATATAAACAACAATTAAAATGTGGCATGTAATTAATTTTAATTGCTATTTAATAGGATAAATATCATCAATAAAAAATTGCAGTATACTCTTTTTGAAAATTAACACTAGCAATTTGCAATATATGTACTTGTTTTTACAACCTCCTGTTGTATTCGATTATTATGGGTAAATCTCTCACAAATTCATTTGCCAAAGTATAAAGATGCTGACCAAATATCTCGCTATTTTATTTGCAAATCATTGTCAACTTCTGTTTAGTTAAAAGTCACTCATCAATTTAAATGTACACAAAAAAATTGTTAGGTCCTCCCAATCAGGGCCGTCGTGACAGTAGGTGCTGTCCTCAGACAGACTTTTTAATGCCGCCCCTTGCTGGTGTTGTAATCAAAATTTACTAGGTAACAAAAATGTTCATGTACTTTTATGTAATTTTACAAAAATGTAAAAAAAAACAATTGCACAAGTCTTTCAATATTTGCAATTTTGCCGCCCCTGCGAAGTGCCGACCTGCCCGAGTGCTAGTGACGTTCCTACTACCAATAAAATAAAATAACTTTATATAATACTCCTACAATATTACATCAAAACACTGTTTGAATTTATTGGCCTTTAAGAAACACCGAATAAAAATTAATCTTAACACGTTAAGCCCGGCGTGACATAAACGCTGTGTCTCACTTTAGTGGCCAGCCGGATGGCGAGGCGAAATGGTGTGTCTCACTACTTGAGTTCACTTGAACGGCGTGCCTATCGTTGGATATCACAATATAATGCTAAATACATGGAATGTGATACATAGCCGTCCAGGGGACCAACTTATGCTTTTGGTCCGGAATTTTTTCGGATAATTTGGTTTTTATATGGCACTGAATGGAAAATTATATATTCAGAAAAAAAAAATACAGTAAAGGTGTAAAAGAAAGTAATACACATTTGTATAATAAACAAAATAACTAAATTAAACAATAATAAATTGGTTATTCCTTAAAAAAACAAACTTTAGAACAAAAACAGTAGATTTTTTTTTGTACGTTGTGTACAGAAAAAAAGCAGCTAATGCTGTAATACTTTTCACAAACGGTACACTGCCATTTTGTAGATAGACTACTATCGTTTGATTCACATTCAGCCGCACTGCGTACGTAAATATGCAGACTTGCAGAAGATTGCAGTGAAATATTACATTAGTGTCACGCGGTCCAAGTGAACGCTCAGACAGCGAGACATACATGTGGTGTCTCAAACAAAATCTCAAAAAGTACTATAAGGAACATTATTTTTCAAAATCGCAACTAGCATAAGTCATAATAATACATAACAATAAAATTACAACAAAAAAAAACATTTGGGCCCAGGGACCCAAATTTTGCATCTCACACCCGGGCTTAACGTGTTAAACAAAAAACGATAACTAACCCAGAAAAACTTAGTACGTACACAGTAAGCTTTAAAATGTAAAATTTTGCCCTATATTTTTGTAAATCTCAAGAAATTTTCTATTAAATGACGTTACATAATTATTTCTACAATGAAATATATTGATAAAGAGTTTAATTCTAAATCTGATCATGCATTAAATAAATAACTACAAATAGAAATTTTTTTTTAATAAAAAGGGTTTCAAAACTATTTATTATCTTTCACCAAATCTTTATATTAGACAAAACAAAACACGATCGCTGTAGTAGTTGAACATTTCTAATTATTTTTAAACGAAACACCATTATTTTGTAAGTATTAAATTAAAAATGGACCTGCTTTGGTGAGTGTCTATTTAAAGCATTTCAATTTAACAGGTTGACTGTCAAGCGGTCATATACGACCGCTGAAATATTTTCATCTATACTGTGCCAGAAGTCTTACGTAATATTAGTTGGAGAATATTACAATGCCTGTAGGAATATACGACCGTTGAACAAATTTTAAAAAATTACAACTATTTCAAAAAAATTACATGTAACTATTGGACTTGAAATAAAATAGCATCTTTTAATTCCCTTGGCTTTTTGACATTTTTGTTTGGCAGTCAACCTGTTAATGCTCACTCAATAGTGATTAACAATTAGACGAGTTATAAACTGTCAATTACTACAGTGATCGTGTTTTGTCTAGTCAAATACGGTTTCGTGGAAAATAAATAATTTTTACTAATTTTTCTCAAAACATTTCCTGTTAATTTTTTCAATGCACTATCGGTTTTAGAATTAAATCCTTTATCAGAATAAATTTTAAAAAAGCATACTACGTGATTTCAAAACAAAAAGTTGAATATCGCCAGTCCGACATTTCATCGCAAAACATATGCATCACAGTGGCGGATCTTGATTTTGTGGGGCCCCAGGCGCAACCTGATCTGGAGGCCCCCATTTGACCCTGCTAAGAATGGGATGGTTCACTAAAATAAACAATGCAGAAAATCATAACGTTTTTTATTTTTGGAATCAACAAAAGCAAATAAAAATAAGATACGGAAATAAAAAATATTCTCAGGTACCAGAAAAAAAAACCTTATTTCCACTTAAAAGAAAAAAGCACAGTAAAATTCTGCATCATACAGTACAGGGTGGTCCAAATTCGATGGGATTACATGGGTATCTGGCTTAATAGTCGAGATAGAGAAACGGTTAAATTACCAAAAATGCAGTTTATTGGGACAAACTCAGAATCGTTTTCAAAAATATTTTATAATTTTCGGTTTTTGAGTTATTAAAGAAAAACTGTTTTTTGTTATATTTATAATGTGTCATATGTCCCTTATTGTTTTAAATATCAAAAAAATGTATGAAGATTATTTTTAAATGTTTTATGTAGATTTGAATAGTATCTACTAAAAAAAAAAATTACGCTGGCCGTTAAAAACACAAACCTTTTTTTTAAATGGAAGCTATAGTTGGCTATGACCTATTTAAATTCCTTATTTTTTCCCTTTCCAAATATATAAGGGTTGATGTATTTATTTTCAATAATACGCAAGTTATAAAGGTTTTTTTAATTTTTAAGAAACAAAAAGTAAGGCTGTGAAAACAAAAAAAAAACAAGAAAAACGGGAAATGACAGAATATATTTGAGAACTGTTCTGAGTTTGTCTCAAAAAACTGCACATTTTTGGTAATTTAACCATTTCTCTATCTTGACTATTAAGCTCCTATCGAATTTGGACCACCATGTACAGTACATCGGCTTGCAGTGCACTGTAATCAGATGCAAGCAGGGTTGCAAGTTTTGGCGATTTAGAACCAAATTGGCTATATTTTTAGATTAATTTACCATGTTTTTTTTTAATTGGCACCAATGACTATTACCCAATACTCGCTATGAAAATAGGTTTTAGAAGATGTTACAATTTGCCTACAATTATTATTTTATAATTCTCATATTAACAGACAATAAAAAATTAATTTTTGTTTTTAAGGATGACGCCCCCGTTTTGCTGAGGCTCCAGGCGCGCGCCTCATGCGCCTGTGCGGTAATCCGCCACTGGAACATCATATTTGATAGAGAATTTCTTGCAATTTATAATGGTTTTAAGGGTTCCTTTAAAAATAAAGGTATAGGGGTGTGGCTGTTAAACTGAATCACCTGTTATAATAAGGGATTTATTGTTAACTAAAAAATTATCATTAAAGTGCATTTACTTTTCTTAGGCATCTGGCACATAATAAATAATATCAAAACAAAGTTTCCAACAACTCCCGATTTTTTGTTCCTATGAAAATTAACAGTTTGTGGAGGTGTAGCACTAATTTGATAACGATTTAACGATATGAAAAACCATTATAACACTAGTTTATTCCATTTATTACAAATTTCAAACAATATTTGTTACTCATCTACATAATCTGCAGGTTTGAAATGATTGAGTAAATTAACAGTCCAATCGCTTTCGATGCCTTTAGTAAATTCTCTAATAAATCGATAGTTGCAAATAGATATACGAGTACGAAATTCAGGCAACATTCCCATGTTTAGAGGAGGTTCTTCTCCACGAGACCTCATAGTCGACAGTCCACGAAGAGTATGATAAACCATAGTTATCTCAACAAATCTCTTGTGATCTTTGCCTTCGTCTTCATTAAATATAATCCCTACCTATTAAACAAACAATTATTTTTAATTTAAGTACCTTCAATGATATATTTAAAAATTTAACTTAAAAACTTGATAAGAGATTGATAAAAGGATATTTTTGGAAAGGAATCAGGTAAAAATACAATTATTACCTGTACCTGGTACGGAAAAGAAAAATAAATATCTTCTTCATTTATAACTAGCTGTTCTCTTTGAGCTAAAGACATATGCGACATAACATTTTGTAAGTTAGGAATAACATCATTTGAAACTAAACCATCTAAAGCTTTTATATCACCTTCCGAAAGCTTTGTGGAAACTACCTAAAAATAAAAATAAACAATTTTCATCACATTTAAAGTTAAGACATACCTCAACTGCTTTTTTTGAACCTTTTATAAAATCAGGCAAGTTAAATTCACGGTCCATATATGGTTTAATAATAAAAGTTGAGAGAACAAAGTTGCGCAGAGATTTTAGCAACGAAGGCCACACAATTTCAGGAAAATTCATAAGAGGAGGTAGTTTCTTAGAAGGAGGCCCACTATCTTCGCTTAAAAAACGTCTACATACTTCATAAAATCTATTGTTACGTTTAGTTTTATTACTTTGATTAGTTGAATAGCACTTTGAGGTTAGACTATCTGTCAAACTTGTAACTGAACAAGAACATGTACTACAAATTTTTAAATACTCTTTGTTTGCACTATAACCTCTGTTCTTCAATAACAAACTATTTTTCTTCACAACATTTCTTGCAATCAAATTTATTGTCATTTTATATGCCTAACAATAAATATTACTCCTAAGATTTAAGCTAATAACAGAATCCCCCTTGGTAGCAACAAATTTAATATGGAGATGGCGCTATGAGACATGTTTAAACAAATCCAATTCTGAATAGTTTAAACAGTTTAAAATCAAAGTAATAAATAAGATGACTACAGTTAACAACTGTTTGGAACAATTTTGAATGATTAAGGCAATTTTGTTCGAGGTTTTAACCGTTTATTTTTCAGAAGAATTTAGAGATGTTTTTATACCACCATTCCATGTGTTGATCAAACAAGAACTTCGAACAAATTTACAATCTGCACTGATTCTGAAAACATGATTAAAATCATTATAAACAAAATTATAAAGAAAGTAGTTATACTTTTCTTCACTTTCTGTGTATTATCAATCAATATCAATACATATAGGTAGGTATGCTATCAGTTGTACTTTTAAACTTTTTTTTGTCTACAATCAATACTAATGGGCTAAGGGCTAATGGGTATGTTCTGTCAACTCAAATTATCAGTACAAACACCAACACTGTAGTTGATCGTAAATTGCCAAATAGTTGTTGCATTTTCTGTTCACAGATTTTTATAGACTGTCACGATTCCGAACATTAATTACCTCTTTTTAAACTAAAATTTTAAAAAATGAAATGAATTTTTGAAATAGTGACGTTTATATCTGAAGTTTTATTTTTGTACTATATTTGTTATTGAAAAAATAATTTAAGACAAATTGTTTTTAATTAATTTGTACTTCATGACAATGTCTACAATTTATTTTTGGAAAAAGCATCGTATGAGTTAGCACATGTGGAATGACATGTTTGAAGGATAGTTGCGCAGAATAACTGCGCCATGAGCCAGCGACCAGCTGTTTTATTCAGATGTCGAATGGAACGCAAGTGGTGTTTGCAGAAGTCTTTGTTTTTGTATTGTTTTCTCGTCGCTCGTAAACGTAGTTCCGTTAAATATTAAGTATCGTTTTATTTCAACAGAGTACTGACGTACTTCAATTAAAATATCGGTAATCTATTGGTAGAGAAAGTATTTAATATAGTTAAAAACCTTTCTGCGAGTGACGTTTTCTCTATGTTCATAGTGGAAATGGCGTCGTAGGTAGAACAGTAGGTGTGCAAGTGTTAAAAATTGTCGTTATAGTGAACAATAACGTGTTTAAATAAAGTGCAATGACAATGGCAAATCCTAGAACAAGCAGTGCCCTTAGAGCACTTGCTGTAGAATACAAATCGTTACTAGAAGAGCCAGTCGAAGGCTTTTGTGTTAAATTGGTAAATGAGGACAATCTTTTCGAATGGGAAGTAGCAATTTTTGGACCCCCAGATACGCTGTATATGGGGGGATACTTTAAGGTAAGAGTTTTTATTCCCAAATAAATTGCGCTCATACCCCATCTCCAAATCATCTTATAATAAATGCTACGTAGCCTATTTTTAGTTAATCGTGACTCATGGGTATCACTGAAATTTGAAGAAGTGGTAGGTTTTTTCCAGAACAATTTCATAGCAAAATCTTTAAAAAACGTGTTCTACAATGATTAGCAAACTAATAATAAAAATTGACTTCTGGCGAATGAAAATGTGAGTGTTGTGACGTAAATATCTGTATGCAGATTAATTCGCAAGCAAAATTTATTTATTGCAAATAAAATCATTCTTGATCGATTTTTTAACTATAAAATTGTTAAACGATGTGCAAGTACAATAATTTAAATATTTATAACTTATGAAAAAAATTACACGATTTCTCGTTAAGTTGGGTAACACACACTTCTATGTGTTAAAATTGAAATTAACTTTCTTTTATGAAAATTAGCTTTCGTTTGATGACCTATTTTAATTATTGCACATAAATGGAGAATACATTTACAAGTAAAAGTGAAATGAGCACTTAAAATTAATTAAATCGTTCATAATTTATTTTTGCTTAAAACAATTTATATTTGTTTATAATTAAATGAATGTAATGCATTTTCAAGTCTAATATTCAAGAGAGATTTTAATATATTTTTTAATGTTTACGTGCAGTTTTTTGTCGCTTAACTGTTTACCATTTATCTAACGCTGAAATATATGAAATTGGGTTTGCACAAAGAGAAATACTGTGGTAAAATATGTAACAACTTTCACTAACACGATTAATTGCACGTGGAAATTCATAATGATCGGGAAATTGCATTGGAAAAGCGAATATACGAAATCAAATTTTTAAACAAAAATTTCATATCGGCGAAATCCGTACAACACAGGCTTGCCTATCTTTGTAAATATTTTTAGCCTTTTTGTAATGTTTCAGCTAAAATTGTGCATCAATTAAATTAAACGCTGTGTATGTTTTAAATTGGCGGTTGCGTATTGTTTGCAAATGCCAAACTGACTTATGCATTGTATGTAGCAAAATAGGAAAAAAAGGACACAAAACCATTGGCCATTTTTAATTGAGACGAAAAATGTAAGTGTTAAAAAAACAGCTTGAAATTTAAATTATTAATTTAAAAAACGAAGCCTTTTAAAGATGTTTTTAAGGTAATTGGTTGTGGACTGAAAGGAAACTAACAATTGAAAGAAAGTGACTAACTTTCGCTCTTTTATTTTATGACTGGGCTGTTCACTCATAAAGTAATTATGAAAATATTGCAAGAGTCAAAAAATACGTAAGAAAATATTGAGTCAAAAAAAATAAGAATAGGTACTTAATTACAAAACACTTTCGTCATCTGTTTTTTTTTCAACCAATGTCGGTGTCTGCAAAAATCATCTAGGTTTATGAGTTAGTCCCCCCCCCTTCGTATCGGAGCTCAACCCAATGAAAAAACCATCATAATTGAAATAAAATGGTAATTGTGCATATTATCCAAATTGAGAGTAGGTACAATTTATGATTATATTTTGTTATGCTTGTTTCGTTAGTGTCTTTCAAGTTAACTGATTAACTCGTTTCACATAACCCTCAGTTCGTCCTTCGTTTACTGATACTTTGTAGATTTTTGCATTTTTCGCGAAATAATTACAATCTATGATAAGAAAACATTTACTGTCTAATTTTGAATAAAAACTTAACTAGTCATTTGGGAAAAAGATTAACATAACCTTTTTTTGAACATCAAATAAAAATTTACAAATATAGTTTTGTCGTTTTAGGTACATTTTTCTGTGCTCATAAAGTTCGTTTTATTTATTTATTTGAAAAATAACGAGATGTCGATCAATGATTTTTTAGGACACCCTGTTTATGTTTATACCTATATTTTTAATTTTCTATACGCACACGAGTTGTAATTAAAATAAACCACGAATCTCTTTATTTGTCAACACATTTTATTTATTTAAAATACATTATAGCAATCGTAAATCGCTCAGAAATTTTGTTGTTGTAGGGAAGTAAATTTTTCTAAACCAACGATGTATCATTGAAAAGAGAAAAGCAAATGTCATCTATTTCGCACATACCATATAAATGACGTCCATAATAAAATCAGAAGTTTTTGTTGTCACCAAGTAAATAAGTGTTCCCTGAAAACACTGATACCACAAATTTATTAGGCTGATCAAATAATCACAACGTACAGGGGGTCCAAATTCGATGGGATTACATGGGTATATCGCTTGATAGACAAGATAGAGAAACGGTTAAATTACCAAAATTGTGCAGTTTTTTTGAGACAAATTTAGAACCGTTTTCAAAATTATTCTATCATTTCCGGTTTTTGAGTTATTAAAGAAAATCTGTTTTTTGTGTTATATTTATAATGTGTCATATCTCCTTTATTGTTGTAAATATCGAAAAAGTTTATAGAGAAAAAAAATTTACGTTCGCCGTTAAAAAGTTATGACACAAACTTACCTTTTTTAATGGAAGCTATAGTTGGCTATGACCTATTTAAATTCCTTATTTTTTTCCCATTCCAAATATATAAGGGTTGACGCATTTATATTTTATTTTCAATAATACGAAGGTTTTTTAATTTTTTTTAAAGATGAAAAACAAAAAGTAGGCTGTGAAAACAAAAAAAGAACAAGAAAAACCGGAAATGATAGAATATATTTGAGAACTGTTCTGAGTTTGTCTCCAAAAACTGCACATTTTTGATAATTTAATCGTTTCTCTATATTGACTATTAAGCGAGATACCCATGTAATCCCATCGAATTTGGACCACCCTGAACAATAGTTTTGATTTATATTTTTAAAACTAGAAAATATATTACTAAAATAAGATTTTAGAAACTTTTTGCTTTAACTAAATTAAGTATCTATATTTTTTTTAAAACATCCGAATGCTGCTGCAACTTGAGCTTTACTGTATGCAACTTCTTGCTTAAACTATGCAAGACGTTTACTCTTTTACATTATACTAAACTTGAAGTTAAAAAGAAGCAGTTCAACTTTGTTCATATATTTTGTCTTCACCAATTTTTTTGCTTTTTTTTGTTTGTTTAAACGAATTGAGATTTTAAAAAATGAATTCCTAATTA
This sequence comes from Elmis aenea, assembly GCA_947652605.1. Taxonomy (NCBI): domain Eukaryota; kingdom Metazoa; phylum Arthropoda; class Insecta; order Coleoptera; family Elmidae; genus Elmis; species Elmis aenea. The sequence continues at coordinate 31,325,982 of OX393578.1, read as the reverse complement.
ACATCGTATTTTGTTACGCCAGAAAAGGTATAATTTTTGAACCAATAAACATGAATACCCTTGCGTCTTTTTTTTTAGTTTCATAATAATTGTAGGCGACATTTTTTTGATATTTAAATGGATTAGTCTAGAACCAACCTTGACTTTATAATCTTTTATTTAAAGATTTGATATCAGTATCAAAATTGTAATTGAAAATTAACTCATCAAACTCACACCTCAACCACAAATTTACATGGAATTATTACTTTGCACTTTTTGCTATTAGTTCAATGCTTAATGCTTAAACGTTTATTATAAATTGATAGAAAAGTCGTGGCGTTCACGAATGATTATGCTTAGTTTAACGGAACATTTTAGATCGTGGTATATCAGCTTCCGTCCTCAATACTCGTTCTTTTGCTTTCGCTTCGATGTAAGTTAATACGTTTATATCGCAATTGCTAATCTGCAAGGCGACGTATTTTTTTTTCCTATGTAACCTAACGGAAAGCTAATTTTTGTTCATTGCAATAATCCCGAGTGAATTGCTACTAGATAACGTTTCTCAAAAGGCAGTATGAATGTTAATTCGCGAGTATTTTGTACATTCGTTGTTCATGTCCAATTACTAACGTATTGTATATGTTCATTTATTAAAGGTCGGGTTCGTACCAAGATCTATACTTGGAAATCTTTTTATAGGACAAAAGAAAAATTTATGTATTTTTTGAATTGCGTGCATTTTGATTGCTAAAAACGACAAAGCTATGTTGAAATTGCCGCTGCAACTATTTTACATGCTTGGATCGTCCCTATTTTAAGTCAGAATTATTTAAGGATCTTTGTCTGCATTATGTTACTGTGCAGACAAGGGAAGTGCAGCAGAAGATGTGAATGTTGTATGATGACGATCAAGCAATTAATTGTAACGATACTACCGAGGAAACATTTTTGGTTTGTTCTGTCTTTTTTTCTCATCCAGTGGAATCACCTGTATTGACAGATTCCGATCGTTACTGGAAAAAAGTAGGAAAAAAAAACGAAGTAGCATTTTGTTTTTTTATTGTAGAGCTGTAGGTACATTGGAATTTCCGTTTTATTTTCTTTGACGCGAGTTCGCACTCTGTTATATATATATCTCTTGCTTGTTGATTCAAACGAATTAAAATTCTCGCAATTCGCTCTATAGTCGTAATCCACAGTAAAAGAAACCACATTTTATATATTAATGGACAGGGTCAGATTAAGAATTTTGGCACTGTGGTAAAACAGAATGTGGTACTCTTTGCGTGTTCAAAGCGTAGCAAATTTCTGTTGTGAGTTACGTCTAAGCTATTCATTGGAAGAAACGCTTGAAGGTAAATGCCTCCGAATTATGTTCTCTAAACCCCTTGAATTGTTGTCTTTCATCAAATAATGACCGTCTTCGCTGCTGTGAATCTGAAATCAACTTGAAATTTGCCTTATTATTACCTAAAATTTTGCAACGAGCTCTCAAACCCGTTGTATCTTTTTGTCAGTGATATAACTGTTGTGCATCTATATAAATTGGCGTGACCACCAAATGACTTTTGCCGTAACTATATTGTGTGGGCGTGCGATTGTGTATACTTATAAAAAAAATTGAGTGCCGCTCCAGGCATTCTCATGAACCTCAATTTTGAGAATGACGTTTTGAAATGAATAAAATATGAAATTTCATGCGGGTGTTTACGACGTAGAACAACCACAACAACCTTAAAAAAATATGCAATTTTATTTAACCTAAACTTTTTTATTAAAAATTCGAACCAAAAAAAGTTGAAACAAACTGTATTTCGTTAAAAGAAAGGTATTATATGCTTTTTAAATCAAGGACAATTTAAAATAATTACCTGGTTCAAAAATTGATTTGAAAAAATCTTATTAGAATGTGTATAGACCTCAACATAGACTGCGTTTTTACATTAAATTATTTTTATGTATTACAGTTTTTCTGTCATTTAGGATTACCGTAAAAACTTCTAAAACCCTGTATATTACCATAGTGATTATTTGAGATATCAACTAAACTAAACGAACGCGTTTTTATATTGGGAAGTACCCCTAGTGACTCGCCGATTTTTACACAAATTTGCACAAACAAATAGGATATAAAATAATAAATTTCCGCAATTTCAAAAGTTACTTACGGGTGCCGAAACCGGGAAAAAACCGGTTTGAAAATTTTCTTTTAGCATATATTATTTATTGCATATTATTGCTCAGCTTACAGTCGCGACGCAAACCTGGTTCGAATTCCGTTGTCGGCAATTTTTTTTTTCCAGAGCAAATAATCAGTTACTTCGGTGTCGGATAAGTTTTCCAAATAATCTTGGATATTTAGGTTTTAAGATCCAGTTGTATTCAATAAAATTAATAAAAAGTTTATTTTTTTGTTTTCTGAATTTTTAAATAACTTGGTCTGTTTAAATTGTTATTACGTCATTAAGATTTCATATCAATTCCATTGAAATTTTATTTAAAAAAAAAACATTTAATTTGGGTGAATCTCCAAATAATTGTAGCAATTAAAATTATAAGAAAAAAAAAGCCATTGTCGGAAACGGGTTTCGAACCCGGTTTGCGTCGCGACTGTCACGTATGGCTGAGCAATAATTTAAAAACATGTTTCATGCATTATTTAGATTATATACTAGCGTAGTTATCCGGCTTCGCTCGGTGAATTTTTTTTTATCAATCACAGACTACTCGCGCTTCGCGCTCGCGCCCGGCGGACGTTTTTGACCTTTTGAAAATTTTAGATCTTTTGAATGTTTTGTATCTATTGAGAATTTTGAAACTTTTGTGAATTTTGGATCTTTTGTGAATTTTTGGAACTTTTGGGAATTCTTATATAGCCTATCTTTTTCCCATGGTCCTATCGATTGTCTGTGCCAAATTTGGTCAGGATCGGATAAATGGTTTAGGAATGCATAAAGGACATACAAACAAACATACATACATTCATTTTTATATATACCTATACCTAGATAATAATATATGCTGATAGAAAATGTTCAAACCGGTTTTTTTCCCGGTTCCGGTACCCGTAAGCAACTTTTGAAATTGGGGAAATTTGTTTTTTTATGTCTTATTTGTTTGTGCAAATTTGTGTAAAAATCGGCGAGTCACTATCGGGGTACTTCCCTGTTAGTTGGTAACGCGTTCTACAACTGATTAAAAAAATAATAATTTTATCTAGCGCGCGCACACATACACAAAATAACGTAACGAGGCGAAACAAAACGATTTATTATTGGGAGTTTGCATAAAATTTCATTTTAATCATTTCTATTTGTAGATTTTTATTTAGTAAAGATTTAAATTAATGAAAGCAATACACTTTTTAAATAATATACCTAACCACATTTTGGAAGACGAACTCTACGTACAGATGTAGAGGAGAGGCGAGGATGATGTAACATTGTGAGTGTATGTGAAGAATCACATTTCATCAATAATTATACGATAATTTCTGTTTTAAAAAACAGTGCAGTATGAAGTTGAATTGTATTCAAATGATAGGAACATTGAAATGTTAACGATTGCAATTTGCGCTGTATCTACTTCAATTATCTCTGTTTTGGTATAAAATTTCTGACATGTGATTAAAGATAAAATATTCACACTTAAAACTTTCATAATACGAATTATGAAAGCTAATTTTACACAGGCACTATTTTGGGTTAGGACTGTTAGGAGGAGGTTTATAACCCTCTCCCTAGTTGTCTTAAACTTCGACGGTAAATTTATTTTCTAATATTTAAACTCTTAAAAGGGTTGCGAAAACTGCATTGTACAAGAGATGGGGTTCACAAGTACTTTAGAAATACAGAAATACTAATGTATTGTATAGTTTATCTGAGCTTCTTAGCTCACTACGACGCGCCAAGCGTGACCGTTGTTTTTGTACATCGTTCCGTAAATAAATAGATCAGCCGCTGACGTTTATGAAAAAATTCCTAATTTAATTTCATAACTTGAACTAGAACAGTGCACCTGCCTTCTAATTCAGAGTTCACTGGCACCGAGCTAATTCCAGATTGTGCAGAATACACTGGAAAAAAAAACAATACAAGACAATAAACATACGACATGGAATGTCGGACATACGACACACGGTAATTAACGTGATAAACTTGTTCTGCTAAAAACGGAACTGTAGAATCTTTCGACTATACACCACGGAATAGTTTTATTTCCAACAAATCTAGTAGGCTCTTGCCAAACGAAAATACTGAAACATGTGACAGTAACGTTGTCGCACTATAATAGCTTGTTACTTTGTCATGTTGTTATGTTACAAGAAACTCTTTTAAGTAAAATAATTGAATGAGAAAACAACATTGTTAAAATTTTAAAAATAACATTTAAATACAGAAAATTGCCTTTCGCTATGTTCCATAGTAAAATTAAACTTTTTACATACTTTTTTAAAATTTTTGTATATTATAAGAAAACCACATCAGTCGTATATTAGAGTCTCAAAAAATAATAACTTTACAGATGTCTTACCAACTGGTTGCTATATAAAAAGACCTAACTGTGTTGTAGCCTTTTAAACTCGTAGATTTTATGTTAAAATGAAAATGAAAAATATATACTATTCAGTATCTAATATTGCAACGGAGATATAATACGTAATAAAAATGACTCAAAAAAATTTTTTTTCATAGTAATTTAATAACCGCAAATGGTACATACACAGTGTGACAATTAAGTTCCCGGACTGGTGCTATACACTAATTCTAGTAACTCTTTTTACCTAGAAAAATAGGAAAAGTTTGACAGAAGGATTGTTTACATGACGTGTAAGTTTCACCTTATTTGACTGATAAATTCAGAAGTAGCAAACGTTTTGGGAAAGTTAGTTTTTTCGTCGCGTTGAGAACGCAAAATGGAACAGAGAGTAGCGATTAAATTTAGTGTAAAGGTTCAAAAATCGGCAACAGAAACGTTTGAAATGTTGAAGAATGGTTATGGAGATGAATGTTTATCTATAGAACAACAGTGTTTACATGGCATAGAAAATTCAAAGAAGGAAGAGAATCATTACAGGACGATGAAAGGGCAGGGCGTCCGATAACAGTACTGAATATTCAATGAACATTATTGAAAGTTATTTGGCAAAAGATCGCACTGTAATTTGTAGTTGAAAAAAGTTTGCGCTTGTTGTGTTCCCCATTTGTTAACGCCGGATCAAAAATATCGACGAGCAGCATTATCTGTTAAATTTGCTGCAATAGTTAACAATGATAGAAATTGTAACGTGTGACGAAAGAGGTAGTGTTTCATGTACGATCTATTAACAAAACGCCCAAAGCAACCCAAAGCTCAGAAAGCGAGGTTTCAGAAATCGCGAGTGAAGTGAAGACAATGCTGATTGCATTTTTTGATGCCAAAGGTATCATTCGCCTCGAATTTGTACCAGAAAGCACCAGAGACTGTCAATGACCTGTTTTATAGGGGAGTGATAAAGAGGTTGTCCACTCAAACCATCGTGTGCTCTTGGTTGCTGTTGCACGACAACGCACCGGCACATTCGTCAATCGTTGTGTCTGAATTTTTTGCCCACTAAGGAATACCCGTATTTCCCCATCTCGCCTACTTACCTGATGTGGCTCCAGCAGATTTTTTCCTGTTCTCTAAATTAAAAATTACAATGAAAAGGACGAGGTTCGAGGTTGTTTTAGCGATCCAGAAGACCGTAACAAAGCAACCAGGCGATTACGGAAGAAGCGTTTTCTATGGCCATGAATTCGTTGTATAAACGATGTAAACGTTGTTCAGAAGCGGGCGGGGATTATATTGAACGCTGACATAAACAAACATTTTTGATTTTTCTGGAGTGTTTTATTATGACCTCAGTCCGGAATTTAATTAATTGTCACACTGTGTAGGGATAATTTTTATAAACAGTTTTTAATTTGCCTCGAAGAACTGTATTGTGTATTAAATTTTTTGCACACTGGCCTATTATTTTGTGTATATCAAGCCGAATTTTTGTTTTACGGATGACAGTCTATTCTTCTCTAATTTATAACACATCGCTCCAACGCAAAGTTTGCTCCGGAATTTTAAACACCATAAAGCACGGGGGAAATTCAAATTAGCAGTGATATTAAAAAACTAATTTTGTTCAAATTCCACGTGATAACCTTTGTGACAGATAGATTCATAAATATTTCACTTAATACAAAATCAACTCGTCTCGCAGTGTAGCGTGACCTGTGATTACAAACAACACCTCATTACAAATCAAACCATGCAAGTTAATTATTAAAATCAACGGTTAGAAAAGACTACAAACCAAATTTAACAAACAGAAACTGGTTTCGAATTTTTAAAGCAAGATTATTTAACACATATTCCTTTCTGGCTTTGTTTATGCAAAAGAATATCGTAATCTTTTATTTTAAATTATCGATACGAGCATAACTTACAACTAAAACGGTTTATTATTCATTCGTTATTAAACTTGCTGTATGCCGAAAGGAGAATCGAAAATTAAAACAGGTATTTTATTGTGAAATATAATATTTGCAAATAAGTTTGCTCCTAATTATTGCATGATACAAAAAAAAATGTCCAGAATTAAAACCGTATAACAATGTTTAAATTTTATTTTAGATATTGTTTCCAGTTCCTATTTTAAAAGTTTGTAATTAAAACTTCTATCAAAATAACGAGATACAAATCTACGGAGTATAAAGTACTGCATTGTTACAAACATGAAGATAATAAAATTTATAAAATTTAAATTTAAAAATTGTACTTTTTAGTAACTTTTCTATTGTAAATTGTATCGCAATGATGTTTTCAATTCATAATTTACGAAAAATTTGTGGTAAGGTAAGGTATGCAGTATGCACGTATGTAAATATTACTTGTTATTAACTAAAAATTTAAATCATGTTAGGATTAAGTGTCAAAAAGCTCAAATTAAAATATTTGCGTAGTTTTAAGTGTAATGTAAGCTCTTTTTTAAATTTTATGAATAGGTAAATACTATATTGTTTTGGTACTTTCATACATTTTTCGTTTGACAAAATTTAGACATCTTATACACCAGAAAGCAATATTTTTTGTGGTTTTTAATTCTCAACAGTTACGCATGTATTTTTTTATTGTAAAATAATTATGCATAAACGTATTCCCGGTATACTTTTGTTTGGGTATAGAGTTATAGCAGCCCACATTGCTTGTTAGTGAATCTCGTTCACGTACCTTCATAAAGCTCCCAACTATAGATTGGAAAATGACTGCAATTATTTCGTCATTTTTACTTCGCAGATAATTGACGGCTTGTTTAGTACGTAATTAGCATGTAATAAAAATTAAACAGATTGACAGTAGGTTAGTGTTTTATTTTCGGTACTAAACTAGGAGTGTTGGATTTTGGTCAGGTACAAAGACCAGTAAAGAATCAACAAATGTTTGGTTGTACCGTGCGGTTATGATTTAGCTGTTCGACAGTTTATGTTTATGCAAATATTTCGTAATGAACCATTGTGTTCTCTGCTTTTAGAGTCAATAGTGTCTTGCTTTATTTGTAATGATGACAGAGTATCGTATTTTTTATGGTCCAATCCATTTTTGCAAACTGAAAATATTTTTTTAAGTGTCGAAGATTGAGAGATGTTGATCGATTATCTTGAAAAATTATGAAGTTGGTATTTCAGTTTGTTCTTTGACCGTTAATCAAAACTACTCTTCTTATCCACCTATTCGCAACCTTCCGATAATTGATGGATTTAACCTTAAGGTTGCTTTATTTTAAAAAAAAATACCTTATTGTCTTCACATTCATATGTGCAAGAAGTTCTTAATTTAATTTTTAATTGAAAGAACAGGTCGTGTTCACCGAATGAATTTTTGGTAATATTTACCCCCAGAAAATTTCATATCACAACTCCTTGTGGAGATGGGGAACGCGCAATATGAGAAATAATACGTACATGTATGATCTTGCATGTGTCGCTGATAATTCATCAATCGCAGCTGCACTTGTAGTGACTATAGTTTTCTCACAGTGCCAGTGCAGTGGTCAGCAGAGGCGTACTTTTCTAGATTTGCTTTTCCCACATGTATCAAGTCGAATTGCCGTTACATCAACCAGACATGTAAAATTATAAATAAGTTGTTTGTAAATAACGTTCATTGCGCGCTATGCAGTGCCCTTCCCACCATAATACCGTTATTCTAATTGAATATAAGTCAAAATAGTACCTGACGATAATTTTTTATACCATTTTGGTCTACTTATCCTTACCTATTTAAAAACATCTTTAAAGCAATAGACGATAAACGTTTCAAATTAAATACCATTATGTATAAATAAATAAAATCTATATGTATTACCTAAATTATAATTTTAGGCAACTGTTCACAAAATTCTCACAATATGTATTGGTATTCACAGAAAGCGTGGAAAGAGCAGTCTCGCAGAGTATAGCAATCTTTTCATATAAACATCGCGGTAGCCGTTATCATGTGTATGTCATCTTCGCATTGCTACACGTAATAATATTCCCGTGATGATTTTTATAACGAGGGCCGTGTATTGTTTTGATTTAACGCTCACGGAAGTTGGTTAAGTAAATTATTCCAAGCAGGCCTTAACAAGTTCCTCGTTTCGTAAAAGGGTAATGTCCAAGTTATTATATTGTTTTAAAGAAATAAGTTTAGGTAATTCATTCGCTTTTAATTTAGGATAAGGCTATTTATACATACAGTATGTATAAGTAATTGACTATTTATACATACTTTTTTCTTTTATAAATAATTGAGATAAACCAATGAAACTAAGAAATAGTTTTTCTTAAAAAAAAACTCTTACCTAACCTTTAACCTAATGTAAAAAATATATGTAAATAAAAAGTTGGGCCTTAGAAATAAGTTTATTGTAGCTATGTATAAGTAGCCAATTATTCATACATACTGTATGTATAAATAGTCACATCCTTTAATTTAAAACAAATTGAAGTTAACGTAGAGATAGAAAGAAAGAAAATAAAAATTAAAATCATTAATTTTTGTATACTATTTTATCACTAATTGACATAAGGATTGGGGATACGAGAGAGACATCACCCTACACAGCGAAATCAATTTTTTAAATTACGAATAATGAGTCTTTATGGAGAAACTTAAAGGGATCCATATATTTGTACTTACAATTAGTTGAAAAAAAAAAAATCATGCAGAATCAGTGTTATTTGTGAATTCTATTGTTTTTCGTGTGTTTAATCATCGCATTGAATCACTTCTCAACAGGGTTGGCCTGATTTAAATCAGCTGATTTAAAAAAATTAAAATCATGGTTTAATCGAACTTCATTTTTTTCACGATTTAACGTCACACGTCACATGTAAATTAAATGCACGTTTTACTTCCACCCGCTAGTAAAATACGCCGGAAATATTGCCTATCTATTAGCATATCGGGGAGAAATAAAGTCTCTACAGGAATTTTCTTGTTAGAGACGCATTCCGGTAGATTTGCTTTGTAAATTTTTACAATAATTTTTAATTTTAGGGTCAAAAGATCCACAGTCTCATTTAAAAAGTCTGCAACAACAGGGAAAGTTTTTTATTATCGATTTATCAGAAAATTTTATTTATGATAAAAGTTGATGCATGACCTAAAACTAATTTTAAACACGAAAAAAAATTTATGTGACACTAGATTTTAACGATTTTAAAAATATTCGCAAAAGTAAAGTGCCCCTATTTTAGACTTACAAAAAATATTGTGGGAAAAAATTGTTAAGAAATCAAAAGTATGACAATACGAAATTTTACGAACATTTAAAAAGTTTTTAACTAATGTAAAAGTTTTTTATTATCGATTTCTCGGAAAATTTCATTCTTGAGAAAGTTGATGCATGGTATAAAACTAATTTTAAGTAAAAAAAAAGCTCGATAAATATTCATACGACACTAGCTTTTAGCGATTTTAGAAATATTCGAATGATTAAAGTGCTCTTAAAAAAATTAAGAGAAAACGATATTTTATATTGAGTAAAATTTTTAAATTCTAAAAAAAATTTAACTTTTAAAATTCTTAAAATAAGGGCACTTTTGTATGTTAAAATTACTTCAAAAATAAAAATTGAAATTTTAACGTCATATCGCCTTTGATCGTATTTTAGAATTCTAAACTATCTTTCCCTATGAAGTTTTTTTGTAACTCCTAAAATAAGGCCCCTTTACTCCTGTTAATATTTTAGATACTTATTGCTAAAATTTGGTATCGTTTACATTTTTGTTAAATTGGTTTACATCTTATAATTAGTTTAGTCATCCACAAACTTTTATCAGGAATCAAAGTTTCTGAGAAATTTTTAGTAAAAAACTTTCATTATTGATACTTTTTGAATGATGCTGTAAAAAGGAAAAATAGGCAAGTTTCTTCAAATAAAAATCAAATTTTTTCCCAACCCTGGTTCCTAAGTATAAGTCGTCCGCGAACAATTAGTTCAAGTTTTACCGAAAAATTAAATCCCGTAAAATGTCTGGTATAATAGGCAGAATTTGTACTCATTTTTGAGGTGCGTTTTATACGGGAGTAATAAAAAATAAATCATTTTCGATTTCGAACATAACCTACATTGAGCTTAATTAAGTATGCTTATTATGTACGAGTGTGTATTACTAGTGAAATTTTACGGTAAATGCCAATAATACTTACCAAAATATTTTTTTTTTTATAATAAACGATTTCGTATGTTCTGCACTACTACCTTTTGTATTAATTTTAATATTTAAAAAAAACTTTCTTTTTTAATCGAACAATCTAAGAACAAATTTGAACACGCACAAGGAATCACTCAGAAAATCGTTTAGTTTGAACGAATCACTCGCGAACAATTCATTTTGGAATACATCTCAGTTGTTTCGAGCAAGTGAGATGCAAAGTTGAAACTTATTTTGCTAGTAGTTGATGTCTTTAAAAATCTGAAACAGGGTACCTACTGTTTTAATATATTTTTCTAAGCTGGGAATTATTGAGATTTTTTTAATGTGTTGTTTTGTTTCAGGCTCGGATGAAATTTCCATTGGACTACCCATATTCACCACCTTCTATAAGATTTTTAACAAAAGTCTGGCACCCTAACGTTTACGAGGCAAGTACCTATATATTAAGTTTTTTGCGGTTTCCTGTATTAATAAATAAATAAATGTACTTTCCTAGCTTCTATATCCAACAAAGCCTTGATTCGACAATAAACTGAACAGAAATGCTAATGCTGCCGGTAATTAAATATAAATCTAGCTTAATCAACGTAACGCACTGAAATCGAAGGCCGTCTCACGCAAGTATAAAGGAAACTGGAACAGTTTTTTTTTTTTATTAAAAAAGATGTCGAGTTAATATATATCAGGTTATAAACAATATATTACAAGGACAAATGTCCATGGTTGCACAGTTATTATCCTGCTTTGGATAAAAATGTTAAACACTGTATATAATTGGACAATGTTAATTTTATTTCAGTCACAATTTTTAATTAGTTTCTAGTTGATCGTACATTACAGTTTGAATTGTTATACATTTCCGTTGAATTTTTCTAATGGCTATACCTGGAACTTATACTCGCCAATGAAGACTTGTTCAGCCTTAAACAGATTGTAGAGTGCTCTCATTAGAGAAATTATCGTTGCTACTAAATACAAACACACACGTTGCAAAATTACCACGAGAGCTTATAGAATTTCTTTGTCAGTAAGTTGACATACTAGGGAGGGTGTTATCAAAACACGTGGGGTATTTGACCTTTCTCCATCAGTTTGAAGGCTTTTCCTGTTTAACATGTATCTCTATATATGGATTTAAAAAAATTACCCAAGCGTGTGTAGTAACATACATATCTCGCTATTTATATCACCGTACAACGGGAAGTCTGTAGAATTGTTAATATTGCTCTGTAGTAGAGTTGTAAAGGAAGTCACCCTTGCTGTGATAATGGAAAATCTTACTTCCGTTGTTATTCATTTGTCGCAATTATTTCCGGTAATATACACTTGTACGCAAGTAACATGAAAATACTGTTTCGAGGGCGGGCAGTCACGTTTTATTGATAGCTAACGTAAAACAAACGATAAGGAGCTGATTTGATAATAGTGTAAAACGACGCAAGTTGGGATACGCTTTGGTAACGAAGGAAATGACGGCGTGGCACCACTGCGACAGAAAAAAACAACCTTGTAGAGGCTAAGAGCAAGGCGATGAACCTCATTTAAGTTCTTAAAGACTAAGTACGAGAATGTGGTAAAAATTACTTTACGAGGGTGTTTCCAATATAATTGAAAATCGCTACTAAATTGTAACCTTTTTTCCCCGAAGTAATTTAAGTTCATCCTTGCCCTGCCGTTTAAAAGCACCGTGCGAGCTATTTTTTTGCTAGATCCTTGAAATTAATTAATATGAAAAGTTATTTAGACGCGAAAATAACCAGAACAAAGCATTCAAGTGTTTTGCTTAAGCAAATCGCTAAGTCTGCGTTTACAGTACAAGCGTATTCGCGCGAATGAGCTTCGCGCGTACGCGTCCGTATTCGCGCGACTGAAACAAACCAATGCAAGCATATGAGAGTGGTTTCAAGCGAATTCTCGCTTGTAGTGTAACCGCTCTTATATGCTTGCATTGGTTTGTTTCAGTCGCGTGAATACGGACGCGTACGCGCGAAGCTCATTCGCGCGAATACGCTTGTAATGAAAACGCACACTTAATCGGTAAAACACGATTTCTCAGTTTTCAGGTTTTCACCATGTAACACTTGGACTGTCATTTACAATCTTTAGTTTTTTATTTAAAGCACATAAACTCACTCAATAAGCCAAAAGTGCTTTAGTTCGAATACATTTTTCTGTCATTTTGCTCACACTTTCCTTTACAAAACGTTAATAAAAGAGAATAAGAAAAGAGTTTTTTTTTTCGTACATATTGTCTCTGCAAGCGAGTTTTCAAGTGCTAAATTGCTTGCTTCAGCAGTGTTATTGCTCAATAGTGCATAGTTCTCAATATTTGGATTACGTGCGGAATTTCATGAGAAGTAAGCTCTTGTTATCTTGTTACCGGTAAAACTTTCTTGCTTTTAGAACAAAATTGAATGTGCAGTAGGCGATCGTTTTATTTCAGTGTTATTTTGACGTCCAATGAACTGTTATTCAACTTTTATGTAATATTTAATTCACGTTTCAATAATACCTTTCATGCGCGAACTTGAATAATGCATCATTTGAAAAAAGTCGATATACTTTTTCCGCTGCATCTTTCTGCGTAATGGTCTGTATAATTAGCGATAAGTACGGCTGCCTTGAAAAACTTGACTTATTCTATTTCGCTAATAAAAGTGTACCCGCAGAATGCCCGAGTTGCCATATTGACATAAATTTCCGCACTGTATCATCATTATGTACACTTACTCGTAACTTAAATGCCCCCTCGTTACTGGCATATGGTGGCTCTAAAACCGACCTCCACGAAGCTAGCACGTGTTGCTGTTTTTAGCCACCAGCTGAGAGAGCATTAAACTTTTTTTTTATATTACAGCTGGTTTAAAACGAAGTACAAGGGAGATACGTCGTATCCAAAGCTTAGCAGGCGTTTTGCATTTGAAAAAAAAAAGAACGTTAACTCGAAGCATTTTTGTATGATACCGGATGATTCAGTTTGACTGTCCCACCTCTATATTTTCACTTTAAGAGGAAATCCCCATAACCCCTATATTTTTGCAATTCGCAGGAAATCCTCTATCAAATGACGTACAAATGTTTTTTCTAGGATGAAATATATCAGACCGGTGATAATCAACTTTTTTTTAATTGACCAGTATACTTCTTTTATTTATTCTGATAAAGAATTTAATTCTAAATTCGATCATGCACAAAAAAATTAACATACATTTAAAAAAAAAAGATAAATGAGTTAATAAATTATTTATCATTTTTTACAAACTCTGAGCAATGTTTGTGTATGACAAGACAAAACACAATCAAATGTTACCAGTTGCAATGTATCTAATAACTAAAATGTACTGTAGAGAATTTTTAGTAAAAATGAAAGCAAGAGATTTAATTTAGCGGTAAAATATTAACAATAAATGTTAGTGTTAAACATGTTCAAAGTATCTTCTGTATGTTGTTAAATTCACACTCGCAAAAGTAATTCAGCATGCAAAAGGGTTAAATATTTTAATGCGTCAAAAATATTCATAAACTAAAGAAAAAAGTTTTAATTTTGGTTTACAATGAGAATTGTATGGAACGCCAAATATTCCCTTAATAGTACTCGTATATTGATTGTATTGTAATAAATTTAATTTAAACGAAATCGCAACTGCTAAATTAAATGCAAGATGCTAATTAAATATCGAGGGCACCGTTTGCGACTGCGCTTGTCATAATTTTAAACGTAAAAAGTACTATATTTATTCTGTTTTTAATGTTATCGAGTATTAGACTAGCTTGGACACCGTGCGTATAAAATAAGAAGCTTAGACGTTTTGTCACTCACTTAGAAACGCCTAAAATTTGTACTGAAGTCGAATTATTTTTATTAAAAGCCTTAGTTTAAGTTAAAAGTTTCTGAGTAAACAGAGTCGTTTGTTTTCGAACCGTTTTGTTTTTTAGCGTGTATCTAACTAGTTTTTTTTTTATAATATGCGCCTGGCAGTCTTTTTTCAACCGAGGCAACCATACATAAAATGCCACGACTTTTCCAACTGTCTTTTAGATGATTTAGGTGAAATGTGAGGCAATTCGCAAAAGTAAGAAGCCAGCTGAGCGTGTCTTTTACGCTTTCAAATTGTTTATACACCAGGTAGTAGTCAGCACTCATCATTAAGCGTGACAAACGAGTTCGAATTCAATTCAGAATGAGACGTCACATTTAAACTAATGATAATGCTAAAACTGAACACGAACAATTCAAAAATACAATCTTGGGGAATAGAAAATGCATTCCCTTTCATAACTTACAAAGGAATTACACTTGAAATTAATTTGCAATATACAAATTGGTTGGTGATATAAAGACCAAGGGCTTCTTTAAAAATTCGTTTTAAGTAACCGGTTAACACAGAATTTGATGCTAGAAACGTTCTGATACAAAGTTATCCTTGAAAATAAAGACATCCTTGTGTAAACATTTGCCTAGTATTTATTAATTTTCAATAGTTTTGTTTAAAGTTTGGCGGTTATGAGTTATGACGCATCAAGTTAAAACTAAGCTTTGTTTTCCAAATATTTATAATCATAGTAGATATTGTAAAATTTGCTATTACAAGAGAAAATTGACAGTGTATAATTTTTAAAGTATTTTTTATTTTACTATGGAGAATAAATATATTTAGTTGTGACGATTACTAAATCGATAGGTAGGTACATCTAATAAAATCACAATTGAGGTTTTTGCTATTATATGTTACGTCTCCATTCCATATCCGTTTTACAACCGTAGATATTATTGAAAAGTTGTGTATGCATATTTTACGTTTGTCTACAACAGTACGTCAACGTGATAAAAATGTGATCTACGGAGAACTTATGTGCTCTGATTTTACATGAACAACTCCCAAGGATTAGAGAAAAAACGTGGAATATAGATAAACGATATGTTACAGAAAAAAATGTCGCAGGGAAATGTTGTACATTATTTAAAGAGTTGACAGACCTGACTTATTCAATTTTTTCGATTTACTCAGTCAAATATTTTCTTTAAAATTGTGTCACTCAGTGACGGACTGGGAACAAAAATCGGCCCGGGCATTCAGATTATAGAGGCCCACCGCCAGGGTTGGTCAAAATTTAATTTTTATTTAAAAAATCAATAATCAATTGATTTAAATTTAAAAAATTAAGAACTTTTGATGTTTTTGATTTTTTTAAAAGAAACTTGACTATTATTTTTCACAACTACCTAATTCATTAATTTTTCACGTTACATATATTCTTTATACAGCGTCATTCAAAAAGTATGCAACAAATGGAATAATTTTTTATCATGAATTTTATTGTAAATTTTTAGTTCTTGATAAAAAGTTGGTGCATTACCTCAAACTAATTTTAAGATAATAAAAATTTCTAAAAATTCATACAGCACTAGATTTTAGCGATTTCAGAAATATTCATAAGAGTAATGTGCCCTTATTGAAAACAACTAACCTATACAAAAAAAAACTCATGGGAAAAGATTATTTAGAATTAATAATAAAACCAAAATGTAAAATTTGACGTTGAAATTTCAATTTTTATTTTTGAAGTAATTTTAACATTCAAAAAGTCTGCAACAAATGGAAAAGATTTTTATTGTAGGTTTCTCAAAAAATTGTATCCCTAGGAAAAGTTGGTGCATGGTCTAAAACTAATTTTGTTTCAAAAAAATTCAATAAAAATTCATATGACACTAGATTTTAGCGATTTTAGAAATATTTGCGAGTAAAGTGCTAGTATGTATTATAAGAATTTTAAAAAAGTTTCAAAAAAACTTTTTTGAAAACCTAAAATACGGGCACTTTACTCTTGCAAATATTTCTAAAATCGCTAAAATCTAGTGTCATGAATTTTTAATGATATTTTTCCATCTTAAAATTAGTTTTAGACCATGCATCAACTTCTATGGCCCACTAAAAGCTTTATATGGTAACCACTTACGCAGACTTAATAAACTCGCATCAATATATTTATTATGAATCTGTTTAATAAACAATGTGTTTTATAAAATAAGTAGATTATGAAACTACTATATACACATGCACACGCCATCTATAGCTATGCGTCAGGTTTCGGATAATATCGGGACTATTTCTGAAGCACGAGTGGCGCGATCAAACATACGACGCTATTGCGTATTGTGGAGCCCCTGAAAAACGTTAAGATTGAATACGGCCCGTATTATACGGGCAAATGTTATAATGCCACGTTTTATCATAATTTTTGCGCTCCTTTTACTTCAGCGCCGCACTTATTAAGCCCGTAGCTTAGACCGGCCCAAACCGGCCCATTTGGGCACCGGCCCTTCGGGCATTTGCCCGAACTGCGAGATGGCCAGTCCGGGCCTGGTCACTCTACTTATTATTTTGGATACTGCCTTTTCAATTACACCAGTTTAATGAGTTTATCGTCGCTCATTTTTATTAACATTTTACAACCAAAAAATCAGTGTTTAAACTTAAAACAGGTAAAGTTGTGATTCACAGTGTAAAATATTGTATTTATAATGAAGAGATGTAACAGATACGGAACGTCTCCTATGTACACTGTCCCTACAGGTTTCGCCAGGTTCAACACTTTCATAAAAGTTGCTGTGGCTCGATTTTGATAGGAAGGAATGGACAACTGACCGTAAACTAAACGGAAAGTCAATAGTAAATAAATAAAAAATAAAAATAAACCAAACGTTCTAGAAAATATACCAAAATTTTAGGCATAAGGTATGTGCAAAAAAAGCGGGCTTTTTGAGCACAATTGTTTCACTTCCGGTTTTCCGGAAACGACCCCAACATTGTTATTTTAAATGGAACAACCTGTATATTTTTACATTTTTGGAAATAGGAAGCAATTTTGGATACAAATGCACTATTTTCGTTAATTTTTATAAGCTCAAATAATTTTTGAAACAAAATTTAGTTTTTTATTAAGTGTGCCGTGACCTGCATAAATTGAATTTTATTATGTCAACAATTGTCCAAAAAACGTTTTTGTAAATTTTAAATGACATTTAGGTTACTTTAATCGGCTTTGAAGGTTCCGGAATCGGTTTTTTTGACAAAAAGTTATTTTTTTTAATGGAACTATTGTGGTACAAGCGGTTATTTAAATGGAGCATCTTCTAACGAATCCATCGATACGATACCAATAACTTGTAGTTTTATTAAGAGTCTGCTTTAAAAACTTCAAATTATTATGAAAATTTATTAAGAGATCCTATTAATCGCAGTACACTATGCATTCGGATTTTTCTATAAGGCAAACAATTTGTACCTACTTTCTAGAAAGAAATAATTACAGATAGTAAATTGAATTGCAAAGAAAGGGAAATGAAATGTATAGAGTGCACCTGCAGTGATCACATGTGCGTCACAAAAGAATTAGTAACCGTATATTAATAATAGTTCAAAGTTTTTGTAGCATTTACAATTCTTTGTAAAATTTTACGTTAGATGTTAGAAAGAGGTATTGTAACTGGGTGAAATATTGTCGTAACTTGTTGTCCTGGGGCATCGTTTCTGTTGTTGCTTCCTCTCTTCTATTAAACGAATTTTAAACAGTTGACGATTCATTATTAACGTAAACACAATAATTGCAGTTTTTTCGCTTAATAAAACAACAAGCGATTATTACTTAAAGGTCCAATTTTGTTACATGTAATGGTGAAAAAAAAAAGCTGAAAAATGTGATTGGTACACCTGTAGCTCGACCCAAATATGTTTTTAACATCGTTGTTGCCAAAATATCAAAAACTGTACCGCGTGTAAAAACTAAATAAGTTTTTTGTGAAAACATTATTTTTAATGCAAAATGTCAAACTTCCCCACCCAGCTTCCTTTTTTAAATTTTAGTCATTTACAATTGAACAAAAACTGGTTTTCCTATCATTAAAACAAATTTGTTTTGTTTTTGTTAATTAATTTATACTTACACAAGGATTTTGCTTAACTAAATGAACTATTAATGCAAAATTATTAGAATATTCAATGAAATACATGTCAGTTTTTGTTTGGTTTAAATTAAAACGTATGGCAAGAAACATTTGATATTTATTTTGCTTCGGAATAGTTCACAATACTTATGTGCATGACTATCACTGTAAGGCTTGGCATCGGTCGTTACTATAAATTAAAAGAAAAAAATAGTGTTTGACACCGTACAATACAAACATACGAAAAATGTATTAAAGAGTATTTATACTTCATGCGTGTTTCTATTTAAAAGAACGTCGTATGTGTTTGTTCAATATTTAAAATAATACGATTTAGAACTCCAAAAGTTCCATGTACTGCTAAGCCAATATTCACATATTGTACGTTTAGCCTTTAAATTGTCACGAAAAGGATTATAAATAGTTAATGTAACAAATATTTAATGATATCGAAACAAAGGTTCGAGTGTTATACCGTGTGGACTTGCTTTTTTAATTTTTAAGTATATCGTTGGACGTTTTATGTTGCTGAGTGGTGTTGAAAGTTGAAATTCGCAGTACTAATTGAGTCATTACAATTTTCTTTTAATTTAAATTATAGTAAAATCACATTTTTTTCTTTAATGTATGATTACAATTTTTGTTCATAAATTTGTACCAGGCTGTCTGATAAAGCTTGTATTATTTAAGTGACTATTATTATTATTATTATTATTATTATTATTTCCGCGGAGGTGGTCCCCTTTCGGGTTCCTGTACTGCGACCTATTGGTCTATTGTACCCTCTGGTGATAGCCCCTTAAAGAAGTCCTGTGTTTTTGAAAAACTCTAGGATTTTCTTTAAGGGTGTTTTTATGAACTCTTCTTGGTCGGCTTTTTCCATCCCTAGAGGTCTACGCCGATAGGGTGTGAATCCTTCACACTGGCATATTACGTGAAGATGAGTTTCTTTTTCTTTACCACATCCTCTGCATATATCGGTCTCTGAGAGCCCTATTATGTAGAAGTTTGTTTAGCCCACAGTGCCTGTGACGAGTCCTGTGGCTGCTCTGATGTCTGCTCTGCTCATCCTGAGCATTTCTTCTCTTATCTTTAGAAACCATTGCCATAATAGCTTAAAATGGGCTTGTCCTGCAACTTTTTTTCCAATGAGCATTGTGCCCTTGTATTAATATGTCATTAAGACACCGCTTGGCTGTTCCATAGGATATACCAACGCGGGTTCTGGTCCGAAGAAAGGTGGCTCGCTGCCAATTTTGGCTAGGCGATCTGCCTTCTCGTTCCCTGGTATATTAGTGCCCAGGGCACCTTACCAGTTTAACATTATTCCTGCTTCCTAGCACGTTGAGTGCCCGTATGCAGTTCAGAACAAGTCCCGAGTTTATTTCCGGCGAGCCTTTTAACGATGCTTGGCTGTCGGACACTAAGAAGATTCTTTTATTATTAAAATCTCTTTCTAATAGTGTTTCTGCACATGTGCATAACGTACACCTCGGCTTGAATTATGGTTGCACACTGTCCAAGGCTTACATTTATTAATAAATATTTACATTATTTTTTGACAACTTGTATTTTGTTGTATTATTTCGTAAATTAATTTTACAAAACTTAAAAATTAAAAGTACTTAACCCAGTTCACACAGTGCCTTTGAAGAATTCTTTATTGAGAAGAAGCTACAGTTTAAAATTTTTACTATTCGGAAATTTAATTTTAAGTAATCGTATTAAAAATGTGTATTATTGTGAGTTTAAATTAATTTTGTCGTTGATATTTAGTTATTTCAATGGACGTGTATCACTGCTCTGATATTTTTTTTTAAATAAAAACTATTTAGTCAAAAGCAGTTAAAATTGGCAATCTAAGAAAGCCTTTAAGAATTTGAAGTTATATGAAGACAAAATCGAACGTTGACCAAGGAATTAAAATGTATTTCAAACTAGTGGCAAGAAAATCAAATTTTTTTATCAGATCGTAAGCTGCGCGCGCTATCTACCATTAAGCGAACTTTCACACATAGTGAGCAAAATTTTTCGTTTAATAATGATTTCGTTACGAAAACGTGAACACGAATAATTAAAATGTTGCTTTAAATTGAACGTTTTATTTTACTGATATACTATTTTGCTGGATTCGTTATTTCATACCTAAATTGTATAATTTTCGTTTGCGTATGTAGATGTTTTTGCAAATATGAATATATTTTTTTTAGTTACATAAGTTGTTTGTTTAACCTCGTATGCTTTTCTTTTATTTGTAAATCCATGTTCAAACGCTATAGTTATGGTTTTCTTTTGTTAATTAAATATTTTAGATTTCAGTTGATTTTATTTTCGAGACTTTCGTATCAGAATAATGGTTTGGTTAATTTAATTACTCTTTTTATTTTACAAGAAGCATTATATTCTTAGAATATTAAAGAAAAATGATTGTCTTTAACATACATTAAAAGGAAAAAGTGAATGGTCTATGAACTTGAAATTGAGTGAGAATAAATAATTTTGAAACCTCTGAAGAGAGGCAGAACTTGATAAGTTTTAAGTAGGTCAGGCCTGTCTTTTCTAAATCCAAAGTAGGCGTAACATTTAGTGATTTTAGACATAACAACATTTAATTAACAAAAGCAGAACAACGTGACTGGACGTACTACGAGTAACTCGCTCGTGTAGAAGGAAATGCTCTTTATAAAGGTCTCCTTAGGAACCCGGCGGCTTTCACTGTGTTCCTTCGACAATCCGTAAATGGGGAGTGACGCATTGCCGACAATTTAATGCTTCCAGACCTCGAACTTTTCCACGGTTACCCTACGTACTCGTGATAATTTTGATTCGTTGATAAAAATGCGCGATAACGTTAACAAACGTAAACGAAGTTTCATTATTTTAAAAGAACGTACTTTGTGACGTCAACTTCTACTTCGAACCTACCTACAAGGTTTCTTGATTTTATTTCTTTTGTTTTAATCTCAAGGAAAGTGATTCACCGTAAAATGGAAAACCTCTTTATTATTTTATTGGACGATGACGAACGCAAATGCCTGGGGAAATATTTATTCGTGAACTCTAAAAATACAAACCCTTCACCTAAATAATTCATGTAGTTAGTGGTGGATATTTTGTACGCCTATTCCAACTTTTTTTTTGTAATGACGTTTATCCTTGAAATCGATATCGGTGCGTTACCCTCTATTTCTATTTTGAATGAAATAAGTTGCTGATGTTAGATTCACTAGAATTTGGTCGACGCTATAACGTGTTGGTGTGCACGAGGGTTTTGGGGACAATTGACCACGGCATAAATTCATTTGCGAACGCATAGCCGACCGCGATCTTAGTACTTGAAGCGTGATGATATCAAGGGCGAACGTTATTGAACTGAACCATCGTTACTTCGACAGAAAGATAATACATATTTGCAGTGGTATTGCTATGAATTGTTTTTGTGATTTTTTATTTTATTAAACAATAGTTTTTTATTTTAATTAGAACATATCTTCATGAAAATTTGCAGTCAAATAATTTTTTGTGCGATCGCACTAGAAACAGCTGTTTGACGGACACGTTAGCAACCATAAAGTACTGTATTACCGGCCCTATCCTTAGCAAAGGCCGTAAAAGTTACTTTTCAGGCCGTTACCCTTAGCAACGGTCGAAAAAGTAACTTTTACGGCCGTTGCTAAGGAGCGGGCCGGTAATGCATTACATACATACGCTGTCATCTGTCAGTGACAGAATGTCACGTAGTTTCTAACCTATAATTTTGAAAATTACTAAAAATTTAAATTGTTTTTAATTCGATCGCCCAAAAAATGTAATATGCACCTCGGCCAAAACGTACTTTTTGGCCTTGATACATAAATAACTATTATGCAAAAAATCTACGCCATTAAAGTTTGTTAGCGTAGTTTCTTAAGTGAAACTGTTACAGTTATATACAGCGTCATTCAAATATTCAAAAAGTCTGCAACAAATGAAAAAAAATATTATCGATTTCTCAGAAATTTGTATTATTGATAAAAGTTGGTGCATGGTCTAAAACTAATATTAAGATGAAAAAAAGTTCAATAAAAATTCATAGGACACTAGATTTTAGCGATTCTTGAAATATTCGCTAGAGTAAAGTGCCCTTTTTTAAGAGATTCAAAAACTTTTTATTGAAAAAATGTATTTATTATTTAAAAATTAGGCTAGATTTTAATTTTGAAGGTCAAATTCCTATTTTTATTTTTTAAGAAATTTTAATATTCAAAAAATCAAAAAGCCACTAAAACCTAGTGTCATATGACTTTTTATTAGATTTTTTTCATCTTAAAATTAGTTTTAAAGCACGCACCAACTTTGATCAAGAATAAAATTTTCTGAGAAACCGATAATAATTTTTTCTCCTCCATTTTTTGCAGACTTTTTAAATGTTAAAATTTCTTAAAAAATAAAAGTTGGAATTTGACCATCAAAATTGAAATCTAGCCTTATTTTTGGATTCTAAATAACCTTTTCTTATAATTTTTTTTTGTATCTCTTAAAATAGGGCACTTTTCTCTTGCGAATATTTAAAAAAAATCGCTAAAATCTAGTGTCCTATGACTTCTTATTGAACTTTTTTTATCTTAAAATTAGTTTTAGACCATGCACCAACTTTTATCAGAAATAAAAATTTCTGAGAAGTCGATAATAATTTTTTTTTCCATTTTTTGCAGACTTTTTGAATGACGCTGTAGATTTTTCAAGTTTATTTTAAACAACAATGTGCAGCTGATGTAACGCAAAATTAAAACTGATAACCCATTTATTTACGAAATAAGTAAATGTGTGCAAAAAATAACTGAAAAATATTGATGAATCAATTAATTAAACCATTATGTATGTAGCAGCACTAAATGATTTGAAATAATATTTTGAGTTTTTTTTTATAATTTTGGAAGCAGTGAAATGCATTACAGCAAAACTGGCATAGAAGCCTATAGATGTTAACGGATCACTACTAGTTGTAAAAAGTAAAAATCCAATTATACAAACATCAATTGGGGGAAATATATTGTAGATATACCCATATCTATTTTTTAAGAAACTTCTAATCAATTTTTTTTACAGTTTAATAATTTTTTAGAGCTTTTGTTACTGTTTAAAACTTATTAATAAATATATTATTTTTTAATTTTTATCACATTACAATAAAACCTCGATTTAACAAACTAATTCGGACCAACGGTGTTGGTTAAAGACGATGGTCTGTTATACAGGGTGATTTATTGAGACCGGTACTTAAAAATATATGAAGAATGGAAAAGGGTATGGATCTGAAATTTTGGTTATGACCATAATGGCATCTGATCTGTTTATTAAAAATATTTTCAATATGGCGACACTTCCGGAAATACCGGAAGTTGACGTCTACTTTCTTATTTAAAATACAATAGTCTATTTTTTATTGCATTTTGTGATTCAAAACGTTATTTTAAAGGAGCTTTTATTAGCATTCCCTATACCTAAGTTCAGTAATTTTTTAGATTTTTGGACTTTTTTGAAAACTATTTGATTTTCATCGTGATGCTTAATATTATCTAACGCCGCCATTTTTGAAGAAAAAACGCTTAAATTTAGACCATGCCTAGAAGAAACCTTAGAGTACATCCTGGAATTTTTGCAATCGATGCATTACTTACAGGGTGTTCAAAATTTAATTTTCTTTTAATACAACTTCAGACCACTAAAACTCGTTTTTTTCAAATACAATGCCCAGTTTTTTTTTTCATTTTCTTATGCAAAATTACATTCTGCATCAATCTGTATTAGCGTTTCCTACACCTATCTGCAACAATTTTCGAGTTATTAAGAATTTTTGATAAAGTTGAGAGAAATTGAAACATTTTTAAATAAATCAGATACCATTATGGTCATAACCAAAATTTCAGATCCATACCCTTTTTCATTCTTCATATATTTTTAAGTACCGGTCTCAATCAATCATCCTGTATAATGAAGTAGGTTTTCCGAATGCGCGTACATTGAAACCAATACTCACAAGGAACACCAACCAATCTTGCTAAAATGTGACATATCGGTTTATCTTAAAACATCGTTCATAATCATTCATTATCACCTCGTCCAGCACTCTTAGATCATTTTAGTGTATTGTGTTTGTTTCTGTTATTAATTTTCAAGGTTCTAATAATCGCGCACGTTTGCTTTTTAATAATTTATTTGCATAAGAGTCGAGTACCCGTCGAAATTGCGATTCCACGTCGTTTGAGTTTATTCGAGCTTGTTAGTACGTTGCCCTTTATTGTGTCTTTGTTGTACCGCCTCCATGGTTCGGAAAGGAGACTACTGTAGACTAGCAAAAAACATGACTACATATTGTAATTTCTCTATCGTATATTAAAACTTTTTAATTGAAGAACTTCAGACGAAGTCATATCGTTATTTTTAATATCGCGTCAGTCTACAGGTGCATAACATCCTCCCTAATTTCGTGTTTTTGAAAGTTTATAATTTTTATTTTCATTTATAGCCAACTAGGTATACAATTATTTTTATAAGTATATTTAAAGTTAATGGTGTCTATGTTCATAAATATCAAGTCATCAAT
Source organism: Elmis aenea (assembly GCA_947652605.1). NCBI lineage: Eukaryota > Metazoa > Arthropoda > Insecta > Coleoptera > Elmidae > Elmis > Elmis aenea. The sequence continues at coordinate 31,300,748 of OX393578.1, read as the reverse complement.
CAAAAGTTATATGTCAAATTTTTGTGACTTAGCATGCCATGCAAAATTTATAGCATCAGTTGATTTGTCGTGTGAGATTATAATAATGCACAAAAACTTAAGATTTCTTTGTATAAAAAGTAAGAAGATACTTATGTAATAAAATAAAATTTCGTAAATGTTCCTTCTAGCTTCTATTAAGATAAGGAAGGATGCACCTTTTAAAAGGGGAATATAATATAAGGGCACAACAAAATTAGTATTTATATTAAACGACAAAAACTAGGAAGTTAACGAAAACATTAGTAAATAGCACGGCAAAATACGTACATCGAACGACAAATATAAACACGGCAGAAAAGAGAAATTTTACGACAAAGTATGCTGTTTGCACGACAAATACTTTTTTTGTATTTTTGCCACCGGTATCGTCGTAGATTCAGACTAAGAAGATAATTAATTTTACAGTGTAATTGCTATTTACTACATTATACCGAATTTGTAAGTAATCGCCTTGTTTATCTCAGTACCCAATAATTTCTGTATAAAATAAATACCTTTTTTATTACTCCTGCAAGCTAAGTCGCATTTTGTTCCGGTCGTAAACAACTATCGAACGAAGATTCGTTTATTGTTCGAAAAAAAAGCAATGTTGTTGTGTAACCCAGTTGAAAGTTTTTGACGTCACGCTCATTGTTACAAATAATTATCGCTAACTAATTAAAATTTTGCGATGAAATGAATAATGTTACAACGCTTCTTATTTATTTACTTTAGTTGGCACAAATCGTGTTACAAACATCGATGTGTTTTTGTTTTTAGTCGCTTGTTTTCATTCTTTTGTGTTTGTTGTTGATTTTATTGTTTTCATTATTAAGTTATTCATTGGAATTTTTAATATTATAGTTATCCTTTTTTTTAACCTGGTGTACCTCTATCTTAAAAAAAGGTGTAAAATCACGCTAAAGCATGTCAACAGAGTTTGTCTCAACTTTTAAGTCGTCTCGCAAGTTTTACAGTTCGCTTCTCAAACCTGCACAACGGCAAGGGTTCTCTTGTCGTTACTGTCTACGCGTTAAAAGTTCAAAATAACATGATTCACAAGTTCAGGCCGTCGAGAACTTTTTGTCTACCGCGCAGTAAAAGATGAGTTGTAATTTCGACAAAGCCTGGGAAAATTCCCTGTTAATTGTTATAGGTCGATCGTAAAGTGCGAATCTGTTAGCTTTTGATGCACAAGGCAATTAATTTTTTCGGGGAAAACGCTTAACCAAAATAAAACTAACGTAGGGTTCACTTGTTTTCCTGAGTCACGCCGGTCCAGACTGGTCATTGATACGACGAAGGTTAACGTGTAAAAAACAAAGAAAGGTCGTTCGTTCCTGCTCTGTACAGTCGCAATAAGTATTAATGATCTTTGTTATTGTACATACATATTGCTCGTGCTTTATGTGTTTGTTATATCACTAATATCTAAATTAGCAACATTTACATGTGTCGCGCAAGCTTCCTCTGAGCTTGCAGCTGCTGTTAATCCACCACGTGATCAGAACCATTTATATCTGACTGAGGTGAACAGCTGTCATCAATTGTTCATAGATTCTGCTCATTTACTGAACCAAATGGATAATTTTGTTCAGTAAATATAATTTTTACTAGTTTTAAAACTCAATAGACTCTTAGAGAAACCGATATGTTTTTTTTTTTCATATTTAAAGTTTCCACAGCTTTTCCTTAAGGAAGATCTTCTTCTTTCATTTACAAAACAAATCTTCCACAAAACCTAGAGCTTGTCGCGTACATAATCCAACTCAAAGCTTTCCGTTTATTTCGTTAGCTCAAAGAAACATCGCGGAAATAATGAGTGTAGAAACTAACACCTTACCTTTAGACAAATGTTTTTCTTTTAGCGTTATATTTTAAATATATATTTTTTTTATTATAAGACGCACCTTTTTACGTAAAAAAGCGACTTAAAATTGGGGTGCGTCTTGTGGTCCAAAGGTAAGTCTTGAATTTCCACGTTTTCTATGCGAGTCAAACACGTGTCTCGCTGCATATGTGGGAACCCCCGATTTACAGCGGAAAACCGGCGTCAATAGTAATTATTGAGGGAGCGTAAACGGTTTTACGGTTCATTTGGATTATAGATTATAATTATAATTAATGAAATTGAACGTTTGTGAATATATTTATATAATAATGTATTTTTCCTAAAAATTGTCTCATAAATTTGGGGTGCGTCTTATAGTTCGGTGCGTCTTATCGTCCGAAAAATACAGAATTAATCCCCGAACATATGAACAGCAGTTTTCTGCCAACTAATAATCGCGTTATCTTAAAGTTCTTTATAATTTGCTCTGTACAGGTATCCGACAAGCTTTTTTCTTAATCCAGGATTTATCGAATCTATTTCCCAATAAAAAGTAACACATTGAAACCGATTTTACAATGTTTTTGTTGTAATGAAATGTTTCGAAGTAAAACTGAAGTTCAGAAATAAAGGAAAGTTGTCACTGTCAGAAAAATTTCATCTTTTGTGGCCAAAAAATGAATCACAATCACATCGGAGAAATGTTAGCGCGTTCTTTAAACCTTTAAACCCCTTGACTGGTCTCTACGAACTGAGTTCGGGCGTTCTTTTCGCGCTAATACCGAGGCTTTACGATTTAAATTTGGGCATTTTTACTGCTTTTGCACCGTTGACCTTGTTCTACGAACTGGGTTCGAGCGTTTTTATCGCGTTTGTGCCGTGCTGTACGATTTGAGGCCTTGTACACGCGAAGCGGATAACTTCGGTTGACCGCGCGTTAGAGCCGGTTTTACGCACGTGGCAGTATCAAGGCGGCGAAGGCAGATTTTTTTTAACGCATGTTCTGTGTTGAAGCTATAAGTTGAAAAAAGACAAAAATTTGGTTGGTCTTTGTCACCGACGCCAAAAGTCTTCTTTTTTCTTGACCCAAAAATCTTATGCAGCTAGATATGGGTAAGTTGTGTTCGCGCGGTTTTTGCGTGCGATTTCTGTAACAAAAAAATTATTTTTTTTGAGGAGCTGATAGAGAACAGCCTAATTGTTGTATTTTTCAAGTCACAGCTTCATTACAGAAGGAACTTAAAAAAAGGTTAGCCTCTGCCGCCGCGACATTGTCGAATGCATAAACCCAGGAATTTAATGTAATGTTCAAGGGGTTAATAGATAAATTTAGTACATTTATTTTTAATAAAAACGTTTAGTGCAAGTCCTTTACGTATCCGTCGAACTGTTGCACTAATAATCGCATTTCTGAAGCTTTACCGTGGGAAATGTGCATTGCAGGCACTCGTTTGCCGTTTGCGATATAAATATACATATGGAATATCATTAATCATTAACGCTGTCCCGTTTCATAAAATAGTTGACGTACTAGACCATCACTGTCCTACATAGGTACTACAAAATTTAAGGAATTTTCACACTCCTTGGTCTTGTTCGTTCTGAAATTGCACAACTTTCAGTTTTTAGCTAAAAATTTTCGTGTAACCTGCCTTATAATACCATTATTTTTGATTATGCATTTAAATTTCATAACAATTAATGAACATTCTAAATGTGTTGAAATTTATGGCTGCAGAAGATTAAATTGTGTTAAATTTACTTTCAAGGCTCTGTTTGCTTAACATAGTGTGAGGTTAAGCATTGTCATGGAAGTATAGAATGACCTCCAACGATAAAATAATAATTAAGTGTTGTGGGGTAAAATATCACTTGATTTTGTTATCAAGCACGCGTTTTGTTCCAATATTTGTTTTATTTTACCAAAATACGTTTGTTGCATGTTTTTATAAAATATTTACCTTATCGATTACGATTAATAAAACTGACGGTGTCATATCTAAACCGTCAAGGTCTTCTGATACGCGGAATGAATATTACAAAATTTTTTTTTAATGCTCGAGATAAAATATGAAACGATATAATGAAGAAACAAAAAAAAAACTTACCAATTTTAAGTTTTAATTGTTTTTAAACGATTTTAAAAAGTGTTTGTGGTTTGGACAATTTTTTTAGCTGCGGGTCCTCTTAACTGTTCTTGTCTAATGAAAGGGTACAATCGCAGTTGCATTTGCAAAATTAAAACTGTTTGAACTTATGGGTACCCCTCGCGATACGTGGACATATCACAGCCCAAAAATTTAAGGCTTAAAGTTGGGTGCTTTTGTTGTAACTGCAGCCTTTCAATCTTTGAAAAGTAAATTTAGTATTGACTTCTTAACATTTGTGGCTACATAAAAAAATAACGTGTTTAGTCAAATATTTGTTATTGATTGGCTCCAGCGAAGAGTTCAGCTTTTATGTATACCGGGTGATTCAGTTTGACTGTCGCACCCCTATAACTTTGTAAGTATTGAGAATAACCCCAACAACCCTTATATATTTGAAATCAGCGAGAAATTCTCTATTAAATGATGTGCATTTGTTACCTCTACGATGACGTATGTCAAATCCGCGATAGGCAACTGTTTTTTTTTTAAATTACATAGTATACATTTTTTTGTTGATTCGGATAGAGAATTTAGTTCTGAATCCGACCATGTACTCAAAAAGTAGGCATACATTTAAAAATATTCGAGAAAAATCAGCAGGGGCGGCCATTTTGAATACATTAAAATCTAATTTCTTATGTCGACATTTATTATTTGTTTTTATTTTTATTAAAAATTAATTTTTAATACATTTTCATTGATAGTTACCGTATAGTGTTTAAGATTTGATCGTTTTTTGTTATGTTAAATAGACTGTTTGCTATAATTTGAATAAACTTTGAACTGATTTTTCTCGAAAATTTTCTTATGTATGTCTACTTTTTGAGTACACGTTCGGATTCAGAACTAAATTCTCTATCCGAATCAACAACAAAATGTATACTATGTAATTTAAAAAAAAAACAGTTGCCTATCGCGGATTTGACATACGTCATCGTAGAGGTAACAAATGCACATCATTTAATAGAGAATGTCTCGCTGATTTCAAATATAGAAGAGTTGTTGGGGTTATTCTCAATACTTACAAAGTTATAGGGGTGCGACAGTCAAACTGAATCACCCGGTATACATATATTCAACTCAGGTAATTTATTTATCAGCTTTTTCTTTTCTATGTAATACGTAAACGAGATGAAGATGTATTGCTAAAAGAGCCAACACATAACATCATATACAGGCCAATGTAAACTTATTTAACTATAAACTTTTGGACCTAAAACGGAAGCGAATGAAAAAAATTGCGCAAATCATTTTACATAAAAAAAATTATCCAATTAATATTTGAAAGTACGTCGCTGTTAAATATGTTGTCAAGAGCATTATACTTTTATTTATGACTACGTGACTTTTAAGTGAAAACAGCAAGACAATTGATAACACGTACAATGTCGGCAAATTTAGGCAACTAGAATCGCAAAAACAATCATACAATTTTGTGACAGGATAATTACACAGATTAATAAAAGAAAATTAATGGTCTTGGTACTTTGTACATTTTTAGATTTGCTTATTATGTTAATTAGTTGGTGTAAATTTTCATCCACTGTTATTAACAGCACAAATCATGTAGTAAATTTTAATAACCGTTGATTGACGAACCAGTTTGTAGTATTAATAATAATTAATCAGTAAAATTTTAGCAACACAATTTTAAACTAACGAGCGTCCAATAACTTTATTATAACTACAACAATGAAAACGGTTTGTGTAAGCTGTTATTAAAAAAAAGCGTGTTTTATTACGCCTTTATTTAAGATTTTAGTATACTGATGTACTACAGCCATTCAGAATGCTACTGTCGAAATTATGGGTCTAGGAAGATTCACCGAAAACCAATTCACCGAATAAGCAATTCACCGAATCATCGAAAAATAAATGGATATAAATTACGTGAAATATGTTAATCAAAGATCAGAAAGTAATATATTGTGACTTACCATCCTATTTTGTACATTGAGTGCACTTTTTGGGGTTAAGTACTTATTACTCATATTTTTATTGTTTTTAATTATGGCTTCATAAGGTGGTTGGACCCTCAAACGTTGTTTTACGTATTTATATCCATAGGTCTAGAGCAATTATTACACAGTAAGAAACAAATAAAACAATGAGAAAGTAATATATTTATTTAAAAAATATTGTCAAACAATTATAATTTACATAATACAGCGGAATTTCGCTACATTTGGTAACACTGGTGAGTCCCAATTCGTTTCAAGTTAGATGACAAAGACAAGTTACAGTAGACCGTAACAAATTCTCGAATGTTGCTAAAAATTTTAACAAAATTTAAGTTTGTTGCATTACTAATATTTTGGGATGCAATTAGGAAAGATAATGACAAATAATGTAAATTTACTTTCACAAAAAAAACACCGTCAAAAATGCTGCGAAAATGATAAAAGCTCTAAAAAATTAAGTTGAACAGTACCAAAATGATTTTTTCGATTTGCCTCACCATTCGGCGAAAAGTTTTGCCGAAACAATAAATATTGAAACTTACATTCCAGAAAAGAGACGGCGCAAAATAAAAAATATGCCTGGTGAGAAAGCTACTGATGATTCGTTTGCTATGAATGAAAGTGCATTACTAAAAAATAAATGTGTAAAATTTTAGATCTAATACTCATACAACTCATTGATAGTTTTACTGTTTTACAAAAGATCTCAAATTACTGCAGTCTTTTAAATGGACCAGCTTTTCAAATCTTGCCAAAAAAATTACGAACTCTCATTACAAAGATACTTATAACAATGCCTGTAATAACAGCTTCCTGCGAACGTTCGTTTAGCAAATTGAAAATTGTAAAATCGTACCTTCCTTCTTCTATTGGTCAAGAGCGATTAACAAACATATAATATTAATTGAAAAAGATATTGCAAAAACATTAAATTATGACGATTTGTTTGCAAATGAAATTCTAGAAAAATTAACCTATAAAATATGCTGCACCTATTTATGTTTTTGTTATATTATTTTATATTATATTGTTGTATTTCTTTAATTTATTTGTCATTGAATTTAAATAAAAATGTATTTAATAGATTATTTATTTATACCAATGCATAATTGGTTTTACAGGTAACTCATTTTGATGGGGTTAATAATAAGTATTTAACATATTGCATTTAAAAAAATTTAACATTACATTTTTCAAAATTTTGATCATTTATGGGTTAGGGGGGGCGCAAGTTAAGACACTTGCCACAGGCGCTTCGTTACGGCACTGGTAATCCATAATTTTGACGTTTTTGATCTACACAGATTTTCAGCATTTACCTACGTATAATAATTTATTTAGCTTTAAAATATTCGCCTTTTACTTCTTAAGATATAGCATCTAAAAGTCATTTATGGGTCATCAAATTCCAGTGTATGTTGCAATCTGAAAGATGTAACAGCTTTGAGGTTATTTTTAGTAAAATCTGATTTTTAAAAAAAAACTTCCCATGTGTTGCGTGAGCTACATGTAAAAGACGAAATTACTAACTACTAAATTAAATTTAGGTTAATGAATCAATGTTGTTGACGTTTCACAGTAAATACCCAGATTTTGTCGAACAACGAATTTTTCCTTACATAATTTTAACATTATCGAATCGGAAGATTGTTCTGTTGATTAGTAAATTTTATTCCGCTCTAATCATCCGTGTAAACGATCGCTATTATGCCAAGTGAAAGAGCAATTTTAGTGCATTTTCTGCGTAATTGACGACAGAAAAGTAAAATTAAGTTGCATAATCCAGAAATAGTAATAAAAAGAGAATTAATTGAATCTGAACATCTATACTGTTAAATTTTGGTGTTATAACAATTTTGTGCATCGTTTATTAGAAATTAGGCAGTGAAGCACTTCGTGTTTTCTAAAGGAAACAAAAAGACTTCAAAATACAAAATGGTTTCCGTTAAGTGGCTTAAAAGAAAGCACAAATTCATCTTCAAAAAACTTGCTCCCATTATAACTATAACTACACAAGAAAAACATTGTGTACGGTTTTTTTTCTAATTGTTTATGAAGCATAACATGGAAGCGGAAATTACTTTGTAATTTTAGTTTAGTAACGAAATCAGAACACAAAATGCTAGTATTGTAATTATTTTTATAGTTGAACGATCAGTTTCGTTATTTTGTGTTTTCAAACAGATACATTGAAGACCACATAATATTGGTGCAACATTGTTTAATTATTTTTTTAACCAAAATATTTCAAAAATATTTAGTATCTATGTATATTATACAGATTGAAATTTTTTTTCTGCCTTTATGAATGTCAATGAAATAAAAGTTTCAACAATGGTTTTGAATAATGTAAAATTTAAAGTAAGTGGGTGGTGGTGTATTCAAATTCGTAGTGTTTTCAGGATTTTGCAAAACACGACACTTATAAAACATAGAGACCGTTTTTAACATTTACTATAAAATATATTATGCAAAACATTTAACTAGAGAATAAAAGCAACAAGTAGTTGAGATAAATGAACCAAGAGAACGTTTATTTAAGTAATAATAATGAAAATAATATGGGACTAGGTTGTATATACAGTGACTAAAAACTAAACCACGAAGAGCTTTATCTAAAAGAAAGACTTAATAAATTACTGAAAAAATGAAAAGAAGTAAGTCACGAAAAAGTGTGTAAAAGAATAAATTAAAAAATAGTGAGAAGCATAAAAATCAAAAAATAAAAGTTGTAGATAAATACAAAAAGAAAACCGAAGTTTTGTTCATCAACCAGCTGTATAAAGTTTACTTTTGGAGGAAAGAGAGAACCGGAAGTCCGATAAAAACTTAAAAATATTGCGTAAAAATACAGCAATTTGGGATATACTCAAACGGAAGTCAAAACCTGATCTAAACATTAGTGGAGTAGTAAGAATTAATAACAAGACAAGAAAAACTATAATAAAGAAACAGGGAGATAATGTTCACAACCAAAACGTTTAAAAAAGTTTAAGTAAAATAAAAAAACATCCTCTTGACCATTTCGCGAAAAAGTTTAAAAAAAAACAACATTTTATTACGTGGTATGATGATGCATTGTCATTATAAAAGAGTATGCCTTTTCTATCGGTGACTTCTGAACCTTTTTTTGAAAGTTCTCGGCTTAATCTGCCAGTATCTTTTAAAATTTATTGTTTCATTGCTTTGTAACATAATAAGCAGTGCCGTCAATAGCGTTTCTTTAAAAAAAAAAATGGAAGTGTATCGTATCGCCAAAGGAGTCTCGCAACCCGTAGGTGCATGTATACAGTCAAGACAAGACTATAGCGACTTCAAATTGTGATTTAACCATCAACAAACCATATACAGGGTTTTCTTTTTTCGAGGGCCACTATTATGGGGTTCTCGTAAACGGTAAGAGTTACGACTTCGGTTAAATTAGGGCAAAGTTGTTAATTCAGGTGAATAATTTGACGCAAATAGAACTTATCTAGCTTTTTTAGTTTTTGAGATATAGGGAAAAAAAGTAAAAAAAAACGGATTTTTGTTTTTTGCCCGTAACTTTTTCATTTGATGTCGAATTTCATTTCTGTAAAAACTTTTTCATGGCCTCTTTTTGCAAGAATTCAAAATCCCTAATTATATTTTCCATGCGACGTTTCGCTTTTTATTCTGAATTCAATAATGTATAACACTTAGCACTTTTTTGAAAAAATTGTTAAAAATGGCAAAAACAAATATTTTATTTTGAAAAATTCCTAATCGGCATGGTAAATAATTGCCTTTTCCTTGCAAACATTATTATTAAAGGGATTAAGTTAAAGATTTAACACAAAACAATAATAGGTAGGTATTTATTTATTTATTGAAGTGAAAAAAACAGCTATGCCATCCATGCACGGTCACCCAACCAAGAACTAACTTAACTTGACAAGCGAACGCGTTGGTTACATCTTCAGCGAGTTATGCCGTTTATCTGCGTTAACGGCTTCTAATAAGTAAACAGATTTTTGGACGTTTTTTAAAAACTATGAAAACTTATATTATTTGATTACGAAAATTTTGTTACAAATAATTGTATACCAAATGGATTAAATACACATATTAGTGAAATTTATTACGTAACTGAGGAAAATTTTCTACAAAGTTGATGCATTCTCAACATATTTATTACCTAATACCTGCTTTTGTTAACGAATTGTCAATTTTATTAATTAAACCTTTTCTAAATCACTATGAAACAGAGAAAGCGGCTATGTTTTGTGAAAAAAAAGGGACAATTATTTACCATGCCGATTAGGAATTTTTCAAAATAAAATATTTGTTTTTGTCATTTTTAACAATTGTTTCAAAAAAGTGCTAAGTGTTATACATTATTGAATTCAGAATAAAATGCTCTACAAATTGACGTTAAAATCAGATATAGCGTCCATAAGAAAAAAATTACCTGATGATGGTTTTAAAAAAACGAAAAGTCGCATGGAAAATATAATTGGGGATTTTTATTCCTTGCAAAAAGTGGCAATAAAAAAGTTTTTACAGAAATGAAATTCGACATCAAATGAAAAAGTTACGGGCAAAAACCAAAAATCCATTTTTTTACTTTTTTTCCCTATATCTCAAAAACTAAAAGAGCTAGATAAGTTCTGTTGCGTCAAATTATTAAGCACCTGAATATACAACTTTGCCCTAATTTAACCGAAGTCGTAACTCTTACCGTTTACGAGATCCCCATAGTGGCCCTCGAAAAACGAGAACGCTGTATATCATTCAATGGGACAGTCTTCGCTTAAACTTGGCGAAAAAATTCTGTTTTAAAAACCTTCATTCACCGACATTTTTTTAAAATTGGTTGGTATAATTTTTTTGGTGTATTCTTGTAAAGCATTTTCAGTACTTTTCAACGGTCAAAACTTTTTAGTAAGGTCGTATTATGAGATTTTTGTAAAAAATGCAAAAAAAACTAGTTTGGACTAGTAGGCCATTTAATCAATACTTCTGTTTAAAAAAATAATTACTCATAATCAAGCAACCTTAAAAACACTTTCTTTGAAATATTGCGGTCGATATTCTTATTTAGTTTTTGATTTCGTTCTGTTCTCATGCTTGATAAAAATTGAACAAAGAGTCGGGAGTCGATAGTTTTACCGACTCCTGACCTCTCCAAAAAGCTTCGACTCCTCGACTTCCGACTCCCGATTCCTAGATTTGTCCACTCTGCCATTTATTGTAAGATCTCTTGGTAAATAGGTATTAGGTTGAATATTAACCTCTATATTTTCACTATCAACTAAGGAGATGTGGATAAAATTGTACTGATCAAAACTATTAAAATTAGTGCTGAAGCATCATACCGGAATGATTCCTGCCAATTGCTCGTTTTAAATTGTAGTTGTCATTATTGCATTACGACCTTTACAAAATTCGGCTAATAAGAATTGTCTAAATGCAATTAAACTTAAGCAATGTTAAACCTAACTTGCGAATAAACTGATCAAGCATTGAAAGTTCAAGCTTTTAGTACCAAGGAAAGTTTAATGATGCTTATTAAGTTCAAATAAAATGCGATTTATACTATTAACTATGAACTCGATAATCACTTTTTGTTTTTGCGGTATTATATATTTTATATTTCTAATTTTAACCATAATTAATTGATTTGAATTTGCTGTAGCGGATTTGATTTGTTTTTCACAAGGAAGGAGTAATTTGTACAGCCACTAATTGAAAATTGTTTTGTTTTTCAGAATGGAGATTTATGCATAAGCATTTTACACCCTCCTGTAGACGACCCACAGTCAGGTGAACTGCCATGTGAGCGTTGGAACCCCACACAAAACGTTCGCACTATCCTACTAAGCGTCATTTCACTTCTCAATGAACCTAATACTTTTAGTCCCGCCAACGTAGACGCCTCCGTTATGTACCGCCGTTGGAGGGATTCGAAAGGCCGCGATAAAGAATATGAAAATATAATTAGGTAAGTTTTATTTCGTTTTTTTTTACTACAATGCGTAAAATGTACTTTAACAAATTATCGACAGACAAGTCTTATTGATCTCTAATACACAACAAAATTAATTACTTTTAATGTTGTGTTAATTCCGACCACTATGGGGTATAAGAGATAGATATTTGGTTAAAATAGTAAAAAGTTACATGTCATAGAGCTCAGTTAATAGCGATATTTAGATGCTTTGAAAAATGCATAGTTAAATTAATAGAGACAACAAATGAAAATTTGCGATTTTTTACTTTATTTCATTTCTTCTTAGTTTCATGCCAAATGTAGTGGTATCATTTTTTTTATACCACACTTGATTATGAAGATATAACAGTCAACTTTTTATTTTCTTTTGAACCGTCATATTAGATACTTATGCAATGGAATAGTTAGTAGGGGTGGGCGATATCGAAAATTCGATATCGATATATCGAAAGGTCGATATAAAAAGGACGGGAAGCTAAATAAGTTAGTAAAAAACTGAAAAAATAGGTTGGTGACCTAAAAAAAAAAGCTTCTCGCCCCTATTTTTGTTGTCCATGCCACGAAATATCGGAATATCGATATATCGCCCACCCCTAACTGGTAAATAATCGATATTTCGTGGTATGGACAACAAAAATAAGGGCGTGAAGCTTTTTTTTTAGGTCACCAGTATTTTTTCAGTTTTTTACCAACTTTTTTAGCTTTCCGCCCCTTTTATATCGATATTTCGCCCACCCCTAATAGTTATTATTTTCATCTTTCCAATAATATGTCACTTGTGAAAATTTTAATAAATGTAGGTACTTAAGCTAACGAATATAACTTTTTTACGAACCCAATTACGTGTTGCACTTTTCTAAAGCACCTTCTCTAAGTAACTTAAAAATAATAGCTGATTTGTTTGTTAAAAAACAAATGCACCAAATAATTTTTGACGGCAGTGTTATAACTAATTATGCTAATATTTTAAAAAAGAGTTTTAATAAATCGACATATAATTTGTACTTATTACTTATTCAAATCGTTTTGCAGAGCTATCTTGATAAAGCAAGTGTTTGTAAACACGCCCATAAATGCAACACATCTCTTTTAAATTATTTACCTATAGGAAACATCGCGTGCTAGTATTAATAAGGAAATAACTGAGCAATCGCAATTTCTTGAACGACAACTTGTGCAATTACTCATTAGTTAATTTCGAAATTTATTGTTGTACTTAAGTATAGTTGAGTGAAATTTATTTACAGAAAATCTGAAATGATATAGATTAAAATATTATAATTTTGTTGTTTAAAAGTAAATAGGTACAGTCAAATTTCGCTGTAACGAATAACGAAATATTCAGTATAACGAATTATTTTCGCGGCTCCGAACTAAAGAATCCCGATTTAACGAAAAAAATATTCCAGTGTAACCTTTATTTTTTAAAGGAATTGATTAAATACGCTCTTAAATACAAAAAATGTTATTGTTACTGGCGCTACAAAAATATGACCGAAACAAAAGTTAACGGACTTTATATTTAAAAAAACAAATGCAACTTTACTTTATACAGCTAATTTATGTATGCATTTGTATATTGTATATTATGTATTGCGATTAACAAAAATAAAATATAGTATATTTATGTGCATAAAAATATGTTTTTTTCTAGTTTCATTATAACGAATATTCAGTATTACGAAATAATCTCATAGGTCCCTAAAAGTTCCAAGTTTTAAATAAAATAAAACAATAAGATTTTAAAAATGACATCATTACCTGTTCGCGAAAAGAGTTTAAAATAACAGCATTAGTTAGTATTTTTCAAAGCAGTAGTCTTAGAATTAGAAAGCAATTTAAAAGAAAAAGTGAAAAGGCGGACTAACGAAAAAATAGGATTGCAAAATTGGTTGCGTATGGTTCGCAAAAACGTTATTTTATATATTAATAAATACCACGCCCCTTCCTCAACTCTTTAAGTAAACTGCAGAAAAATAAAATAAAACTAAATTTTCTTGTCTTTCTTCGAAATTTTATTTAAAAAGCAAATCCTACATCACTTGTTGAAACACCTTTTGTAAACAATTAAATTTAATAAGCTGGTAAAGCTGAGCTTATCCAACGATTTACGTACATACATAACAGCGTTGTATAAAAACATATCCGATCTTGAAAAATTTCTAAATGATTTTTGTTTTCTCAAAGTGTATTACTACATTGCATTGTTTATTTTATCTTTACACCTCAACCGTACAAAGTATATGCAAAAGTTTTATTTAAATTCCAATTACCCACATGTTAACAAAACAGCATGTAGTATTTTTCCTCCCAAGAATTGAATTATAAAATCATCTGGTAACAAACCAAGTTTTACTTTGAAACTAGCAAATAAATGCAAGCATTATGTTTTTAAAAAAATTCGCATTTTTTATGTAGCATTAAAACCAACTAGTTCATTGACAATTTGTTAATTTATATATAAAATTATTAAAGTTTTGTCGTGGTCTATGTGGAAACATAATTAATCCTAATTTATTAACTATTTTGTAACAATCGTAAACAAACTTATATTGGCGTCTGAAAATTTTGTGATTTAAGTTTCTTGCAGTTTTCTCAGAATTTTTCAAATACTAGTTAATTTTTGACGCTTTACTGCTAATTGGGCCACTTCTACAAGTCTTTAAAAATACAAAGTTACACGTGTAACGCAGTAGACTTTTGTCACCCTATACAAAGCGAGTCCTACATTATAGTTTCTTTATTGTTTCAACAAATATAACGTTTGAAATAAGCCAAATAAAAACCAAACAATAGCAATAAATAAGAAGAGTGAAATGCCAAAATGGAACGACCTAACTTGGCCTATTCTTTCTGGCGATCGCACACCGTAGTCCCAACTAAAAGTTAACTTCAAAATCTCAGCGCGGTGTACGTATTCTGTTCTAAATATAAGAATTTATTTCGGAATACTAACCTTTAACTTTCTGTATTTTAAAGTAGGCTGTGATAAATAACAATAGAAAAATACAAACAAAAGAAACCATGACCTACTAGAAATCATGATAATATTTAATTTAGTAATAATAAATTGCTAAACTATTTATGCTTACATTTTTCTTGCATAAAAGCAATAATTAATAAAATATCAAAACGTTTGCTTTAAAAATAGTGGGACATTGCAAAATCGGGTTGTTGACCTCGATAATCGCAAATATGAAGTGCGTAATTCGTTCCTGAATCTTTCATGGGAAGATGTATTCGTATCTTAATTAGTACATTTTATTTTATAGCTTTGCTCAGTATCCACTAAACTTTTTTTTAAATTACGTTGAACATCGTAGGGTTAATTATAGACGTGCTTGATTATTTATGTACTTACTTCTGCGACATCGTTAATTATTTTATGGTTACTTGATAAAATTGGAGATCTTTTACGATTGTTTGCTTTTGTTTAAATGGAAGTCTATAACGAATATTTTGACCTAAATAAATATAGGTCTACGAATATTTTTTTAATATGTATGCGTATTTGCAGTTTTATAGAGTCGTAAAAAACATTGAATGTATTCTTTTTGTGTTTAAATGACTTAATGTGTGGCGGCTCTGTGAATTTTTCTAGTTATAATTTTTAAAAAAGGTATATTTATATTTAAAATAATATGCTCATTGAAAGCGCTGTTGTGGTAGTTACGAAAATATTTACGTTTTCATTCAAAGTTTTACACGTATTTATTTAGATATTGGTCAATTATGTACGCTAAAAGTACAGGGTGGTCCAAATTCGATGGTATTACATGGGTATCTCGCTTAATATTCAAGATGGAGAAACGGTTAAATTTCCGGTTTTTGAGTTATTAGAGAGAAAAAAAAGGGTTTTTGGGTTGATGTAATTATTTTCAATAATACGCAACTTACGAAGGTTTTTTAGTTTGTCTTTTTTGTTAAGAAAAACGGGATGTGAAACAAAAAAAAAACAAAGTGTAAAACCTTTTAAAACTCATGTGGTATAAGTTACAATGGTTTTTTTAATTTGTTGGTGATATAAACATTATGAATATTTGAACATAAGGTTAACAACAATATACCTTACTTACTACATAACTGCTGATTCCGACTATATTGTCGTTATCTAAAAGCTGTATTACATTATACAATTTCTTGTTCAAGAAATTTTATACTAGATTGTACAGCTGTATCTCAATTTACGACATAAAGCTGGATCCACATCAATACAAATTTATGTTGTATTTTGTATTTCAAATCTGGCTAAGTATTTTACCACGTAAATAGTTATCTTGTGCGTTGAATGGCCGAATCCACTTGTGCACGTTTGTTTATGCAGAACAAAGCACTCAAAATCAAGTCCACATTGATAAGACTGTGCGGCGCAAATCTCTTTGGTTGGCTAAAAACCGACAGCACGATGGATAGCGTGCGTTGTTCGTCACGAAATTATTTGCGTGCATTTCTATGCGGCGCACAGTCCACACCAACAAAAATTTCGACGCACACGAGCAAATTTGTGTCAAATACAACGCACAACGCAAATTTTTATTGATGTGGATCCAGCTTTAGACGTGTTGTAACTTGGCAACAGCTGTACAATCTAGTATAAAATTTCTTGAACAAGAAATTGTATAATGTAATACAGCTTTTATGTTTAAATATTTATAATGTTTATCTTAACAAATTAAAAAACCTTCGTTTTACAACATGTTCTTTTTTTCACATCGTTTTCTTAAAAAAAAAAAAAAAAAAAAAACCTTCGTAACTTAGGTATTGTTAAAAATACCTATATCAACCTTTATACAGTGTGACCCATTTTAAAGCGGATCACCCCTATAAAAAGTTTATTTATGGTCCGATTTTCATGTTTTTTTTTTAACCTAATGATAAAGCATCAAAAACTGTACTTTGGCATTCTATTTTAAAATTCAGTTTACACTCACAAAGCCTACTATGTTTTTTTTCGATGTCAAAATTGGCAAAATTTGTTTTGCGATTTTTTAATCTAAAATCTGGCTAATCACTGGATTCAGGATGCCCTCAAACGGGTGTGTACCAAATTTCATGAAAAAATATTTATTATTTTTACTTTGCATTTTTCTTTTATTTTCTTGTTAATTTAGTCATTCACCCAACGAATATTCAATCAAAGTTGCGATTTTAATACTGACACGAATAAATTGTTGCTTATTTAACAGATCTTACGTCAAATAATTATTCTTTTAATGTGAACTCTTAACTTTTATTTTTTTGATAGCATAGAACACTGGGTTTCCAGTTTAATTACAAATATTGAATTAATAATTAATCTCTTTAAAAAATGTTTTTTTATGAAATTTGGTACACACTACACACCCATTTGACGGCATCCCGAATCCAGTGGGGTAGTCAGATTTTAAATAAAAAAATCGCTAAACAAATTTTGTTTTAATTTTAAAACGAAATGTTTATAAGGCCCTAGGTAAAGATTATCTAATATATGTGACTTATATACGTAATATGACGTGTAAAACCAGAAAACCACCCCCAAGTTAAATAATTCGTTCGGAAAAAATAACTGTTCGTGATGCACGTGTTATTACATGCGTAGAGTTGTAATGTTGGAGCAATGAATGCATTGTGTTGGTACTTTATTTTTATGTGCTTCTTCAACCGGTTGTTGTCATTTCACCTCATCTTTGAGGCTGTTAAACTCTTGAAGTGACAAATAACTAGCGCTCGTCATTCCAAGCACGTTAACATTTTGATAAATGGCTTTTATGAGTCACAATTTTGAGAATGGTGGTGTTTATTAGTTGGCATGTAATTTTCTTTGTTCGAAAATAGATACAAAACGAATCCCTTGGTGTAAAAAACCAAGAGCGCGTGCTGTTTTTTTTTTTTAATAAACAAAGTTCAGTGACGCTACCTTAGTAATAAATACATTTTTAGCGTAAAAAATAAGTCACAGAACTCAAAGAAAATGAAAAATATTAAAATTTTTATTAAATGGGTAAAATTTTGCATTTTAGTATTAATAAGAATCTTTACTGTATTTGACGCCTTTAATTAAATTTTAAAAACGTGACGTTTCATACACTTTGCCCATTGCAAATGATTTGGTACCTGTTATATTAATAATTATACGAAACAATCTAATCCAAAAGTTGTATTTGGTCATTAGCTACATAACTTAAAATTATTTACACGATTGCGCTGCACACCCGCTATGACATTAAAATCAAATAATGTTGGATGATTTTGCTATGCAACATACAATTTTTGCCTTTTGTATTTATGTAGCAACACATATTTTATGTCATTGCATACTTCGGTAATTGTTCCACTCAACATGGACTAAAGGAAGGTTTACCAATATTTATTTTTAACAATGTTCAAATGAAAATAAACTGCTTTTTTTAAATGGTTTATTTAGACGTGATAATTATGTATGGACTATGTCAGTCAAATGGCCCCCCTCATGCTACAACACAAATGTGGACTTTTATGATATTTTTTATCACCTTTGGAAAGTTTTTGGTGGTATTTAACTTATAGCCTCACAAATATTGACCTTCAGTAGTTGTTCAGTTGTCGTCGACTTTTTCACATACTCCTCACTCTTCCCTTTTAAGACATTCGCACAAAAAATAAGTCAATATCTTTTAATATGGTGAAAGCAGTGACCAATCAATACCACCAAATTTTAATGTAAATTGGTACAGAAGAATCTTAAAATTTTCATCATAGCTCGTGCTGTGTATGCTGTAACAACCTGTCTTGTTGGAACCATATTGTTTTTTGTCCCAGTTTATCTAATTCACACATAAAGAAGTTGTCAATCGTATCACTATATAATTCACCAGTCACTATGACAGCATTATCCTCTGCGTCTATAAAGAAATATTGCTCAGTAGCACATTCGGATCAATCTCAGCACCATTTTGTCGCTCTGGGAGAATGTAATGATCACTGAATAATTATTGTGGTGTTTGTCACCCCAGAACCAGCTATTTTGTTTATTGAAGAAACTAATGATATCGAAATGTGCCTCGTCACCCTAATGATTTTATTGGTAAAGACTGGGTTGTGTTGACTTAGCTAAAACTTTGATTTTTTTATTTCATTCCCAGTAGGGTTAATTCATTTTCTGTCAGCTGAATTTTATGCATGTTTTGAACGTTGTCTGGTGAAGGTGTTCAAATCTTAAGTTATATTTTAATGGAATTTTTTCAATATTCTCCATTGAGCCTGGGATTTGAGCACTATCGGACTCTGATCTATCTGCCACTCAGCGATGCTGTATAAATTCTGTGTGTATAGATTTCTTAACGTACAATTTCTAACGAGCTTGTCATGCAATTTTTAAAACTTTCCGTAATTAAAGACTGACTTTAATAAATTGTTTTTTCAACTTTCCTTTATGAGTTTTCCACTTCTACACTCTACAACATAAATTCACTAAATGATGACCAATTAAATTTGTAAACCTTTTATTAGCTCACACTGTTATGTATGATGATAATTTTTTTTTTCAGGAAACAAGCAATGGCAGCTAGAGCAGAAGCCGAAAGAGAAGGTATTCAAGTACCTTTAACACTTGAAGATTATTGTATAAAAACTCAGGTTAAACCTAATAATGATAATCAAGTAGAAATGACAGATTTCTACGATGACGATTATGATGAGGACTACGATGACCTTTCCGATGATTCAGAATGTGCAGAAGATGATGAAAATGACAGCGGTAATGGAGAATCGTGATCCTCCACTTAGATTTTTTTATGTCATTAAAATTAATCCGTCGAATTTGTATTTTTAGTTTTAATATATGATAAGGGTTCCATTTTTACTTCATAATAAAACATTTATTTTACAGTCTATTTCTGTGTAATATTCGTACTTTAGTATTGTTTTTCTTTCATGCTAACACAAAACAATCGAAAATGAAATTTTTTGTATTAAATTATCAATAGTTTTATTTTTAGTATTTCTTGGTTTTTTGATTATATGTCAATACATTGCAGATTATTTATCGCTTAAGTGTGTTAAAATTTTCAGTACGTTACATTTAATATCTTTTTGGATGTGATTCCAAGACTGCAAGTTTTATTTGTTGTGATCATCCTATTCACGATCTCATACTAAAACTGAGGTTATGCACTTCTACAATATTTTTTTGTACATAAATTAAGTAAAAAAAGGTTAAGAGTTATTTGTGGTGGTATGCAGTTAAAACGGTATGAAACAAAATTTTGCCTTTGTTAAAAAGATTAAATTTTAGTATTCTATTCACTGAAATTTAAAATATAAAGAACTACAAACTTATGAAAATGATTTTTTCAACACTTATTTACTATGCACAGAGTTATAGTTAAAACATGGAAAGTGAAGTGAAAACTGGAATGGTTTTTTTTTCAATTTAGTTTCTGTGGAACGCCAAATATGCTTATTCTGCATTTTTGATAATTATAAAACTGTTTTTAATAGCTTCTGGGACCTTGAAATAATAGCAACTTGCCATTTATGGTAAAAGTTATAATTAATATTAGTAGGCTGTTATTTTAAATATATTCTTCTAGTGAGCAATTTACCAGTAAATTTGTTTTGCTACATAGTAGCCTACTTTTAAAGAATAATAGTAAACTGTTTCATAATATTAAATTTGTTTTGTACGATTTGCATAACCACCCTAAATATCTTAACCATACCAAATTACTCATAATGTTCAAAGCAGTTTAAATACTGTGTGGAATCTAATTAATCCTCCTACATGTACATATAAATTTAATATGGAGAGTTAACAGTTAATGCTGCAAAAATGTGTGGAATATAGTTTTTCAGTTTCGCTGTAGATGTTACAGTCTAAAAAATATTGGGTAAGATTTAGGCTTAATTATCTGTATATAATTCGTAGTGTACTATTTATTTAGTTTTAATTTGATAATCCGGCAGTCATGTAGCTAAATATAATGAATGTGAAAGTATTAGGTATGTGAATTTCTGTATTAAATTTGGAGATGTTGTGGTAATATCCTAATAGCGCATATGACATTTCAGGGCAATGATTTTATTGGACGATAACGAATTTGTACCATTTTGTTTTTATATACTATTTTTCACCATACAGCAATAGAAATGTTTATGCCTTAAAATATTTTGCCTGTGTGAAATTCATATTCTATGGGATTTGTTATGTATGCATCAAATATTCCATAAATAAATGGCTAAAATGATCGACTCATTAATGACTTTATTACCTTACACACTGTCTGCCACTCACAAGCCTAAATGTACCAGACTTAAATTTGGTCAGGAAATATTCAACAAAATAAATCAAACTAAAATAACAGATTATTGTATGTTTTAAAACTAAAAGTCTTGAATAGAAATGAAAGTAGATACCAGAACAACTAATTGATTTGACTGTCTCTATAGATATAGCTATCTAGATTTAAATAATTATACTTATAACTTCAGGGTTAAAATCAGGTTGTGATGTTGATGAACAACTGTGTTAAAGCTTGAAAGATAAAAACTCGTGCTTTGTGAAAGACCAGAGACATCGCCGGGCACCATCCTTCTACGTTTAATTAATGCTTAAAAAAGCAAATTGTGGGATGATGTCCTGGCCCGGGGAATTTTGCTCCATCATACCTGTAAAAAACAACTGAAAAAGTGTGATTTGACACATTTTTCTACTTACAAAAATTATAAAATTTCACCCAGGATGCCTAAAATATTTAGGAGTTACTCTTTGAATTGGAAAAGCAATTTGAAGGATTCAAAATGTGTGTAAACGATTTTTTTCTATTCAGTATTCTATTTGTTCCGATGTTGAACAACGAAAAGTAAAATTTAAATGTTAAAATTCAGTTTAAGAGTGATAAAAGAAAAGTGTAGTAAATTTAACATTACTTACTTTGATTTTTTCATTCGCTGCGAGAATCTTGACTTTGTTTGGTAGTACGTGTCTTTGGAAGCTGTTAGTTTTACTTTTGAATATAAATAAAACTTCTCGTAGGGCGAGATTGACAGCCGTATTCATAGTCCTTCCTTATCTTAAGGATTGAGGAAGCCTCAAGGAAGCTCGCAACCTCCCTTGAGATAAGGTAGCCAATAAGGTTCCTTGTTCGGTCAAGGTAGATTTATGAAACATGAAACGAGGAATAAGGAATCCTTATTCCTCAAGGAAGGACTATGAATACGGCTGTAACAATTGAGCACCAATTATCCATACTTAAAACTGTATTATCAGAAAGGCTTATTAAATATAATGTCTTAAAAATTGCTCATTTCCCTCTACTTTCCTTTAATCCAAGAGCAAAATTCAAAGCGTAAGTCATAATCTTGGTTACCAACCTTGGATTATAAGAAAAGAGTACAGATGAACAAGGAATTGCCGAAGGGGAGGGGGGTTATTAAAAATTATATGTATACGAAATACAACACAACTTTTATCAAAAATGAAATTTTCTGAGAAATCCATAATAAAAAACTTTTTTATTTGTTGCAGACTTTGAATGTCAAAAATATAAAAATAAAAAATTGGAAATTTACTGAAACATTTCATATTGTCTTTATTTTTAAATTCGAAACAACTTTTTCTTATGAAAATTTTTGGTACCTCTCAAAATACGGGCGCTTTACTTTTGCGAATATTTCTAAAATCGTTAAAATTTCATATGAATTTTTCCTAAATTAATTAGTATCTGTAAGTTATTTATATTCCTAACAATTCATTGAAGGCTTCTAATTACCTTTTATTACTTTCTGTCATTGCATAATATTGGCACAGACTAATCTTATTTTCGATTTATATACATTTTCAGAAAATATAGTTAAATTATAAAACAAATAAAAAAAATTCGGTCACTTTTAAAGGATGTATTAGAAAATATACCCTATGATTAGATTTGGTAAGGATGAAAGAAACTACAACAGCTGAGAATCTCTATTTTGTATTAAAAACTGATTTAGAAATAAAAATTGAGGAAATCGTTTCGAATAAACGCTTTTGACAAAAAAACTGAAAACCAAACTTTTTGTATGTCACTGCGTTGCTCCTATTGAAACTATTTATTTTTAACTTTAGAGCAGTTATACAAAAAATAGACTATGGCTAGGCGCACACATGCGATTTTCAGTCACGTGACTATTTAGTCGCACAAATAGAACTCGTAGTTTTTTAAGTGCAGTTGTGCTCACAAGCGACTAAACAAACGCAGCAATTTAAAAGATGCAAACGGGTCTATTTTCGAAGCAACGCGACTGTCGCAAAATGAAATAAGTCGCACAGAAAAGTATGAACCTATATGCACAGCATTTGTTTAATCGCATTTCGGTAAAACATTCTATTACCATTTCCCAGCTTTCTGAAAATCCTTTTTCTACTTATTATAATTAGATTCAGTACTAGTTTCTTTAAACAATTCAATTTTAAATTTTTCTTTCTCCTAAGAAACAGTTGTGATTGAACTGTCTAACAGTGGTGTCAAAACCTTCAATTTAACGTTCGTCCTTATTAATATAAAATTGAAGATGTCTGATAATGAATCTTCAAGTAATTGCTCTTCATCAAATAGTGTAATCGACACAAAAAAAAAAAAATTTGAGGTTGTAAAGTGGCCAGCTTCATACAACAAAAAAAAACTAAAACCATACAGTGATTGCAGCGTTAAGAAAAAGTTGTGAAGTGAAGTTTGCTGGAATGTTATAGTTGACTGGAGCGGATTATGCGAAAAAAACAAAACAAATGAAAGGTATGCATGTGTTTCTTTCTAATATTTAGTAAATGCATCATTATTTATTGAATTTATCAAATTTAAAAAAGTTACTTATTTTAAATACTACAATCTACCTATACATTTACGTAATTTGTATAATAATATGTGAGATTGTAAAGTACCGAATATACAAATACGTACATTACTGTACCATATCATTGAATAAAAAGATATCTTTTTATTCAATGTACCATATATGTATAAAATGTAAGTTATATTTTATCATATTGCCATGGTAATGAACCTTTTGGTGTGACAAAGTAATCGGCAAAATAATCTCTTGCGCTCAGACCATTATAGTTAGCCCGCGTTCCAGCTGAGTGAATACTTTGCAGAGGACATTGGTATGATTCGTCTTCAAACAGCACCCCATCTTTTTTTCTTACAAAATTATGTAAAGCACAACATGACTTGATTATAATTTCCGCAAAATCAATATTCACTTCTATTGGGTGGTGAAAAACCCTCCATTTGTTTGCCAAAATCCCAAAGGAGCATTCAACCATTCGACGAGCACGTGTTAATCTATAATTAAAAACTCTTTGTTTAATTGATAGATTTTTTCTCGGGTAGGGTCTTAGTATATTTTGTGAAAGTGCAAATGCTTCATCGCCGACTAATGCAAAAGGCATAGGTTTCCCTACATCATCAAAAGGTAGTTTTCGAGGATTAGGAAGATTTAGTTGATTATTATTTAATCTTTGGTAAAAATTAGTTTTTTTAAATATATTAGAATCACGGTTTCCTTCATAAGCTCCCACATCTATTGCAGTAAAACAGTAGTCTGCATCTACTACACCCATAAGAACAGTAGAAAAAATATGTTTACAATTATAGAACTCTGATCCGGTATTAATAGATTTCTTTAACGCTATATGCTTCCCATCTACAGCACCAATACAATTAGGAAAATTTGTTCGTTCATAAAACTGTGACGAAATATCCATCCAGTCTTTTTCTGACTTTTCTGGCATGAACAATGGTTGCAAACATTCCCAAATTACTTTACATGTATCCTTAACAATTTCTCTTATAGTAGTAGCACCTAGTAGATATTGAAAATGAAGCGAGTTGAAGCTTTCTCCGGTGGCAAGAAATCTGAAACACAATATTTACATTTATTAATTATCATTATTTATTTCGGCACATCACTGAAAAGGCACTGCAAATTTAGCATACAGTCTACTAAGTTTCATTAAAACAAATTTATTTAAAATTCAAAGAATGTGGAAATTTAAGATTGTTTTGCAAGGGAAATTGCCAAACAAAGACAAAGCACATCGGGTCAAGCTGCAAACAAAAGAAGAAAGTTGTTGAAGACCGACCCACCAGTAGTAATATATCACCACCTTTGGAGCAAATTGAAGTAAATGAAGAAGGTATGCTCCGACGTAAACATACCCCTAAAACGTCAATATCAAAATTCAGTTCGTATGGGAGCTCATTACTTAAAATATTACAAGATAAGCAAAATGAAGGAATTGGATAAAAATTTCGCTTTAATGCTTGTTCAGATGATAAAAAAGCTTAGCTTAACGAAGTGCAAAAGCATTTTGCCAAAATTAAAATTTTTAATGTCATGAAAAATGCAAGACTTCACCATGCTACCCCCAACACATTCAATCCGGTTCATCCTTTACAACATCCATTAGTATTGTCCAACCAGAAAATGGGCAACATGTATCTGCTGCCTCAATTGTGCTAATGCTAACTCAAAGGTTTCGAGCTTCCGGCGAAAACAATTATTACACAAACTTTTTACCTGACTGTTCTACAGTTAGATCTCCAACTAAATTACCTCAGTGTTAAGTGTTATTTTTGATTTATCACATCAATAGAACGTGTTTTTCAATTTATAATTTACATAAATAAATTTCTTTATGTTAAAAAGTATTATTTACTTACCTCAGTGTTACAGATAAACGTTCCTCAGGAGGTACAGACTTCCTCCAATTCGTGTTTTTATAAGTGATTCTAGTTCCAATTGTATGATGTAACTCATCGAAGCTCCTGATACTCATTCTGTAGTACTGGAAAAATTTCTTGGGGTGGTTTCTTAAATCGCTATGCATTTTATAAAACTGTCCTTTAAAAAACCTCTGGCTAACAATGGGATGTACCCAATATTGCTTTTTACCCTTCTTTTTCTTCTTTAAACGTAATAACAGAGCCACAGCACAACATGTTTCTATGTAATCCATTGTAAAGTATTTAACAACTGTTCATAGACAAACAACTGTTCAGTCGCAAGTGCGCGATCCATACAATTATTATCTTGTGACTGCGACGGAAAATCGCATGTGCGCGCCTAGTCTAAATTTCCTTTAACAGATGCTATTTACACAAAAAGGTCAACTATATTTTAATATTTTGCAAAATACTGAGGTTGCAATACGACTAACGGTTCAACCGGAAACGGACTCAAATTTAAAATGGAACATCCTGTATATTTTTATATTATAATGTAAATATATGACGGGTGTTCTTTTTAAATTTTCAATGTTAGACCCGTTTCCGGTTGAACCGGAAGTCATATTGCAACCTTAATATTTTCATCAAATCCGAAAAAAACGATAACGCTTAGATACTAAATTTCATTGTAATATCTGCAATAGTATTCTACATGATTAAATAAATATTTCACATTCAATTACAGGTGGGTAAATGGAGCTCACTATGTTAAATAACCTAAAATCTCTTGTATTCAATGTCCAAAAGTATCAATATTTTTTAAATTTAGAATAATTTCATTTGACAAAATAACGCTTTCAGCTATACTAACACCAAACAATAAATTCAAATTCTATAACACCAAAATCTATAAAAATTATCGGTGGTGCAACGTCATA
Source organism: Elmis aenea (assembly GCA_947652605.1). NCBI lineage: Eukaryota > Metazoa > Arthropoda > Insecta > Coleoptera > Elmidae > Elmis > Elmis aenea. Next base: position 31,274,212 of record OX393578.1, on the reverse strand, counting down.
CAAAATTTGTTGACGTTGGAACATATGGCCGGAAATCGGCATTCTCGTGTAGTTTTGACACCAGCTGTCAAGTTTTTTAGTTGAACTTTCTTTCGAAGTTTTTTGACTTAGTTCAAGTTATTAAAATGTCTGGTCAATGGGAAGTTGTTGGAAAAAAGAAGGGCAAAGAAAATCCACAACCAGGGAAACAAAAAGATGTGAAAGATTCAAAAAAACAAGTGATCAACAATAGCATTAAAGTTGAAGAAGTATGTAAGTAAAAAGTAATGCTATAATTTAATGTTTGTAGTATTAACATCGTTTATTATTTTAATGATAGTAATATAAATGTTTCTCATGTTGTATGTACAGTGCCGATGTCACAAGTGAAAAGCTTGTACTCTTCTGCAGCAAAAAACAATAAAGAAAACCGCAAACCACAAGAAAAGCCCAAACCACAGGAAAATGGGAGTAAAAAAACTCAGAAGAAACCTGAAAAGCCTCAGGAACCTAAAATCAAACCTCCAAAATCCATTGAAAGTGCCCTTAACTTGGTATGTAATTTTTTAATTGAAAAATTTATGTTTATTTTTTTAAATTTTAGATTAATATAGAAGACTTTAAGAATGTGTACGAACAAAGTAAGAAGGTTTTTCCTGATGGCCCATTAATTTGGCTAAAAGAGCTAGTTCAATTTTTAAACCAACGTGTAACAGTAGAAATTCAAGATCAAACTTTTTTTTCAAGGCCAAATGGTTATCCATTTTCTGTTGTAAGTATTTTTAATGTGCTTATCTATTATAAGTCATAATTATGCTTATAAAACTGTATAACCAGAGTTTATAAAATTTAATTTGTACATTTTTAGGTAATTTATGCTTATAATGGACTAGCGTTCCTGTCAGGTGTAAACGCTTTGTGTTTGCACTTAAAACTCGTCCTATAGGTTTGCAATCCATTAAAAATTACAATTTAAAAAAGTTTTCACCGACCTTTAACCCCATCCTCATTTACTTGGTCAGCAATAAAGGGTCAGGTTAAAGGTTGGTTAAGGTTTTTTTTAATTTCAAATGCATAGGATAAAATAAATGTAGGCCATAAACGTGTAGTGGTTTACAACCTTCATAAATACTTTTATGCACAAACGCTTGCAAGTGAAGTTCATATATTACAGCCACGCTGGTACGGTACAAGCATAAATTACCCATTTTTAATGTCTATTATTTGCTTAAACACGGTTTGGTGAAAATTGCTCGAAGGTAAATTGCTCGAATACAATTACTCGAATGGGAAATTGCTCGAAAGGTAAATTGCTCGAATGATAATTGCTCAAAAAAATATTACATTTTTATAAATACAAAATAATTAAATGTACTAGAAAAGTTGTTTACATTTGTTTACACTACGAAAAATTTATTTAAATTTATTTACAAATACATATACCCTTATGTTAAACTCGATTATACTAAAAAAAAGTTACGCTCGCCCTTAAAAAGTTATGACACAAACTTACTTTTTTTAAATGAAAGCTATGACCTATTAAAATTCGTTCTGTTTTTCTTATTTTAAATATATAAGGGGATGTAGTTTTTTAATTAACATAGTAGGCTGTGAAAACAAAAAAAAAACAGGGTGTAAAACCTTTTAAAAGTCATTTGCTACATGTTACGAAGGTTTCTTATTTGTTGTTGAGATAAGCATTATGAATAGTTGAACATAAGATGAACAGTTATGTAGTACCTATACCGGGTGTAAATGAAGTGTGGTGCACCCCTTTTTTTTTCTTTAGTTTTGATTTTAGATAAATGAAAATTTAGACAAATGATATGTGCAAAAAACCGGGCTTTTTGAGCCATTGCACACATTTGTTTCCCTTCCGGTTTCGCCGGAAATGACCCCAACTTTGTTATTTTAAATGGAACACCCTCTATATTTTTATATTTTTGGAAAGAGGAAGTGATTTTTGATACTAGCGGTTATTTAAATCAATCAAGCATCTTCTAACGAATCCATCGATACCAATAACTTGTATTTTTATTAAAAGTCTGCTTCAAAAATTTTAAATTATTGTGACGATTTATTAAGAGATCCTGTTAATCGCAGTACACTGTGCATAACTAAAACAAAACAAATGATCGTTGTTTTATGTTTAACTACTATAGTCATTTAATTAAAAAGTCTAAAAATTTTGGTAATCATTTTTACAATATTAGATTACTGCGATTAAAAGGATCTCTTAATAAATCTTCACAATAATTTAAAATTTTTGAAGCAGACTTTTAATAAAAATACAAGTTACCAGCATGGTTCCATTTAAAAAAATTGACTTTTTGTCAAAAAAAACGATTCCGCAACCTTCAAAGCCGATTAAAGTAACGAAAATAGTGCAGTTGTATCAAAAATCACTTCCTCTTTCCAAAAATGTAAAAATATACAGGGTGTTCCATTTAAAATAAAAAAGTTGGGGTCATTTCCGGCGAAACCGGAAGTGAAACAAATGTGTGCAACGGCTCAAAACGCCCGGTTTTTTGCACATATCATATGTCTAAAATTTCATTTATTTAAAATCAAAACTTAAGAAAAAAAGGGGGTGTACCACACCATTTACACCCGGTATAATATTTTCAAATATTGAAAGTGTTTATCTCAACAAAAAATTGAATAAGTGTATATGTATTTGTAAATAAATTTAAATAAATTTTTCGTAGTGTAAACAAATGTAAGGAACTTTTCTAGTACATTTAATTATTTTGTATTTATAAAAATGAAATATTTTTTCATTTTTTCGAGCAATTGTCATTTGAGCAATTTACCTCTCGAGCAATTTCCCATTCGAGCAATTGTATTTCAAGCAATTGTATTCGAGCAATTTACCGCCACCCCTTAAACACCATTGCATAAATATTTAATTATTTCTTTTTTATGTAATTTTTAATTTAATAGTTCTAAACGTTTTATTGCACTATATCTAGATGGTAAATAAAGAAATAAATGTTTAAGTTGTACTGAAAAATATATAATTAAAACGTTTTAGTTTTTGAAAGAAATCTATTTTCAAGCATTTCCTTGTATTAAAAGATAAGTCAATGGATGTACATTACTTGCAAGTATTTTGAAGGTCTATGAAATATGCCTTCAAAAGTTTAGTTTTAATTATTTTGTTTTTGTTACAGATACCAGCACCAATTAAAAGTGTTATGGAGAAAGCGATCAAAGAAGCAGGAAAAAGTAACGCTCAGCTATTTTACGACATATGTTTAACTGCCATGGCTACAGATATGGGTAAAAATTCACCAGCCCTGGGACATAAGTTTTTTCTTCAGTATCTAGCCATGAACGAACCAAAACTTGTTATAAACAGTTTGAATAAACATGTTATTTTACGAAATTCATACCAAAACAGACAACCAATTGGTTTGTCGATACTTTGGGCTGTGGGACAAGCAGGAGTTAAAGACTTAAATGTTGGTTTGAAAGGTAGAGTCGAATTCTTGTACAAGTTGCTTAATCTACTCAATAATTAAACTTTTTTTTTACAGTTTTTCAAGAAATGATGTTACCTGTTATTGAAATGAAGAGCTATTCACGCTATGTCATAAAATACTTAATTGATCTAATAAACAATCATGAGAGTGTAGGAATGTCAAAGGACCAATATTTACTTGTTTTAGACGTTGTTTTTGCAAATTACAAAAATTTTCCAACTGAACTTAAACAAGATTTACACAAAATAGTTCCAAAACTGCAACATCAACTTTTTAATCAGTCGAGTAACGAAAAATGTTATTCATTAATTGACCTTTTCTTGAAAAAACTGTTAAGCAATAATAATAATCAGTACAAAAACGAGATATGTGCCGTTATCATGACTTGTTTGGAAAAAGACCAAACTTCCTATGGTGCCTGGAATAAATGTTATACCAAATATCTGTTGCAAAGTGCTATTATGTTAAATTACATAGGTGAGTATATTAAAAATTGCTAATGCAAAATGTTTCTTGTTGATAAATGTGATATTATGACAAATATGTAAATTTTTTTATTTGAAAAGTTTACTATTTGAGTAAAAAAGTGTTACCAAAAAACTTGAATTTATGAATAGATATCGATAGCTTTCACAAAAGTTTTTAACAGAAATGAAACCTGCATCAGTGGCCATATAAACTAAACAGGCAGTTAACTATAAAAAAAGGTGTTATATAACTTGTATAGACACTTTGTATATTCAAAATCATAATTTAAATAAACAAGTATTAATCTTTTAAATTTATTAATGAAAGTGATCTACTTAATACTTTTTTTTAAATAACTTTAGATGTAAACTGGAAATCTGTTTCCAAAACAATAGACAGAAAGTTGTTCCTTGACATGTTAAATACGTACAGTGTCACAAATGAAGAGTTGATGACCAAAAAACGCAAAGAAGAAGGATTATTGGATTCTGTAGCAGCAATAAAGGTATTAATTATTTTACTACTCGAGGTTTTTCAATATAACAACCATTAATTAGTTTGTAATTATACCAGTTTTCACACCTAAAAGTGTGACGAAAACTAATTATTTTATGCATAAAAGTACATGTAATATAAAATTCAGAGTGCCTTAGAAAACAGTCCCAGATGATTAGGGGTGATTGAATAATGTATATAAGGGGCAATTTAAACATTTCTATAGGTAAAATTTCAGTATTTATGCAAACAGTCATCTGAAATCTGTTTTAATATTATCGGCATAAAATTAAAGTATCGCTATATGTAAACTATGCCCTTTTTTAATAAGTAAAATGTAGGAATATAAAATTCGATCATTATTATGATTGTGTACAATTACAATTTGCTAAAAAAAAGTGCAAGAAGTACACCACATGAGGAAAAGGGTACAAGAGCAGTACACCTCAATCGAGCAGAAAAAAATATCTCACCTTATAATTACAGAAACATAACACTGTAAACAAAAAAAAATAATTTAAATATTAAAAAAAAAAAAACATTTATACAGTTAAATTTAAATCATAATAAAAGCAGTATCAAAGAATTAAAGGGTTTTGACGTACCCTGTGAATGATATTATAGAATTATTTATACCTTTTTTATTAAACTATTACTTAAATTAACATAAAACGACCATAAGATATGAATACATACTTTATGTTTAATAATTCTGCAAAATATGTTGCTTGTTTGTAGTTAAATGTTTAGTGAAAAACAAAAATATTTCAGCAAACATTGTTTTATTAAGTTATTGTGATAACTGATTGACTAGTTTTGCATACTTGTATGCCAATATTTGTTTTACAATTGTATGTTTAACATGTTACATTGTCTTAAGTCTGTTTTAGACTACACTATTTTTTCGTTTAAGAAAATCGTATACGATTTTCTAGTACGGTGTCAATCAGAAATTACAAATCTTGAACGAAAAATTCGTATGAAATTAGAACCTGTCCTATATGCGTCCTATTTTAGAATGGGCGTGTTCTTTGGCATGGGCGCATGCGTATTCTACTGCAACTGTATCTGACCGCATGTCATTTGTGGGTTAGGTTAAGTGAAACAATCAAACGATGTTAAATACTACTTATTACCGTTATAATCCCTCACAATTTATTTTGTAGGAATAAATATATATATGAACAAGCGTTAAATATACGTTAAATTTGAAAATGATTCGCTTTCTGTTGTGATCAAATTGAACATTTTCGTACCAAAAAATAGTATAGTGTAAGAGGTTCATATTTTCCATGCTAAATTCTTGAACGAAATTTTTGTACAAAAATCGTATACGATTTTCTTGAACGAAAAAATAGTTACAAATTAGTGTAGTCTAAAACAGACTTTAGTCTTCCTGTGAAATACTTTTACTCAACAAGAAACTTTGTACTCAAAATAGAAGTTGATAACGTGTAGATAAAAGGTTTACAAGTTTTAAAAACATTTTAGTTGGTTTTGTGTATGTGGTATCAGTTGTTGGTGTACCTATGTCTTTCAACTTCTTTGTCGTCGTCAGTTTAAAAAACAAAACGCCGTTATTAAACCAGTTCGCATTAGATTACATGCAACGTTTAATTTCGAAAATACGCGCGTTTTCTTCGAACAATTGATAAGTGCGTACCAATTCTGAGCGTTTGCGCATATTCTTTCTAGCAAATAAACTGCCGAATTTGAGAATGCGCTCTATGAATTTTTAGCAAGAGCAGTCAGCTGACGTCTTCGAGCTGCGTTAAGCTTTTTGTTAATGTGCCACGATAAGTGCAATTTGTTTTTGACGCGTTAATTGTTACCTGCACGTCGTTGTACCATCAACTTTGATTATCGCTAACAATTAACAACTACATTCCGTTTACAATTTCATTTCAAATACGCTTGTTTTTTATTCGAAAGTGTTTTTTTTTAAAATTTAGTTGGCTTTGAGGGTGCAAGGATTTCAAAAACGCGACAATATTTTGAATTTGTCATATTTTGACATTTTTTAATAATTATAAAAGGGAGACAATTATATTTTATTGATTTACACTTATTTTATAATTTTTGATTAATTTAGGTAATTAACTAATTAATTTTTGGATACTTCATATTTAAATTTTGATTTTCTGTAGAAACTAAAAGATAAAATGGCCGTGAAAAAACGATCAGGTTTTCCATATAAGTTCATGTCATTCCTGCTAATCTGTACCGTCGGAGGTATTTTATATTATGATATATCGCTACATGGAAGTTGGAAAGGTAATTGAATAACTAATTTGTTTTATTCCAATACTAATCAACCCTTTTTTTTAAGTATCCCGTACATCTGCAGCTTTGTCACGATCAGGTGTCTACGACTACACAAATAAAGCCTTGGAGCGAACTCATTGGGGTTTGTTGTGGATACACGAACGTATCGACGAACAAATACCAGGTTACTATGAATGGGTTTCTGGAGTCTTGGAACCGTATACTCAACTTGTGAAAGATCTTTTTAAAGTTGGCTGCAATATATTTTTAAATATTAAAAATCTGGTTGCAGAAAAATATCCGGGATTGGTTCGGTCGGTAAGTAAATTTATGAAATGATGTATAATTTATAACGTTATTCTCTTTCGTATGCAGTTCAATTTTAAATAATGTCATGTCGCATCTAATCATTTATTGCTGTTTTATACCACGTTAGTTGCATATAAGAAAACTATAAGACTTTGTTCAAGAGTTAGATTATGTTAATATATTAAGCGTTTACATTGGAAGCATACTGTGTTAAATAAAGTATCGAATCCCTCGGGGATCATGCATGTACCACCCAGTTGTCCACCAAAAACAATTATGTTGTCCGTCTTGAATGGGGCAGTCTGTATGCTTCCAATTTTTTTAAATATTTTAAAGTAAAGGATTCTTTATTTAACCTGTCCTAACCAAATTCTATTGTACAATTTTTATTTGTAAATAACATACTAGTGGCACAGCCCAATTTATCTTTTAATAAAAGGTATAAAATCAAAACAATGGAGTAACAAACAGACATAGTAAGTAAATGAAGAACGGAAAGAAAAAAAACTTGTAAAATATCTAAAAAGCATTTTAAACGGTCAACACAGTTTTCAAAATTAAGAATATGTTGGCAAAATAAATTTTGGTTTGTGCCTCTGCGAAACCAAAACTTATATTTTAGCCAAAATATGATTTGTTTTTGAAAACATTCAAGATAATTCGTTTATTATTAAATGTATTTTTTAAATTTTGAAAATTTAAATTTATACAGTAGGTATGTTCTATTTACAATATTAAAGTAGTCTCTTTTAAAATTAGAAATATACAGAAGTCATAAGTAAGCCCAATTTATAGTTTTTGTAATTTTGAAAAGGATACTTTGAATTTGATAAAGCTCATTGTTTTTTTTTTGTTTTTTTTAATAATTTATTTACTACCAATACTTAAATGTTTACATAGCTATATCTTTCATGGAAATGTTTTTTGTGTGGCAGCCGTTTGTTTGTAAATATTTTGTTGGAGGAGTCCAATTTAGTTGTTATCTGACTATGTGATACTTAACTTGTAATAAGTAATTGTTCTTTAAATTATTGACTTTTATCGAACAAAGCAATAAAACCCACTTGGTGACGAAAACCATATTTTAAAACAATGACAAACCATAACATAAATTAAATTTATATACTTATTTAAAATGCATCTGTTATCATAAGCATTTTAAATTTTAATGGAATTCATTCTTAATCCAATTTATAATGTAATGCTTTTTAAATATTAAGTTTTGATTATTAAAATTTTAAATACAAGTTAACAAAAATTGTATATTAAAAAAACATTAACATACAAGTTTTATCGGTGTGAAACTGATGTTTTTGTAAAAGTAATATAAGGTGCCATTTTTTTCTTTACACTTTTGGAGACACTAAGAGATACAAAAAAAATCCTCTACTAATTTTTGTGAAAATCATGCAAAATTCAAATAAAAGAATGGAAAGTAAAAACCCGAACACTTTTGCACATTTCAAAACTTCCCCCCACTCCAATTTCTGTATCCAATGAGCTGTTACACTGTAACAATGTTGCCAGACTATCAGATTTGCATAATTTGGCAACAATCACTGTACCGTACCATAGCCCATAGCACATGGCTTACATTAATGATTTTAAAAGTGTATGAGAAAATTATGAAAATCGAGAACAAAAATAATGCGGCACTTGATTCTTGTTTCAAGTACTGTTCCCGAACATCGGGGACAAATGGTCACCTTAAAGTAATAACCGTTACTATCACATTGTTAGGATTAACAGTAATCAGCTAGGGCAATCCCGATTTACAGGGTACACCACTAATTATAACAATTTTCAAATGTTTTTCTAAAATGCATAGTTAACTTGATGCAAACAAAAAATTAAGGTTTGTGATATTTTATATCGGTTACATCTTTACTCTTGAAATTAATAGTCTGAACTTTTGTGCATTGATATAATTTCATATCCCCAATAAATTGGTGTTATTGGTTTATCCATGGCACACTTAGCTACGAAGATATAACATTTTGAATTTCTTATGCACACCATATTGAATATTTACATAAATAGATGTCATTTGAGTTTTTTGGATGATGTAACCTTTTTTGTCAAAAAGTAATTTTAAAATTTGGCTACAGCACAAACATAACCCCACGAATGGTTTTTGTAAAAAAAAAAACTTATGGTTGTTAACATAGACATCAGATTTTTGCTATTATGGTAACCGATATACCTCTTTAAACATTTTCAATTTGGTTCACCCTGTATACTGTGAATGCAACAAAAAATGTTTTGTCAAATAACAGGGAAGGGGAGTCGGCAGAAAAATAATCGACTCCCGACTCCCAAGTTGGTATTTGTAAAAATCGACTCCCGACTCCGACTCCCGATGGTAAACAAAGTTTAATATTTTAATTTTCTATTTAATACATAATGAAGAAAATGTAAAAAATCAGTTTTTTATAAAAAAAATTGCGATCACAATACTTTCTTCATACTACGTATGGCGAAAGTAAAAAGAGTCGGGAGTCGATAGTTTTTTACAGACTCCGACTCCTCAAAAAAGCTTCGATTCCTCGACTCCGACTCCCCATCCCTGTCAAATAATAAAATAATAACATCACAGTAAGCATGTTTTCAATTTTTCAGTACTTTTTTTTTGTTATTTTCAGATTGATTCATTCGCCCCAGGATTGTTGGAACAATCACAGCAGGCTGTGCATAGTGTGTGGATTACATCAGTTTCATATGTTAACAGGAGTGTAGATTACTTGAAAACTGAAGTGTTTGTGTAAGAAACTATTTTAAAATTCATTTTGATGTTGGAGCTTTAAAAGTGCATAATTGTCAATTATTCGATGAAAAATACATGGATGACATTTTTCCATTAATGGATATTTTTTTTAGTGGGCAACTGGCTCCTGAAAATGTTCAGAAAGTGGTACTGGAAGCTTTTAACACCACGCAACAGAAAGCGACGGAATATTATCATTGGTTTTATGAAAAAGTCCAGTCTACTATCAAATGAGCGTTGTGATTCCTAGTGGATTATTATCCAGAATGAAATAATGACTGTTAATGTTTAATTATTAGTTAATATTGGGATGATTTGTAAATTTTGCATTTCTAGACTAAACAAGTTATATGGTGGACGTAATGTTTTTGATAATTTTATATGTTCTTGAAATTGTATTTATTTATACTAAACATAATGCATTCCCTTTTCTGTACATGTAAAATAATGTTGCAACTGGATCAATATACTTTTATTAGTTACATACACTTGTTTTATTGATTGAAAAATAAGTTTTCAGTATTTTTGTATATTTTATCACTGAGCATATTGGGATCTTCTTTTTTTACAGCAGCTACAATGTCTAATACTTGCCTGTAAAAAAACAAATCGACATCAAAATCACCAAATCCATACTATGTGTATTATGTACACTAAAATGCTTTAACAGGCTATGCCCTGTACGAATGGCCAATTTAACAATTTTCTTTTGTTACACAAAAATAATCAAAATTACTTACAAAATGTTAACAGGTTCATTACGACCCTTCACCATGATATCTTCTTTCCATTTTTCTTTTTTAACACTTGGTAAACTTTTATTTTCCTTTGAAATAAATTGAAAACCAGCATGAGTTGGTCTGATTTCACACCAGGGACAATCGGTTTCAAGTAAAATATTTTCTGTAGGTAATGCAGCAACAGTTGTCAAATTTTCTTTCGTTTTCAGTGAACTACAATTAGCAATTATTAGGTTGTGTCCCACCTCTGTAAACCCTTAATTTTTAAATATAAAGAGCTTTGGAATTTTGTCAAAAGCCTTTTTAAAATGCCATTAAAACTGCAGATGTTCATTTGTTTTTGAGATATCTAATTTTAGATCTTTTTCTTTTAAATGGTGCGCCATATTTCAAATGCATTTATTTAAAAGCTCTTAAAATTCCCTGTTGCATAATATTCAGGGTGTAACCCTTATTTAATTCAGTTCAATATAGGAATCACACCTAATATAACAAAGAAATTAAATTAATAACAAGTTAAATAATATATTAAAGCTTAATTGTAGCACTATTTAGAAGTGAATAATGCCTAGTTAACTTAATAAAAGCAATAAATGAAGTTCGTTATATTTTGTTTTTTATCTCACACAGTTTTGGATATAAAAGTGTAATTCGACGGTTGAAAGGCAAAATGGGATAAGTGACAAAATAAAAACTTAGCAGAAGAGCGCTTTAAAGTTTAAAATTTGGGGGAAAAAATCATTAAAAATCAGCTAATGATCGGATTTTTAAAATTTTTATTTTTATGTATGGAAATAAAACCTAGACTATTTGACGCAGAAAAATCACACGATTACAACGGTATATATAACTTAATTCTTCAAAAATTGTCAGTTATCCCATTTTGTCTTTCAACCGTCGAATTGTAAGTTTGGTATACTACTATAATCTTATTTACCTAATAAGATGGGGAAAAACAAAAGCATAGGTTTTTTTAAAGTTACGTAATTTTAAATAACAAAATTTCAAAACATATTTTTAAAGTAAATTAAACTACAAAAATTATTTAAACAATACATAGGTATAGAACAACCTGTACTCACCACCCATTTAAGCCTATAAAATAGCCCAAGTCAATAAAACGTTGAGCTTCATCAATTGTTCCATCAAAGGAATGTACAACACCCTTTAAACCTTTGTATTTGGATAAAATTTCATACAAATCGTCAGCTGCATTTCGACAGTGTAAAAATAATGGTATTTTCAATTCTTCACTTAATTTTAGCTGGTATTCAAAATACCTACAAGTAAAAGTAAACATAAGAGAAAATTAGAATTAGAAATAAACTACTTTTTTTGAATATCTTTGGGACAAAATTGAAGACGATCATAGTCCAAACCACATTCTCCTACAGCTACAATTTTTGATCCACCTTCTTGTATTACTTGTTTAAGTTGTTGTAAGTATTGTTGGGGACTTAATCCTTTATTTTCAAATTCTAAACACCTAGTTGGATGACAACCCACAGTTGAATATAATTTTTCTAAAAACAGTAACAAATTATTTATTACTTATGAATAAAAAGTTCAACTAATACTTTTTATTATTAAGTTAAATATTAATTATTATTATTAATATTAAATTATGAAATATATATTCACATTCACCAATTTTTTAAAACTCCTAAAACAGCTACTACAATTGATTAGGTAAAATATATTTTTTTATGATCTGAATTAATATGAAACGATCATGTCAGAATCGGTTACAAATACGAAGCTATAATTCTTTTAAAACGCAGTTTTTTCACTTAATTTTTTATTAACAATTTGAGAGACCAGAACCTTCATCGCATTTACAAAGGAAGTTTTGAGGCACCTGTATATAATATATATTTTTAAATTTTATTTTGAAATATTAATATTACTATTCGTTTGGGCCAGATCCAAAGCTTTTCTACTTTCTTCCAAATTGCCTCCTGTTATTATGATTTTTTGTAATCCTGCTTCCCAACTTCGTTTTAATACACCTAGTAAATCATTTTCATGTTTTATAGTACCATTGTACACCCCTGTGTACATAGTGTCTGTTAAGTTTGCACCTATATCTAAAATATGTAAAATTTATTTTAAATTATTTGTCAATGGCTTCGTTCATGGTTAATTTACCAATTAAACGTTTTAGTTTTTCCATTTTAAAGAATGCTTTTTCTGCACAAATTAACTCGTTCCAGTTATGAATTTGGATAACCTATAAAAATACGTTTTGCAATGATTAAACGTAAAGTATTATATTTGGGACTAATAATTCTGGTCGTTTTTGTAATAATCACAAATATTTTTGTGGCTATTTTAACACAAACTGAACTTAATGAAAGTGAGGTTAAGAAAACTCAAAAACTCACGGTTCAGCAAAAAATTTTGCGAGAACTGGATATATTACCAAATAAATATAAAGTTAAACAACTACAGTCTGATATAATCAGCGAAGCTTTTATTCGTAATTTAAAATCGTTTCAAAATAATAAAAAATTACAAGAAGTGTGGAAAGAGGCAAATTCTTGGGTGTCCACTACACAACTATATAATTTAAATAGTTCTTCTTTGGGATCTGCTGTTTTAGCATTAAAAAATAGCAAAATAATCAGCGCCGATGTAGATACCCGTGGAACACAGTTAAAATTATTACTTAAACTAGAAGTATGTACGAAGTAGGTTAATGAAGGAAGCCTGTTACTGCTTTCAAACATATTTTTAGGGAGGCCAGTTGGTTATATTTAAGCCAAAATGGTATGAAATAGACACAGTTATAGAAGGTCCAGTTTATGCAGGGAAAGACAGATATGGCGGTGAAATTTTTGCTTTTTATTTATCAGGAATTTTAAATAAACCTCTAACACCAATATCAGTACAACGAAATGTATCTTTAAAGCTCGACATCAAACCTGTTGCTACTGAACGACTACTTGCAACAATTTTCGAACGTTACAATGCTACTTGTGTCTATGGCAAGTGTAGATACTGTAACAAAAAAGAACCTGTTTGTGAGGATAAATTTGGATCAATAACAGGAGCGCTAATATTTAATGTTAACGTTTCATTTAAAAACACAAGATCCCCTTGGCAAAGAACTTATACAAAAGGAAAACTGGCAGAATGGCAAATAAAAGAAGACTATTGCAAGTATGTTGAAGTTTTTATTAAATAAACTTATAAACATAATTATATTAAGCAATTATTAATACAACTATATTAAGATCTATAAAATTTAAAAACAATTTTTTATATATTTCAAAGATTATAACTTTTAAATATTCAAGTCCCCTCGACACCGAAAGGTACAAGAGGAACCGATTAAGAAGAAGATATTCAAGTAATATATTAATATTTTTAGAAGTTTATACCCCAATTTAACAAGGCGGAAGCTATTAGATTTGATAGATGTAGCAGTTTTTGATTTTTTAATTCAAAATGGTGATAGGCATCATCTCGAGACTTTTGATGGTCGAGTAATGTGGCTTGATAATGGAAAAAGTTTTGGAAATCCATACATTCATCATATTGATATTTTAGCTCCTTTATATCAATGTTGCATGTAAGTAAAATAATGCAATTATTAATTTATAAATTAAGACTTCATATATTTTATAGATTACGAGATACTACTTGGAAAAGATTGGAAAGTTTATCGGGCAATTTGTTAACCGAAAAATTAAAAAACATGCCAGATATTTACAAAATTGTTACAGATAACCATCTCAAAGCTATTGAAGAACGCTTGTTAATTGTGTATGCCACTGTCGAGTACTGCAGGAAACGTGATAAAATTCAAAATAATTTGTATAATACATTGTAATTTTTAATTTTTCCAAATATATTTTTTTATATTGATAATTGTGGTTAAATATTAATGAACAAAACTTATGTTAAATCGTTGTTAAAGTGCCTATTGCAAAAAAATTCCTTTATGCAAAAATTAAACACTCATGGCCAGTCAAAAAAATTCTATGGATTATTTTTGTAAAACTGGCATGAAGTGGAAGTGGAAGTTTCTTATCTATGAGTGGAAGACTATGTGAATTACAATTTTTCACAATCCAAATCACCTCAGAAACCTATTACATTTTATTTTATGTATTTCGGTAGCCTGATATATTATGATCAGAATAATAAGTTTAAAAAATTATTTTGACGTTTCTTGTTGATATCACGATTTAAAAGTTAACAAATTTTAAATATACAGGTTGTTTCTTAAATATTGCAAAAAAAAGTCGGGAGGTGATTCCCTATCGAAAATTAAGGGGGGTCTGTTATATAAAATTTTTCCTCCTTTCGGAGTTACACCCCGGTAAAGCCTTAAAGGGAAGCAGTAAAATAAGGTTTTTTTTTATTTCTCAAATTTGGATAAATGTAGGAGAATGATATATTTGGTAGATGTTTTATACTTATTAAAAGGTTTCCCATAGTAATATTTATAATCATCCTCCACCTTCACAAGGGGCTGAAAAGTGCGACTCCTGTTGGTTTTTTTTACCACTCCCCTTTAGTTTAGGGAGGTGTAACTTCGAAAGGAGACGTCTAAGGAAAATAAAAATATGTAAAAGACCCCCCTTAAGTTTGGATAGGGAATCACATTAATTTTGTTTCTAAACAAATATCCGTATCTGTTTTCTTCTATGCGTAGGTGTGGTAATCATAGAAGAAGAGTGGTAATTGGTGGTAGTAGGTGCATTCGGGACGCACGCTCCCAGATTGGAGTGGATTGGACAGGATTGGAGTAAGATTGTAATCACGTGGTCTCAGAGCCTCAAAGAGTCAATCTTGTGCGTTCGGGACGTGTAAGTGCAGAAAATCAGCGGATATTTCAAATATAAAGGTAACCTCACTATTTTGTTGTAGACCGGTCTAAACAGACATCATTGTAAGTAAAACAAGCAACAATGATGTCTGATTAGACCAACTAGACCGGTCTACAACAAAATAGTGAGGTTACCTTTATATTTGAAATATCCGCTGATTTTCTGCACTTATACGTCCCGAACGCACAAGATTTACTCTTGGAGGCTCTGAGACCACGTGATTACAATCTCACTCCAATTCTGTCCAATCCACTCCAATCTGGGAGCGTGCGTCCCGAACGCACCTATTGTAAGTAAAACAAGCAACAAATTGTATTGCTTCGAATTTGTTAGATTATTTGGTTATAAAATTGATGTAAAATGTCATGATATGAAACCATTTAACTTCCCAAAATTTTGTTTTAATAATAGGGAATTACATCGAAAGTTAATTACTGTCCACAAGAAATTGTTGTTAACTAATGCAGCACAATAACACGAAGCCTGGATGTTAACTGTATCTTATTCTTATGCTGTACCTGGCAATTCAAAGAATTCAAACGTAGACAATCCGTAATGCGCATGTCTTCTTTCGCGAGCTCAGCTTGCCCCAGCTTCAGAGGTGGTGCAAATTAGAGTAGATTTATTTACTCCACTTATGCAGTCCCGAACGCCCTTCGGAGCGATCTTTTTTACTCCAAAGTCGCGTCCCGAACGCTGTGGAGCAAAAAGAGCGTACGTCCCGAACGCACCTCTAGTGTATCACACGGTTTATACTTGAAAAGCAAAAATGGTCGCATTGCGCATGTATATACGCATATGCTGTAATTTCTGCACATGGTTTTGAAAATGTTTGTCAAAATGTGGTACAAAAACCTATTGCCAGTAAAAACTGGACATACCAGTCAAGTGAATAAAGAGTGGTCATCCTATAGTGTGCGCTATTTGAATTTGAAATATTTACTTGCAATCACAAAACTACAGGTGCATAAAACGCTGAGAAAGTCTACTAACCTCCAAATATATAACAGAACAAGTATGAGCGGTTTAAATGATAAAAACACAAATATTTTGAAAACTAGACCAACGTTTGCGTTTCGAAAAACGCTTTTGCCTTATATAATTGAAAATAGTGCCTTTGTGCAGAGGCAGAATTTGCAACAATCAACAAACGCCAAAGCAGAAGCAAGTGTTAAGCAATTAAATAAACCATTGCAACTTAGGACTGAGCATAAGTTTTGTGTTGAAGAAACATTGTCTGTAACTGCCAGATGCGAAATACAAAGAGATAGAGTACGTAGGATAATTTGTCATGCATTAGGAAAAAACCCAAATTCGTATAAAAACCTACATTCGTTACAATCAAATAGAGATAATGCAATTTTAAAACCAGCAGTGAAGGAGTTACCTGTAAGGGGATTTAATTTAGAAAATATTTCTAGTGCTGTTATTTTTGATATATTGGAAAAATTTGCTGCACCAAAGAACACACTTCATAATTATTACAGTATTTTGGGCAGAATGTTAAATACAGATAACTTATTAGATCAACCAAAATATGTAGAAAATGATAATTTTTGGTGGTGTACATATAAAATAAGGTGGCCAGAAGAATTGACGTTTACTGAAAAAGGATTGGCTAAAAAAGATTCATCGCATAAATCAGCATTAACAGTTTTGGTTTGGCTGAGGGTGAAAGGGTTTATAGATTCATGTGGAAGACCACTGTGTAGAGATATTTTGCAAAACAAGTTGTTGTCCACTAAAAAGCCTGAACTGCAGATAAGACATTATTCAACATCAAATGCAGGTCTCCCTAAACAGAATAATCTTGTTACAGTGAATGAAAATCAACCACAAAATATTCATGAAAATGCCAATACTCAGCAAAATGAAATAGAAAATTATGTAACAGACATTGAAGAAAAAGAAATAGAACACGTAAAAAAGTTATATGCAGCGCCAAAAAATGTATTACACAACTGTTTTGATGTTTTATGCAAAGATCTAAAAAATAATGACTTAAAACTGATACCACAGTATAAGATGGTTAAGCAATTTAAAAAATCAGCATGGATGTGCACTTACAATTTAAAATGGCCAGAAGATATGAAAATTTCTTGTACAGCTGCCACTAAACAAGAAGCATCAAGTAAAGCTTCTCTTTCGGCCTTACACTGGTTAAAGAAAAATAAAAAAATTGATAAAGACGGTTCACCTATTGTATATGACAATAAGGAAATTAAAAAAATTAGTAAAATTTCTGCAAACACTATTATATTAAGCAAATTTGTAGAAGCAAATTTGCTAAAAATCAACCAGATATATAACGATTTTATGTTGCCCCTTCTTGTTACTAATGCAGATAAAAAATTAGAAGCTAATGAGATTGAAATATCAAGAAAAAAATGTTCCGAAGTTGAAGGTGGTTTGATGTTACCACAAAAAGTACCACCTAGGTATGGAGGACTAGATTTATATTTGGCTAGAGAACCAATTAAGTTACCTATTTCTAGTTACAGGTAAGGATTTTAAATGTCTAGTAGCAACAAATACTGATCTAAAATAGTTATCCATTAACAAACAGGTATTTTATTCGCAATATTCCACTGTCATACATTTTTACTCAAAACCTATTGTCAGTATTTTTATTATTTTGGTCACTGATAGATGACCGTTTTTATTCTATGAAATTGAGTAAAAAGTACAATTTTTTAAAATGTATAGTTTAAAGTCCTGATTAATTAATGGAAACCCTGTCAAATTCTTTTGTAAATAAATTTTGTATATACAGGGTGCGCCAATAGTGCGATAAAGTCCATTATTGCCCTTAATGTCAACTTATTAAAAAAAAGTTTTTAATGTAACTTGTAGTATTTCTAGATGTGCATGTTTTAAAATTAGTTTCAAGTATACAGGGTGTTTCATAAAAGTGGGGACTCACTAAAGGTATTTTTTTTAAATTGAACACCCAGTATATTTTTTCATAATTGAATTCAGCAAGAAAATCTCCATATGACAGTATTTTGTTTTTTTTATTTTTTTGCGACTGCCAATTTATCTCAAAAAATCTTTGAATTTCCAGAAAAACAGGTAACAATACTTGTCAAGAGCACAATGTTATAAATAATAATTGGCAAATGATATTTTGTACATACACAGTCAAAAGGTGGAGTCATAGTCTAAATACATCAAAATTAATTTATATTATACAGGGTGTTTCTTGTAGATGTGCCAACTTCCCAATTTTCGAACATCAATAACTTTATTTTTTCAAACGGAACACCCTGTATATTATTAAGTCATTTTGTTGCGTTTTTGTTTTTCTTCAACTTTTCTTAATACTTACCTATACCTAAAATGAATATTTTCTGAGATATTTACATTTTGCTTATTCTTATAAGCGTTGTGTAGGAATTTCCTAGTTTTCTCGGAGTAGACCCCGACTTTGACAATAGAAACAATAATTTCTGTAGTAACAAATGTCAGAGTAAATTGCTGTCAATTGTTAAAATATAAATAAATGAGTATAACATATTCAATATGAATTTTCCAAAAGAAGAATTGATTGATACGGTCTATGTTCAGGGTGGCTTATTTTCGATGCCCATACAGGGGGGATATCTCGGTTATTATCAGAGATAGAAAAAAACCAAGTACGTCTCGATTTCTTTTTTCGAGAGGAATTCATTGTCGTTAACAGATTTTTGATATCTTTTTTAATTTTCGAAATCTAGCCAAAAACCGATTTTTGTCAATTTTCAAAAATGTTAAATATCTCGTTTAAACAAAAAGATAAAGAAACACTTTAGACATTTTTGCATAGTTTTTTGTCCTTGATATATTACACCTAACTGAACTGTGTTATTTTAAATAGCAACCATAAGCATATCATATATTTTTAAAAAGCGCAAAAAGTAAGCTTTTGTGGCCATTTAAAATAAGAAAGTTAGGTGTAATGAATCGATATTTATATGAGTAAAAAAACTGAATTTCGCTATCTTATTAAGGACAACAAACTATGCAAAAATGTCTAAAGTTTTTCTTTATCTTTTCGTTTTAGCGAGATATTTAACATTTTTGAAAATTGACAAAAATCGGTTTTTGGCTGTATTTCGAAAATTAAAAAAGATATCAAAAATCTGTTAACGACAATGAATTCCTCTCGAAAAAAGAAATCGAGACTACGTACTTGGTTTTTTTTTAAATCTCTGATAATAACCGAAATACGCCACCCTGAACATAGACCGTATCAATCAATTCTTGTTTTGGAAAATTCATATTGAATATGTTATACTCATTTATTTATGTTTTAACAATTGACAGCAATTTACTCAGACATTTGTTACTACAGAAATTATCGTTTCTATTGTCAAAGTCCGAGAAAACTAGGAAATTCCTACACAACGCTTACAAGAAGAGGTAAAATGTAAATATCTCAGAAAATATTCATTTTAGGTATAGGTAAGTATTAAGAAAAGTTGAAGTAAAACAAAAATGCAACAAAATGACTTAATAATATGCAGGGTGTTCCATTTGAAAAAATAAAGTTATTGATTTTTGAACATTGGGAAGTTGGCACATCTATAAGAAACACCCTGTATAATATAAATTAATTTTGATGTATATAGACAATGACGCCACCTTTTGACTTTGTATGTACAAAATATTATTTGCCAATTATTATTCATAACGTTGTGCTCTTGACAAGTATTGTACCCTGTTTTTCTGGAAATTCAAAGATTTTTTGAGATAAATTGGCAACATCGCAAAAAAATGAAAAAAACAAAATACTGTCATTTGGAGATTTTCTTGCTGAATTCGATTATGCAAAAATATACTGGGTGTTCAATTAAAAAAAAAAAACTTTAGTGACGCCCCACTTTCATGAAACACCCTGTACACTTGAAACTAATTTTAAAACATGCACGTCTAGAAATACTATAAGTTTCATTAAAAACTTTTTTTAATCAATTGACATTAAGGGTACTAATGGACTTTATCGCACTATTGGCGCACCCTGTATATTTTTTGATATTGTCTGCATTGCAACATATGGGTATAATATACCCACAACTCGACAAGAGTGACCAGACAGAGGAAGCCATAAAGCAAAATAAAAATCACAAAGCTGTAATTTCTTATAAATTGCAGCTTTTGTAGTAACCACTGTAACCAACAATGTACATAAATACAAAATGCTTCATGAGTAATTACATATTTACATCTGCAACATGTGGACAAAAATGTCAGAAAGTGACTGAATTTGGCTATTAAAAATAACATGCAAAATTATTTTAAAATGAGTGTTGCAATTTGATCATGAGTAGCACCAAAGCACTGTGATTAATAAAATTTTGAATGACAAATTACACCTTGTAAGGAGTTTTAATAGAATCACTGAACATAAATTCTATTATGGACATCTTTCGAGTCTGTAGTGCATGTGTATCAGGTGAAATTTTGTCCTTAAAACATTATATAGGTAGATTCAATTAACGAGATATTTGAGTAATGAGTGACATTTTGGAAACGATTTTGTTTGTTAAGCAAAAGTTTCACGATAAGTTAATATGCTAATGTAAACATTTGAAAGTTAGTAAGTAAATGCTTCTAAGTATTTTTCCATGATATTTTACATCTGAAATATTTTTTTTTTTGTCTTTTCAAATCGACGATTGTTAATTTAAATAAATTAATATAATTTTAAGTATGAATGCTAGATTGGAAAGTACAAAAAAAAAATTTGGGATTTACAGCTTAAGACTTTATAAATTTAAATATACATTTATCAGCTTGTTTATCCCACTGGTAAATCATTAATAGAGGTGTAAAAGCATGTGATGCATAGGAAATAATACAGCTGTGTAAATATGTTGATGCAGTGTATTGGGGCTCACATTGGACAAGAGCCCAAATGTCTCTGTTTTAAAGGATTTTAAAATAAATTGGCAAATAATATTTAATATTTAAAACCACAAAATTCATGGGAAAGTGGTAATATTATAGGATACTAAAGGAAAATAAAATATGTTAACAAATTGTTTATTTATTCCCTGTTTTTTTTCCCGTCTTGCATTGGTTCCTATTTTATTTTAGCTATGTCAGTGAAATATTGTTGTGATTACTGCTGTAATCTATTCAGATCAGTTAATGGTTTTCATGACTTACATATGTTACTAAAATTTTGGTAATATTTTATGAATGGATTTATTAAGCTTTTGATAATATCGTGTTGTTCAATTTGTGACATAATCCTTAAATTAAAATTTTATTGAAGATTTTTTTTTAAATATTAAGCTAACATTTGAGTATGTATTCCAATAATTTACAATTTCTTGAATTTCCAGGAATTTAAAAATCAACCATAAAAGATTGCCGAAATCAAACGAACTTGAATTTATTTTGGGAATCAATCGGTATAAAAACTTAGTGTTACTGTTATTATGTTATTTTTAGGGAAGACATAATTCAGTTATTAGAAGAAAACAGAATAGTAATAATAAAGGGGGAACCAGGATGTGGTAAAAGTACTCGTGTTCCACAATATGTTCTTGAAGCCTGGGCTAGACGTGATGATAATGGCGAACCGTGCCGTATAGTTGTCACTCAGCCACGAAGAATTGCTGCTATATCGTTAGCAGAACGAGTTGCTAACGAAAGAGAAGAAAATGTAAGTGTTGATTTTATAAGTTTTTTGTGCTCTTGTTTGCTCCGATAAACAGAAGCACTTTATTTTTATATCCGCTACTAACTGTAGTATATCTTTTATTTCAGGTAGGAAACATCGTTGGATATCGAATTCGTTTACAATCCAATTTTAATGATCACGTTGGTCGTATAATGTATTGCACTACTGGTATACTATTACGTCAATTGCAATCCGACCCTTCTCTTTCTGGTTGTTCTCACATTTTGTTGGATGAAGCACATGAACGTGATGTGAACACTGATTTATTAATGAACTTGTTACGACAGTCCTTGAAATTAAACCCAAAATTGAAGCTAATCGTTATGAGTGCCACAATCGATACAGATAAGATGCAGAATTACTTCGATAATGCACCTGTCTTGCATATCCCAGGGTTTACTTATCCGGTGAAAACTCATTTCTTGGATGAAAGTAAAGCTTTAGACCTGACGAAAACCCGTCAAATGTGTGCTAGCAAAATTCCCGATGTAGTGCATGAGGATGTCGTCAAATTAATTATGCATTTACATGCTAAAAAAGGTGAAGGGGCTATATTGTGTTTCTTGCCTGGTTGGGAAGACATTAAGAGAGTTAAAAATCTTCTACCTGAATCGAACGATAAGTTTGTACTTTGTTTACATTCTCGTTTGCAAGACTCTGAACAGAAAAAAATATTCTCTCGATCACCTCCAGGTGTTCGAAAAATAATATTGGCCACTAATATTGCGGAAACGTCTGTAACTGTAGATGATGTTGTTTATGTTATTGATACTGGCATCCACAAAGAGGAGAGATTTGATATCGATAAAGGTAAGAGTAAAATGTGACAATTTATTATTTATTTTGTATCTTTAGTAGGGGAAGGTGGTGCTTTTTTCGATGCTCACCATTGCTATCTTGGAAACGGTAAGAGATACAAGGTCGGTTAAATTAGAGAAAAGTTGCACATTTTTATGGCGATTGAGAATCTGAAAAGAAATCCTGGATATTTTGATTCGTTTTTGATTTATTACAAAAAAACTGAAAAATGTGATTTTAGAAAAATATTATCTTCCCTACCATTGACGCTATTTCATTTAAACTTGGTAACTTTATGTTTTTGACCGTCCTGGGTTTAAATTTTGCGTAACTTTTGAACGGCTTAATTTGCATACCTCAAATTGATATGAGATATTCATATTGCTTTAGTTTATCATTGCATATACAAAAAAATATTTTTTAAAAATAAAGGTACACAAATAGAGGGACTGTCCCACTATACACCACTTGTCCCCACATAAAGCACCTTGTGGGACAGCAAAAAATATATATGAAATAAAGCATGTAATTAAAAAAAAGCTTAATTTTAATTTTTTATTTTAAAAACTTTCACTTTTCATGGGCATTTAGACATTGTACTTTGAAAAATCAAACTAAAATTGAAAATATTTCTTTGTTTTTTCAGTGCCCCCAAACGTAGTCGGTGCGCTTAACCTGCACAGAATATTTTCTTTTTCAACACAGTCTTTATCTCTGTTTTTAGAGAAAGAAAATCTAAAGTCGGAAGTCTTTTTCAGAAAATTTACCTGATTATCATCATTGTCCCACAATGCACCATGTGATCAATTTTTAAAAGCAACGATTTAATAAAAAACTTGTATGATTATTTTAAGTTTTAACATTGTACAGACATTTAATATACTGTAAGGTACACCTACGCCAAATTTTCTAATTGTTGTTAAATAAATAAAAAAGTTTTAGCACATAAACTGAATAACCACAAAAAAACAATGCGCCGTTACCAAACATGCCTCACATGTAGGGTGTCCATATTTCCACAAGGCCTAACCGGGACAGGGGACACACGACAAAAAAAAAAACTTCATTGAAGATTACTGTATACAGGGTGTGTATAAATTGGCGGAAGCGCTACACGTGACGATGTTATTCGTAAAATTCTAAGTCGAAAATCTTGGTACAAAAAGGTTGTACCATGCTTTCTATGGCCTCAGGAACCATTTAAAGAAAAGAAAAATGGCAACACTGCATACAGTGATTTGCGTTTGGACATTTTTTTATCAGCAATTTTTACTTAGGTATTTACAATTTTTGTTCGAACTGAAAACGTTCAGTTCGTAAACATAGCTGCAAACTTTTGGGTATCGTCTTACACAAACTAGAAATAATTACGAGAAAAACAGAGATGACAGCTAATGACAATGTTGCCATTTGTATTATTTTCATTCAAATCAGTGATTTACATATTTTAAACACCAATTTTTGAAAGGAAGAACAATATCTAGGAAAAAATACTATTCGAAATTTATTTTTCTTCCAAATTGCAGCTTTTTCATTTGCAAGTATTAAATAATAACGCTTTTTAAAGGACTAAATGTCAAAACTTTGAGGACCTCTTGCAGACACAGCAAGCATGGTACAACATTTTCGTATTAAGATTTTCGACTTAGAATTTTACGAAGAACATCGCCACGTGTAGCGCTTCCGCCAATTTTTTCACACCCTGTATTTCAGTATGAATTATGAAACAAAAATATTACAAAATGACAGTTACAAAATAATACGCATGCTCTAATCAGTTTCTGTTTCACAGCCTCGATCTTTATCGCGCCTCACGCAACGTGCAAAATGAAAAATTCCATACTTATAAGGTGCTGATAATGAGTGGTTAACATTACCGGGACAATTAGCTGTCCCGAAAAAATATATCGGGACACCGGGACAGGAGAGATAACACCGGGACAAATCCGGTAAAACCGGGACGTATGGACACCCTACTCACATGTGCAAGTCACTATGACATTGTTTACGACACATACTGTAGACAGGATATAATGGGACTGCTTAACTGCTATTTTGATGTAAACAAACTTCAAGTACGGGGTAGATGGCCAAAATCTCTGTTGTCCCACTATATACCATGTCCCAGTATATACCATCTTCCCCTATTTAATAAGTGCTAATAGTATATTGTCTGATTGTCTTGATCTTTCATTTTTGGGCAGTTATGTGAAATTATGTTTATCATATAACATTAAGTTTATCTTCGTTTTGTAGCTTTTGTAAACTGCATCACACTCGTTGCCTTTTCTTTCTGTTTTGTGTTTTGCCATTTCTAGACTTCAGTATTTGTTGTAATTCTTAGTTGACTGCCTTCCATGTCAATCATCATCAGGAAATTATTGGAAGTTACCCAGAATCACAATAGTTTTTCCTGTATTTAAACAATTGGTATTATTCTTGTGAAATTATGTTGCTGGCTAAAATAAAGCAAGAAATTAACAGTTGTTGTGATTCATTTTATTAACTTTTTATTGAAATGTCATGTGCTAAGAAAGTTTCGTTATAAATTTTGAAATTTTTACAACAATCTGTAAAATTGTTTATCTTGCAGTCAAGAAATATTTTATTTTTTTGATTTCTAGGGGTTAGATGCATTGACAACCACTGGATATCACAAGCCAGTATGATGCAAAGAAAAGGTCGTGCAGGTCGAGTCCAAGCAGGAGAAAGTTATCATCTCTATTCAAGAACAAAGTTTGATGAATTTTTAGAATATTCAATACCGGAAATTTTACGTACTTCACTAACTAAAATCGTACTTGATACTAAAGTTTACAGTAACAACATGAACGCCGTAGAATTTTTGAGTCATCTGCCATGTCCACCGGATGAAAATGCTGTTTTAAAAGCAGTTGACGAACTTAGGGAATTGGAAATGTTGGACGACTTTGAAAACTTAACACCTTTAGGTCGAACAGTAGCAGATTTTCAATTACCTCCAAAATTATCAAAAGCAATGGTGAATTCTGTGATTTTTAAATGTGTTACACCAGTTGTAGATATTGCCACGATCTTTTCGGCAGACACGGAGTTGTTTGCCACTAGCTTAATGGATAAAGAATCTGTAAAGAAGACAAAGATAGGTTTTTCAAAAAACAGCGACCATTTGGCTTACATGCGATTGTTTGAAAAGTGGCTGGAGTATTATGAAAATAATGATTATCAAATGGTTAGAATTTTTTGTGAGCAAGAAGGATTAGTCCCACATAAATTTAAATTAATTCAAAGTAAGTCGAACACCATTTTGTCTATGAAACTATACAGGTTTGCAAAATTAGATGAATTATACTTAAGTATGAAAGGAGCTAGAAATAATTTTAAAAATACAAAATTCCTCGTACTTCAGATGTTATAGCAAAAAATATGAAAATGTTCAATTTTTTTTTTCTCTAGCAACTTTTTCGTCTTAATCATTAGATCAATTTTATTAGTACTTCTTCAAGGTACTTTTTAATGAAGAATGTAACTGTTATTTTGGATTTTTTTTTAAATCACTATCGAAATCCACAAAAATATCTAAGAATAATCTTCATAAACTTTTTCCATATTTACAACCATAACTATAACACATTGTTTATATGACAATAAAACTCCTTTTTTCTGATAACTCAAAAACAAAAAATGATAGAAGATTTTTGAAAACTGTTCTGTTTGTTTCAAAAAACTGCACATTTTTGTTATTTAACCGTTTCTCTATCTTGACTATTAAGCGAGATACCCATGTAATCCCATCGAATTTTGGACCACCCTGTACAGGTACAGTACCGATTTTCCGGCAATATTGTTCGGAACCTCCTGTAGTCCGGACAAAATTACGAGAGGGAATTTAAAATTCTAGTGGCCACCAGACTAAATAACTGGGAAGCCACAGATGGCGTTGTATGTAGGGCACACCATGGCCAACTTCATTCATTCAACTTAGCGTCGTAGCGTATTGTGAATGAAGTTGGCCATGAGCGCACTTATTTATATCATTTACACTGCACTTGATGGTGATGAATACCACAATTTTGTGTGATTCTTAACTTATTTTGCTTAAATTTAACCCTAGCTATGGCTTTACGGCAAAATGGTTAAACAGGCAAGGCTTTGGAACCAAGAGTGCCAGAAAATCGGTGTTGTACCTGTATTTGAAAATATGGAGTGTCCTTAAAAAAATATTTAAAGTACAATCTCTTAAACATATATGTAAAATCTAATGTCATATTTTTGAAAAGGACTTGGGACTCTTTAAATATTTTCTAATGAACAACAACAAAGATCCATTTTTTAAAATACAGGTTATAGTTATAAATACTGTATATGTTGCTCTTTCGTCTCCAAAGTATTTAAGGTGAATTTTAATAATAAACGGGGACAAACTTCTATCTGATACCAGTTTAAGCTTTCTGATTTTCTGAAATACAAAATTTTAAAATAGCTATCTATAACTCATTGAGTTTGATCCATGTTTATTTCTGTAGATAATTTAATTTCCTTGTGAAAACATTTGACAAATGCATATAAACAAGGCACAATTATAAGATCTATTTTTTAAATAACTTTGATGTAATCGATTATAATTCATTTTTTCAGAATTACGGGAAATTCATTTTGAATACCTATACAAAAGCTTATATGATGTTTTTCCCATGTCCGATAAATTCTCAGATAACAACGAACTAGTTAAAGCAGTTTTGTTATCTGGAGTTGGTACTGTGTTACAGCATAGAACTTGGGATGTTGTGAAGGGTCGTTTGAAAAAATCAAACACTTTTATAACTAGGTAAGTTATAATTGTTTTTGTTAAAATGAAGGTTTCCAACAAAATTTTTATAGAAATAATCAAAAGGCAACAATAACTTCCGAAAGTGTTAATTTTAAAAGAAGTTACTTCCCCAGCGATTATTTGCTGTATATAAACGAAACATTGTCCAATATTCGACGAACAACTTTAGTTAGAGAAACTAGCCTAATTTCACCTTTAGCAGTATTATTATTTAAAAATAATAATTTAATAATCGAAAAAGTAAGTATAAATATTTGCTGCTCAGCTTACGATAAGGTAGCTTTCCGAATAGCTTGACGAAAAAACATCTGCAAAGTGAGAAATAGTTTACATTTATTTCATTTATTTTTAGATTTCAAAAGAGAATTTTTCTGATAAATTAAATTCTGAAGACCAAGTTCTACTTAATTTAGATGGAACTAAACTTTCATTTTTATGTGATAAACAGTAAGTAACTACATTATTCATGTTAGTGAAATTTTACTTTGATTTTTGTTATAGGCAGGCTGTTGCGATTAAAAATTGTAAAGATGCTTTAAAAGAAGGTATGCAATATTATGTTTTCCAATTAACCAAAGGCAGCGAGTATGATTCGACAGTTAATAAGCATTGGAATGAAATATTACAAACCGTAAATGATATTTTATTTAAAGAAACTATCAGTAGTTGAAATACTGCTTAATTTAAATGTAAAATACACTTGCTTCTCGATTTACATGGAAACGGTTTGAATTATGTATGTACATCATTTATTAAAATTAAAAACTATTGTTTTTATTTATTGTTTTGGTAAATTAAACTTTTTTTTTAATGTTTGTTAATATTCATATGTTTAATTAAAAATTTCAGATGCAGCAGGTTTGCACTATTATGCTTTAAAATAGTCGATATATTTTGATTGATTTTTAATATTTTAATGACGATGTTTTACATGGTAATCAAAATTATTTAATAGTATGAGGGTATCTGTTGTTTTCCAAACAAAAAACAAAAAAATTCATTGTCAATTTATTCTTTCTTTGTAATTATTGTTTTTTAACTTAAGGTATCTTATTTAATTTTTGTAAAAATTTGTGGACCGATATAGTTTACACAGCCAATTATGGCAAACTTTGTTTTTAGCGACATTTTATGGTAATCAAGTACAGCTAGGTCAGGAGAATATGATGGGCGAGGTAAAACATAATTGGGTGTTGATATTTTTAGACACGATTGCTTAAAGTGCTTCACTGAGTTTGTTTTGTTAACATTAAATTTGCATTGAGTTTCATATGCCAATTTCAAGATTAACTCTGAAATGTGGCGTAAATAGCAGGCCACTGGGAAAGAGGTGTACCGGAGGAAAGACATCCAAATGGTTTTTCTGACATTATTCCAGTTGTTTTTAATTCATAAAAAATTTGAAAGGGCCCCGAATTTACATTGCAGTTTCTTAGTAATCCAGTGTGCAAGCCTTTTTTGCAATCAAGCCTTTATTATGGTAATAGTATTTTTTTTTTAGAAATAAATTTTCACCAATGGCTTAACTAGCAGTGCAATATAATTAGTAAAAAATACAATGTATCTAATAAGAAATTAATGTGATATACGTTGTGGTGTTTTGAGTTGTTGGTTTTATTAGTCAGTTTTATTCCAAATACATTTACACCAAAGGCTTAATTACCATGGTGTACCTAAACTATAGTTTAAAAAATTTAATGTATTAGATATGAAATTGATGTGGATTTTCTGAATTTTGCACCCAGACTCATAAAAGTGTAAGAAAGCCGTTAATATTTTTTATCCTTATTTATTAATTGCAAATTGTACGATGCCTTAAAAAACCCTATCTGTGTATGTCGAGGAATAAGTGTAATAAAGTAAAACAATTACTGTTTTGGGCTGAAACTATTTGTGATAAAAAGTAAAATATTATATAAATACAGGTGAACACAGGTAATTATTTAAGGAACCCATTGAAGTGTAAATTTTTTTTATACTAATTTTATTTTTTGGGAGTTTTTTTTACTGGTTAATTTGTATTTATAAATAATTTACCACACTAAGCTAGACAGTAATTTACAAGTTACGATATTTAAAAAAAAGTGTTTGTGAAATAAGTTGTCAATATCATGAAGTAGTTTATATTTTGTTATGTACTTGTGACTTAGGTTGTTTGTTTTTGTAAATACAGTGAGCTCGCGTTATAAGCAACCCACGATATAAGCAACTCGCGTTATAAGCAACACTCGATATAAGCATCTATCGTATCAAAGTACATGGTATAAGCAACTGTCAGTGTGACAGTTAAAAATACAAATATCTAAAATACTATTGCAGATATAACAATGAAATTTCGTATTTGAGCGTTATGATATTTTTTGGATTCGATGGAAATATTAAGGTTGCAATGCGACTTCCGGTTCAACCGGAAACGGACTCAAACTTTGAAATTTTGAATAGAATATCTGTATATTTTTACATTTTTGAATTTGTCTTAAAATTTACTTTAATAAATGTAAAAGGTTATATGGGTCTAAAGTCGACAGTTTTCAAAATATTTACATTTTTACGAAAATTTTGAGTGATATAGCACTTTCAGTTTTTTTTTTTAACATTCAGGTTATTTTAAAGGGCAGTAAAATATCGTGTGAAATCTAGATTAACAATAGATTTTTTAACAATCATTTTATTTTTAGGAGATTATTAATATACAGCGTCATTCAAAAAGTCTGCAACGAATGGAAAAGTTTTTTATTATTTTTTTCTCAGAAAATTGTATTCTTGATAAAAGTTGGTGCATGGTCTAAAACTAATTTTAAGATGAAAAAAGTTCAATAAAAAATCATATTTCAAAAAGTCGCTAAAATCTAGCGTCCTATGATTTTTTATTGAACTTTTTTCATCTTAAAATTAGTTTTAGACCATGCACCAACTTTTATCAAGAATACAATTTTCTGAGAAATCAATAATAAACAATTTTTCAATTTGTTGCAGAATTTTTGAATGACGCTGTATAATAATATAATAAACTCGTAGGTTAAATTACTAAAATTTTTTGGCTTTATATAATTAACCAAAGACCATAAGTTCAATTTATGATTGTCGGTGGAATTAGCACACGGTATAATAGTACCTAACTCGTTGCTTAGATATTTTTCTCCCGGGAATATTTTTTTTACGTGTATGAACAAGAGTTTTGTCCGGTAAACACTTGTAAAATAAGGCCGTTTCATCCGCTCTGTATACTTGCCATGAAATCACATCATATTTTTTTATTTGAGAGATGTATAAGTACATAGATCACGACTAAAGGTACGTGGCACGCGCGTATTTCGTTTGACATAGGTACGTACAGATCACCATAGCAACGCGACCACGATCGCGTTGTTATGGTGTAAACTTTTATTTTTAGTTTTACTACTAAAAACAAGATTTATTTATGTTAAAAATCGAATCGTTTCTATTTGTATCATATAAGCAACTTTCACGTTATAAGCAACTTTTAGATCGGAATTGGCCGCCGTTAGTTGCTTATAACGCGAGCTCACTGTAGTTGATATACATTTTTTCATTCATTGAATTATAAGAAATGTGTAGAATACATCAAAAATCTTTTTATTTTAAAAGTGATGTTTATATTTTGACGTCAGTATTTTCTTTATTGTATAACAAATCATTTGTTTCATTTATTTTTTAAGTAAAACTAAATTAATTTATCTGATTGTTTTGTTATTAACTGAATATTATTGTTATTTGCAATTGTTAATAAACTGATGAAAATTTATTATATTTTTTAAATTCATTTAAATGACATTACTGATGCTTTGAAAAATATTTGGTTGTAATCAGCATAAAGCAGGGGTCAATAACATCGATCGCTTAAAGATTTATGATCGATTGCCAATAAACTGTTACGTGCAACGCATGCTGTTGTATACTTGGTGACTTAATTAATTCGCTCAACCTTAATTTAAACAATAGAACAATTTTAAAGTAGCTAGCTTTTAGTTGTAGTTACACAAGTAATATTAATCGACACCTCGTAAAGTTACTGGATAAGCAGTAACAATAACAT
This sequence comes from Elmis aenea, assembly GCA_947652605.1. Taxonomy (NCBI): domain Eukaryota; kingdom Metazoa; phylum Arthropoda; class Insecta; order Coleoptera; family Elmidae; genus Elmis; species Elmis aenea. The sequence goes on along the minus strand of OX393578.1, from coordinate 31,242,534 downwards.
GGCTGATAACGAGACAGAAGCAGATGACGACGCATATAATCCGGACCCCGGAGGCTCTCATGATAAGTATCTAGGTTAAAGTAATGGAATACTTACAACTGTCGATATAATAAACGATTAAATGTCTTTCAATTCAATAGAACCGACAATAGGTCCAATAAACCAAAAATGTCGCGTGGAGAATACCGATAACACCAAAACCAATGTTTCCATCAATTCACTGTGTGATAAACCCCCTTGCACACGATAGTAGCCCTTCTATGGTACACAACCAGACTCAATAATCAACACTAAATTCAGTCAACCTTAAAGATCACATATTACAATTTATTCAACGATTGGTTGGTAATATGATCAAATAGAAAAAGAATGACTGTATATTATACGAACTTAGGATCATCAAAACAGACACCTAAATGGAGAATACCTCAATAATACAATGGAATTGTAGATCAATTATGGCTCATAAAAGTGAATTAGGTGCCTTAATAGGTAAATACAACAATCATATAATTTGTTCAGTCAAAACTTGGGATAAGCCCAATAAAACTATTAATGTATAACATGATTAGATGTGACAGAGAACAGATTTTACTGTTATTGACATCTAATCGAAACATTTTTAAATCTGGCTTAAACGTAGCCTTTAAAAATGAAGAAGATTTTAGTGTTGTGGCTATGTATATTAAGACCAAATTATGTAATTCAACAATGCACATGGGATATAATTATCAGTAGGTAAGCTAAAACAAAAAATATTTATTGTGGGTAATTTTAAATGCTCATAATAGATCATGGGGACATGAACACCATGATATTAATGTAGAACAAATGTAAGGGTAAGGTGGGGCACATTGAAACACAAAATTTGTTTTTTGATATAATTTTTTTAGTATTTATTAAAACAAAAACATGTACATATAAAAGATGGCACTTATTAAATACCTAATAAGCAGTTGAATTAATTCTTGTTAGAAAACCAAACTTAAGAAGTAGGCAGATATTTTGTAACCAAAACCAAATGTTTCAAAGTGCTCCATGTCTGGAATTTGTTGAAACACACACCTTTCTGAAGAGGTACAATGAAAGACCATTTTATTTTGAGAAATAGTTGAAAAATATATGTTTATTTTGTTTTAGAACAATATTTAATTACAAAAACTGATGAAAAATATATTAACGCATTTAATTGAAAGAAAGAATTAGTTTTGTTCCTTTGCGTCATATAAGCGGAGGTAATTTAATATCTTTCGCAAAAACAGATGCGATATCTTCTATAGAGAAAAGGTGAACGCATTAACTATTTTTATACTTTTTCTACAATGGGATAATAAAAGTCGCCGTAGTCCATTTCTCTAATAATTTTTTTATCAAATTCCACCAAAACAGTCAATTATTTTAATGTCTTTTAAATCATCACCCAATCCTGCAGGCAAATTTTCACCGACGGAATGGGATGTATAGAAAAACATCCACCCTCTGACGAAGTATCTGACCATTAAATAAGCCTTAAATTTATTTGTACGAGATCTTTTTGATTTAAATAGATTTTTCTAAAAATTTTATTTTTTTAACTTTGTCCCTAATTTTGATGTCAATAATTTTTTCAAATTGTTTTATAAATCCCATGTTTTTAAATTAATATAGGTAAAAGTTTAAATTGATAGAATTGGGGTAGGTTAATCCGTGTCAACCTAACCCATTATTTTTGTTTCAACGTACCCCACCATGTCAAACTGAACAAATAACTTCGAAACTTGACCAATGATGTTTTACGAAAATTGAAACATAATGTGATAAATATATATAATTGCATTGTATGCCCTTTACATAATATTAATCCTGCACCTGGAATGGCAAATTCAACTTATTCAAATTTGCCAAAAATTTACTTTTATATGCCCAAAACACCAAATAACAACAGCGACAGTAAATTTTAAAATAAGTGGAATTAAACCGTGTCATCAAAACCAAAACAAAGAAGTGAGCTTGGCTCAGACATAACATACACCACGAATGTCAGAAATACCAAATAAAAAACGTATTTTGGAACTTTTTAAAAAAATCTGGTTAACCAACAACTGGGTAGAAACTCAAATCGTAATCTCTACTTAAATTTAAACCAAACAAAGACACTATCGATCCAAAATCGCTGTCAATTGGCAAATTTAAGACCCTTGAAAGAGTGATAAAAAACAATTGAATGGTGGATAGAATCCAATAAATCAATACCGTCAACACAAGCTGGTTTCCGAAAAATTAGAAGATCCATCGACAATCGAATAGTATTTACCAGACATCTATCTGAACCTCGTTCGCAGAGAATAAAAGCATGACAGCTGTATTTATAGATTGCCCCATACAGAACATACAAATAGATGCATAAATTAAAAAAACTGAATTAACCATATGAGTATATAATTAAAAGTGGAAATAAAGGAAATAATACAATTTAAATTATTTTATTGAACAAAGTGTACAAAGTTAGAATTTTTTGAAACTCTTTTTAGAACCAGTTTGTTTCGTCACTTTTAATACATTAAATCTAACTGTTTTTGATAATGGTCGACATTCACCAATAGTAACAACATCTCCATTTTCAACATCCCTGCAAAAAAATAATTATATTATGCAGCACTGCAACACGATCAAAATGTTAAAAAAGCTGTATTATTGAAATTACCTGAAACATGGGGATAAATGTACAGACATGTTCCGGTGTCTCTTCTCGAACCGATTGTACTTCCGGATGTAATGCAGATAATCACGACGAATTACAATGGTGCGTTGCATTTTCATTTTTTGCACAACTCCCGTAAGAATACGTCCTCGAATTGAAACATTTCCAGTGAATGGACATTTTTTGTCAATGTATGAACCTTCAATTGCCTGTAGTCATAATATAACATTAGTACACCTACACATACATTTTTAGTTTAAATTGAATTTTACTGCCAACCACTTGATTCCCAAATTTTAAAGCAAGAGTTTTCAAATGAAGATTTTAAGCAACGTAATGGAGATAAAAAAGTTTGTAAAAACTATTTTAGGGTCTTTCAGTGAATAAATTAATCCCAAACCAACTAAAGCTAATTTTAGCTCTTCAAGACTAATTAATAATTTTTAGAGATACCTGGGAGATAATTGAGTTTTAATTTTTTTAACTGGACAAATTTTATTTCTAAAAAATATTTTACAAAAACCATTTTGAGCAAGCTGTTATTATGATTTTAACCACAACCATATATAAAATTTGTTAAAATTCCATTTTAATATTTAGTGTATATTAAATTCAAACAACCTAGAAGGTGAACAGTTTGGCACAATTCGTATAGCAGTTTTTTGGGTAAATATAATAAAATGTTTAAAATAAATATCTCAAATGCTTGAAATGTGTGTCCATTTTTAACTGTTGCTTAATACTGACGAGTAAAACAGTTTATACGAATTATGATTAACAGTTCTAATCCTTGTATTTTCGATGTTAACAAACAGTGGTTATTCTGTGTATCTCATGCTAAATTTTAATATGTATGAACAAAATTATGTGAAATGATCGTCAAGTAAAAATTTACATGGAAAAATTCAATTTCCACATATTATGCAATATTGGCAATTTAATTGAAAAGTAAATAGACAATTTAAGTGAAGAAAGTTTTTTAATTAAATTCAGCATATAGGTACACAAACATTAAAAAATTTCACTTAAAAATACCATGCTTAAGATTAACATGTACATGCAAAGCAAAATAGGCACACGAAACCATGCGATTAATTCCCTTCACCAACGTAGTCCCACATGGACAGCCACGAACCTGCACCTCCTGTAAATAACTATAAAGAAACAAACCTCACGTGGAGTTTTAAACCCCAGACCTACACTACGGTGGTGGCGCAGAGCCTTCTTCTTGAGGCCTGCTTTACGATTGACGTTGATGTTTAACTGCCTTTGAAAAGCTTTCTCTGTCTACAGAATAAAAACACACGTTAGCATGCAAAAAAACTCTCCACACGTACCTCGCGTGGAGTTTTGAATCCAAGGCCAACTTCCCTGTGGTAACGTAGTGACTTACGTCTTTTACCACCTACACCTTTTTTACGGTTCAAAAAAATTGTTGGTTGACGTTGGAATGATCTTTCATTCTGTAAAATTAGTTATTTCAATCAATTTTAACCTAGCTTTAATAACGAAACACCACGTGTGAAACCTAATACAACTGTTAACAAGTTTATCAAATTATTTGACAATTTTAACGTCCATAGATATAACAATAAATTTTGGGTAATTAAAATTTAAATAAATGAAACGAAAATACGTGTTTATACAGTAAGATAATTAAAAAAATAAGGAAAATTGTGTATACTTACTTGATCCGCCATTTTGACAGCACAAAAAAGAACCAATAGAGTGAAAACGATATGGTACTGAAGTAAGACAACAAATCTTGTTAAAGCCAATTCGCACAGGCGTTATATGTATTTCCGGTAAAGCGCCAAATTTAAAATGACTCGTTAATTGATAGTTATGTTGCCTATAGACGTAGGCGTAAAAATGTGCATTGAATTAAATTTTAGTAAGAACCAACATGAAACAACGTAGCATTACTTTTTATTTACAAAACTAGCAAGTGGTGAACTTGCGAATTATAAAAAACGATCAAACATTAATTAAAATAAACGCAAAAGATTTAAGAAATAGTTTTAAAGTGTGCCATACCTTTGTATATTGGGTAATTTATGCTTGTTGGAGACCGGCGCGGCTGTCAGGTATTAACGCTATGTTCTCGTGTTTAAACGCTACGTTCACATGTAAGCGTTTGGGCGTAAAACTCATTATACAGGTTTTTGCAACCCATTAAAAATTACAATTAAAAATACTTTCACCGACCTTTAACCTCATCCTCGTTCACTTGGACAATAATAAAGGGTCAGGTTAAAGGTTGGTTAAGGTTTTCTGTTTTTTAAATGCATAGGATAAATTAAATGTAGGCCATACATGTGTAATGGGTCACAACATTTATAAATACTTTTACGCACAAACGCTTACAAGTGAACACAGCGTACATATGACAGCACCGCCGGTCTCCAACAAGCATAAATTACCATTTAAAGCGGGTAATATCGAAAAATTATGAAGTCAGATGAACGAGGGATTACAATATAATATCTTAAATTTATGATTTATTAATTTCAACTGTTAAAAAAAAAGCTAATTGATTTCTTTAGTGCGTTTAGATAAGTCATTTATTTTGTTGATAGCATATTGTTTCGATGAGCTTTATGTAAGTTTACTAAAAGATTGAGACCGATTCAAACTCTAAAATTGTTTATCTGCAATGCAAGCACTAGGGGTGGGCGATATATCGATATCGATAAATATCGATATAATTTTTTTATAGCGATATATGTATATCGCTATGTCGATATAACGATATGTCGATGTCGATATATCGATATAATCAAAATTTGGATATCGCCCACCCCTAGCAAACACCTTATCGTTCAGGTCCAAATTTGAACACTATAGTAATGCAATACTAATAACGTGAAATTTTTACTAATAATTAATGGCCTAGACATTTTATACATAGCGTGACTGTTTTAATCGAGCTTGGTACAGTTCTAATGAAATAGCTGTAGTAATCGTTGTATATCATTCTTGGTTGTGTGATAATTTTCTCTGATTGAACTGAATACGTGTGTAACAATTGTCATATGTTAACATCTTAACTTTATACGATTCACATTTGCAACCGGAATTAATTGATGTTAACAAAATACTCATTTCGTTGCCAGGCAAGAATATAAAAAATTATCCATCATTACTATTGTTTTTATGGTGTCATAAAGCTTTTAAAGTACAATTCTAAAGTGCAATTTTCAAGTTATTAAAATTTATAACAAAATTTCAGGTGATGATATCCGTTTTAGGTGGCATATTTTTATGATTTTTTAAATATCTGCCCAATTATGACGTATTATTCTATTAACATTTCATTTTTTACTGTGTACAAAAGTAACTAAACGTTATTTTTTGTGTAGGTACATGGTGTTTTTAAAAAATAAAATTCCGGAATAAAAATGAAACCTAGATATTAAAAAAAAGTGTTTTTATTATGCCAAGAATGATTTATATACTCATAGAAAAAAGCAATTTTGTCATTTATCTCTTAATATAACATAATTAAAGAAACAAATTTTTCCATTTTATACTAACAAGGGAAGGTCACGATACGTTGTCGCTAGAATTTGATTCCGGCTGTGTTTATTACATCAAGAACATCAAAACTAAATGTTCTGCAAAGTTATACGTGCCACTGGCCATTACCTTCGGCAAAATTGGGGAAAAACTGAAAAATTGGTACAAAAAGGTCATTTTTACGATCGCGTTGGCCATGAAACTGTCAGAGATAGAATCGAAATTCTTCTATTTACCAATAGGCGCATCCTTTGCAAGTAAAATAGTGCAAAGTTTTTGATAAAATCTTGAACGGTTCCGGAGAAAAACGTCAAAAACGAAACCCCTGCATAAGCTTTATGAATTGAGAAGTTGTCGTATATCTGTATTACTATATCTATGCGACTTGCATAGGCGTTTAACATGGGGAAAACCGTTTTTACAAAGGCCTCGTTTTTTGCGTTTTTCTTCGGAACCGTTAAAGATTTTTTCAAAAACTTTGCACCATTTTACTTGGAAAGGATGCGCGCATTGGTAAATAGAAAAATTTCGATTTTGTCTTTGACGGTTTCATGGCCAACGCGATCGCAAATATTACTTTTATTAATCAGCTGTTCAGTTTTTCCCCTATTTTTCCGAAGGTAATGGCCAGTGGCACGTATAACTCTGGAAAACATTTAGTTTTGATGCTCTTGATGTAATAAACACAGCCGGAATCAAATTCTAGCGACAACGTATCGTGACCTTCCCTTGTAAGTAAATTTTTTTTTATTTTTTGTTCGACCAGTTTTCCTAATACTAATTGCGATGCAGATATTTGAAAATTAAAAGAATTGCCAATTTTTATCCATATGTAGCGCATTATCGATTATATTAAAAAAATCAAAGTATTGTTGAGTACATTTCTAAAATCGTGAAAATCGACCCTGTTTGATTTACCGTGAAGGAGATTCCAATGGTTGCACTTGTATTTGGCGCACTTTGTATAGGTTTGGAACACAATTAAAATATTATTTTTACTTTTTAAAGATTCTATAAAAAAGAATTAATTAATACAGGGTGTCCCAAATCAAAGCTCAACATGATGATTTCGCTACGAAGTCGGTTAATTAAGGCAAACTTGTGAAGTTTGTTGCATTCATATTTTAACAAAAGTATCATAGCCCTTTTGGTGCAGAAATTGAGCAGAAAAAAACAACGAAAAACTATTATCTTTGTTTTGCTTTACGTCCTTAACACCTCTTGCAGTTTTTTATTCTCTACACGCTGTTCTCATTAGAAGTTTTGTTTGTTTTATACCATCATCAACATTTGTATTTCTTATTGGCGATATATTGAATTTTTACATTAAAATATTTAAAAAATTCGAAGTACAATGAACGATATACAAATTTACGTGAACTTTTAAAAACAAAGACAAAACATTGTAAACTAGCGTTTTTCATGAAATCAATATTGCCATAAGAACAAAAACTACTACTTGTTTATTATATTATCGTATTCATAATATTTAGTACCATATTTAATGTAAAAATACATATGTCTTGCACAAAATCTAATGAGAAGAGCGTTTCGAAAATAAAAGGTTGCTTGAAAAAAATATTTTGATTTTTTCAAGAGTATCTCTATAAATAAAGCAAAAATAAACGACAATATAACATTTTGATTTTTTAAAATTGTATACCTCTTTACTAAGAGACCACGGTAGTTTTCTTTTAAGATTTGAATTCAGCACCAACTTTTGCAGCTTAGCCCCAATTTAACCAACATCGTAGCTTTTAACATAATTGAGAATCGCATGTTGAGCTTTGAATTATGGAGATCCTGTATGTTTTTTTATGTAACCGAATTTTAAATGACAGAGCCTTGTTCAGCTGAAACTTGGATTTTTCTCTTTTTGTGCACCGTGTTCTTTCGAAAACCGATTCTCGTTTTTTTTTTTTGAGGTAAACAATGACAGCAAATAATTTTTTTGTAAAATTTTTGAATATAAATTATGCTGTGGCATACTACACTACACTATCTCAGTGGTGTTTTTAGATATATCGTATTGTCATTAGGGGGGCGGAACGTCGGATTTAGATTGTGTTAGATTTGTGTAAGATTTAATAAAATATACAAGTATGATAAATTCTGGATTTAATCATTTCAATGTTTATGAATTAAATAAATATGATTTATTAATTTACTAAAATACTAGCAACGATTTACAACAACGACTGATATAAAACTGTAATAAGTCAATAGGATTTCTTAAATTTAAATAATATTTTTCAGTTTTTCCAAAGTGTAACCTTCCTCTGTATTTATGCATACATTTTTGTGAATTAAATTACTTTTATTCTCCATAATGCAGGTTCTCTCTTTATTTTTATTTATATTTTTCCCAAACTTATTTAATGTTTATTGTTAGGTATATGAGTGTTACGCAAGTGCTGATTCTGTCTTGGCTTTTTAAAATGTTCATTGAATTAGAATTAGTGTTAAATATTATAAATTAGTAAAGTAATACAGTAACAAAGTTAAAGCAGGTACATTGCGGAATAAAAAGTTTAAAAAAATTACAACAGTTGTTATTTTTGTTTCGTACGATATTTAATACACCAGTAATAAAGACAGGTATTTTAAAAAAATAAATCTATAATATAATTTTGTATATAGACGGTGTCCTAGTCAAAACCCCTCTGGTTTTAAACTTTTTTATTTAAAGAGATAAGTTAGATCCTTAGTCTTTTAAATTTTTAATAAAATGTTTAGAAAGTCGAAGGTTATTTTTAAACATATTATTATGTCTTACAAATATTTAATTGTTTTGAGATATTCCAATTTCAAATGACCCTATGTTTTTAAACGCGTTATTTAAAAGCTCTTGAAATTTCCCATCATATGGCATGCAATTTCACCATCTTTTATCATAATCCGTTTTATGCAAAAAAATAAACTTAGATTAGCTAAAGTAGCCTGTGAAAATATTGTGAAACGACAGGTAGTAGTAAAAAGTAATTAGAAATTTTCAGTAAACTGTTGGTAATGAAAATATCTTTAACATCATTAGCAAAACATAAAATAAATAGTAAAATTAAAGTTAAACTTAAACTAAAAGAAATTACATTTATTTATTTCAATTTATTTTCTTTAATTTATACTTTTGTTTAGTATCTGTAAATCATATTTGTCATTAAAAGTTTATCGAAGATATAAAATTACATTTTATTACTTTATATCATTTCATAACCTTTGCAGGCTACTTTTATTTACCTTACGGTTTTTATTAAAAAAGAGTTAAATTAGGTGTAAGATTCGAATTTCAAGTACTTTAAAATGATGCATTCGGAAATATGGGTTGCTTTTCAAAACTTTAAAAAATTATGAAAATTAAAAACAAAATGTTTTTCATTTGATTATTATTTTTATTGTCAACAGTATATTAAAGAGCTCTAGTTACCTACTTTTCACTAGTTGCATCGTTTCATGATTTAATATTTGCTTCCCTAATAAAAAAGTATCTCGCAATAGACATTTACATTTATGTTATGTAATAGAGAATATTAAGAGCTTTAAATAATTAGAAATGTTAGAAAATTTAAAGTACTATTTGAGAGAAAAAATAAAAAATTAAATTTAGATTTGAATGCATTAAAAACAGTTAAATATAATTGTTTTTACTGGTGCGGTGATTAAAAGCTATTATAATTATTGGGATCAAGATCTTCATTAGATATTATCTATAGAAAGATTGGACAAATTTTCGACTGATAAGATTTAAATCCATAAGTTCGTATTTTAATGTTTTTTGCTACAATTTAAATCAACCTGATTAGGTTTTCTTAAAAGATTTTTTCAGAAGGAGCTTCTGCATTTGTTTATGTCATATTTAAATATTTCTTTAAAGTTCTATGTGTCTCTCTTTAGAAAAGTATCTGCTTTATAGGAAATTTTCATTTCAATTAGAACCAGATTAGCAGTAATATTTATTTAATGATTAGTTATAAATTATAATCCATGCATGTTTTACCGTACGTTCATTAAAGTACTATTTTCAAAATCTAAGTCTTTTTCAAGTTTTTAATAGTAAGAGACGTTATTTGATAACAATTACGTAAATGATGTATAATTTTTACTTTTGATTATTGATCAATAGCTTTACGAAATGCAGATATATCAGTGAAACGTATAATTTGAGTCAATTTTCTCCCACTGGCTCTTGAAAGATGGTACCTATACTATTAATGAAAGTAATGACGGAAGAGATTAATGTTGTTCCAATAGAGGAAGTAAAGAAATTGTACTCGTCTTGAAAGAAACAAAGCTTAAATTGAGATAGCAGTGATGCGGACACTAATCATGAATGTACTTATTATTTTCTTATGATATTCAAATTAATGATTCTCAAGCCAATGGATTAGCACTGACAGTTACTCTAACAGTAAAGATATATTTATTCTTAACCCTTCTTACTGGATGGGACTATTAATTCTGACATTTCTTGGAGTCATCTTAATTTTCAGCTGAAAGGACGTTTTGTTGAATAAGAGCATTGTAAAGAGAATGAACATTAATCTTAATTTACCAAAGGAGACAAAAATTTGTAAGTGCTTCATCAGTATCATAAAATTTTGAAATGTGATTATCCAGAGAAGAACATCAAAAAGAAAATAATTTGTCAATGATAATAAATGTAAATGATAAGTTAACTACTGTATAATATTTGAAGCAACACGAAATGATACAAAGTAAGATTTTTATTTTTATGCACGGGCTCCCAGTGTAAAAAACAGCTTATAATAATCTTGGTGTTCGCAAAAAACCTCACTTTAAACCTCCAAGTACCTGTTTATACAATTACGTGGCAGTTAAGCTGAGTTATACTGTACAAATAATATAACAAAAATTGCGATAACAGTACTTTGCTGAAATCATCAAACGATTTAACAATGGAAAATGAACGAGTGGGTGCCTGTTGAATTTAAATTAATAATTTGTACTTAGTCATGGTGTAGGTATTTTATCGCTTGCCAGTTGCTGTTAAAACATTACTTTAGCTTACAAAGAAAAAATAATGAAAACTTTAATTAGCGCGTTACAATGGCGGGTGGTTTTGGTTTTGCTTACCTAATATTTCAAAATTTAAAAAAATCGAAAGCCCGATAACGACGTAAAAATAATTTCTCAGTAAACTTTGTTTAGATGTACATGCGTATTAAAATTAAAATATTTAATACCCATTCAGTTTCACGAGTTTTATATGCGTTAATTTGATAACTATTTTCTTTCTGTTTTTCTGTCGATGTAAATAAAGTATATTGGATATTTTTGTAGCTTATTGAATATGTACAATATTAAAGTTAAACAAGAGAAATTATTTTCTAAGAATTTGACATGGTATGAAATTTAAGCTCTGCTATTTAAGTTTCGTTATTTTTAAAGGTATAAGAATCAGTGACCTGTTGTAGCCCGAGTAAATGATGTTACCAGTTAATAGATGATTAAATTAATAATTTTTTACTTAAATTACCCATAAATTCTCTTGAAGGACTTCACCAAGATGCACCCTTGAAGTGAATAGTTTTACACCGAGTGTATAATATTTCAGTATACCGGGTGTAAATGAAGTGTGGTACACCCCATTTCTTTTCTTTAGTTTTTATTTTAGATAAATGAAATTTTAGACATATAATATGTGCAGAAAACATGTTTTTTTTTGAGCACATGCACACAATTGTTTCACTTCCGGTTTCGCCGGAAACGACCCCAACTTTGTTATTTTAAATGGAACACCCTGTATATTTTTAAATTTTTGGAAAGAGGAAGCGATTTTGGATGCAACTGCACTATTTTAGTTAATTTTAATAACCTCAAATATTTTTGAATCAAAATTTAATTTTTTATTAAGTATGCCGTGAGCTGCATACATTGAATTTTGTTATGACAAAAATTGTACAAAAAACGTTTTGTAATTTTTATGACATTTAGGTTACTTTAATCGGCTTTGAAGGTTGCGGAATGGGCTTTTTTGACAAAAAGTCAATTTTTTTAAATGGAACTACGGTGGTACAAGCGGTTATTTAAATGGAGCATCTTCTAACGAATCCACCGATACCAATCACTTGTATTTTTATTAAGAGTCTGCTTCAAAAACTTCAAATTATTTTAAAGATTTATTAAGAGATCCTGTTAATCGCAGTAGACTGCATAACTGCAACAAAACAAAACCAAAGAGGCCACGGAAGATCGCTGTGGAAACAAACAAATGCTTGTTTACGTGTTTGTATGTCATTGCGATGGTAGAAAAGTGATTACACAGTCATTAAATTAAAACTTAATAAAAAATGAAATTTTGGTTCAAAAATTATTTGAGGTTATAAAAATGAACCAAAATAGTGCAGTTGTATCCAAAATCGCTTCCTCTTTCCAAAAATGCAAAAATATACAGGGTGTTCCATTTAAAACAACAAAGTTGGGGTCATTTCCGGTGAAACCGGAAGTGAAACAATTGTGTGCATGTACTTAAAAAATCCGTTTTTTTATTGCAAATGTTCATTAATAGACAAATGTATGTATTTATTTAACAATTTTTTTAACACAATCTTTTGTTTTGTTTTCCCTTTCAGACACATATCATGAATGATAAATGTGCAACAACAGATTTACAAGGTTCTCGTTTTTCGAGGGCCACTATAGGGATCTCGTAAACGGTAAGTGTTACGACTTCGGTTAAATTAGGGCAAAGTTGTAAATTCAGGTGCTTAATAATTTGACGTAAGCGGAACTTATCTAGCTTTTTTACTTTTTGAGATATAGGGGAAAAAGTAAAAAAGTGGATTTTTGATTTTTGCCCGTAACTTTTTCATTTGATGTCGAATTTCATATCTGTAAAAACTTTTTCATGGCCACTTTTTGCAAGGAATCAAAATCCCCAATTATATTTTCCATGGGACGTTTCGCTTTGTTTAAACTATCATCAGGTCAATTTTTCTTATGGGCGCTATATTATATACAGGGTGGTCCACTTTTTTGTAGTAGGACTTTAACAGTCGATACAAAAACTTATTTTAAAGCGAATATTCCATATCAACATGGGTCCATAAACGCTCCATTTTAAAGATACAGGGTATTGAAATTTTCAAAAAAATATCGATTATTTTCAACCGTTTTTCAACCGTTTTTCAACCAGTAGATATGTTTAAACCAAAATTAATAATAATAATAATAATAACTTTATTTTAGCTTTGTAGCTATTCGACATCATTACATTACATTACATTACATCACCTTACATTACATTACATTACATTACTTTACATTACCTACATTACATTTTAAAAATACTTCGTTAAACATTTAGTACTTCACTAGATCAATTAATATTTATTGCTTTAATAATTTAAGATAACAACAAATAGAACTCGAAAACCCAATCGGCCGACGCCGGCGCCTAAGTGCTGAAAGAAGAAGTTCACTTAATCTTAATTGTAATACATTACATTACATAAAAACATTACACCATTGTATGATTTGTTTTATAAATTTACACATTTATCACTTTTTACCTAAAACTACCAACACTGCATAGAACAACCCACATATTAAAAAAAATTACTTATTTGACGTAAAATTATCAACAATCAACAAATTACATGTTTACAACTTTTTCCCATTGGTTTTAGTTAGAAAAATATTTGTACCATTTTTTCGTAGATTAACTCAAAAAGTTAGCAATTCTAATTTGATATACAGCAATACAGCACCACCTTACAGGTTACCACATTCGGTGAGAATGTCCAGCCCCAAAGCAAGATAATAATATTTTTCTAAAATCACATTTTTCAGTTTTTTTTGTAATAAATCAAAAACGAATCAAAATATCCAGGATTACTTTTCAGATTCTTAATCGCCATAAAAATGTGCAACTTTTCTCTAATTTAACCGACCTTGTATCTCTTACCGTTTCCAAGATAGCAATGGTGAGCATAAAAAAAAGCACCACCCTGTATACGTACGAAACTGACGAATATTATTTTTGATAAATAATCAATTTACGTGATTAAATTATTAACATAAATAAAATTATTTATGAACGAAAGTCTTAAAACAGGTAAAGCATATTTCCTCCTGATATCATTTGAAAAAGACGAGTGATTTTTACTTAGACTTGTTTATAGTAAAGTATTTGTTTTTAATGCTTACAAATACAAATTATCCCAAAACTCTTCCTCTTCTAGTGAAACATTTTTTTCAAACAAATAGTTTAATGACGTTATTGTATGTATAAAATATTTGAATTTTTTAAAGATGTTTATAAAATTTTAACTTTAAACCCATAATCCATGCACAAGAACGTATTTTTGAGTTACACGTCGCATCTAAGGAATAAAATTTAGCCATAGATTATCGGTCTGCAAAAGTTATATGTTTAAAGAATCTAAATCGTTGCAAATAACAGTATTTTGTACAAAAATTTACAAATGATCGGATCATTAAGCAAGATGTAAGAAATTCATTTCAACAAAATAGATAAATATTTTTAGAACACCCTGTATTTTTTGATTATTTTAAATTGATAAATGATAAATAATAAAAACACAACAGTTAAAAAATTACTGTCTTAAAAAAAACAATTTTGGGGCTCGTGAAATGCAAATTATCCGTCAATGAGTAATTTTAAAGCGATGGACAAAAACGAGCTAAAAAAACCAAAATCGAGGCTACTCTGCTTTTGTAAAGATAAATTTAAACTCACTAAATCGTGATTAATTAATTTTATGTTGAAAAGCACTTAAAAATCTATTATTAATCGTCCAGCGAACTGTAAATGCTCCGGTTATTAAGGGACCTTATTTTACGACATTAATGTTTTAAATTTGAGTGTCGCCCACACATTTTTTAAAACTCGCGCTTAGCATTCGTGCATTGTTGTGCAGTGCCCGCTTTGAATCGAAGCTTAAAATGAGGAGGGAATCCGGTTAACTCCGTGATTGGCGGACAACCAAGTCCTATACACCGGTTTGAGTTGCTAGTGGCACTCGGCTAACTTCAACTTACCGCAGAATTGTATAGTGTTGGTCAGATCGCACGTTGATGTGGTGTTAGTGTCGACAGTGTTTATAAACAATTGTTAATTGTATAATCGCGGCAAATTTTCATTTAATTGTGATTTCCTCAATTAAACTCCAAGTGGTTTTTTTAAATTATTGTGACACCTTGGATTTTGTTTCGTTTTTTTAATTAAAGGTAAGTTGGTTTTGATGCTTATCATTGAGTTTTTTTTTAAGTTTGAACGTGCAAAATCAATTTTTTATGCTTTCACAATTAATTAGAAAGTATCGTGGATTATTTGGCTTTTGTTTAGTTGCAAGTTTAAGTCAGTTTGTTCCGTGACGAAGTGATATTAGATTAGGATATTGTGTGTGGCAACAACCCCCTTCAAACAATTTGAAAACTGAATGCGTTGTGTTGGTTTTATCACAAAATCATTGCTATAAATTTTTGTTTACACACACTTCTAAATAATATATTAAAAATAATACTTTTACCTGTCAAATTAACCTTGTGATATTAATGTATGTATGTTAGTACAGTTCTTTCACTTTGTTTATAATAGAAGTTAATGGAAAAAGCGGTCGATTTTTTTGTCACGTTATTAATTAGATAAATAGCAGTTATAGAAATGTTAATACGTGCTCAGATTTGTTTTGTGCGTGGTTTACCTTCATTAACTCTGTTGAACTTTACAAATTTGGTTTTGTAGCAATTAATAATTTACTTTTACGTTTGTAATTTTCCCGCGATAGTTATATTCCTAAGATAGTTAATGTATAACGTTCCTGCCGTATATTTACACCCCACAGAAATATAACAAAGTGGCTTATAAAGATTTCGCTGATAAACGTTGCACAGATAACGTAATGAAATACAGACTGTGTTGGGATTTGTTATCAGTAAGTTACGATGTCACTAAATAGCGCAAACATATATACACACTCACATTAAATATGTATCAACAATAAAGCCAAACCATGTCAGTTTTATCTTTGCTAGACTAAGAACGGGGGTGGATAATTATTTTTAGCAAAGGGTCAGATTGTAAAGTGAACATTAAACAAAAAAACTGCTTCAAGAAAATTGTGATAGGTACGTTGGTAATAATATGTGATAAAATATAAATTTTGATGTAGCTACTATTTTAACAAGATAATATTTTACAGTACATATCTTGGAATTGTACAGATGTTTTCAAGTTGAGGAATACAATTTATTTATAAAAAATTAAGTAACAGTATTAAATGAAATATTTGTTTTTCTGTCCTGCTCTTTCAAAATGTAACCTGTAAAGATTCCCAAAATGGAATGATTGATAATATCTGTTGTCCGAGATCGATACTTTGATCTGTTAAAGGTTATTACGTAGAAGAAAAATGGTTTTTACAACTTTAAGTTGACGTGACACAAAGGTTGCCAATATTTTTGAATATAATGTTTCAGGTTTTATTACTTTATCTACCACGGTCCAGCTGACGACCTACATGTAGTACTGTTTTTTTCCTAGTAGACAATATTCTCTAATATCTAAAAATATATACATTTAGGCCTTGAATAATAACCTAATTATAGGTTTGAAAATAATATTTTAAATCTAAAAAGACATTTTAACTTTCATGTAGGAATGAAATAATGAAAATTCTTTAAAATATGAACTATAATTAATTAAGTTGTTGAAGTGCCAAAAAATTAATAAAAATGAGGGGTAGATACATGGTTAGTTAATATAATTACCTATTCAAAGATAAGTAACTGATAAAAAAGTTAGACCAATAATATTTTTGGCAAACGAAGTCAAAATCATTATTTTGCAGTCAATTTAATGACCACAGACTAAAAAATAATTAATCTACTGTGATATGATAGTTATTAAATCATAATCTAGTTTTAATCTAAATGCTTTTTTTTAAATCAATAGTCAACATTTGTCGGAACTTAAAATATTTTTAATTTTGAGCAATTAGGATAGCACGCAAGGTCATAATTCAAAATAATCTTTTTGCTTTTAAGACAAAATAAATGCTTATTTTTAGGCTTAATCAATATTATTACATTCTATTAAATAAAAAAATGCGTTTTACGTTATATTAATGATAGCATGAATCTTTGAAGTTGAAGGTTAAAGATTTAAATGTCCTGATGTTTTGCGAAAGTATTGTTCAACAGTAAGATGAAAAAATGCATTTATTAGAGTCTATACTTAATTTATATGTGTTTAAATAAAAAGTATACTCATCTATATCGTCTTTTTGGTATTAGTTTTAAAAAAATATTCGGCAAGATTCTTTAGATTTTTGAATAAAAAACATCAAGTACGAAGCATAGCGTATATCGAGAAAATTGTGTGTAGAAATATATACGAAGAGAAAACAACCAGATAAGTAATTTTCCTACCCAAACATAAATTGTCATAAATATGAATTAGGTTTTAGGTACTTAGGTTAATTAAACGTTAACAACTATTGTTAGGTACATATTAATGCAAGTGTAGCAACGGTTGCTTTTTTAATTTAGTCTGTTAGCTGGTTTTATTTAAAAAAATAAGAGAAAGCAAAAACATTATGTAACGCAAAATTTGGCGAATTTGTTTAATTCTATTACAGTTTCGCATATTTAACGATACAGTTGCAAGTCTTGGTTAATAACCAAAAGAACTGAACTATGTATACAAAATGCAAAAAAAATCTTGGACAATGACAGGGCACAAATAAAAATTAGGTAGAAAGACGAAGTGCACATAATAGTTATTTATGTATCAAGGCCAAAAAGTACGTTTTGGCCGAGGTGCATATTACATTTTTTGTGCGATCGAATTAAAAACAATTTAAATTTTTAGTAATTTTCAAAATTATAGGTTAGAAACTACGTGACATTCTGTCACTGACAGATGACGGCGTATGTACTGCATTACCGGCCCTCTCCTTAGCAACGGCCGTAAAAGTTACTTTTTCGGCCGTTGCTAAGGGTAACGGCCTGAAAAGTAACTTTTACGGCCGTTGCTAAAGATAGGGTCGGTAATGCAGTACTCTATGGTTGCTAACGCGTCCGTCAAACAGCTGTTTCTAGTACGATCGCACAAAAACAATTTAAATAACGATTTAAAGAAATATAGAACAGCATGAATAAAACATCTAGAAAGAATGGATACGCCCTTATCCCTAAGTAAATACACCAATATAGACTTAAAGGAAGAAGAAAAGTAGACAGACTGAGGAAAAGATGAAAAGATCGGTAAAATGAGTGACGTATGGGCACAATAGTCAAATTCGTCAAAAAAAAAACAGTTGCAAGTCCCTAATTTACATATGTAATTTGATTTTTTGTAAAATTTTATTTCCAGTTACTTGCAAAAATAACGTTTTGAATTTAGGTTAAAAAGCCGTTGAAAATACCGATACACATTTAATTAAAACTCTGTCTCATGTTTAAGATTTCAAATTGCGTTTGTTCATTCGTTGCGCCTTTATTTTCTTGTCACAAAACACTATTAGTTTTTTTTTTCATTTTTGCTCTGATTGTTACATTGAAGAAATTGTGCCAATTAATGGAATCGGGATGGTTTAAAACGCCTTTGTTGTGTTAAAATAATGTTTCGCGACGTATTGTAATATGATCGACATTCTTCAGTTTTTTTTTTTTTTTGTTAATGTGACTACAATACATCATTTTAAGTTATTGTGTGTTGACTTATTCAATTATCTTTACTACTTATATGTTACATGTAAGTTTTTTTTTTGTATAAAAAGAAGGTAATTTTAGCGTCATGTTATTATTTTAAAAGTATTCAATAAAACCGCGATAATAATTTCGGTCTTCATTGTCTGGTGATAACAAGGGTTCAATTTTATTGGGCTATAATTTAAAAGTTTCGTGTAATTTAAAAATTATTTAAACAATTGTATAACCATTGCATTAGTTATTGTATGTCGCTCTACTGAACTTTTTTTTAACTAGTTAAAGTTAGTTTATTTTTATTAAACATTTATGAATTGAGTAAATGAAGGTGCTGTCATAGTTATACATTATTGTGAAATACTCTTCTAATTTATTCAATATTACTCGTGTGCGATCAATTTAAGTAGCACTGCGCTGGTTCTAAAATCTGGATATTTTTTATAGTGCGGTAAATTTTAAAAACATTGTTTTTTTGTTATTTATTATTTATATTGTAACATATTTTTGATATATCGCGTGTGTATTTCCGTGCTGACTAAAATCAGACTTTTTATTTGATTTAAAACTCACGTTATGCTTGAAATATCGCTCGTTTTAAAACATGTCAAGGAAAGAACAAATGAAGACATAAAAAATTAAATTAAAAGCGATTTGTTCTTATTAAAATAAGTTTTATTAATCTTGCATGCATTGCTTAAGAAACGCTACCTAGTTGTTATTTTAATGTTTCTATAATGTTAATGTAATATTTTGTTGCCTCATAATTTATTACCGTAAGAATATTTAAAGTTACTGGGAAATATTGAACGATTTCGTTGATAATGAATACTGTTTTTTTTTTTGCAAAAGTTGTTTAATCGTTATGGAATATTTTATACCGTCTGTCCAAACTGCTAATTACATTTAAGGGCGCCAGATCTATTCTACATATATGTAACGTGCAATTATGCTAAACGTATCACCTGCATCCTGTGTAAATATACAAGTTCTTCAAAACGAGGAATATAAATGTCTGCCTAAATTAATTACTTTCATTTGTTTGGTATTTTTGTATTTGGGAGCGATAATGTAATTTTTCAGGGATTGTAAATTTGATGTCGAGATTATTTAGATGCTGTATTAGTTTTTGGTATAATTTTAGAATGAAAATGGTGTTTTGGGTCAACAACACAACTTGAAACAAAATGAAATTTTAATTGCAGTATGACATAAAATCTTGGCGAAGCATTCAACCTGCTATCAAAAATGAAGAAAACGGATTACGTTGTGTAATTCACTAAAATGTTTTTTTAAAACTTTGTATGTTTAAGTTACGTTCTAAAAAAATTAGTATTATTCGGAATAGCTTTGTAAGTATTTGGTTTTTGTGCTTTTAACATTTCTGGTACAAATTTAATAAATGTTAATCATATTTAGTTGCTTTGCAAAATTTAAAAAACTAATTGAACTTTTTTTTTTTACTAAAGTAAGCAATTTTTGTTTATTTCTGACTATTCTGAGTGGGTCTAGTCTAGATTGTATAAAAGCATTTTTTAAAATAGATATTAACATATGTTATGCGTTTATTTAAGTAATATAATCGAGTGGTATGTTTTTGCAATCAGAAAAATCCTCACTAATATTAAAATAAATTTGGCGACGTAAGAAAATTAATGCCGAAAAAACAAAATCGATTTGACTTGGCGAAAACATTATTATGCAGATTAAGTTTTGCAAAATTTTAAATTTTCATTATTCATATAATAGTAGCAAAAATAGTAAATTATCCAAATTTTTCAGTTTTTATGGAAACGGTTTCAGATATTTAAAATCTTTTTTGATAGTCAACTTTTTTTTAAAATTGCATAGTATACTTTTTATTTTGATTCTGATAGAGAATTAAATTTTAAATCCGGTACTGCATTAAAAAATGAACAAACAGGTGAATTTTTGAGGTAAAGAATCTTAAACTTTATTGATTTTTTTTACAAAATCATTGCATGTATTTAGCAAGACAAAATACTATCGCTGACGTAATTCATAGTTTATATTTTGTCTAATTATTTTTTTATTTCTTTTCGACGAAAAACTATTATTTTGTAAGTATTAAGTATTTCTGTCGAATAGTTTCTGTGAAAGTGTATCTAAACGCATTTCAATTTATTAAGCTCACAAGATAAAGATTTTTCGTCTAAAAATAATAAAACACAATTAGACAAATTATTAACTGTTAATGCTAACAGCGATTGTTTTTTTAAAAATTAGAAATACGATTTTGTGAAAAATATTAAATAACTTTTAAACTCATTAAAAAAAAAACAATTTTTGATTTTTTTTGATGAATTAGTGAGAGTGCTGTGAATGTAATAAACATAAGTGAATTGTATTATATTTTTAGAATAAACACAAAGATACATCCAGTCCTTTTAAAACCGAAGTCCAATGGCATCTCTAATTGGAGAAATAAATAGTGCAGTCACAGAGGTTCTCCTCTCCATATTTCTTGAACATTACCTTTTCTGCGTGCGTTCCTAAAGTTCAATCGTGTATTTAATAATTTTCAATCGTCCTGTAACAAAATACGTTTCAAAAGGTGAACGATGACTGCCCCGAGAAATTTCCTATGCAGTTGTAGTCGAACCACTCCGTGTCCCATTCCCATTGTCACGTACTGATACTCATAATGTCAAAAGGTGACTATTGCAGTACTGCAAAGCGCACTATGATCGCATCTGTGCGCACTAAGACACCACTTTCACTATTGCTTGCCTTAGATCGATCAGATGCGATATTTTTTATTGATTCCGCAAAATTTATACCAATCCTGTCAAAAACCGACAAATAATTACGATGAAAATCAAGTTTTCATTTGTTTCCACAATGAGTCATAAGTTAAACGACGCAGACAATTAAATCTAAACGTAATAAACAGATCAGTCTGTTTCTAACCGTGGGTGTGCCACTGCCTTTTACAATTAGCAAAAAATATGCTACAAACACGACAAATATAAATATTGATATCTTGACTCGTTCAAGTTAAAACGTAACTTGTCTCAAGGTGACATATGCATAAACGTATAAAATTGTTTTTTTTGTAACAGTTTTAAGCGATTAAAGGGGCACCCGCTAAGTTTATAATTAGAATGAAAATGTCAATATTTGTAAATCGACAGTTTTAATGTTTCCGATTATCGTTAAATGGCGTTATAAAACAAAAGCAATTAAATCGGAAAAAAGATTAGTCATAAATCATACGACCACACAAAATTGCTTTATCGTTTATAGAAACGATCAACTATAACAGGTAAAAGAGAAATTTTGATTGTTGCACGTTAACGAAGAATACTTAGAAGTTAATTATCAAAAAGCATTTGAATAGTAATAAAGAACTATAAGGCCCTTCCGCTCTGCTTTTAATGAAAAAGGAGCCGAATACTAATTAGAAGCAAACACCTAATTAGTAAATAGTTCACTTCATTCGCTTGGAATGATTTGACAAAAAGCATGTTAAACGTTAATTTTTTAATTTATAATGATAAAAATAATGTTGCCATTCCGATATCCGAATGTTCGAGGAAGTTTTGATAGAGGTGCGATTTAAGAAAAAATACATGTAATGATAATAAAAAAATGCAATCATAAGTTTTAAATTGTGTTTTAATTATGAAGTAACATATGAAATACCGGGACATGTTTTATTAAATGAATTAGTTTTTATGACTACATTAATAATAACTGCATGCTTTTAATTTTGGCTAATTTAATATCGTTACATTTAAAAAAATTTAAACCGTCACATCACAGAACCATTTATTATTGATGAACTTTCGACGCTTTTAAAGGCTATCACAACAATTGCATACAATGTTATTGTTGTTACTTACAGCAGATTAAAAAAACGTTTGTAGTTTTGGACAAGATCTGTCTATTTACATTACACTACATTGAGAGTAAAAAGTAAATACTGAAATTAGTCTAAATCCTTCTATTCTTTTCAAAACTGTATGTATCCTTTGTTTTTGCTTTCTTGTTAATGCCCAAGTTTCTGAACTATAAGTAAGAATCGGTAAGAATTGCATGAAATACTCGCGTTTTTAGTTTCTTTTGAGATCTCATTCTTAATTAGTTTTAAAAATTTAAGAAAAGATAAAAGCATTTGCTAAAACAAATAATGGATAAAGAAGTAAAAATACTGACAATAGAGAAATTAATTATAGGAAGATGGGGAAATTATTTTAAGGAGTTATTGGAAAATGACACTATAATAAGTCGTGAAGAAGAAGAAGAAGAGCAAATGAACGATAGTCCGAAGCAAACGAACAAGAAAATGAACAAGAAATAATTGAAGAAGAATTACATAAAGTGATACATAAAACGAAAATTTGAAAAGCAGCTGTACATGATGGTATTTTACCTGAAATGACTAAGTACACAGACGTAAATGGAAGGAACATGCTGCTAAGAATAGTAAATAAAGCATGGCAAGAAAAACAAATAACCAAAGGACTAGGAAGTGTCTGTTATACGTGTAATTAGAGAGGCATATCACTTCTCTTCTAAGTGTAGCAGAAAAATTGTAGGAGTGTAATAGAGGAGAGATTAAGAAAATATTTTAAAAGAAATTTGGAAGAGGCACAATGCGGCTTTAGACCGGGTAGAAGCACGTATAGGACCTATTTTTTAAAGACAATTATGTGAAAAAACAATGGAACATTAAAAGACTGTACAAACTGTACTTGTCTTTTATTGATTTGACCAAAGCCTTTGATAGAGTGCCAAGGAAAAAGATTTGGAAAATATAAAGAGAGAGTAAGGTGGCGGAAAGATTGATCGCCGCAATTAAGAGTTTATATAATAGTAGCAGAAATTATGTGCGAACCCCCAACAGTAGTTCCCAGGAATTTAAAACAACGTGAGTAAGATGGGGGCACTTCAAGTTTAAGTCCACTGCTTTTAATAATACTAATGGATATAATAACTAAGTAGTGCAAAGAAAATATAAAGAAAGCCTACTGGGGATGGAATAAACTGAAACCAATATCTTTAACAGAACGGGCCTTTGCAGATGGTGGTACCATTAGCTAAAAACGAAAAGCACTTGCAACATAATCTGGAGGCAGGGCCGTTCACAGAAAATTCGGGCCCCGGGGAAGCAATAGACAACGTGCCCCCCATGACTCTTAGAAAGGTTTAAATTTAATTTTAATAGTATTTGTAAACAAAATATCGTGTATTAGCTCGAATCCGGGCCCCCTTGGCAACACCGGGCCCCGGGAATTAGTCCCGTCCCGTCTACCCCCCCCCTGTGATAGGCCCTGTGTGGAGGTATGGGTAGATACATTAAGAATATACAATATGAGCAGCAATATAAAAAATACAAAGACTATGGTAAAACGAAGAATTATGCAACGATGTCAATTATGTTAGAACAAGAGAGGATAGAGCAGGTATCAAATTTTAAATTTTAGAAAAATATAGAAAGAAACTTTTTGTTACCGAATGTAGGTCATTTTAATTTTAAACATCAAATGATGCATACGTAATATGCAAGACTTGAAATCTTCTGCTTAATATTTGGGTCAGTTTGTTGCTCTTAAGTGGTAATATAATAATCCACAGGTGAAAACGTTTGAAAACCTCTGCTGTAAAGTATACATTTCACTTTAATTTGTAGACAGTGTCCCTAATACATCATGTAGGTTGTTTAATTGTGAAGTTTATTATGTAGGTTAAATAGCTAAATTACTGTATTTTATCAAATTAGTGAACGAAAGTAACAAATAATTACTCTTAAATGTCTGTATTTTGCTGAATGAAAATTGTAGAGGCCGTATTCCGGATATTAAAAACTGAGTAGGTCAATAAGGTGTCAAAATAATAGGTTATTTGCATTAATGAACAATGCCTACGATAATATTAGATTTTATATTGTTTAAAACGTAATTGTTCAGTTTTGGGTACACCCTGCAACGGCCCACTCGATCCAAGCCGACATTACAAAGAAGATTTCGCTTTCTCGACACTTGGATCTAAACTCTTTGTGTGCCTTACACGTGTGTAACTGTAATATCGTCAGGAGTTATCTAACTTTGGACTTATTTTTATTATTAATAAGTCTTGAATTAAATGCATTCACACTTTCGAACACCTGGGTTGTTATTTGTAAGATTTGAACTTTGGGATGTTAATATTAATTGCTAAGTTGACGTAGACAGAAAACTGTTTTTGTTATTATAGGACACATTCGTTGACACACATATTTGCCATAAATATCGTCTCGATGCTTAAATGTTTATTCTTCGAAATTTTTAGTACGTTTCCCTTTTTTTACATTATGTTTTAACAACTATCATATCGGTTACATTGTAGCGGATGCAATTATCTGATTAGTTTATTTGCACAAGTCTGATATTGATTTTTTAAATCCAGTTCATTTAATACTTTTTTGTTTATTGCTTTAGTATGAGATACACTGATAAACCGATTGTCTTCTGTTATCGGAAACTCAAACAATGCAATAAAAGTAACGCAGAAATAATCATTTTGGAGAGATGTGTTATAATATTATTAGGTAATTAAAATAGTTTTAGTAGATATAAAATGTTTAAAGTTGGCAGAACAATTAATCAACTAAACGGTAATGATTTGGAAATGTTTCCAAATTAAGCAGTATATCAAATATACATTTTAAGTATAAATTTAAAATGTTTCGGAGAGCACAGTAACGAAATAGCTTAGGATTATTTAATTATGTTTAATAAATAATTTACTTGTCTATGCTTTTTTCACTTAAAAAAGTGTAAAATTTCTATTATGCATTATTTATTAAACTTCGTTTTATTTAATTTTGAATTTGAATACAATTAAAACAAACTGTAAATATGTCGCTTATAATATGTTCATGTGTTTTTAAACTTTTTATAAACTTTATTTCGCAATAACAAAACTTCTTGAAATAGCACAAGCCGACAACATTCGTAAACCATTTGATCAGCTTTATTTATTGTTTCGACAAAAAACAAAGTCGTTTAACCTAGTATTTGACATGGATTACTGGCTTTATCATAAATATTACATAGACATCAATAGTGGGAGTGCGAAATATTCGGAGTGTGGCATTATAACGCCCACTAGATTTAAGGAAATCGTTAAATTCTGTTAGAGTAGCGATAACGGAAAAATTGAATTGAATTGTAAAGCGCTTTCACGAAAAGAAAACACTAAAACACAAAGTATACTTTGTTTAGAACCAATATAAGCGAGTAATACGTTTTCTTAATTAGTTTTTGACCTAAAAATGTATTTTTAGGTGTCATTAAAACACGATTTGATTTTCCAATAGCGTATTAACACACTTTCGTTACTACAATCAAAATGGAAATACTGTGATCGCAAGTTTTTGTGTTGGCATTTCATCATGATAATAATAATCTCATAGTTTTCTTAAGCCCCAGGATTATATAAATATGACCTTGTTTTTTAAACTCAAATTTGTTTCTTAATTTATAAATAAAATAGTTGGCTATTTTATTATCCTTACCTTGAACAGGAAATTTAAAAAAAATTGTTTTTTCATAAAATACTCTTCCATTGCATTTAACGTAATTGATAGTAACTGGTAGTTGTCTAGTTCAGCAATTCTTAACCGGGGGCCAGTGGCCACCTGGAAGTGCTTGAAAGGTTTTTAGGGGAGCCCGTAAAAAATTTATAGGACCTTTTTACTTTTTAAAATATAATTGCTATTTATCTTACATTGATTCAAACTTGCATCATTGTATATAAGTAATCAGAATTCTACAGTGTAATGGAGTGTAGATTGTGGAAATATACTTACGTACTAAAGAGTTGACAAATTCGATCGACTTACAACAATTAAAAAAAAATTAAGCTATTTCTATCCAAACTAGTGGATCCAAAACTAGCAACTTACTATTATAGGTACATGCTGTTAGATCTGCAAAAACGCGACTTATGTATTTACATTTACTATATCAGAGGAGTCTTTATGATTATTGTTACTACAGACTTACAGACTAGGGGCCGCGAAAACATTTTTGGATATTTAGGGGGCCGCGACTACTAAAAGGTTAAGAACCACTGGTCTAGTTTCTTAAGGTCTGAATCCGATCTTATACACTCGTAATAATGAGTTTAATTTTACAATTTTTTTCCATGGGCGTAAAAAGTATCTTTTTCAGTTTTCAGTGTTTGAACTTACGTATTGAGTTTTGTATCTGGGTTATCGATTTATCCGTTCCGTAAGTTTGTAGGCCATTAAAGGTTGATTGTTTACCATGTGTTATATACCATGTTATATGAGCCTGTATAAGAAAATAATACATGTAGGCTTTAAGTGCAAATTTCATGTTATATGGCGGAAGATGTATTTTCTCATGCTTTTAGTATTTAGCGATTAGACTATGTAGTAGCAATTACAGTTTAAATAACCACAAAATGTCATGTTACAAAGCTGATAGTTCCAATCGGAGAAGAATATCGACAGTAATTGATCTACCTCGATCACCATCGAGATATAAACAGAGAGAACAAAAATAATGCACAAACGACGTTAATTTGAACTACACAGCTAAATTACCGTAATTGAGTGTGAAAACTAAATGAAGTCGGATAAACAACAAAAAAATGGGAAAAAAATACTCACTTTTAAATTTCTACTTTTAAGGCGTGTAAGATAAAATTTAAAATTGCTTCACTGTGGATCACATTTACTATTTTATCTCTTTGAGTGAAAAGAGAATATTGAGTTCTAAGTATTGTTTAAACAATTTTAATTATGTTCCAAAATTATACAACTTCTGTATCGTAAATTCTTAAATTTGTTGTGTCATACTTGATTTTCATTACATCCTGCTATTATTTTTTATTGTAGTGTGGTGCACTGAACATTTTAATTGTTGATATGCACAGCTGAAAATGAAGCGATAATTAAATTACATCTTGCACTTATCTGATTTGATGTAATATACTTTCAAAGCACAATATTATCATAAAACTACCATAACGTGAAGAAATAATCTGAAATCTGACGTTCCACACATTTCACATGATTTTCAACAAAATACTAATAGTTTTTTTGTAGCTACTAATTATTTTCATGTAATTAGAATTTGCTGGTACCTTAGAAAATAACTTAAAAAAGCCAAAATCCGAAACTATGCAGACACAAAATCTTACTTATTAGCTCCTTGTTTTTTATTTTTGACAATTGCTGGCAACAAAAGGTTCTTAGAATAAATAATAAAATATAGTTGTTTACGAAAATTTTTGTTTTTGAAAGAGAATGTTTGGTAGTTTGGTTATCAACTTTTATTATTTTGTGCATGTTATTGTACTAAAATTGCCATTTTTATAAACTTGCTGAAGTCGCTCTGTAAAATTTTAAGGTGAAAACGGTACTCTTAAATATCATGAAGTTAAACCTTAACTAATCTATTATTGATAGCAAAAACGTGCCCCTGTTATGCAATCTATAAGTTTTTATATCGTTGATTGTAAGTACGATAGGTAGTTGATACGATATCCAATATTACATGTACCGTTAGCGAGTACACATAACTAGTAGGTTATATCTATGAAGTAAATATTGCATGGGTCGCATGACACTTTGCATTAAATGTGGGAAAGTAAAGAAAGACTGTAGGAAACGCTCTAAAAGTGTAGCAGTAATAGTAGTAAATGTTTAAATAACGTAAAAAGGTTATGGAACCAGAACGGAGATAAAAACAACAAAAATATTTGTACATAATTCGTTTAACTTTACTTTGGTAGGAAGTTGTAAGGTAAATAACCGTCAAATAACTTGGAGATGTTTACTCATAACGTCCGTTAATACATTAGACATTACTCTATTTGATACTTTCCTAAAAGCTAGAAACGATAAATAACGAAACGTTTTACGTTAAATTTTCAGGTTTCGTTTGAACCAAAGACAAATTTAAGTAACGGTCGATTGGTTCCCGCGGATATCAAGGTGCGCCTCTAACAAACAGACTGGACACATTTATTACTTTGACGTAATGGACTTAAAATAAAATAAACGGAAATTTCGTCCACCCACAAGGTAATGTCAAGATTATAATCTATCGTAACTCAATGCCGATTTGGAAATGCAATTTCGTATGTGTGCCCCTTAAAAAATTACTCAAATAACGTGCTTTATAAAGTAATAGTATGCATTTTTTCATTTTAGCTGTTCCCTTAATAATAAATCACCGATAAAATCTTTACCGTTTGATACACATTATATATATTATAAATATTGGTTTGTTTGAAGCAATATGTGGTTGATTAAAAAATAACTTAGGTACTTATAATCAATATAATATTTACGCATATTATCACACAGATGACTCGTGAAAAAAGGTTTTTATATGACCACATTTAGTTTTGCAACTTTTAAGTTGGATATTAACCGATTAAAAGTCTTTTTCATAACTTTGTTAAAAAATTGAAGAATAAAAAAGAGTGAAATTTTTATTTTATTTTTATCTTTTAAATAAAAAGCTGATTTTATTGTCATGAAGCTGACAATTAAATATTCTGCTAATTACCAATGATATTTACAATAAAACAATTTATAGCAAGTTTTACAAATCACTTGATGTTTATTTATATACAGTAAAATTAAACAAATATAATCTAAAATTTTGGAATTATTTAGTGATTCCTTTGTATGTACTTTCATATAAATAAATTAAGTTGGAGCCACTTTTTTATAATCAATAAAGAATCTCCTTTGTAGAAAAACTAGATCAGTTTCGAGACTCCCATCTCTTCTTCGGTAGTTTTTATTACTGAAAAAGAGCCTCAAAGCTTGTTTAGTTTACAAAAAAGGTTCATTATAGGTAATAACATAAGAGATTTTTCTCTAAAATATTTTTTATCACAATAAAAAATAAATTGCCTTATTAACTAAACATCAAATATTAATATCTTAAACTGAACGTGATCGTTTTAAATTTTTCAGACAGTGTTATAAGTTATAACAATAAATTCATTTTACTGTCAATTCACATTGACAAACAATATCTACTATTACAACAAACACTTCAAACGATGTTGAAAGAGTTTATTATAAACATAAAAATATACAAATAAATACGATTATTAAACTGATAAACAAATAATATTCTGATGCTTATAAAGTTGTTGACACGTCAAAGACAGTTATAAATGTTCTAGACAAAATTTTGGAAATTAACACCAGCAACGTATTAGCCAAAGGTTTTATCTTTGCTATATCTGTAAACGAGATTCAATAGAAATTATTGATACAAAAATGAAACACATATTCAGGAATTTAAAATTATTTTAATTAAATTTACCTGAAAATGACGAAGGCTTTAAAAATCTGAAAATTTACAAGCAGATAACGTCGAAAACAAATCATTTGAAAACTACTGACGGAAAGACGAGAGTCTCGAAGCTGGTCTAGTTTCTCTGCTCTAGAAATTCTTTGTAGATAATAAGATAAGTAATTTTTAAATCAACTTATTTATATTACATTCAAATATAATCCTCTTTCAAAATCTTTAAAATATTGCAGCGTTTATGTAGTCGAATAGTTTATTGATATCTAGAAAACTAAACGTTAACAACCAGAAAGCAAGTTTTAAAAGCTAAAAACACTATTAAAGAACCTCATTAAGCTGGTTCTCTATGGTCCCGCGTTCGCTTTTGTAGCTACAGATTTAATGAAAACAGAATCTTCTGTTCAAAATTTGATTGATTACCGTATAGACGAATTGCCTATTTTTGAGTATTCTTTTTCTACATCCAAGGTTGTATAAGTATTGTATTAGTTCTCAACCTTAAGATTGTTTTTGTTATTGTAAGTTTTATGTTTTAGCATAAAGAAATAGTTTATTAGGTAGTTTTTCGTTCCTTATTTTTTTACTTCAAGAGAGGTCTTTTAGTTAAAGGAGGCCATTGTATGTATAGCATTTTTACAGCCATTGTCACGCGATTAAGCATTTAAGGTTGCAATTGACAACGTAAAGGGCCAAACTTAGTCTTCACTACTTAACGCTGCAAGTAAAATGTAATTGTGATATTGTGAACCTTTTGATGTTGATTAGCGGAGTAAAAAAGTTGGTATAAAATTACATATTACGCTAATCTCCGTCGTTATAATTTACTTGGATTTAAAAATTATAGCGAAACTGCAGTGGAAACTCGATTATCCGAATCAATAATGGTTGAGATAATCAGTTCGTTCAGATAATCAATTATACAAGTTACTATGTGCTTTATGGAGGAGCATTAGTTCGGATAATTGATGGTTTAGACTTAAGAGTTTAGATCAGAGGTTCCCAAACTTTTTTTGTCTCGTAGACCACTTGCCATGTTTTTCGGTTTTGGGTAGACCCCCTGCTTACCTGATATTGATTTTGTGCAAATTCAGCAATATTTTTTTTTACAAAATTAAAACTTACACGCAGAGAAAATAAAAACGCACGCGGGCGGAGCTGCGGGCAACTGCTAGTTTATAATAATTCTTAAATAGATTCATATATCAGAAAATATACCTAATAATTTAAATTTTAATATAATTCTACATCACGTTTCATGAACATTTATGTTTCAAAAATTTTTACTTCATAGGCACTTTTATAATTTATGTAGGTAGTTTTATGTCTTTATATTATAAGGTAGTATTATGTAAGTAAATAGGTACTATCTGTGTATGTGGATTATTCCATTCATGGAATGCCAAAATTAAAGACTACCTGCTGATATGATATCCATTATCGTTGACCCCCATTTTCATTTCATGGACCCCCAATTTATTTTTTCGCTGACATGGACCCCTTGCAGGTCGTCGTCGACCCCTGGGGGTCGATATAGACCACTTTGGGAATCACTGGTTTAGATGATCTACTGCATTACGATGTGATTAAATTATCTGCATATACACACTTCGCCTGTCCTACTACAATATACATTTTATTCTGTAAATTTACGCATATTATTGAACTTCTTGTTTTTACATGTAACTAAATTGTGTATCAGGTTTCAGGTACCTATGTGCTTTAAGACATCATTCTTGAAAACTTTAAAAATCCAAAAGCGAAATTTTCGAATTGATTTTGTTTAAATTTGTTTGTGGTTTCAATTGGATTTAAAAAGTTGAAAATCCACCAGATTTAAAATTTTATTCAACAAATAGCGTCATTTCCAGAGTTTGGCTTAAACTGCCTTAGCTTTTCTGTCGAACAAATGTTAGTCATCTGGAATATTAGTTCGATGCATCGTTTGACAAGCTTTTGTTTTTAGCAGGGGTTTGGAGCAGTCCAATTTTTTAGTTGCTTCGCTCCAGCTCCGCTCCGGCATCAAGATGCCTGCTCCAGCTCCGCTCCCGCTCCGCTCCGCGCTCCAAATATTAATAAAATAAGTTTTTTATTTAAAAATTTGTTTTTAAAAACAAAGCTAAAATTTTATGAGATATGTGGAAATGGACCAAAAATTACAATATTTGACCCTAAGAAACAAGTGAAGTTAAATAAATGAACAAATTATTGATCTTCAGTTAAAAAAGTTGAAAAAAGAAAAAAAAGTTCTTTAAAATTTTTCAAAATTCAAATACAAAATAATGAAAATTAATATTCAGAAAAGTTACATTATAATAATTTTACTTCAAAAAAATCAAATTTAGTTTACTTATAATTTTATTAAATACTATACCCATGAGAATAATTAATAAAAAATTAAAAAAATTTGTCTATAATAGTAAAGTGGAGCAGTGGAGCAATCAAAATTCTTTGCTCCGGGCTCCGCTCCCGCTCCGGGCAAAAACCCATTGCTCCACTGCTCCGCGCTCCGCTCCAAACCCCTGGTTTTTAGTATGATTTTTTAATAAATTAAACACTTTTTTTTGAAGTCCGACTTAGCAAATGTTATAATTTAGTTACACGTACTACTGCCCAAAACCATAAATAGTTTTAGTGGGGTGGTGTCCCTGATATTCAACCTCATCACCGCTATTAAGGTTTTGCAGGATTCGTCTATTTGTTACGTTGCTGAACAGATAAGTTAAAAACACGTTTGCTATGAGTAGATAAATCACACTTGCAAATAGCTACAGCAGATCATAACACGATAAATAATACTTTATTGTAACAGCTAATTTCAAGACCGATTAATCTCCATCGTAACGGGTATCCTATCCTGTATATATTTAAAGTTTAAAAATTAAGCCTTACATCGATGTTACAAAATATAAAAACTCGTTTAATTTAACCTCGAATTAAACATGCGTTTTATCCACGCGTGAGTGTCCCCTGTTCGTTGCGAAATTTATTATTTAATATTTTAGTAATGTAAGCCGCTACCTCTAAATGTAGAACAAACTTAAGTCGACTAGACTGCATAACGCGGAACCAAATAAATTAAACAATTGTTACGTTGCAATTGTAGTTGAAAACTCGGCTGGTTTATTGTATTACATATGTAGCGCCTATACGAAATGCAGCTCTTGTAAAACGAAGACGGAAAATGTGCACATTTGGAAACGTTAAGTGAAACAAAGATAGGCTTTTGGTCGTGTGATTAAAATTCAAGGTTGATTTCTTGTTATGTTTCAGAACCAAGTTTGTGTGGTCCATAGAAACTTACTTTGAACTGGTGTACCTATCTGTGATCCCTCGAAGTTAGTTTATAAACAGGTTCAAATCTAGTCTTATTTAAAAACAACAACAAAATATTAAACTATTACAAAATAGGCTCTCGGCTTCTTCTAAAAAACACTTCGTAAAAATTTTGTTACACTATAAGCCAGTGGTTTCCAACCTTTTTGTACCTCCGCCCCCCTTTTTCATAAAAGAATGTTTGCGCCCCCCTTATTTTCCGTGACAATCTAATTTCATAGATACTGTTCTGATATAATAATTATTTAATGTACTACAAAACAATATACCATATTCTGTATAAATAAAGTTATTTTTGTTTGTATGTATTCAAAAATGATATTTTGGTAACAGCTCCGCGCCCCCTTGGAATAGTCTCGCGCCCCCTAGGGGGGCGCGCCCTACAGGTTGGAAACCACTGCTATAAGCTCTTTTTTACTTCTTTTTTGGTTAGCGGTGCTCTTTTGTTTCTTATTTGAGAAAGTTACTTTCCGTAAAGAAATTTACAAAGAACTATTTTTAAGAAAAATTTTGCTCGGTGGTAAGAAATACAACAGGATGTCATGTCTATCCGATTTTATATTGTATTTTTAACATTATGTTTAAAATCAAGGATACCATATAACGTTAATATATTCTAATGTTTAAAATTTACATCTGTCAAAATGGCATACCTTAAAGCAGTGTCTCCCAATTCATTTTGATTATGGAACTCTTTTATACTTTTTTAAACAATAAGGAACCCTATTAGATTTTTACATGCCCAGCACTTTGATAAATCTTAAAAAATGGTAGCCAGGGATTAAAAACGAACAATATTTCGTTTGTTTCTAATCGGAACTAATAAAAAATTCATTTTCTTTCGTTCCCATCCAAAAAATTTGGTTTCCGTTTTCTTTTCCGTTTTCTTTTTCGTTTTCATGAACCAACATAAATAACGAAAAATACCGGTTACAATTACATTAAAACTCATCACAAACATTTTACTTCTCCACTGGATTTCCAAAAGTACAAAATAACTACGCCAAATTTGTTTTTATGTAAAGGTGAACTGTGTTAATTTACATATGCGTAATCGATTATTTGAATAGTTGGGGGGTTCTTTCGTATTAACGTTAAAATCCATTTATATTCCTTTTCCTATTTCTTAGCAATCTTTTCGCCCCTGCTAAATTATTAACTGCGATATGATGGATTTTGATATTGATGGACAGCATATTTTAAACTGACGAATAGCCATATTAAATTTACCATATTTTTAAACATTAGTATATTCGAATAAAAAAAATTGCAGTTTCAATAAGGAAATTTTCGCGCCCTTTAGGTGAAAACACAATTGATTTGTTTAAATTAAATGTACACAGGATCTACATCTAATAATATAGCGAAAGCCATTAACAATTTATTTTTCAACTAAAAAACTGTGCATTCGAATGAACCAATTTATTAATAAGATGCAAGTATTAATTACAAATTACAATGGAAAATTCACTAAACGTTCCTAAAACAACTTGTCAATAAAAAAGTGATTAAGTCGGTTAAAACCGGTAAAATAAAATATTAATATCGTTTTTAATATCTAACGAAACATAAAAATCTCGTTTTTGTTCTGTTTTGGTTCTTGTTAAAATTTCGATGAATTTAGTTATTTCGTCTTTATTTTTATTTCGTTCTCAGTCTCTGGTGATAACTGACTTTTAATAAAATTATAGGTAACGAAATTGATTTACTGTGTATTAATTAGTATTAAACTGTTTAATAAGTACGTTTATTAATTTTTTTACCATTTACTAACGGAACCCATTCTATTGCCTCGCCGAACCCCAGTGTTCCGTGGAACCCAATTTGCCAATGGCCGTAATGTCTCACTTGTGTTACGCACTCCTGTATCATAGGCAGGGCCGGCCCAAGGGCGGTGGGCCCCGCATGGGCTTTTTGCACCAGGCCCCACTTATTATTGGGTCGGTCCTGATCATACACATGCTTGATTTAGCCAATGTAGGATGTTCGATATTAAAAATGACATATTTTTTAGTACCTACTCGTGTATAATACGCACCCGAGTTTTAGAAGTTAAAAATGAGAACATTTTAGTATGTACTTAATAAGTAAAATGTTACTAGAAATTTCATTCTGCTATGCCCTTTCTCTTATCAGTGTGCTTAGCCTTCCGGATACGAACAATTATCTAATAAACACAACACAATACTTTCACTTGGTCCAGCACCTCGAGTAATTAGTGTCGTACAAGTACTTGATAGTTTGCAATAATTAAACTCGTTAAAAATAAATACACAGAGAACGTTAACTTTATGATTTATGCTGCCACTATAAAAACATTCTTTACACGAAAAGAAAATAAGTGAAAACATATTTATGGCGAGCATTAGTGTTAAATTACACAGGCTTTTTGTTATAAATAAGTACATCTGAGTTCTCTGTTGTCCGTAAATACTTAGCTTTTACATAAATAAGTATAATTAAACACACTGATCTTATTTTTTGAAGTATGTCATGTAAAAATGCAAGACTATTTTCAAGACTCTCGGCACTTCATTAATTTTATTTGTCATTATAATTTAGATCAAAAAGAAGCTATTTAATTGGAGTTAAAAAAAAGTGCTTAATTAGTTTAAGAATGATAAGTTTCTCATTCAGTAATGTTTTAGTAATAATTTTGAATCGATTGACGCATTAACATTTTTATTACATTCTTTAAAGAAGATCTGCTTCGTTTAGTCTTAAATTTTTGCTTAGGAAATGTTTCTGCCACGAAACAACGTTTCACGGAATCCAAACACCCTGTCATGCCAAGTAAAAGGTTGTAACAACAAATAGTTTACATACTGTGCATTCTTAAGCAATCATACACATCAGCCGCTAGTTCTGCATTACCATGCCTTCAGTTTTCTGGCACATTTCCTGGCTTTAATTGCTCTTATAGGTTGAGGGTCATCTTCAGCAAGTTTATAGTTATTTAAACAGTTAAAACGAATATTTTACTAGAAGAACCATAATTACATAAAGCCGCAACTCATTTGTACATAATCTGTTTTATTCGTTTATGTTTTGGAATAACTGATCCGTACAAATTTTTTAATTCGGAGATATGTTAGTCCAACATTACTTTTATCTTGTAAAAATATAATATTTAGAGAAAAATATTGGTAGCTAAGAAGTTTTTGTAAGCCTACGTGTTATAGTTTGTTGAGCAAACGATTGTTAAGTTTACAAAGTTCCATATCCTGATCCTCGTCTTGCATTTAAAGCTACTGCTAGTTATTTATTTTGACAGTATCTTTGCTGTGTATTATAGGTTATTTAGAGGGTGGCAAGTTTTTAAATATGTAATTGGATTCATATTTAACATAAAATAAACCGTTTTTTAAATGTTCCATTTTATTTTTTATGTTTGTTAATTTTACCAGATGTACTATACATCAGGGTTGGGTAAAATTTGTTTTTTTTTTTAAATAAAAAATCATTGACGTATATTAAAAAATCACGAATTTTTGTTTTTTTTTTACATCTTATTTAATCATTATTCACCCTACATTATTCACAGGGTCATTCAAAAAGTATCAACAAATGAAAAACTTTTCTACTAAAAATTTCCAAGAAACTTTTTTTCTTGGTA
Source organism: Elmis aenea (assembly GCA_947652605.1). NCBI lineage: Eukaryota > Metazoa > Arthropoda > Insecta > Coleoptera > Elmidae > Elmis > Elmis aenea. Next base: position 31,205,381 of record OX393578.1, on the reverse strand, counting down.
AAACTTGGTGGATGACCTAAACTAATTAAAATATACCAGATTCTAGCGATTTTAGAAATATTCACAAGAGTAAAGTGGTCTCATTTTAAGAGATACAGAAAAAAACTTCAGAAAGAATGATTGTTTAGAATTAAAAAAAAACGACCAATGGTGAAATATGTTACAATTTTTTATTTTTTTTTGAAATAATTTTATCATCCAAAAAGTGCCCTTTTTTTAACTTAAAATTATTTTAATACCATGCAGCAACTTTTCACAAGAATAAAATTTTCCGAGAAATCGATAATAAAAAACTTTTTCATAGGTGCAAGTTTTTGAATGTTGACACTAGTAAAATTCAAAAATAAATTTTGTATTGTCATTTTTTTGATTTCTAAATATTTTTTTCCCGCGTTTTTTTTGGGAAGTCTTAAAATAGGGGCACTTTACTTTTGGGAATATTTTTAAAATCGACAAAATATGGTGTCATATAGAATTTTTTTCATCCTTAAAATTAGGTTTAGGTCATGCATCAACTTTTATCAAGAATAAAATTTTCTGAGAAATCGATAATCTCCAATCTATAAGAAGCCTTTAGGCAATATTTAAATCAAGATTTTTATTTAAAAAACTGAACTGATTTAAATCATGATTTAATCAATTGATCTAAATTAGGCCAACCCTGCTATACATTACTCATGTTTTAGAAGATTTTTTAAATAAAACATTAAAGTAGACTGAAAAAATATCAACTTATGGGGATTAGTGATAATTAATTAGTAGTCTTCGGTAAAGCATGAGAAATGGGAGAAATTGGGATAAAATAAACACCTAATGATTTCGAAACTAGCAAAATGGTTTTAGGGTTTTTGAATTATCTAAGCTGCGAAAACTTTGTGTAATTTGTCAATCACTACGTTTCGATGCTACAAGTATTTGGTTCCAGTGTATTCAATTGTTTATAGCGATGTAAACTTTTTCTAGTATTTCTCGTGTTTATGTAAACCGGCTGGAGTTTGGAACAAACTTAATATGCGCATCGTTATACTCATTTAACAATGTGAAAACCAGCCAAACATTATATTTCACATACAACACAAATTTACGAAAAATTCCTTTCAATAATGCATTGCTGTACAACAAAAATGCCCGATGAAAGTTTCCGCTCTGTTAACGCTAAATATAAATTATATTGTGATAACCATAATGTGTACATTTATTATCAGCAGCATGTATGAGTTAATTTTTGTAACCAAACGCGAAAGTAGAATTGTGGAACATAAAGAATGTCGCGTTTTCTACCGCGGCTATAATGAATAATAATAAATAGAAAATATTTGTAGGTAATGCATGAGTAAGTACCTATTTCTCTCGTGTTTAATCTGTGCCCTATTAAGTTTCGCTGTGACGAATGGTGCGTGGTGGGTGCTGATTTTGTAATGTACACGTGCTTAAATGCATACTATTAAGACTTATTCATCGATTCAGCTACTGTTTATAACAATTTTGCGCTAATAAATACTTTCAATTAACGTACAGAGTTTATTACTTTGACATTTGGAAATAAGTAATTATTAGTAGGAAAATGTTGCCACATAATTCAATTATCGTTTACAATAGCTTTAAATCACCTTTTTATATTTTAATTTAAGTAACACATGATTTTCTTGCATCTGTGTTTTTATCTTTGTTATTATAAAAGTTTGAATATAGTGGTCTAATGCTAAACTAATAATAAAGTCCTTAAATTATCAAAGAAGACGTAAAATAATAATTGTAATTCTATAAAAATATTTGGTTGCCAATATAATTAATTTTTTTTACAGTATCGAAACTTCATGATGCTTAATCATTTGTCAAATTATTTCAAAACTGCTAATACGATTGGACAAAATTAACTAAATATCAATTACTTTCAATATTTATTGAGACCAAACTCTCAGTGTTCTCGTCTAGTCTAGAGCAGGACTCCTCAAACTTTTTTTTATCAGCGACCTCTTTGGATCAGACCGGGGCCCCGATTAGACTCAATGTCATAAATTGAATCGGTACTATTGGGTTTCTCATACAAAACTACCCATATCGCCTTTAACAGTTGGAACAACATAGCATACCAAATGATCAATAATTATGATCTACTTATTTAAATCGAAACTTTACATATTATTAACAAAAAATTCTCTGTACATGAAAACATTGCAAATGAGTAATTTTCCACTGCATGCTTCCGTATCTTTAATTTTTTTTATGAAATCCTCAATTTTATCTTTTAGTCTAAAATTTATTATTTCAAAAGTCACCGCGATCCACCATAATAGATTGAGAAGCCCTGGTCTAGAGTGTTGCCTTCATCGTTGTGGTGGAAATAAAACAATTGAAGTCGGTTTTTGTTTTGTTTTTCCATGGCAACCTTGATTTTTATCTTAAGATTTTGCATTTTTTTAGGTTTTCGCTTATTTTTGAAAATAGACATACAAAATATTATATCATTGTAAAGAGAGAAAAAATTATCTTTAAATCTAAGTCATGACCTACTACGATTGCCATTAAAAAAAAAGTTGTTTTGTCAAATATCTCGCACGGTAATTTATAAAAAAAAATCTGACTATCGCCATCTTATAGAAAACTAAATTTATGAAACATTTTTTTTTTGACGTTTTTGTGTATTCGCAACTATAGCCGAGATATTTAAGTTTATAAATTTTGATCGATTTCGGTTTTTTCGTTATATCACGCAAGCCATGGAATTTTTAAACAAAACAAGATCTGGTTTAAAAAAACACCCCTAAATAGCTAACTTTTGTCCCATTTAATCAACCTTGTATTTTCATTATTTACGGAGATAGCAATAGTGTCCCATGGAAAAGTGAAACACCCTGTATAGATAGTAATTACTTAATACTAACTACAGCATTTAAGAAAATCTACTCGCGAAATCAAATTGTCTTCGTATTGTTCAACTTTTTTTTCTAAATACATATGGCGATTCCAAAACACTTCACTAGTAGCCATGTTCCGCTTTTTATAATATTTACAATTTTCATAAACAAGCAGTTCTTTTCCACGCTCACTGAACATTATCTCCATTTCATTCACATTAGAACATCATATTTGCCGCATTGTATTTATATGTTCATTGGGCAATTTCTAGAATTAATTCTTGGAACATTAAATTAGGATGTACCCATATAATCAAGGGTAAGATGCAGTTCGAGTGTAGGATTAAGGCATGGTCATAAAAGTTGGTAATGATGGGATTAGAATGTGTGCAGTTCGTGTGCCCCGAAAAAAAATTGTGTAAAAGGCAGTCGTTCTTTTATATAAGGAGGACTTAATCATAGCTAAGTATATATTACTAAAAAGGAAAGAAAGACAAAGTTCTTTTTAAATTGCTTGAAAATGCACCACAATGTTTAGTTTGCAAACTCATTAACCCAAGTGCAAATTATTTATTTTGTATGCAAGTTTTATTGTGTTAATTAATAAAATCCGATTCAGTTTAAGTTCACGTGTGCCAAAAGACTTAATTATTTTGCTTTCCGTGCATATCAATGACAATGACTCCTTAAACGTCTGTTTTTATGTTGTTAATATAAAAACAGCACGTGTAATGTTATATTCAGTATCGTACTGTACAATCTGTAACATTTATGTTAACAAGAGGTTTTATAAACAATGTAAATGCATACACATCTGACCACAATTCTGTAGCTCGAAATTTTATAACAAAAATAACTGTAAAGTAACCAAATGCAATTTGCATGTTGAGACAACAAACAGAACCTGTAAAGTTAGTTACAACGTAGTTTCATAATAATAATAAAATATAACTGGATGATATCGACAAATTTTGTGCATTTTCCCCTGAAAAAATATGCTGCAGGTATAAAAAATGTTACCCTTAAATCGAAACGATTTACGGATATCACGATTGTTCCAGGTATTTCGTTTAATTTGCAGGTGGTATTTGGTGTACATAAATCTCCTCATCGAAATTGGTAGTAAATTAACCATGCCCTGATACGATAATTAAAAAAAAAGACCATAAACGTTAATCAACCAAAATATTACCTGCATAAAGCAGCCAATTTTGGTCATTTGAAATATGGATGTCTGATGTCATAGCCTACTTCCTAAAATTAATTATATTAATTTATCGGCCGTTTTTACCTAGCTCGGAGCTTTGCAGAGCTTACTAAAATTATCTTACAAGTGATGTTCACTGTAGAAGTCACGATCATCGTACGGACCTTGAAATCACGGGCAAGAAAGAATCTGTTCTTTAAAATTTGTATCGTCCACCATCTTCTGTCTTTTACGCCATCGCAGCCGGAAGGATAAGTTCGACTGAGGACATGCACCTAACAACTGTTCGTTTATAAAACGAATAATAAAATGACCGAATATTGTTTTGGGTGTTGTTTCCTTGCATGCATAAAAAGTTGGGTTATTGTTCCCTGACGGTCCATTCCATTCGTATGTGTTTTTTAAATTTATTATACGATTTTTACGCTCGATGTATCTAGAAAAGTTATCTCAAACAGCCATGAAGTTTAAATTAAAATTCAATCTTAAAACCGTTCTAATGGTTATAAAATAGTAAAACACAAATTAAATGCACAAACACATTTTTAATGACCGTTTTAAAAGTGGATGAACATTTTTGTGGTCTTACACGAGTCGTACAATTAATTGGAATATAAAAGAACGAAGTACAAAAACTGCTACGTTGAAATATGCTTTATTTTTTGCAATTAAGTACGAATGAAACCTAAAGAAAATTAGATATGTTCGGGCCACTATGATGATGAATATAAGTACTATGACAAAAGAGATTCGATTAAATTAGCAAAACGTTTTATATAATAGAGTTATATTTATAATAACATTTATAAGTTTTTGATTTTATTATTTAGTTTTATGTAATGTATTGTTTACATATAAAAAATTTAATTACATAAAAATACAAATTTTAATTAGTACCTTAAATTAAAAATTTAATTTTTTACTTACACCAACTAAATTAAGCACTTTTTTGAATATACGTAAGTACAAATTGATCTCTACCATACGTAATAACTATTTGCAAATTTAACTGGGTATATATCTCTTAAATTCAGCGACATTCCCTTACGAGTCCGCAGTAAGCTATATACATTAAAAATATCATATACACCTACCCTCGAACTTCGCAAGGTTTGATCGAAAAGAAAAATCGAGGAAAATCCGGTTTTGAAATTAGGACAAAAACTCGAAAGTCGAATGAAGAATCTTTTTTAAGCGTTTTAATTATTTCTTTGGGTTATTATTTTTATATTATCTGTATAATATCTATTCAGAAATATCCCTTTAAATTTTATTATAGATTGATTATGATACAATATTTTCATGTATGTACTATTACATATAAGTAAAAACATTCAATTATTGACATAAAATAAACTTGTTTTAACAATATTTTACAAATATGATCTTTTGAAATGGGCACTTAAAATGTTTTATTTTGGCTAAATTGTGGGGGTCTGAAACGGATTTATTCCATTTACATTATTTCTTGTAGGGATATTTATCTTGAAAGTCGAGCTGTGTCCTGGGACGAATTGTGTTCTAAGTTTGAGGATCCACTGTTATTAAATTAGTTTAATTGTTGTTTTTTGGTTTGGGACTTTATATATTTTAAATTCCATTATAAAAGACACCAACAATATAGGAATAGTGAAAAAACAGAAATACATTAAAAAACACAACTAAAAAATTCTGTAGCATTTGTTTTCTAAAATTGATATACTGAAAGTCAATAGTATTGCGAAGGAACCTTTTTATTGCACTTTGTAGTCAAAATAAAGCGCTTCATTATTATTGTAATAAGTTTAAACAGTTTATTACTGCAAAAAAGTTTCTAGTATTGTTACTATTTATGTAATTCCCATCGTTGTGGTCCAAATGATTTTTCGTGATCATGGTTTCTGTAGAATATTTATTACAATTTACCGATTAACACAAATTGATAGATTTCTTTAATATTACAAAAAGCAGATTAAATTGTTTACATCTCCTGTGACTGGTATTATATTCAAAATATGCTAGTTGTGCTATTAAACGTAGGTATAAAATTAGTTGAAACAAAAATAGAAGAAAGACAGCTGGGATGGTTGGGTCACATTTATAGGATGAAAGAAGAAAGGTTAACTAGAAAAGCATATGAAGCAAGATCACTGGGAAAAAGCAAAAGAGGTAGACCGAGAAAAACCTGGCAAGACGAAGTTAAAAAAGCAGCAACGGATAGAAATATCAAATGGAAAGACATGAAAAAGTTAGCACAAGACAGAAAAACATGGAAAAAAGTCATCACAACACAACTCAACAGTCCTACACCTAACAGCAGAAGGACTCATGGCTAAATAAATAATAAAATTTATGTATAGGAAACGTACTTTTGAATTCACTTTGCGACGTATAGTCACAGTCAGCAAGTGCATATTGTATTTGTGGAATCTCCTTATAGTTGGTCTTATAGTTTAGCATCGTTTATTTATATCTTTATTACTCCGTATTATTAGTAGTTTATTATCATTTGTTTGCAAACATTGTGTAGTCTAGACCTTCACGGCTATTACTGTAAATCATCACACATACACTCTAACACAAATCGTTCTTCCGTTTAAAAGGCGATCCGCATGTAAAATGTAGGCAAATTACTCTAACTTGGACTTTTGTCCGGTTTTCTGTGCTTCCATCTTATCAGCGGCAATTATTCTGTATACTTACATCAAATTGCTTGTTTCTAAGTACCTACCTAGTTGTGCATAAATACATATTTGCTCTCATGCATACATTCACATAGGTTTACATTTAAAAACCATGCACGCTGCATATACACTCCTCTGTGCGTGCGTCCATGTGGCGGCAGGCACAGGTTGTCGACCTGTCGGGCGCGACTTCAACTTGAGGTTCGTCTTGCACCTTCTGCGAATCCTTAGGCGAAGCCCCTCAACTGGTTCTCTGGTTACCGGCTGCCGAATTGTTCACCGGAAATATTTCGTTTCATCCGGACTGTAAGATAATAACAGGTGGATTGCAATTCGAACCTATAAAAATTGTTCATGTAATACATTTATTCGTCAAAAAAGTGTAAATTAATATTTATGCAAGTAACAACGTGAAAAATGTTTAAAGGTGTAATTTTTAAAAAGCATGAAGCACATTGTTTAAACACGAAAAGTAAAAGCGTGGCTTGATATTGTTTATCTTTTTTAATGTGTGCATACCCGAATAGGACAACAAAAACCGACTTTTTTATGGGGAAGTCGCAAATGCTATGTTGTAAAAGCGTAAATAACGATTTAAAAAATTTCTATTGAACAAATAAAGGACGGAGAATGATATATAACAGTAGTTGTTCAAAAAATAGAGTAATTACTTTTAAATTGAGATGCACGGAACTTTGAATATTCTTTAATAATTTGTTTTTTGTCGTAAAAAATATAATAAAGTATTAAAAGTGATGAGAACAGAAATTATTTGTAATTTGTTTTTTTTTGTAATTCAATGATTTGTAAATTAATTTTAAAGTAACTACGATTTAATAGTAGTAGTTACTATTTACACCAGAATGAAGCCATTAAAGAAGCGAAGAAGAAAGCCAAAAAATACGAAGTGGGATATTGGAACATGAAAAAATAACTGTATCAGAAGTTCGCTATGCAGATGACATGGTAATATTTGCGAAAGATGGAAAATCACTAAAAGAAAATCTGGTTATATTCGGAACAACACTTAAGAAATTTGGAATGAAAACAAACCAAAAGAAGACGGAAACAATGATTATAGGAAAAAATACACAATAACACCATTTGGAGCTGAATGAAGAAAATCTAGAACAAGAACAAGTACAAAAATTTAAATATTTAGGATCGATGATAACAGAAGACGGAAAAATCGATGAAGAAGTCAGAGAAAGAAGAATAAAAGGAGGAAGACTATTCAATAACATTAAGAACACATTCCTAGGGAAAAAGAAGATCCCTAAAGAAATAAAAATAGAAATACATAAAAAAGTAGTCACCCCTATGCTGACATATGACTCGGAGACATGGTCCACAACAGAAAAACACAAAAAGGCTTTGGAAGCAACCGAAATGAGATTCCCGAGAACAATAGAAAATAAAACCAAATTGGCCAAAATTAGAAATACAACACATACAGAAAATTTAAACATGAAACCACTAAGAAATAAAATAGAAGAAGGAATATTACGATGGAACGGACATATAAAACGAATGGACAACATAAGGTTAACAAGAAAAGTGTTCGAAGCGAGAAGTAACAAGAAGAAAACGAGAGACAGACCAAGAAAAAGGTGGCAGGGAGGAGTAAAAGAAGCACTGGACAGTAGACGAATAAAGTGGGAGGACGTAGGGAATAAGACTCAAAACAGGAGAGAATGGAGGAAGATATGGAAAACTCCAACAAATGAAAAATAAAAACTCAACTCCCCCAATGCCTTACACCCGTGAGGGTAGATAGCCCATGGATTAAGTAAATAGTTATGTATATAAATCGGACAATTGGTATAAAAATTAAAAATGCAATATTTTTTTAAAAACTTTTTTATTTATTACATTACCGTTTATATACACAAACAGAAAGTACTACTTTCTGTTCATATATACACACGAACAGAAAGCAACACCTTCTGTTTGTGTTATGCGTTGCATAGCAACAAAGTGCGCACATAGCACTTTGAAAACGTGACATTTTCGATGTGCTAACAAGTTAAAAACAACTATATTTTCTGTTGGGCCGTAGAATTAAAGCAAAAAATGTTTTATTACTAACGGAAGTTTAAATTAGAATATTTCATCTGTTTAAATGTTCCAATAATTTGTTGTCTCTATTGTTTTATCTCAAAGATTTATTTATTGTTTTTTAAACACGTTCCAGAAGAGATTTTAGTCGTAATGAAATTCTTATACGTTACAAAGTTTTCAGCTACGTATGACTTGAGTTTGCCCATATGTTCGGGATGATTTAAGCACGTTTCAGTTTAATTTTATGGGTTTTGACCTCACCAAATGTTTATTAATGAACACGGTGTAACCCTTAATTTGCAAAATTGTCTTTTGTTTTAGTCCTTTGTTCCTGGACTCGTTAATGATATAGTTATACAGATCTCGTTTGTGGTTTTGTTTTCATATTTTACGAACCCGGTCATTTACATATATAGATTTTAAACGATGCTGGCTTTTTCTTTTTTATGCTAATTTAGGGCGTACTTTATTACAAAAGATGATGAAACCAAAGCTGCCTTACCAAAAAGTAAAATAAAATTGAGGTTTGGCAAGGAATTTATCCAAGCATTATATATGGAAGATGTTAATTTCATATAAGGAATATAAAATAAACGCTCGCAGGGCGGTCCGTTTCAAGCCAGTTTTCATCGAACATGTTCGCTTATCTGTGGGTGTTTAAAAATGCAGTTTTGAAAAAGGAATATCCATATATCATGGCTGAAAATCTCTCCGATTGGACAATAACCTCTTACCTTACGTGTTGCAGTTCAATAATGCGTTTTATTGCCCGTGGTGACCATATATCACACCTAGTATTAATTTTATCCATTAACCCGACGGCACGACGACAACTATTTTTACAATTTTATAAAAACAGAGATTAAAACATTACAAAAGATATGGCGGTATACCAACGGAAAACTTTATTTCGTACTCACGTACAATTCCCAAAACAATACAGAAATGCCAAATTAAGTTTAATCATGTTGACGAAATTCATATATTAGCGATGTCCGATATATAAAGTTTATTCAAGTGCTATTAAAATGTTTTTGCTTAATTAATTGATCAACCCTAAGCAAAAGTTATCTCGAATTGAAATGTGCTTAAGTGAATATCAAAAATACAATAGTCTACCAATTTTTCTAACATATAAACAACTCTAAAACCTCATAGTAGATGAGCATTGTCATGGTGTTACTAAGTTGATTGTTTGGTTTTGCAATATGATTAACCCCTAAAATCATCCTGTTATAGCAAAATTGATACTTTGTTTATCCTCGTGGTATCAATTGTTTTGATAATATACTCACAACGTCAATAAATATCTTTACCGTTGAGCTTTGTACTTAACGATCAGAATTATAATTTTTACCAGTGATAGATCGTGTAGCATTTTATTAATACTCAGCTTTGTGGCGTGATTCCAGAATTATGCATGCTAATCCCTGTTTGATCGCTTGTTGTATGGTTTAAAATTTATTTATCTTTACTAATAATCTTAGCTAAAGTAGGCGTGCTTAAGTCTATGGAAATTTTTGCAATATGATAAATATTTTGTTGCTTATCTGTGTGAACAAGGCTTTGCAAGGCTTTCGCAACACTGTTTTTGTAAAAATTTAAACATAGGAGAGGGAGCTTATACTGACTTTTTGGTTCCATGGGTAGTTGGAATAATTTTCTAGATTCTAGAGCATGTTTTTTTTTTTAAGTTAAAGAAAATATAACTACTACAGCCATCAAAGTTTGGGTATTTCATGTTTAAGTTTAATTGAGTTTCACAACCAAATTAATTTCTTGTCATTTGGATCCAAAATCGATCATAAAATATTTCATGAAATACCGAAGTAGTACATATAATATTGACTTTATTTACTTTAACGGTAACATTTATACCTTATAATGAGTAGTTTTTCCCCAAGAAACTATATATTTATCTTTTTTAAATCTGGCCAAAAGTATTCTGGATTTACTTTACTTGTATATATATTTAATTTATTTTGTGTTTAACTATCAAACGTGTATAACTTGTGTTCTATACTAAAATTGTATGTAGGTACGTTGTTTAGAGAGCATATTTTTTGGCACCATTCGGGGTTAAAAAATTCCTTAACGATCCCATCATTCATGTTTATCCGTCTGTATTGGTTCTACCGTGTTTCAAATAGCCACACAACCTGAACAAATTCTGCTAAGGTTTTCCATCTGTGTAAATTGCTGGAGGAGTTTTACACTTTTTGCAAATATTTTATACGATCGTGATGCAAAACTGACTGCGAGTTAATGATAGATTTATAAGTTCCAGGAAACGAGAACCTAAAAAATTCATTCATTGCTTCAGCTGTTCATAATTCAGTAAATAATTAACACTTTTTTTTGTTGTTTCAGGAAATCTGCACAGCTAAAATAATCACGTAAGTACCCTTTATCGGGATGTAAAATTAAAAAATTTAGATGACAATTTTCGTAATTATTTCGATGACTTATCGATCACGACGTTAGTTCGATCTTTAATTCTGATTCAGTATAAGACGATTATTGATGCAATAAGAACGTTAAAAAATTGCACCTCGAGGTTGTTACTAATTTGATTTTTACAGAGTGCGGTTTTATCGGTGTTCTTTAATTAGAACTACTGCGAAATAGAGAAAGTAGATGTTTGGAAATTGGGATAGATGATCTATACGAAAAATGTAAAAGTATTCGAATATATCAAGTTTTTTTCGAATGTAAATGTTAATTACCAAAAATTATTTAATATAGCTACAGTTTTGGACATATTTTTGTGTCTCGTCGGATGACAAAACTTGTTTTATGGTAATATGGAAGAAATTTATTGAAATATTTTCTAAAAAGATTAAGCGTGACATCTTTATTTTTGATTTAAAAGATCATTATCGAAGGATTTATATTTTACGTCAGTTTGATTTCATTTTTAAACAGGGTCGGCTCAACGTATCTGTTACCTAAATAAGCACGTAAAGTTTATTTATGCATTTTCTCTGGACAAAAAAATTAGAACATGCGATCTTATTTCCAAAATGTCGTTAAATCCAAATAGATTTTAAGCAGTTATGAGCGTCAAGTTTTAAAATGTCCTCTATTTTTATAATTTTTTTAAAGCCAAAGTTTAGCTGGTTTGCGTTTTTCCTTCGACATAAATTTGTTAATTATTTCTGAAGATCAGGTTTTTTAGAAACGCAGTGAATTTTTTATTAATTATAATAATATAGGAAGCACATTTTAACCTTCTTCTGTGTATAAACTTTTTGTTCTTAATTTATGAGAACATTTATTTCAATTAAACACATTTTAATGGGTTACCTGTTGTGTTACATGTTAGGTTAAATATTTATCAAGTTTGTAACGGTTTCTTGTTGCAAATATTCTATATTTAGCTACATACATATCTCCTTAACTATATTTACCTAAGTACAATTGAAAGTGACGTATATTATAGCGAAATTCCACCTCAAGGCCTTGTTTAAAATTATGCAAGGCTATTAAGGTAAATTTTATAAAGTACTTAAATAGACAAGATTGTTTATTTGCGTTCATTGTCAAGAACATTGGTCCAAAGTAATTATTTTACCTATTTTAAACGCGGATCTATACAGTTTATTTGACAATCATAATTGAAAGCAGGTAGGATGACTCAAATCGTAACAATGCATTTTATTGCATGCCTTAATGTTATTGTCATTGAATTTAATACGTAGTAGTACATTAAATGCGAACAGAGACGGAATGGTGTTTTTTTTAAACTTACCCACTGACTAAACAACTTTGTATACGCATAGCATGTCTACAACATTTCAAAAAGTGAAATTTTAGGTGGTATATTGGAACTTGAAACAGTTCTTATTTTAAAATATTTGTGGTTCACAAAATATCGCTTTAGCGTAACTGTCAAGAAACATTTTTTAATTTATAGTGCCAAATTGGAAAGCGATATAAAAAATCTGATTACTCAGCGTTCTTTTCTAAAAAAAAAAAAAAAATAGCCCAAGAGACCGATATCAGATTTTCGCCAACTATTACGGTAACCGAGATACCCCGTACAACATTCGAATTTGGTCGACCCTGTACACATTATTAGGACAAATATTCTGGTTATCAATGGAGTTACAAAAGGGGCATTATCGACTATTTATGAAAGAATTTAATAGCGAAAAAGGCAGTTTCTGAGATACAGCAAAAAAAACATGTTGAAAAAACGAATGAATTACCATTAACTCTTTAACCTCATCCAACTTTTGTTTTTGAATTTATGTAGTTTGAGAACTGTTTGAAATTTGATTTAGGTTTTGTTTGGTTATTTTTTAGTTATAATTATTTTTGTAACTTCATTTATAACCGAAATATTTTCCCCGATATTGGCATTCACATCAGAACACCTTGTACAGGGTGGTCCAAATTCGATGGGATTGCATGGGTATCTTGGTTAATATTTAAGATAGAGAAACGGTTAAATTACCAAAAATGTGCAGTTTTTTGAGGCAAACTCAGAACCGTTTTCAACAATATTCCATCATTTCCGGTTTTCGAGTTATGGAATAAAAAGTGTTTTTTTGTGATATTAATAATGTGTCATATCTCCGTTATTGTTGTAAATATCGAAAATATTTATCAAGATTATTTTTGGATATTTTTATGTTTAATTTGATTATACTAAAAAAATTTTTTTTACGCTCGCCGTTAAAAAGTTATGACACAAACTTACCTTTTTTTAAATGGAAACGATAGTTGGCTATGACCTATTTAAATTCCTCATTTTTTTCTCACTTCAAATATATAAGGGTTGATGTATTTATTTTCAACAAAACGCAAGTTATGAAGGTTTTTTAGTTTTTTTTTTTAAAGAAAATCATAGTAGGCTGTGAAAACAAAAAATAAACAAGGTGTAAAACCTTATAAAACTCATGTGGTACAAAATACCAAGGTTTTTTAATTTGTTATTGAGATAAATACGAAATTTTTTGAACATAAGATAAACAACAATATCCTACATTACTGCTGATACCGACTATATCGTTGTTTTCTTATTTTCAAATATTTACAATGTTTATCTCCACAACAAATTAAAAAACCTTGGTAACTTGTACCACATGAGTTTTGTAAGGTTTTACACCTTGTTTGGTTTTTGTTTTCATAGCCTACTATGATTTTCTTAGAAAAAAAACCTAAAAAACCTTCATAACTTGCGTATTATTAAAAATAAATACATCGACCCTTATATATTTGGAATGAGAAAAAAATAAGGAATTTAAATATGTCATAGCCAACTATCGCTTCCATTTAAAAAAAGGTAATTTTGTGTCATAACTTTTTAACAGCGAGCGTAAATTTTTTTTTTTTAGTATAAATAAATTAAACATAAAAATATCTAAAAATAATCTTAATAAATATTTTCGATATTTACAACAATAACGGAGATATGACACATTATTAATATGACAAAAAAACACTTTTTATTCAATAACTTGAAAACCGGAAATGATAGAATATTTTTGAAAACGGTTCTGAGTTTGTCTCAAAAAACTGCACATTTTTGGTAATTTAACCGTTTCTCTATCTTAAATATTAACCGAGATACCCATGCAATCCCATCGAATTTGGACCACCCTGTATAGCGTGTACTTTTAAAAAAAAAATTATAATTCTTGTATTCATCAATAAATTCGTCAACTGGTAGTACAAAAATCCAATTTGATGTCCATTAAAATTAAAGAACTGTCGCTTCTTAGCAATTAAGTAGGCTGGGTCAATTTCAACAACGCCATACATTTTAGACCTTTTCCTAACCTACAAACACCAAATTTTAAATTTCTAATATTTATAATAAGAATGTACGTTGTAGTATAAATTTGGAATTGAAGAATTTTAGATTTGCAAGATATTTCAGGACCTGTACACAATTTATAAATTTTCAGCTTAGGTTCATGCTATGCATATAAAAACTCACTTTTTTGATCTTTATATCCCTAACCGTTTCCCGAGATCCCGTGTTCTTCATATATAAATATATCTATATATCTACAGGCTTAATAACTATTTTTGAAAGGCAGAACAAATAAATTGATATTAAAAAATATCCACATATGTTTGGAAAGGAAACAAAAATTTGACTATGTCATAAGCAAAATGTTAGGGAACTGGACTACATTATTTATTGCAAATTGTTTCGACCCTACACGGTATTTTCTTAAATTCTTATAAAGGCTGAGGGTAAAATTTATGATCAGTCAGCCCCTGAACGTAAAAAAATCTAGCACTTGTTTTAAAAAGAAACGGATCATAATTTATTTTATTAAAGTTTAAATTCCCATTAAGGAAAAGAACGAAACATTTTCAAGATGTAGGTTTCACACTTTAGAAGTTAATCGCAACATTGACCTTTTAAAAACATTAACAAAATACCAAACTCGCTTATTGGGTTATTAAAAAGCTTTTTCGCTTTTTTTTTAAGTCGTACTTATTATGAATGTAATAATTATGAATGATTTAAAGGACGTGAACGAGCCGAGTATGTTACACACAATTTAATGTCAAGTTGTGTGTCTATAACTTCCGCTAAGTTTACTTATGCATTAATATGATTCTCATAATACATTTTATCATCAAAGAACCGTTGGTAATTCCACTTGAAGTTATAATAATGATGGTTTTTATGCGGATGATAGTTATATTAGTAAATTAGCCTAATCAAATATGCCTCCACATAATAGTGGAGGATGTGTTTGAATTAATATGTGCAGTTAATGAAAGATCAAGATACCAGAATCGTTTTCACAAGCCTAAAAGAACGATTTAAACTGTAAATTATTCCTTGTACTCTCTATACATACTTATACTGTTAAAATCAAGATTAAAATGTGTACATTGTGCCCAAAATAAGCACTTATAACGGAACAGACACAAATTTGATAACCTGAAAGTTGTCCGTCAGCGGTTCTCAACCTTTAGATTCTTGACGAGCCCAAACTCAAAACTACATCTAAAAAAATTCTTGTTGAGGCTGGCTTAAACTTATACCTAAAATATTAGTTTATTGGCATAAATATTTGTTCTTTGTTTATTGATATCATTACTAATTTGTGATTATACCGGTTGTAAATAAATTTTGAAACACCCCTTTTTTAAAGATTTTATTTTAGATATATGAAATTTTAGGCATATGATATTGACCAAGTTATTGGTATTGTTGAATTCGTCAGAAAATACTCTATTTAAATAATCGCATTAACCACAATCGTTCCATTAAAAAAAAAAAAAGACTTTTTGTCACACAATCGATTTCATAACCTTTAAACTCGATTAAAGGAACCAAAATATCAATTAAAATTCACAAAAACGTTTTTAGACACTTGTTGGCATAATAAAATGTAATTTGAGGTCACGACAAACTTAAAAAAATAAATATTCGTCCAAAATTTATTCAAGGTTATTAAAGTTAACTAAAATGATCTAGTTGTGTTGTCTTCTCTCCTCAAAAGTGTAAAAATATACAGGGTGTATCTTTTGAAATAAAAAAAGTTACGCTCATTTCCGGCGAAACCGGAAGTGAAACATGTACCTGTACATATATTTAAATAATCCGGTTTCTTGCACATATCATATTATGTCTGAAATATCATTTATCAAAAATCAACATTAAAAAAAAAAGAAGATGTACCAGAATTCATTTACACCTGGTATTCTTTTACATTATTTATTTAGGAGCCCGGAAGGGAAAATCGAAGGAAATATTACTTAAATAATGATATTCAAATATTTAATTTGTTATAATAATTACATTAATTTTAAATGTAATACACATATTGATAACTAAAAAATTAGACGCTTCACTTTATGAAATGTATAAGCGTAATTTAGAGAACGAAGTAGAATTCGATCCTACAAATTTTCCGGTAACTGCTGTTGCTAGATGTTTCACGACAAATCCTGAAGTATAATCTATCGATAAGTGTGAAGTTCCTCATGAATCAAGCGAATCCTTTCTATCACTCCGCTTCTAACCGCTTCGGATTTCTTATTTAGGGCAACATTTTTTTCATAATTGCCGAAATTTTTAGAATAAAAACTCACAATTAGCGCAGCTTTGGGGTGTCTGTCGCCCTACCGATTGGAGATCAGTTATTAGTACATTTAAAATAAACAGTAGAAAAAACCAGGGGTTTGGAGCAGTCCAATTTTTTAATTGCTCCGCTCCAGCTCCGCTTCGGCACCCAGCTCCGCTCCACGCTCCAAATATTGAACATTAAAGTAAAAAACATTTTTGATTAAAAAAATTGTTTTTAAAAACAAAGTTTTAATTTTATCGGATATGTAGAAGTTGGTCAAAAATAACAATTGATGACCCTAACAAATAATTAAAGTTGAATAAATGTTTCAAAAACAAATTATTGATCTTCAAACGTTGAAGAAAAAAGTAGTTTTTTTTTAAATTTACGTAATAAACTGGAGCAGTGGAGCAATCAAAATTTGCTCCGGACTCCACTCCTGCTCCGGGAAAAAACCCATTGCTCCACTGCTCCGTGCTCCGCTCCAAACCCCTGGAAACAACTGCTTACGATTGTTGGTAATGTATTTCCGCAGTATTTTTCAAGGTTCGTTTTAAAAGTGCTTGTTTTTGGTGAATAATGTACCTTTTAAAAAGTTCTAAAACTGTAATAAAAATTTTTTATTTGTCGGTATGACGTTAATAAATCTATGGTAGTTGATAGTTGTAGATTTTTCGACTTTATTTTAATAAAATTCAAAGAGCTGTCTACTTCTAAATGGTGTATGTAGTAATTTCAAAAAGAAAACACGAAATAATAATTACAAAATACATTACAAATTACTAATAAATTTTAAATATTTACCAAACATCGTATTCCAAAATTACACGTTAATTAGAACTTGACTGATAAATTTTATTAACGCTATATTTGAAAACAAAAGTGTAGTTATTTCTGCATTTTATAATTTTAAAGTTAATTTATTAGAAAATAAAATTTTAAATATAGTATAATCTGAGCCTAAACAACTAATTATCAACTAGATAGTCGGATAACTAGAGTCATTTGTCACCATGAGATATCTATTACGTATTCTGTTCACATGTATTACAAATAATTAAAACAGATCGTTAATCTTAATGTAATTGTTAATTCTGCTTACAGCGGTTTCTAGTGATTAAAGTGTAGTATAAAACTTGTAAGCTTATATAATACCATTACTTTGTATTTGTACACACAAAATATAAATGTTTTAATCTAACGCAATTTGAAAGTATTTGCTTAGTGTATGTTGCTTCATTTGATAAATTGCTGTACGCAGTCGTAAGTTCTGAACTAATTTGCCATTTATGCATAATAATTACTCTTATCGTTACAGTAATTGTTTAAAAATGCGCCATTTCGCATTACCTAATGTCTAGGTTAGGGCGTACTTGCCCTCACGACAAAGTTAATACGACGCTGTGTTCAGTATTAACGCGGTCGTCGCCGCTAGAATCCGAAACGGAGACGTTTAATATTAAAGAATTTATCACAGTCTGGGGTCCAAATATTAAGCGCCTAGACGCCAGGTGCCTTGATATTAAGTGTTACGACGGTACACTTCTATTATGCAGACATCCCGCATCGCAGAAGCAGACGTTGGATTTCCAAGGCAGACAGTTTATGAATATTTTATCAGGCAACGTATCTCTGGAAGTTGGTATTTTCCTTAGTCGGTAGGGTCGTGATCTTGGTGTTTTAACACTCTAAAAGGGTGAGTTTGATTCATTTTGGTGTTTGAAAGGATAAATCATAAATTTCCCAGTACTTCAACAGTTAAAGTGTTAATATTTTTTGCAGTATAATAGTTAGTGTCAAATTACACAAAAGTTTAGGTGAGGGTTTTCATACTATGCAGATACACACTAAAAACTAAAGCTTCTGCGAAAAATTTCATTTTCGCCCAACAGTGTTAACGATTTTCATCAAATTAAATGAAATAATTGTATAAATGCAGCTAAAACTCATATCTGAAGTAAACAATTTAAAAACAAAAAAATGGCTACACGATGTTTCGGATTACAGAAGTCAATGTACACCCTCAGAGTGATTAGTTTTTTTAACTTCGAAGCTCTACAAGCGTGCAACTAAGGCAAATAAAAATAAGTTTGTGCCTAAAATCAACTAAGAAACATACAAAGGGAACCGTCGGGTAAAATAAAGGTGAAAATAATATAGGAACCAATAAATTACTTATCGCTGGTCCCACGAATGTCAAGGTCGACGTTAATGTAGCCGGTGTAGGTTTATTTAAAAACGAATGGTATTAAGAGCACTTTGTCTCGCTTATTTACAAACAATAAGGTTAGGTTAACAGTAAATTGTTGGTGAGACTCACTGCTTAAAAATGTACGTAAGAAAGTTTTTGGTATGCAATAAATATTCCGTCAAATTACGACTGTGTTTCAGTGTTTGTCTGTCGCTCTATAAAAATTGAATTTATTTTCTGTGCAAATTTTTGCCAACCACTTTGTAAAAAGTAAATAGTTCTGTTGAAAAGTCTCAGCGTTTTTGTACATTAATTAAAATGTATTAGGTGTTGTACAGGGTGATTCAAATTTCAAATATTTGTAAGGGATCTCGGTAATAACATTAAAACGTGTAGGTATTTATGAAAAAGATGTTTATCAGTGTGTAATATTGAAAATAGCATTGTAGACTCTGTAAATGTTTTTTTTTTCAATTTTAAATATAAAGTTCAGTAAAATATTCACGTCTAACAAATTTTATCAATTTTTTAAAAAAATATTTGCAAGACGTAGTTGGTGAATAAAATGTCAAAAAAATATTTAAAAACATCATACACTGAAAATTGAAATATAATGAAAATCGCTTAACATGAAAAATCGGTTAACATGTAATAATATTCTGGTCCCGACAACATGCTGTGCAAATTCTTCCTTTTTTTTTCAAAAACGCTTTTGCATCTCAGTAAGGCATTCTACACAAACGAACATGTTAACTGTTTTATTACATCTAAAACATTGGTGAGTTTTTTGTATGCTTCTTTTAAGACGAAATTTTTTTAACACGAAAAAATATATTTATCCACATGGTGTTAAACGTTAAACGGTTTTCACTGTAAACTAAAAGCGTAAAATGTAGTTTATATCATTGATCTTGCGTAAATGTTGCCAAATAAATGGATATTCAAAAATGTAGATTAAACGATGAAAGAATATGTTCAAAATCTTTTTAGGTTTCTATCATTTTATCCGTTTAGTTAATTTGCTATTTAGGTGTTTTTAAAAGAAGTCTAAGTTTCATATTATGAATGCATATTATTTACAAAATTCGATAAATAATTGCTGCAGTCTTATAATTTTTTATGAACCAGAACAAGTATTAAAATCAAAAATCGTTAAATTAGCATCTCGAAAACGTTGAGTTATTTTGTGCTGTTACAATTATGACTTCAGTTGAGTGTAGGTGTGGTAAAAAAAACCTTTATATCGTGACTGGAATTAACGCGACATTATCTTTACAACCAGCTAAAATAGTAAACGCTAATTACTAAATTAACTAAAACCCTGTAATTAACTAAGATTTGTCTGATATACCGTAATCCTTATCATCAGTAATATGATCATGATAAATATTTGCGTAAATCATGAATCACGCATACCTACTTCAAAACAAACAGATTTAAACTTTAGAATTAGATAAAAATGTTCATTAATTATATTTGAACGATGATAAATAAATTCGGCATATCAACGTCATAATGTTTTATGAATCAGACATCGATTGTTTTTATACTTTTATGTGAGTTTTGTGAAAAACATTGTGTGAAAAGAATTCTAAAATTGGAACTGATATCACCCTCTTATTACATTATAACAGGAAGACTTTGTACGAAATATTTAAGGTTAATTGAGAAAAAGGCGCGGTATATCAGAAAATTTAAATTGAGTAGATTTTAAGTAAAAAACCTTAAAAAGGTGGCTTGTATTTGGTTTTTAATCATGATTCTATATTTACAAGTTACAACTCGTGTCTTTTGAAGGTACATATAGATTTAAATTTGGCATAGCTGCTAAATTCGGTGCTCATTAATAATTCGAAGAGAAATTGAAAATATCTCGAACGGTATACGAGAAAATTAATAAAAACCGGAAAATCCGATTTTTGAAAATGGCTCCTTGGGACTATAAATATTTCAAATGTGCAAAGACATTTCCGAAGCATCATTTTAAGCCGAATCGGATAGTGATCACTCATTTTTTCTAGGTCGATTCGTTTTGGTTTTATGACTTATTTTTTTTATGGGCGCAATATTTGCCATTTGAATAACCAATATTTTGTTCCCCTGAATTCATTGATGTATCACACATGGTATTTTACTTCTACATTCATGGTCGAATTTAAAAAAATGCGTTTTGAACAACAACCACTATAAATCAGGTCGTTGTAGTTTTTGTCGTTTTCATGACAGCCAACTAACAAACTAAAAATATTTCGAGAAATTCCTTAAAGATTAATAGTGTGGGTCCTAAACATTAAGAAACGGTTGCAGTTATGCATTGCAAAAGGAGGAAATTTATTTAAATCATTTTCAGGGTTCATTGAAGTATTCTACTTAAACCATTCAATAAAAGTAAATTGCTTTCATCAGTTTTTTATTCCTATGCTGATATTAAATATTGATTTTCAGGTATTTTTAATATTCATCAATTGTTTTAATTGAATTATAAATTGAGATTATTCATAACAATAGAAGATTAGATTTTTTGTTACTTTGTTATTTTAAGCTTGAACTAAAAAATGTATTATTTGTATTTTTTTAAATACTTGATCATGTCAAATAAGATCGCTTTTTAAAGAATGACAAGTACGTACTGTTGTAAATTTTCAAGCGAATGTTTTATTACATATTTATAAATACCTACGTTTAACTTTCATTTTGACTGATATTCTGAGAACAAAATAGTAAAAAACAAAAAAAAAAAACTGATTCGTTGTACATACCAGTTTACATTTTAAGGTGGATTATTATTTTTTTGGGAAACTTTCACTGTTCTGTTTACAAAATCTTATCCATCAGTAGTAATATCTTATCTAGTTAACATTTCTAATTACTGATGTTTCTGTAAACATTCTATTCAAGGTTATCGATTAAAAATATTGATTTAAACTGATAAACGACTCCTAAAACTTTTGTTCAATGAGCTGTAAAATTGTAAATAAACTTGAGATAACCGTTTTTTATGTCTATTAAGGTGCATCAAACAAAGATAATGACTTAAAAAAAATGTAATAGAATTGATTAAATATTTGTTTTCGTTAATATACTATTTACTGCATATTCGCTTTGCATAAAACGCATAAAGATGATATTCATAAACCTGTAGTAAAATCTGCCAAATGTGTTTTATTTTGACATAAAATATAAAATAATACACTGATGTGTTCTTATATTACTAAATGTACGATAAAAACAGTTTATGATCAAATAAAATTTGTAACCGGAAATATTCTTGCAATTCTAAACATATAAAGATTATTTCAAGTGACTAAGTTTATTGTTGCTAAATGATTGTGATTATTGCATACATTGTTTTACGAATTCTATACCCTAGCGAATTACGCAATAGTATTTGTTATAATGTTTTTAATTTAAATTGGAAAAATTTTAAACCTTGAACGGAATTTTTGTAAATGATTTTGCAGTAATAAGATTTTACCTTTGATATTGCAATTTAAAAAGTTTTATTTGTATACAAGAGCTAATCAAGAAAATTTGCCTGCAGCAATAATTTTCTGCTGTACCGTCTATCCCATGGTATTTTTGTACACATTTTTCTTGATTGCTCTTCTGTAAAAAGAAACACATATAATGCCTTGTATTTTCAAAAATGGAAATATGTACTTTAATTTTTATATTTCAGCTTTTATGAAATATAATTTGATGTTCTATGTGCAAATATTAGCACAAATGAGAAAAAAATTCGTTGCAGTTTATTATTAAAAACAAAAATGATTCATTTTGCCTTAAAACAGAGTAGAACACAATCGTAACTTAGAAATGGATGTGTACGTAGGAAGTCGCGAATTGTTTAACATGAATAAGTTATTAAAATATATCATAAATCATCAGGCAGTTGATTCCATTATCAAGGTTACGCAACATCTTCAAGTACGAAAAGTTTATTTCAAGGTTTCGGGGCCACACGTGCTAGATCTTTTAAAACTAAGTAATTTTGATAAATCTAGGTTATGTTCAATGAAAGCTTTGCTAAATAATATCGTATTACATAGATTGTTTCAGTAATTTTGTGGCAATTTAAGTAATCCATGTTAATACAAAGTCAATTAGTTTAACAACTGCTGTTAATGCAGTCAGATACACTTTAGGTGCAGTTGCTAGCTTTTGAACAAAAGGTAATTTAATCGTTTTCCGTTAAGTAGGTTACATTCTTAATTTTTTCCCAGTGCGTTATCGTAGTATTGTGTAGTTTACACATTTTTTATGACCTTGATTATTATTGTGCAATTAACTGTGTATACAAAGCGTTTATCTGCCGTCTAATTTGTTTTAACAGTCTGTTTAACAAGAGTATTTGTGTAATAATATAATCGCAGTTCTCAACCTTATTGTTGACTTAGACTCACCGCAAATTACTTTCTGGTGAGATATTACGCTAATTATTCACAACGTGGATAATTTTAGATTCAGCGTAAATAGAAAGGTAATAAAAACACACTTAATTAATGAACAATCCTTAAAAAAAGTAAAAGAACTTGTAGTATGCTATAATTTGTGGTAAAGTATCGTTATTAACTAAAACGTTTTGTTAAACTATGTTTGTAATACAAAATATTAATTGGACGTAATACATGGTGCCTGAGATGAGCAATGGGTAGAAACAGTTTAAAATAACTGGGTATTTAGCAGTCAGAACCCTGTCGAATTCCGCCAAAATCAGCGCTGTTTGGAGATATTAAGATTAGCGCACTTCTTAAGTAAGATCGGAACAAATTAGGGGTTCCATTACCGGTAAACGATAACCGGTTAACCGGCCAATATGATTACCGACATTACCGGTAAATGTTGACAATAAATACCGGTAAATTCGGTAATTTACATCCACCTTCTCACAGTGAAACCCACGACTATCGAAGCAGAAAGAGCATTTTCTTCTGCAGGGGCAATATGTATGAAAATTCGAACGTCTGAGCGATAAGACATTAGATACGATTTGTCTACTGCGTGCACATTTTAATTCTCAAAAAGAACTGGATCTGAATATTTTAACTTAATGTTATTGTTAATTATTATCTCTTTTATTAAGAAATAATGTATATGTTTATTTGTTTTTTTATTAATGTATTTTTATTAAAACCTACGAGGTTATTGTTAATTACCCCTTTGTACATAATATAAAAATATTGCTCGCTAAAAAGTAATTTTCAATTTAAAAAAATTACCGGTAATGTACCGGTTAATCGGTTTTTCCTTAAAATATTTACTGTTTACCGGTAAAAGAAAATTTCGGTAATTTTGGATGACCTAAAACAGGGGTCGACAACCTTTTTTGTCAATAAGGGCGCAATATAAATTCAAAAGTTATTGGGGGGCGTCCGAAAAAAAAACTTAAAAATATTAAAGGTTTTATTTCCGGTAGTGGCCTTATGGACGTAATACATAAGGATCAAATTCGCACATTTCGGTCGGTTAGCAATGCTTATGAGCGTACCATAGAACTGATTTCCTAACACCGTATGTGTGTAATATAGTGAGGGCGCATAAAAATCTCACCGAGGGCGCCAAGGCGCCCGCGGGCGCTGCGTTGCCAACCCCTGCCCTAGAACAAATGCTTATGTTTCACTATTCTCTGTTACGGTGTGTGGCGAATAATTTGTAATTATCGAATACACAAAATACCGAAATTAGCGTAAGTGTAAGCGATTCGTCTTTATTGTATGAAACGCAGTTTTTAGATCTAGGATGTCTAGATTAAATATTACTCAGGACTCATATTTTTAAATAAACTACTTAATGTGGCAACCAAATAACTTTCGCCATGTATTGTATGTGTGGTTGTTTGTTTAAAAAGCATATATTGTTGCTCCAAGAATTCTAATTAACCTTATTTTTGTTTATGACGTGCAACAATTAAAAAAAGATAACTTGTTAAATTAGAAAGAAATAAATCAAACGGCATTTATTAAGAAAAATAAGCTCTCTAACACATTAAAATTAAAAAAAAAATCGAAGTATGCGCTTTTGAAATAAAATTATCCAATTTTTTTTTAAATAATTCCGTAATTTAATATTTTGTATTTTTTTTTACAAGGGATTATTATAGATCCTAACAAAGACACATTTCTATTAGGTTGATGCATAATTATCCGCCGTTTTTTTCCGCGAAGTTTTTTTATTCAATTTGTCGTTTAATTGACATTTGTCATAATATAATTCTTTAAAAGGGTTGAGAAATTAAAATGCGCATCGAAAATCATACACATATAAGCCACATTATGCTGTATCACTTCGAGGAAGGATGGAAAACTGCTGAGTCATTTCGCGATCTCTACGATATTTCGGCGAAGGAATGATTAGCGAAAGGTCGCCGAGAGCGGTTTGTTCGCTTTAAAGCTTAGACGAAGAGTCGGGAAAGGGTCGATCTTCGGATTTGGTAGAGGATGTCAAATCATGCATTGCCTCCAAAAACCAGTGCTTCTTCGCCCGCGGAATCGACCGTTTTCCAAGCATATGATAAGCAGTAATCGACGTTGATGGTGGGACTACTTCCCCAAATGATAATTGTACCTACCGCTTTGAGTTTGTTTTCGTTTTTGATTATGTTACATTATAATTTATGTTATATTATAATTTTTAAAAAACGGCGGATAATTATGCATCAACCTAATACATTTAAAAAAAATTGTATCTAAAGGGTCTTTCAACAGGGACGCTCGAAATTTGTCAGGGTATAGCAGCCATGTTTTTAAAGTGACATCTGTCAAATTTGTTGTCAATTGTTTAGTAGTGTACGGCAAATTACCATGGAAGGTTATAGCACAGTATAGAGATCACAACCGTCCTGCCGAGTCGACTATTCGATACGTTAACAAGCAAAATTGTCGGATTTGGGGCGATACCAATTCATACGAGATACACCAGCACCATATGCATCCCGAGAAAGTCACTGTTTGGTGCGGATTTTGGTCTGGCGGAATCATGGGTCCGTACTTCTTTCAAAACGAAGTTGCAGAAACAATTTTAATGTGAAATATCAAAGTTACCCTTAAATCTTTTTTAAAAATAAATTCAGTTTTCAAATTTTGTATTTCTATATTCCGTGATAAATATAAAATACTACATTTTTAACACACATATTTATGAAGACATTTTTTATGCAACATATAATTTTATGAATTTGTAATAAAGAAGTATTC
Organism: Elmis aenea; assembly: GCA_947652605.1. NCBI lineage: Eukaryota > Metazoa > Arthropoda > Insecta > Coleoptera > Elmidae > Elmis > Elmis aenea. The sequence continues at coordinate 31,179,163 of OX393578.1, read as the reverse complement.
CAACTCGCATTTTATTTAAACTATGTATACATTATGTTCTTAAAATAATGTTCAAATATTTGTAATGTTTATTTCACAACAAATTAAAAAACCTTCGTAGCTTGCACTAAATGAGTTTTTAAAGGTTATATAGGTCCTTTGTTTTTTTTACAGCCTACTATGACGAAAACAACCTTAAAACCCTCGTAACTTGAGTATTATTAAAAATAACTACATTAACCCTTATATCATATATTTGGAATGAGAAAAAAATTATAGGAATTTAAATAAGTCATAGCCAACTATAGCTTCCGTATAAAAAAGGTTATAACTTTTTAACGGCAAGCGAATATATTTTTTTTAATTTAATCGAATTGAACATAAAAATATCTAAAAATAATCTTCATACATTTTTTCGATATTTACAACCATAACGGAGATATGACAAAAAACACTTTTTTATCACTAACTCAAAAATCGGAAATGATAGAGTATTTTTGAATGGTTTTGAGTTTGTCTTAAAAAACTGTACATTTTTGGTAATTTAACTGTTTCTCTATCTTCAATATTAAGCGAAACACCCATGTACCTAATCCCATCGAATTTGGACTACCCTGTACTAGCCAAAAATATATTAAAATAAAATTTCGAGCTAGAATTTGACCGTTACATATTTTTTACCTGCTGTGATATGCCTGCTTTTGGTGAACATTTATCATTTGCAAATGTTGCATCCCACCACGACTGTGCGATTCTCCGCAGTCTCCGCCAACGAGATCCTGAAATTCATAATGTAACAATGGGTTCTTTATGCATTAAATGGTCAAGACCAAAGAACATTACCAATGGTGCTGGTGCTGCGCTGTTTATCATTCAGTATCTCATGAACGTTGACGATAATATTCCAACATTGTTTCATGATATATATTGCACAGCAATGAAATGCTTGTAATTTTATGCCATTAGCTTTTCGCGTATTATTTGTAAAAGCAAAACAAGAAAATATATATTTTACGGTTGTTTCCTTAATATGCAATTAGTATACTTTATGTAACTTTTCCGCTCCAGTGCAAGTTGTAATTACCTCCACATTATTGTTATATGCACTTTATACTTTTTTATTTCGTGGTTGACAGTTTTTTTTTTGTAGATCTTGCTACTGTTTCTTTCGTTTATGATATCAAAGAGCCAACATAATCATATTATTTTATGTCATTGTATTTTAAAAGTGATTTTCGCAACTATGCCATAGGAAAAAGTGACTGTTTATTTTAGTTATAAATGCGTTATTTATGTCCTTAAAGTCGATTGCATTGCAATGCAACCATCCGTACGTAAAAAAAGTAACCTAGCATGTCGTAAGTGCGAGGTATAAAAATCTAACCGAGGGCGCCATGGCGCGCCCGCGGTCGCCGCGTTGCCAACCCCTGCATAAACTGCAGTTGCTAGGGAAACCACTACTTGTTTTCTAACATATGCTAGCGTTTGTTTTTAGCTACAAAGCATTCTTCTGGTGTGTTGTTTTTTTATGGGATCAAACATCTCATTTATTATTAATGTTTTTTTTCAGTTTGTATAAAAATTAAATAACAATTCCATTTAAAATTTCGAAGTAGTAAATATTTGTTTTAAAACCAGAATTCAAATAATACCGATAGTGTTGAATCAAACGTGGGGGTTTATATAGCATTTGCCTTGATTATAGCTAGGTTAATAACTGTCAGGTTTTAAACTATCACTGGGCTTTGATCAATCATAGAAAAGCCTTTAACAAGAATAGCTGCAGTTGCAGTTTCGCTGTACTAAATATTAGTCTTCGTCTATTTTATATGAGCTGTTTTTAAATCATTTTTATGTTGCCTGGACCGATATTATAGTCTAAGCCTTTTTTAAGCTGGGCATTGGCATTGCAAACTTTATGAAATCGTAACGGGCCGCACTACTTTCTAGTGGATATGGAGATTCTTCTAAGTGGGAAGGGTCCGGAGAAATTTTGGAACTGATTTTTTTTCGCGTATAAATTTTCAAGATGAGCAACGCAGTGACATACAAAGAATTCGGTTTAAAATTTCTTAGTCACAAGCGTAGTTAATTCGAAACAATTTCCTCATTTTTCATTTTTAAATCAGTTTTTTATACAAACTGGAGATTCTCAGCTGTTGTAATTCCTTTCATCGTTTAATCCTTACCAAATCTAATAATTCTTCAGTAAGGTCTGTTTTATACTATACTATTTTTTCGTTTAAGAAAATCGTATACGATTTTTAATACAAAAATTTCGTTCAAGAATTTAGCATGGAAAATATGAACCATTTACATTGTACTATTTTTTGGTACGAAAACTCCAATATATTTTGGTTACTTTTTCGTAACTTTTACCATATTTTGTTGGCACCTTGAGTAACCATGTCAAATGTTCAATTTGGTCACAGAACAGAAAGCGAATCATTTTCAAATTTAACGTACATTTAACGCTTGTTCCATTCTACATATTTATTCCTACAAAATAAATTGTGAGGATTATAACGGTAATAAGTAGTATTTAACATCGTTTGATTGTTTCAGTTAACCTAAACCACAAATGACACGTGGTCAGATACAGTTACAGTAGAATACGCATGCGCCCATGCTAAAATTGAACGCATTTAGGGCAGGTAGTAATTTCGTACGAATTTTTCGTTCAAGATTTTTAATTTCTGATTGACACCGTACTAGAATTCATTTCTATTATTCTCTCTTTCCAAATCACCTGTTAATTTCTCATATTTTTTTAAAGCGCTTTTTGACATGTAATGACATGTAATGACACTTTTTAAAAACAACAATACTTGTAATATACCTACTACTGGCCCGCGGGCCGCGTGCGGCTGGCCCTCAGGCCGCAGGTTGCACAGGCCTGGTCTAAGCCTTTGGTGTAGCCGAATGCGAATAGAAATGTAAACTAGCCCGGGCTACTTAAAGGCCATTTACATTATTTGCATATATTTGTCTACACGTTTCAATTGCAAATAAATGATGGGGTCAGTATTAGATAAAGTTTACATCCTGTATATTTTTCCGTGTTGTTTTGCTCTATTTTTGACGAATTGAGGACATGTAATTACACACATAATTTGAGGTTTTGATTGAGGTGATTGAATGATTAAAACATTTAAATTAAAACAATGAACTTGACTTACTATTTTGTGATTTGTTAACAACGACCTTTCAATTTCATTGTTGTGTAGTAGAGCACACCGTCAAATAAACGAAACAGGCCGTGACCAACTCTGCCTACGTGATCATATTTTTCCCATATTTATGTAGATGATCCTGCAATAAAATAGTTTTACTTTTAAGCCCATCTGGGCGTAACTCGCTAGCATTTCTAACTGTAACAAAGTTTTATTTTGTGTTGGTGTTGTTTAGTTCGGTCGTAAAAACGTAGTAGATTTAACGACACTAGGTAAGAATTTCGATGTTCATAAAATTTGAAATGCGAAGCTGTCAGTAAATCAGAGATTAATGTTGTTGTTAAATTGGCAGTTCAGGTTCGGAACTTTTTCAATAAATGTTATGGATTCTAAAAACAGATCAACGATGCTGTTCTGTGAAATTTTCTTAAAATTTTAAACACAAGGTCTAGAATCCAGTAAAAATATTTCACCATATACGTATGCAGAGTGATAATTATTTACTGCGTTATATTGCCAACTGATTAAGAGAGTTTGAATATCGCTTAAATTAATAAAGGTGTGCTGACTTATTAAATGAATTAAATAAAATTTATTAAATTTAGCAGTGTTTTCCTTTTTTCAGGGAACTGAAAAAAAAAACAAAATCTTTAACACAAATATCTATCTAACCATGACAGATTGATTCAAGGTTGTATGAAGGTAATCTCTTTATTATTTACCCAAGATTTTCATTAAAATACTAATATTTTTTAAGTTAAGCAGATATCGATGTACAGACCAAACTTGCAGTTTTATTAAATGACAATCATAGTTGTTTATAGCCTTATAAAAACGAATATTTATATCTAATTTTAATGACATAAAGGTTGTTCTATGTTTTAAATGTACTTTGTAATAAAAACATAATATGTAGATTTTTGGAAAAACAAATAAATGCGTTGAAAATTAAAATTGTTTGTTAACTTTTTTTTTTGTAGTTTGGAAAAACTGTGTGGTAGCTTCATATTTAATCATATCGTTAACATAGAAATAACGTAGCATGTAATTTTCTGCCTATGAAATAAGTTATAATTTTAAATATATTTTGCATGTACTTCAACCAATAAAATAAGGTAAACAATCAATATTTCACAGCCTCCTATGAGATTTATCGGATTATTGCATATTTACCTTTTTTTATTAAAAACTACTCACACTGCCTATAACAACCCATGTATTCATAAAAAACAGACAAAAAAGTTTTTTATAAGCTTAAGCTACCCAGTTAAGCAGAATCTAAGTCAACTTATTTATACATTACAATTTTTTGAAATACCTGTCATAATTAAAAATGCACTGTGGATGGTTCTGATATAATAACGGCGTGTTTTTTTTATATTGTTGCTATACATTTTAAATAAATTTGGTATATTTTTCATCTTTTTAATGCTAATATAATATTAGTCTTTTGGCTCTGTGTTTTGTTTTACTGCATATTCGTTATTTATCAAAAATGAAGGTATTTTGTTAATCACTAAAAATAAGAAATGTTAAACGCTATAAAGTTTTATTAACATGTGTTATAATTTTTTTTTAAAAATGAGCACATAACATATAACAATATTCAATATAACATTAAACGAAGAAACGGATAGACTTTTTGAAGAAATGGAAATATTTAGTCGTTGCATTTAGTGTTAAAAGAAACAAATACAAAAATATTATTAATGAATATTTGTATATAGGGTGTTGACTTTGAGCATCTGCAATTCGGATCCAGAGGATTATTCTGCTATAGGAATCCTCAATTTAAGATGCTTATTGTTAAGTTGCATAAAATCCATATAAAACGATAGGATACCGCGATATTTTTAAGTTTTCTCAAAGGAAGCGGAAATTCTAACCAAACTGAAAATGTAAGTAAAGAATTTTAAGTAGTTTTTGATTCTGAACAACTTTTACATTTACACTTTTGTCGTAAAATAATCAGGGGAGATAATATTTGCAACTATTTTATTTTGCATGGTAAAGTTCTATATGTACGATACTCTCAGTCAACAACCTATATATTTTATATAACACAATAATATTTGCATTAATAGAGACGGAACACCTAAAAACTTCAGTATGAATTGGTAAAAATGTAATCACTCTTTTTGCGAAATAATGTTTTACCAAGAAAAGTTTTTGACCAATGTTATTAAGAAAGATGAAAAATGTTGACGATAAGTCGCGAAACTAGCGACTCGAAGAAATAGAAACGCTTAAGCCCCAATCATTTGGAAATATTATTAATTTATTTAGTCATGAGTCCTTTTACTGTTAGGTGTAGGACTGTTGATTTGGAAATATTAAATGATTTAAATAACTTCATGGATGTTTTCTATGTGATAAACTTCTATTGTCTATTTTAGAAAACCGGAATAAGAACTACTACAATGTATTGTTATCAATTAGTTAGAAATCGTCCCAATACTGGCAGTACGTGTGTCAATATCCAGTAAAAAGTAGGTTTAGGCCCAGATGTCACACAGCTAACGGCATTTTTATGTGTAGGTCGAAGGAACAGTTCGACAAATGCGACTACTTTATACAACTACCAGATCCAATATATCAACAAGTCGGAAGGAAGGATTACAGATAACTTATCACACCAATGTTTACAATAAAAACAAAGAACAAGGTCGTGGGACGTTCAGCTGTTTCACATTAATTAAAATGCATTGTTTAAAGTACCGATATTTTGTCGAATGCTTTAATTTAAAAAAGTAATTGAAAAACTAAACTTCCTGCGAAGTGATTTGTTTTTATTATGATAACTGCGAATTATAAAGGTGAAGCTATGAAGAATAGCTCTCTTAAGAAAGTATGTTATCATTTGAATTGTAGTTTTAAACTGTATTTGTCTGCTCCAGTTATTATATGCGATAGTCGTTTGTTCCAGTTTTAGAGAGCACAATAGTACTGTTGTATATATCCCGCTTTGTTATTTTTTGCTTCTATCTCGTAAAGAGCGTAGAGTAATTAATAATAAGCATTTTGGCAATATAACTTTTTGGTGTATCTGACTCACGACGAATATGCCCACAATAATAGTTGTTACTTCATGAACAACTATTGGGTATGACGTTTAATATTGTCGCTAGTCATTTTATAAAAAATACTTTTAAAATACTTTAAATTAACGAAGAAGTAAGTGTAGATGCATTTTTATTCAACGTACAGTGTTTCCCAACTTGAAGGCTTAATTATTATAAGTATATTGTTAATTTTGCTGTTAATGTTAAAATTTAACCACTGGTATGACTAAAATCGAATTCTTTACTAAATGATCCCGTGCGAAAATTTAATATTGCCATGGTTTTGACCAGATAAAACTTTTGATATTGAATCGAATTAGATCATTGTGTAACAAATAAATCGTTTTTGTTGTAAAGCTGTTTTAAGTTTGTTTGTTTTAAAAAGTAAATAACATACAGCAAAAAAAGATTTTTCTGTATTACCAGCATAATCTATAACTAGAACCTATGAAATTGTTTTTTGTTGTTATATTCAGCGTAAAATTACGCATTTACTCGCAATATATACAACATCATATTTCTTAATTTAAACTGTACCCCATGTTGAGATTAAAACTTGGAACTAATTAAATAAGCCCCTTATTTTCAAGCAGTCAACAATTTTTGTCAAACACCTGAAATACATTCTGAAAGGTGTTCTATAAATTCTAACCAATTGGTAATTGTCCTACTTTAAAATTATGCCACTGAGAGCAACACAAACTAGAGTGGATAACGCCAATTTTCATTGCTTGCTCACCGCAAAACAATCATTCTTCCAAAACTTGAAAAATGGACCACTTGGAAACTAGGAAGTTTATAGGGAAAACAACTGAAATTAGCTGGAATTCTAGTGTTTTATGATTTTTGTTCTATTTTGTTATATAATGACGTCAACGAACAAGGCTTTCATCGCATCTACAGCTGTCCATATTAAATTACCACCATCAATTTTAATTGTCCGGTAAAACACGCACATGTCCATTACCACAGGGGGTGTTCCACTCTTTAATTCTATTTTATCGATTTTCAATTATTCTGTTAGTGTGCAAAGGAAGTAAATTATTGATCCAGAATTATGTACACCTGGGGCTAAATTACGAGGTAAACAACAAAATAATAAATATAGGGTGCTGCATTTTATTGTTCCATGCAATACGCATGCTCTATATTTAATACACAAATGCTTATAACTATATAATATCAAATTTTTTCTTCTTTGCTTCTATTGTTGTTTCGTTGTTATTTAATTCTTGATGCTTATTTGAGACAACTTTTTAACTCATTAAAACTTTTGGCTTTGATCGAACTGCATCTTAATACATTCAACGAATAAAGTAAAGTTTTAATTATATTGGTATTTTTATGTCGATGAATTTTTGAGAAAGAATTTTTGGATCAACCAGTAAAAATTTGAAAACAAAATACTTGTTAGTGTACGCTGTTTTTAAAAATATTACTGTTAGGACACACCCGGTTTTGTTAAAACAGCTGTCGAGTATAATTTGCCAGCTGTGAATATGTTCAGATTTCTGTTGAGTAAAATCATTTCTTCAAATGTTTTAGTAGCAAAATTTTTCTAGACAACCAAAAATTTTCTGGTATAAAGTAAACAGCCTGGAGCACTCTACACGAATATTTGTACTTTTGCGTGATGAAATTAATTTTAAAAGAAAAGAACTTTGCAGCATGTTTATAATAGTATGGAAATTTCTGTTCGTCGTACCCACGATGGCATTCGATTAAATACCAAGTCGATTAATTAACCTTTGGTGTGCCGGGTCAGTTACAGCATGAAATCTGTCAAAAATATTTAATACTTACGATCAAAATACAGGGAGAGTCGAAGAGAGTATAATTATGCAGGAACCTCAAATTGACATGTCACGTGTTTTGTATATGCTTAACGTAATATCATTAGTTACTTTGTTAACCTATTAACGAATAGTTTGAAGTTAAATGAATAATAAAATTAAAATTTTGAAATACGTAGAATTGCAATAAATGTTGTAAATGGCCTAGGAAAAAATTGTGGACACAAAAATTAAATGTGATTTTTGCAATCAATTTCTTGAAATTTTTTTGTCAAAACCACATATATTTGTCAGACATGTATCACTGAAGAATGTAATACAGATAAATAAAGAAAAATTTACAACTTTTATTTAGGTTTGTGTGTTGAACTATCAAAGTCTTTTTGGAAATATAATGTATATTATATTGGAATATAATTTGTTTTATTGCGAAATATATCGTGATAAGTTTTATTTGTGAAACGTAAAAGAAAACAACTCATGTCGGCACTGAAAGAATTAGGTGTATCAGAGAAACTAAGGAAAATAACTGTAATGATAATGAAAAGGACTGCTATTTATATCAGAACCCAGAAAAGAGCTACAGAAGAGATGGTAGCAAACGACTAAAACAAGGAGACTACCTATCAACCACTCTATTCAACCTGGCACGTTCTAAGAAAAGCGAATAAAGGTAACCTTCGAACGGGTGGTGGACAAATCATTTCATATGTGGATGACATAGTGATTATAAGTAAAACAAGGAAATTAATGGAAAGCATGACGAAAGAAATAGTAGATTAAGGAGAAAAAAATGGGATTGAAAGTAAATCAGGCAAAAACAAAATTCATGAAATTTGGAAGTAAACAAGTAAATAGGAAGAGCCAAAATCGGAAATCTGGAATTGGAGGAAGTGGAAACATTTAAATGTTTGCGAGTTATGATATCCAGAATGGGAGAAAGAAAATATGAAATGAAAAAAAAAATTACAAACGCCAATAAAACTTTCTATGCTAAAAAAAAAAAAATACCGAAAAGTAAAATGCTCACAAAGAGATCTAAAATAAACATCTACAATACAACAATTCGTCCTATATTACTATACGCTGCTGAAATAATCACGCATGACAAAAAAGGAAGAGAATGATCTGAGGATATTCGAAAGGAAAATCATGAGGGCAATACTTGGACCAGTTAGAGTAACGGATACGGAATGCAGAATTAGAACAAATGCAGAAATTACGCAAGAATTAAAGGAAGGAGACATAATAATAAAAATAAGACAGCACAGGGCGAGATGGTTGGGACATGTCTTTAGAGCAGATGAGGGCACCCAAATCAAGTCAGCGTTACAATGGGATACCGGAGGAAAGAGGAGACGTGGCAGACCTAGGTCAAAATGGATGCAGGAAGTGATAGATGATCTAAGAGGGCAGGGGTTAGAAATTGGAAAGAAAAAGCAAAACATAGGACAGAATGGAGAAAAGTTGTTCTTAGTATATGCTAATAGACTGGGACTGAACCTTCCAAAATAAAGGATCTAGAGAGCTTAAAAGCTGCTCAGCCTCACTGGGGGTATAGCCACCATTATATATAAAAGATCATACTGATAAAAATAAACCAATAGTACTATAAAACACAGAAACTTTTTGTTTTTAAAGCTGCTATGGACAAAGTCCCCTACGCGCCCGGTCGTATAAAAATAAGGCGCGCGCCTGCTCGAGGCTTAAAATGTTTGTTGTATAGTCTCTAAAAATTTTCAGTATAGAAACTATGGTTTTCAACTGGCTGATAAATCTTCCATAGATATTGTGATTAGAAAGGGTACAATGTTGATGGATGTTCAAATGTCATCTAAACATCCATTGTTTCACCAAGGTCAAATTTTGGGCTTTATAAATAAGGCCGTTGTTTTAAACTAAGAATTTCGTCCAGTCTCCGTCGTCAAGTCGTAGGTTTGTGGCACAACTATGAAGCTACCTGTTAGGTCCCCGACATTAAATAAAATAAATTCAGAGTCGTGTGCACAAAAATAATTTAATTAGAACCACTAGTAGGTTTACTTTAAAAAAATTGTGTGCCTTATTACCTGAAAAACATGCAATATTGAAGTCGCAATATAAATAAATTCTGGTTTTTTCAATTTATTACATCAACCTTCCTAAAGGTTTGACCTAGATGGTCAATAATTTTGCGCAATGTTAAATATTGTTCGATAATATTGGCCGTGTTGGGGTCGATTGATATGCATAGAAAATCAATCAATACTTCGTCCATAGCAAGCAACATCTTACATATTTTGTGGAGGTACGGTCGCTTATGAGTTATCTCATTAGAATGTGATCTTCGCATTTTTAGATTTAATTATTTATTCAAATTTATTTATCGACAGTTACTTCGGTATAGCAAGAAGCATGGCAAATAAGTCGCAGTTGGCAGGCGAAAATTAAACAATTTTAAAACTCGGCGTGAATATAAAGATCATCTTTGCTGCGTCTATCGGCATTCTCAGTTTCGTGATAACCGTGTCGATAGAACTTAATTAATTAACCGTAAAGGTTTACGAATCCACCGCTTACAAAATCAGATCGCAGCAATTAGAAATGCACTATCTGATTGGAATATGGAGTTAAGAACAAACAGGAATGCAAAATGTTCTATTTTGGTGCTGATATTAGCATAAGTTTCAACTTGTTCGCAATTATAAACAGCAAACTCGTAAAGATGTTCCGAAAGATAACGTAAGTGGTAGATAATTTCATTCTAATAATGTTGCATGCAAATGAAATAACTTGAGCAAGTTTTATAATAAATTTCGGACGTAGAAAGTTCGTGTTTTCAAAATAGCGTAATCGTGAATTGTTGAATTCTTCCTGGTAATTCGTCGTTGAAATAGAAACAAATATTCATTAGATTAATGATAATTTATTGTACCCGTGGTCGATGCAGTTGAGAACACACGTGAACTTTTACTATAGTGAGGTCGTTGTCTGCAAAATGAATTTTTAAGGGTAATTAAAATGATGCGTACAAACGAAAAAACGAATTAAATCAACATGTGAAAAGTAAACAACGTTTCGCTTTTTGGTTTTTGTACAATACAACCGAAAAGTTGTAAATTTTCTTGCAGTGACAGCATTTGCATTATAAATATACAAGTCTTTTTACAGTTGTTGGAGGTGTTTATCTTGTTTAAATAGGAATTTATAATTATAAGTGTTTTTCACTTACATTTTAGTTTAAAAATAGTTTTTATCTAACGGTTTTAATGATGCTAACAAATATCTTCCTTTAGTATAATCTGGAAATCGTAATTTATAACAAACACAACTACTACACCATTCTTGGAGTTTTTCAAAAACACAGGACTCCTGCAAGAGGTTATCACCAAAGGGTACAATAGACCAATAGGTCGCAGTACAGAAACCCAAAAGGGGAAAACCTCCGCGGAAATAAAAAAACTACTGAGGATTATGTTTTAAGGAAATAATAAAAAAAAAATGGAAAAATTACCGGCTAAATTCTATTTTACATCAACAGTTTAATAACATGTATGATCAACTGTTAAAATCTATAAAAAAAAAGTATAATTTTTTCTGCATCACATGTTTAAATGTGTTTCTGGTATTTTCATTTCCAATTTTATCTTTATATACTTATATCATGTTGGAACTTATATTATCCCGTGATTTAGTACTACGATCTAGTTTTTTGTTGTTTTGAAATGGAAAGAGTCAATTTTACTTTCGCCAGTTTAGTACCCAAAGTGTGAAATAAATAAATCAAATGATTTTTACCTTCCTTAAGGTTGAGAAAGTAATTTTATCTGAAATAAATTTATGCAAACTATGTTACATTTAAAAATAAAATCCAGGAAACATTTTCGTCAAATTCTTTAAAAACGATTAAGAGTGTTTTATAATCTTTGAGATCTTTAGCGATGCATTTTTACTGTATGATCCAAATTAATATAAATAATTTACACTAGTTCAACTACATAAGACTGCAACTGATAAAGAAACGGGAGTCTTAAAACTAGTTTTACACTAAGATAAAGTGATTCCTTTTTAAACTTGAACGTTATTTTGTATTCTTTTGTTAAAGATTTGTTTTAATTACGATAAACGGTTATGGAAACAATTCATTGTTCCACAAGCAAAGTTGGATTTTTTGAAATTTAATGAAAAAACAAATGATGTGTAAGTGTGTAACCATCTGCCAGAAGAGTTTTATTGTTTGCTGGAATTTGTTCTCAAATCTAAAAATACTAAAGAAGAGGCTGTTATTGAGTTTAGTTTTTTGCTCTTCTTTCTAAATTGATTTTGCTTCGACAGCAGTCATCATGATATTGATAGATTTCGTTGTTTTTGTATAATATTGGTTCATAGTGTTGCACATTACTAACCTTAGCTAAGACGAATATCTTCATGAATGTATTCATTCAAATCCGCATAGGATGGTAAGTAGGACGTCGTCATAGTACAATATATGGGCTAACATCGGCCAGATGTCATAGAGCAATAGAAAAGGCGTTGTGCCATGATTGAGAGGTCAATGAGATATTTGATTGGAGTCTAGTTGATACAATAGGACTTGGATACGTCTCAACGTTTCGTGACGTATGATTAAATGCAGGCTTGCCACACCCAAGTAATTAATGTTAGTTGAGCTCTTGGTGCTGTACGGCATCCCTCTTAAGCGGACAACTTCGATTTGTCATACGTCATTGATTTTGCCCAAGGAGCGTTAAGAAATAACACGCCATTCATCATTTCGATGATAAAAATCCGTTGAAACAGCTTGTTTCTCGTTTAGCATTGAATTTAGTAGAATTTCGTGGTAACATTGACCCTAAAATGTGCGTGGAATACATTAACACCATAGACTACTTGATTAACTCGTAAAGGTAACGGTAAAGACATAATATAATGCAAAAATTTAAAGCGAAATTGTGTTTTTAAATTTTTAGCGTTTATTTTAGTAAAATGACCGTACCTAATTTCAAATTTACGCTTTTAAGACACTTAAAAAATTTGTCATTTTTTTGAATATTTTCCCTTAAAGTTCAAGATAAGTTAGTTTTATAATTAAAAACTAATGCGGCGTCCAAAGTAATCAATAAATACACGAAAATACAGTTAAATTATAAAAACCACAGTTTGTTTTACAAGGTCGAACGGGGTAATCGTACTTTGAAAAATTATTTATTCGTGTTGTAATTAATTAATCTTCGGTCTTTTAAGTTTATCTTTATCTTATTTGCTCAATGTCTCATTTTATGAGTAGACTGACAGTTATTAAATTTTTTGCTTTTTTTCATTTGTTTGTATCAAGGTATTTGAGTTTCCGTTGAGGCCACCGACCCACAGGGCGCCCACACGTGCTTACGTATTTATCAAATTTGATAACTACAAAACGGTATTTTAATAAAGTACGATGAGGTGCTGGTTTTCCCAAGTTTAAATGCGGGTACAACGTCATTTTTTAGCCAATGGAACCGCAAATTTATCAGTTTAATACAATATTTAATTGAATAAACGCCTAGTTTACATGTTGAAGCAGAAGTGATTTACACGCTTGTCCAATAATATGATAAATTTAAAATAATTAACACTAAGAAAGTAGGTAATGTTGTGTTGAATGTATTCAAGGTGTAATAGGAATACGAAAAGTGCATTCAAATCCAATGTCAAGTAGATGATGTTCTAAAAATTTCATTTGTTTTATCTTGGAAGCGAATTAAAGTATTAGGAGAATTTACGGTACCTACAAGAATTTTTTAAGAATAAATTTAAAAAAATAACATTTTTGAACATTTTCCTATATTTTCGAAGGTTTGAAAAAGTATAAACACATTTTATTTATTCTTTGAATTATCGCATTTCCGATTTACGAACAAATTCGATACGCGACAAAACACCAGGACTAGAGTTTCTGCCGTTCGTGATTATGTTGTATTTTGTAAATGAAAGAGGTAGTATATGCAGTTACTTTTGGTTTTACATGATTAGCTTTTAATTATAGTAAGTTATGCCATTGCTTCAGTTTTTTTTTTTAAATTTTGTTTTAGACTTCCAAAAACATAATCTAGTTTGAAATATTGCAAGAATAAAATTATGGATTAATGCTTAAGTAGTTTGCAAACTTTTGTGCCAAATTAAATGGTCGACTTTGTTTTAAATACCGTAGAGATCTAAAAATGAACGAAATTTTGATTAATTAGGTAAAATTAGGTAAAACGTATTCTGAAATACGCCTAATAAGAGTGGACAAGATAAAGATGAGGTGTAATGAAGATACAATTTTAAGATAAAACAAAATGAATAGGAATTAGGCAAAAGAAAAGAAATTTTAATTATAAAAGAATTGAAGACATAAAAAAGATCCAGCGCTAATTGAAAGTAACTCAAAGATATAAATTTAAAAAGGTTTAAAAAAAGGCTAAAAAAAAGTAACGAAAAGTTTGCAGATAGTTATTGAAGAAAATAGAACATTAATCTATGTTGTAGGCTTCCGCGGCCGATGTCCAATGTATATAGGTTGTTTCCGGGTTGGAACCGCGTCGAAGGTTTCTTCATAACCGACGTTTCGTCCTCCTTCATCGGGGACATCTTCAAGGTTGTAAACAGCAACAGTTGCTGTTTAACCAACCTATATCAAATAGAACATTGTTATTACATACGTGACGATATCTTGATGAAAGTTCTAAAATATATTTTTTTACTGGTTGTGACGAGTATGAGATCAATATGATAGACAAGCACACGTTAAAATAATAAAAAAGTTTTTCTTTTCTTATCACTTATATAAATCTACTAGCAGTTCTACTATATCGTTTTACTAAAATTTGTTTTCTTATCCGCTTTAGTGAAATATCAGCCATTGCTAGTCGAGCATACAAATATAATGTTAGCCGAGCTTTTAATTTTATTAGAAATTTGATGTCACGGTTAATTGAGAGGTTAACAATGTTTGCAAAACCTTTCTTATTTTGTAATTAAAGTAGATTCACACAGAAAGTAGCGTAATATGCCTCGATAAATCGCGAGGGCATATCCCAATTACAGACTGCTTTAGATCTTCTTTGCATTTTCGTGACTTTATCCATGCAAAAAGTACTGTAATGCAAGGATGCAGTGAATTGAATGCTTTTATTTTGTTGCAGGTTGAAGTCTACCCTTTCGTGACCACATGTAATCTTCGCTTTACGAGTTTTGTAGGAGAGCTAGAGCAATTTACGTAAGTATAATACATTGAATATTTATTACTTTTGATTTCACTGCATATAGAGGTTAATATGTTGGGAAACTGAACGATTTTTAACCATTGCAACACTGTTATAGCTTCACACGAGCCGCACTGTGTGAAACTAGTTCTATAAAAATCAGGACACATTTGATAAGTAAATAGCTTACTATGATTTCAGTGTTACTGATAATTTTTAATTTGACACATTTATTTCTTAACGATAAACACATTTCGTTGTAAAGTATTTTCAAGAAGCAAAAGTCTGAATTATTATGAAAGTTCTACTTGTATTCGTTGTAACATACATATATCGTCTACAACTCTACATCGTAACTTTCTGTAAGTATTAGTTATGATATTTTATTTTCTGTTCTTTCATTTGTTTATTTTTTAACTGGTTAATAGAGCAACATTTAATTAAAATATTTAACATAAAGACATATTTATATTATAGACTTAGATACCTTTTTCAAATTTTATGAAACACCTCTCATGTTGACAAAGTGTTATAAAGGCAGTGAATCAGTTTTGACCAATAAAACAGTAATGTACCTACACTATACACTATACAGGATGTTTCACTTTTCGATGTGGCACTATTGCTATCTCCGTGAATGAAATACAAGGTTAGTTAAATGAGACAATATTTAGCTCTTTAGGAGTGTATATTAAACAAGATCTTGTTTTGTTTAAAAACTTCATGGCTTACGTGATTATACTAAAAAATTGGTTTCGATCAAAATATTTAAACAAATATCTCGACTATCGTGTCTTATACACAAAAATGCTAAAGGAAGAAAAAGGGGGCAGGATAGACTAGAAATAAAACAATGTAAGTAGATTTTTATCTCAGATTTCGCAATTTTTTAGTTATATTGCTTATTTTTGCAAATTAACATATAAAATATTATTAAATATTAATTGTAAAGAGAAAAAAATAATCATCACCTACTAAGAATGCCATAAAAATTTTTAATTAAATATCCGGCACGGTAATTTATAAATAAAAGTCACAAGTTAGACCAAGAGTAAAAAACACCTTGTATCTTACCAGGGAAGGTCACGATACGTTGTCGCTAGAATTTGATTAAGGCTGTGTTTATTGCATCAAGAACATCAAAACTAATTTTTTTGCAGAGCTATACGTGCCACTGTCCATTTTCTTCGGAAAGTTAGGGGAAAAACCGAAAAGTTGAATAATAAAAGTAATTTTTGCGATCGCGTTGGCCATGAAATCGTCAGGGACAAAATCTAAATTCTTCTATTTACCAATGCGCGCATTTTTTTGCAAGTAAAATGGTGCAAAGTTTTTGAAAAAATCTTAAACGGTTCCGGAGAAAACGCGAAAAACGAGGCCCTTGTAAAAACTGTTTTCCCTATGTTTAACGCCTATGCAAGTCGCATAGATATAGTTAAACAGATATACCACAACTTCTTAAAACATAACCCTGTTGCAGGGGTTTCGTTTTTGACGTTTTTCTCCGGAACCATTCAAGATTTTTTCAAAAACTTTGCACTATTTTACTTGCAAAGGATGCGCAAATTGGTGAATAGAAAAATTTAGATTTTGTCTCCGACGGCTTCATGGTCAACGCTATCGCAAAAATGGCCTTTTTATACCAATTGTTTTAGTTTTTCCCCTATTTTTCCGAAGGAAATGGCTAGTATAACTCTGGAAAATATTTAGTTTTGATGTCCTTGATGCAATAAACACAGCCTTAATCAAATTCTAGCGACAACGTATCGTGACGCTCCCTTGTGAGTTTAAAAATTTAGTTACTGCTAATTATTAAATTTCTATCGCCTTTTTAAAGTATTAAAATGTTAAGAGTTTTTAAAAGTGCTATATCGCTCATAACGTAAATTTCACGTAAATGGTGGAACTACGGTCCATTTAACCTAACACATTTTGTGGAGTAAACCCAAAACTCATCGACAATTAATTATTATTTTAAATTTTAAATTCTGAGTCTGTTTCCGGTTGGACCGGAACTCGTGCAGCAACAATACTCGCACCGTATCCGGAACATACGATAATGGTCAGATACTAAATTTCATAGTAATATCTTCGATATTTGGCGATATTTCCATACTTTTGCCCAGCACTGTATAGTAATGTTCTGTACTTTATGACTTTAATACTAATGATAGTAGATGTTATAAGAGTTAAATGAAATAGTTTTGTAATAAATAAAAACGTTTTGCGCAGTCATCTATATAAAATATGTATAGGTATTGATCTTTGATTTGTTTCTTTTGAATTTTTATATTTGTACTTATGGTCACTTAAAATTGTGTGCGTATGCCCTATCATCTTTTGAAGATGATTATGACTCATAATATAAAGCGTGATCCGTCACTATACAAGTGCACACAGCTCTTGGTAATTTAAAATCTGACAACTACCGTCAAATTTTTATTTAAGTTCACCGAAGAAGGTTAAATTCTCGTCACGTTAACGACTATTGTAACACGTCGTCTCTCCTAGCTAACTCACCTTAAACGATATAAATACTAAATTCGTTGTTATCTCGTTTCACATGTATATAATAACATTGTGAGCTCCTCTTAAACATGCAAACCACAGGGAGGACGTCTTATTATTGTAAATGTTCTTAACAAGATTTTTCTCTTCACTGCCTCTGTCACTTTACTTTATGTTCGCTTAGTAATTACATATTCGTTTTTATAAGACATTCCACGTCGTATCAGTTTAAAACTAATGTTAAAAATTCCGAGTTTAGGCACGTGCAACTATAAAGACGAACAGTTTTTTGCGTGAATTAGTATAAGTCGGAAACGTAACGTAGCGGTAATATTCAAAATTATAATTCCGCGTACTGATCCTACTCCATATATTCGCTCGTAGTCTACGGACTGCATACAAAAGCAGCCTTAACCTGGATCTTTTGTCACCTAAAATGGCGAAACCGGAACTGTACGGTCCCGTTATAATATAAAATTTAATAACAAAAACAGTGTTATTAGAAGACTGTCAAATTAAATTTTCACGCCAGTCTATTGGGAATTAAAAATCCAATTCAGCTTCAAGATTTATTGTATATATTAAGGTTTTTGACACGGCAGCTTCTTATAAACGTTCGATTTCAATTTACCACTTCACTTTTAATGTCGTTGAACTTGATTTTACCATTCGGAATTTTAATGAATAGCCGAAGCGCAAAGCTCAAAAATGTCTCGTCACGTCATTAGACACAGGCGACTGCCTTCGTTAGACCAACATCACTCCGGAGAGACATCAAATTTTCTATTTGTTTCGCGACATTAAATCAAAATACGTCATAACACACTAACAATAAATATCTAATTGGAGAGGAAACAAAAAGAACGTTACATCAAGACAGCCTTGACGAGAAACAAAGACACGGACGATGCTCTTTGTCGCGTGGCTTATAATCGATATTTGAATCTGCAACGCGAAATGTCGTGTTAAGACCTTTAGGTATTATCCTGTTATTTAGCGAATCCGATGATGGTGCATTTCACCTTCTGTCTCCCATCTCTGTCTGTCGAATTTGCTTATATGCTTATCGAGAGCGATGTCAAACGACGCTGCATTCGCGAATACAAAATGAAATCAAGTTAACTGTGGAATCGGCGTTACTCGCTTATTACAGTGTATAACGTAATATCATAAGTAGCCATGCTCGCGGTTGACCTAGATCTCTACAAACATATGAGATTGTCAAAGTGTTCAACACAAGCTTGGTCGACTTTGCTAGCCGCTTTACCATCCATCATTGCTCTGACAATGAGTGCTTTTGCAATTTGCCCGTTGTAATATTTCACCCATTGTATTTATTTCTCAAGTCTCCTCTTGTAAATAAGTCGATCATTGTGTGAGGCGAGCCATTGATTTTAATTGAAGCAACTATATTCTATTAACTGTACTCTCCTCTCCCATAAAGATCATCTTGGTCTTCGACATAATACGCACAGTAGATGCAAACCGCACGCCACCTTAATAAAAACAAAGTACAATCTATAAATAGACAGATAACAAAAAGCTGATAAAAATCCATTAACGAACATAACGCATAACGCAATCGACAGGTGGCGTTGATAAATATTACCTGATAATAACTGATCAATTTTTATTTGCTTTACGACCTAATTTTGTTTTATCGTTTTAATTAAAATCGTAGGCTCACTCACGTATGAGTGTTGTCAATTGCGACGATTTTTCGATTTTATTACGAGTGCTGTGAACACTTGTGATAGCCGTAATATTTATTACAACTTTTTTAAAAATATTTACAATACTAGAAATTGTATAAGTACATATAATTTGCGTTCAAAAATAAGACGAAGATTTTCTGAACGACTGTCATTCCTCGAAAATTGACTCATCTTTTCGGAGAAATTCACTTCCAACCCTTCTTTTAGCATTTTTTAAATTGGCGGCCGTCGCCACTTAATGTTATCGATCCATGTCTAAGCCTACCACAGAATTGTAAAAGGTCGGGTATTCCCCAGAGATCATAGACGATTTCTATGCAATGAACTTCAATATATTATAATCAGTGATGTGAAATGACGGTCATTTATGATTGTGACGTCATGACCGTCATGACCGGTCATATGACCGTCATTTATGATTATTTTTATAACAATGGTATAAAATAAATATATATGTAATAGGAATAATAAATAAAAAGCAGAATTATTAGTATCAGTATCTCTATCCGGGTATTGTATTCCTTCAGAGAAGGCTCTAGAAGTCGAGGGAGTTGAAGGTGATTTTGGACTACTTATGCTGAGAGCTAATTTTTTTAAATAAAACTTTTATTTGCGTTTCAACTTTAATTTTACATGCTCTGGGCATTTCTTGCATGTTGTAATTAAATGCTCTGCCATTCTAGTGGCATTTAATCCGTATCTCTTTCTACAAAATTGGCAACCATAAGTAGCTACCTTTTGCTGCGAACTTGCAGGATAACGTACAAAAAAGTAAAATACCTTCCCTTTTCTCCGCATTGTGTTTACCATTTTTCAGAATACTTTATATAGTGGTATTTACATTTTTATTAACGATATTGCAATTAAGATTAACACAAATCAAGTGCCAACCACCATGTAAACTTAAAACTGTCATTTTTGGATGTTAGAAAAACTGTCATTTTGAATTTTGGAGGTTAGAATGGTCACGGTCATTTAAAATCATTGTGACGTGACGTCATGACCGTCATGACAAACTGTCATGACGCGGTCATATGACACACTCACATCACTGATTATAATTATATATTTAGTTAGTGTGTTGTCTACAAAAAATACAAGTGAAACAAAAGCACATAAAACGTGAATGAACTAATATTATGTAAACAAAATAGTCTATTATAATAATGTTTTATCGTTGTATAACAAATTATTGTATTTTTTTATTTTTTGGAAATTCTCGAGTAATATAGTTTTTTAATTTCATTTATCAAGATTAAAAAGATTTATACAGGGTGATTGATTGGGACCGGGCATTAAAAATATATGAAGAATGAAAAAGGGTGCTGATCTGAAATTTTGGTTATGACCATAATGGCATATGATCTGTTTATTGAAAATATTTTCGAGATGGCGACACTTCCGGAATTACTTTCTTATTTCAAATACAATGGTCTGTTTTTTATTGGATTTTTGGATTTAACACGTTATTATTCCCTATACCTAAGTGCAGTAGTTTTTTAGATTTTTGGACTTTTTTGAAAACTTTTGATTTTCATCGTGATGCTTAATATTATCTACCGCCGCCATTTTTGAAGAGAAACCGCTTAAATTTAGACTGCATAGAAGAAACCTTGGAGTTCAACCTGGAATTTTTGCAATATATGCAATACTTACAGGGTGTCCAACATTTAATTTTCTTTTAATACAACTTCAGACCACTAAAACTCGTTTTTTTTAAATACAATACCCAATTTTTTTTTAAATTTTCTAATGCAAAATTAAATTGTGCATTAATCTGGATTAGTGTTTCCTATACCTTATCTGCAATAATTTTCTAATTATTAGGAGTTTTTGATAAAGTTAAGAGAAAAGTTAACATTTTTAAATAGTAAGCCTTGTATATGACAACAAATGCCAATATTAATAACAACTGTCAACCTTTTATCGCGTTTGTCTGAAGTATCCAGCGTCATTCAAAAACTCTGCAACAAATGGGAAAAAACATTATTATTGATTTCTCAGAAAATTTTATTCCCGATAAAAGTTGGTGCATGGTGTAAAACTAATATTAAGATAAAAAAAAATAATAAAAAGTCATAGGACACCAGATTTTAGCGATTTTTGAAATATTCTTAAGAGTGAAGTGCCCTAATTTTAAGAGATATAGAAAAATTTTATGGGAAAGAGTTATTTAGAATTTAAAAATTAGGCTAGATTTAAATTTTGACGGTCGAATTTCAATTTTTATTTTTTATTAATTTTCAACATCCAAAAAGTGTGCAACAAATGGAAAAGTTTTTTTATTATCGATTTTTTTAGAAAATTTTATTCTTGATAAAAGTTGCTGCATGGTTTAAAATTAATGTTAAGATAAATAAAGTTTAATAATAAGTCATAGGTCACTAGATTTTAGCGATTTTTGAAATATTCGCATGAGTAAACTGCTTAAAATTTTTAATAAATAAAAATTGGAATTTGGCCGTCAAAATTTAAATTAAGCCTTATTTTTACGTTTTAAATAACTCTTTCTTATAAAAATTTTTTGTGTCTTTAAATAACGGCACTTTACTCTTGCGAATATTTCAAAAATCGCTCAAATCTAGTGTCCTATGACTTTTTATTAATTTTTTTTTCATAATAATATTAGTTTTAGACCATGCACCAACTTTAATCAAGAATAAAATTTTCTAAGAAATCAATAATAAAAAACTTCCATTTCTTGCAGACTTTTTAAATGACGCTGTATATAAGAATTTAATATAATTGTGGTTTATATGTAGCAGAAATATTTATTTGTTTTTATAGTATATATTTTTTAAAGCATTCATTAAAAGGACATTTGGGTAAACACCAAAGCCTTATGCTAATTTTTGTGTCATTTACTTCATGTAACAAAAATTGGAAGCAGCTGTGACGCCGTAGTCAAACAGTCTACCGCATTTGTGCGTTAATTAGGCAATATAAAATCCAATCAAATTATCATATGCAATATATGTTATTGTTTTTTCTTTGTTCAGTAATTTTTTAGTGCACATTGGCGTTTATTTTTCAAGGAAGGATTTTTTTGTGCATTTCAAACACACACTTGAATTTTTTTTAAATAGTTCCGGGTATTAATAGTTAATTCTTTTAACAGCGCTAAAAGTTAAGTACTTATTATCCACAATATACAATTTGTAATTTGTATTTATATTTAAGTGATAATCGAGGACTAAAATACAACTGTATTAAAACTGAAGTTTATACTACTAACAATTTAAGTATAGAGTAGGTACATACATAGCTGGGAATGCTTTTTCTAACAAAATCCTATTGTGTTTCAACAAAGCAAGGTGTTAGGTAGATGTCTAGGTCATTGTAAAAGAAGAGGAAGTATTTGATAACGAAATAGTCATTAAAGAAGATTAAGCACTGTATGACTAACCGAATTAATAATTCTGGCACACTTTCTCTACTTCATTCTTGAAAATTCAATGTTTGTATCAGTGTTATGGTGAATATTGACTAATTTATATTTTTAAAAAAATTGCTTGGTTTTTCTGCATATATCAATGCCGAAATCGATGTCGGTAAGCAGCGAGATCATGTAAGCAACATTATTACTTATACAGGGTGACTTGTGGGAAACGGACGTTTTTTGAATGAACAGAACTCGGTTGATTTTCAAGTTTTTTTTTGTTTTTTTTGTTTTTTTTGCAAAATGAAGAATAACATCTGCCATTTGCTATAACAAAGTCAAGTATCCTCTTGAACGAAAAGCATATACTGCAAACGCATCCATAGAAGTTGTTAGAAACACGTTCCCTGGCCGCGTCATTTCGCGTTTCGGTGACTTGCCGTGGCCCCCAAGATCACCAGACTTATTTTCCTGCGACTTTTTCTTTTGGGGGCACTTAAAAGAACGTGTTTTTG
Organism: Elmis aenea; assembly: GCA_947652605.1. Lineage (NCBI taxonomy): Eukaryota > Metazoa > Arthropoda > Insecta > Coleoptera > Elmidae > Elmis > Elmis aenea. The sequence continues at coordinate 31,155,834 of OX393578.1, read as the reverse complement.
CCCACAAACCGCGTACACTAAGGGAGGAAAGATGCCATTACAGAAGAGACACATTTAATTGACGCACAGCTGCTAGGCCGTCATGAATGACTTCAGGCAGAGACTTGAAACTTGCATTCAGGAGGGTGGCCGCCACCTGATGGATGTAATTGTCCATAACTAAATAATTATGGTAAATAAATCAAATAGCATATATTGTTTCTCAATTTGTAATAAATAAGTTTGCTTTTTCTTGAAAATCAACCGAACTCTGTTCATTCATTTGTATACTTGAATAAAAACAAACAAAAAACAAACAACTTTTCGTTCAAGAGGTTACTTGACTTTGTTATATCAAATGGCAGATGTTATTCTTCACTTTGTGAAAATATTTAATAAGGGGTTGAATTATTGAATTTATTTGATTATTATTATAAATTAGTTTAATTAATAATCATTTATCTTGTTTTCGAATGATCTCTTGTCAAATGCACTACCAGTTTCAAGACTTTCGTCTTTAAACCGGTTGCAATTGTTTTTTTGTCGAAAAAAGTAATTTCTAATTTAACTTATTGATCGGTAAGTAATGGCCCACAGTCTTTGGTTGTTAATTAATGTTTCAATCTTCATACTGGCTGTAAATACGACTGTAAAACGACCACTGTAATTGAACAAATTAAATTTATAATAAATAATTTTATTATGTCTATTAATGTCGAGTTATAATGGCTCAGTATATTTTAAGCAGATGTAAATGCTAATTAACAATTTATTATCCTTTGTATAAGCAAAAATGTAATATTCTTAATAGATAAGTGGTTAATGTAAAACGATTGTAGCTTCTATAAACGCACGAAAACTGGTGTGGTAAGAAATAGCAACACGCATTTGTTTGCATGGCATTTGTCTTTTTTATTTAATGACTCAATTACTGTTAAATGCTCCCATCATAATTTCTTTAAATTACAATAATTATAAAATCTTTGTGTTGATATTAAACAGGTTGACTGTAAAGAATGTAGAATAAAATACAGAAATTATTTTTTTGTTACCAGATTTAGTGATAGCAATAATCTATCAGAAAACTAAATTGTTAAAGACTTTAGTAACGTGTCACCTGATTTTTTCGTTATAATGTAACTATTACTTTTAATTTGGTTTCGTGATGAATATAAAGTTTATTATTTTGTGTGAATAGTTTTCTTTAACGTTGTTTATAATTTGATTGACTGGTTTTGTTTAACTTTTAGCGAGATTGACGTGTAACGAACATTAGATTTTTGCCGGTCGTTTTGTTCATTACGTGTTAAAGTTAAAGTTGCAACATACGCCGTCGTTGGTTTTTATTTGGCCTAAATGTCATGGTGTAACTCTAATAAAAACTTAATTTTAAAGGTCATAATTTTCTCTACAGAGAGCAGTCAACAGAGAATAGATATTGTAGTATAATATTTTGTATCGATTATGGTTGTTTTTGTTGAGCTAACAAAACGTTGCAGTGAAATTGAAAAAAAGTCTAATAGTTTTAATGTCTGCTGTTATACCATCGGATAATTATGAACATGTTTCTCTACAGTTCTTGTAAGATTGTTGTAACAAAACATTCATACAATAAAGAATAAACACGTCATAACTGTAACTAATAAACGTTAAAGTATTTTTTGTCTCAAGAAAGTATAACGTTGAAAGTATGCTGCATTTATTAGTACAAAAGTGTATTTTTCTATCGCTTCGTTAAATGACTATTATTAGACAACTTGCATGTATAATAAGAGGGTCCTTACGGACGGTAAGCAAAAAGCACAGTTTTCTAGAAATGTTCAAAGTAGGTTCACGTCAAAATTGAGAATTAATAGCGTACGTACAAGTGTGTTTACCATTAGCCAAAATGCCCATAAAATCGTATATATTATGTGATCGTAGAAAAAGCATAGTACAGTACAACACTCTTGGAAATGAGCACTCGCCGCTACGCGTAATATGCTTCTAACAACTTTTGTTATGTAATATACTACAATTCTACCGTAGCAAGTTTTGAAACAATAGAACTATTGACATCGTCAGCTGTTTTTTCTTTTAAATAAAATGTGTTTAGCAGTTAATATTTTTAACATTTTCCAAAATAAACAATTTAAACATCTATTATTAATATTTCATGGTAGTTTTGATCAAAGATTTCTTATAGTCGTGGGCAGGGGCGACGAGAGACGTTGCCTGACCCGGGGGAAAAATTTTACATGGGCCTCAAGTGCCTAAATAAATTTTTAGAAAACCTGTTTTCTACAAAACTAATTGTGGGATGATGTCAGGGTCCCTGTGAATCCCGGGCCCGGGAAACTGTATCCCAGCACCCCTGCCCTCTTGACGGCCCTAGTGGTAGTGAGTGCAGTTACTCAAACTTGTCAGTATCTCACAATAAATCGATTCGATAATAATTTAGCGACTAAGGTAGTAAAATCATTCGTTAATAATTGTTTTGTTTTTAAAATTTTGCAAATATTTTCAGCATAATATTGTGGGGGTATTTGGGGCCATTATATACTAGGTGATTCAGTTTGACTGTCGCACCCCTAAAATTTAGTTACTTAAGAAGAAATTTTAAATTACATAGTATACTTTTTTAATTTATTCTGATTTTTTCAAAGAAAGTTATCAGCTAAAAATAAGTAAAAAAGTGAATAAAAAAATTGACGGTAATATCTTGTACCAAATTTTTAATATATGTAAAACGTGTTCTTACATCCACACCATCACGCTTAACTTAATTACCATACATTTCATTGTTTTTTTCAGTCGAACAAAAAAAAAACAAAAATTGTGATTAAAATTGTGTAGAGGATACTATTGCAACTAATATACAAACATTTTCATCTCTACGAGGACTGCGTTTCAAAACAATTTGTATAAAAATCCCTAAATACCGATGCGGCGCCCCAAAATTACTTGGCGCCGTGTGGCCCTTTTTTACGTTGTTTATTAAAATAGGTATATTATGTAATTATGATCAGCTGTCCTGACTCTTATGAACCCTAAATTTTCAAGTTTTAACAGTTAATTTAGGAATTAACGAATACAATTATATGGCACTTTTGGTTGTAGAAATTTCTCATGACATTGTACTCCACAGTTCATGGTCATCTAAAAATTTCAACTACTTGATTTTCAAATATAACGGATTTCCTTTCCTTTTTCACGAACTTTCTCACAAACAATACAGCATTTTCAAGTACCCCACACGACGACGACTTGTTCGTTCAAACACTCGAAGTAAATACCAATTCCCGGCTGAATCTTATTGTCTTTCCGATTTGTATAAGCCTTTAAAGCACGTTCTACGTCCTTCTAATTCTTAATTAAATATTATTGCCGATGTAGCCGTGACTTTGACATTTAAAAGTAGTTAGATCAACCCAATTTCGGCTTGTGTCTGTATGAAAAGTGCATGTAATTATAACAACCGTATTAACAATGCTTTCACATGCAATGAGGTGTGGTGCGATACGAATGTTTTTGAAATAATCAGATTTGAAACGCGATTTTCTTTAAATAAACATAAAAACCTTGACTATAAAGGATATGTTTGTCAATGAAACCATATATTTACGTTCTTTTAAGATTATTGATAGTAAAATTACAGTAATTACGGTTTGAAATAAAATTAATAAATAACTTGTAAGGCAATAGGTAATCGGTTAAAAATATTTAATTATTTATTTAGTCTTTTGAATTGTTCGATTGTTTCGATAGGTAAATTTTGTTTAGTCATGGGTCAAAATTATTAAGTCATATTTAATAGCGATGATAAAAGCATTTTTTTAATAATAAGTTTTGTGCTAAAGATGAACTTGAACGTGATTGTAATGATTTACTAATTTTTCATAAATTTTAGCCACCAGCAGTGGGTCAAGTACGATTATATTCAGCTGAAAAAAATGGACGCTGTTTCAAAATATTACAGCACTGTATATTGCTTTGCAGGAAATTGCAAAACATTTCATTACACGTTGACATTAACATAAGAAAGATCGAACGTGGATAGAATGACATAAAATTGCTAAACCTTTTGCCAATATAATCATAAAAAGCTCCTTCTGCAAAACTAACTTAAAATTTACAATGCGTTTTTTAATCTTATCGTTATGATATTATTGATATTGTGAAACCGTCTTAAAAATTTCTATAGTCGTTTAAATAAATGTATTTTGCCAATATCTCGTCGTCAAGTAATCAGGTCGTAAAAGTGGGTTAGGATGCCTCTCGTTGACATTTACGAGGGTCAAACTGAATTTAGTGAGAATAAAAAACACGGTTAATATTTTCTAACCACGTTTAAAGCAACTCCCTCTAGCAATAATACACTTTACAATTGCCGCTTTCCACTCATTCAAAGCTCCTAAACAACTTGCTACCCCGCAAACTTATTTTAAGTCCAAAAGGCAACCTAAAATTGCACATTGCTTGCCAAGTCCATTAAATGCCCTGTGACTTTTTTTTTCAGAAAAAAAACGGAAGAAATTGAATTTTACTTTTCTCACTTATTTCTTCTTTATATTTGCAAAAAAATATTATATAAATGCAAATCTACCTCTAAGGGTAAACATTCTTTTTTTTAATTAAAAAAATTATTGTAGTTTCTTGGGACGGGTGTGGGTTATATTTTCGACAGCGAACTTCCCGACGCCATATTTCAAACAGATCAACGTCTTGAAAACATAGTATGTTTTATTTACACCAAAAATTTTCAAAATGAATTTTATTTTATTTTTTTCTGTACAAGAACATATCAGACTGCGTACTATATAAAGTACTATACAGGGTGTCCCAGTTAACGTGAACAGCATGGGGATCTCGTTAACGGTAAGAGATACAGAGTTGGTTAAATGAGTCAAAATGATCTATGATTTGAGAGCAATTATTTCATTAAAAAAAATCTTGAAAAAAATTAACAGTTTTTGCGCTATTCATTAAAAACAAAAAAATGACGTTTTCGATTTTTGCTTTTAACTTGCTTATTTAAAAGCATACCCAAAATATTTTTCGACATTATTAGGACACTTTTTTGAGTAGATTTGATATTGGTTAATAAATTTTCCCTATCTTCATTTGTTTTTGTTATTTTAACATCAACTTTCTTATTTTAAATACGGGTCGTAGTTGGCTATGACACCATTAAATAGAGAATTTTTTTCTCGTTTCATTGATGTAGGGTTTGTTGGGTTTATCTTTAAAAATAAGCGAGTTATTGCAATATCATTGTATTTATTACATTTGATCAAAGTTGCCATTGAAAACAAAAAAAAAAAAAAAAAACATTAATATGCTAATACTTAAATACCTACAAAAAAATAAAAATTGGAATACCTAATTGAAGATAATTTTTTACATTTTTGCACAATAATTATGATATTTCACTTATTACCACTAAATAACAATTATAACTTATGTTCAAAGTGTAGCCCTCTATGGGCAATACAAATTTGAGCTCTGCGTTTTATAGATAATATCGTTTTCCTAAGCATATTTCTATCTATTTGATTAAATGTTCTTAACACAGCTAATCTTAACTCATCACTTGTATTAAACTGTCTTCTATACAGAGCATTTTTAACATAACCCCAAAGAAAAAAATCCATCGGGGTTAAGTCAGGTGAACGTGCTGGCCATAAAACAGGTCCCTTGTTTCCAATCCACTGATTAAAAAACCTGCGGTTTAAATATTCTGTGACCACATTTGCATTATGCGGTGGAGCCCCATCTTGCTGGAACCACAAACGATGGTTTAAATTAATAGGTATATTATCTAAGGCATTTTCGATATCTCCAACAAGAAGATTTAAATAGCGTTGGCTATTTAAATTTTCATTGTAAATTATGGGTCCAATTATTCTTTTGCCAATGATTCCACACCACACATTAAATCCAAAACGTTCTTGGTTTCGAGCTTCACGGATATTGTTTGGATTTTCAGTTGCCCAAAAATGATTGTTATTCCTGTTAAAAATGCCATTGTTTGTAAAACGTGTTTCATCAGTCCATAAAACATGGAAAGGAAACCGATCAGTATTAGCGCACTGTCGGATGTACCAATTACAGAAATTCAATCGTCTTTCTGCATCTCCTTCTCGAAGTCCTTGACTGATGTGGTATTTGTAGGGATGAAAACGGTGCTTTTTCAAAATTCTGTGAGCTGAAGTTTTCGGTATTTCACTGGTTGTTTCAATTTCCCTTACAGACATTTCAGGATTTGCTGTTAACTGGTTTAAAATAGGTTGTTCTAAATCTTCATCAACTTGTCTAGGTTCTTTCTGTGGTTTTATAAATGCACCAAAGGTTTTTAAATTATATTCAAGCCGGCGGAAAATTGAAGCACCGGGTTGTTGGCGTTCAGGATAACGTTCCAAGTAAGCATCAGCGGCAACTTTTGTATTTTTTCGAGCTAATATGTAGCACGAGATCATGTCAAATTTTTCTTCGTTTGTAAATTTTTCCATAATAGATAATTTTACGCTTATTTTATACTAATTAACACGAACACAACTTCTCAGATATAAATTGACAGTTATGCTGTTTGTTTTTTTTGTTTTTCAATGGCAACTTTGATCAAATGTAATAAATACAATGATATTGCAATAACTCGCTTATTTTTAAAGATAAACCCAACAAACCCTACATCAATGAAACGAGAAAAAAATTCTCTATTTAATGGTGTCATAGCCAACTACGACCCGTATTTAAAATAAGAAAGTTGATGTTAAAATAACAAAAACAAATGAAGATAGGGAAAATTTATTAACCAATATCAAATCTACTCAAAAAAGTGTCCTAATAATGTCGAAAAATATTTTGGGTATGCTTTTAAATAAGCAAGTTAAAAGCAAAAATCGAAAACGTCATTTTTTTGTTTTTAATGAATAGCGCAAAAACTGTTAATTTTTTTCAAGATTTTTTTAAATGAAATAATTGCTCTCAAATCATAGATCATTTTGACTCATTTAACCAACTCTGTATCTCTTACCGTTAACGAGATCCCCATGCTGTTCACGTTAACTGGGACACCCTGTATAAAGAAATACAAATTTTAAACTTAATTTTTTAATATTTTTTTTATTAGGTACAAGAGCATATCAAAGTTACATAACGTGACCTTACCCAACCTGACTCACCGTCTCGATTATCTTCTTGGACAACAATAAATTAGATAATCGGAAAAATATAATTATTTGTTATAAATTAATATTTTATTTTTTCGGGTTCTTGGTCTGTCAGGAAGTTGTACTGTCTGGAAGTTTGTCTGGCGGGAAGTTGATTTTCGGGGAATTAGTTTGTCGGGAAGTTGGCTGTCGGGAAGTTGGCTGTCGGGAAGTTGGCTTTCGGAAGTTGGCTGTCGGAATTTTGTCCAGCATACCTCTTGGGACCTATAAACCTGATATTGTTCGCAAATTATTGATTCTCAACAAAGTTACAGGAGTCAGCCTGCCTTTTTAGAAATTGGTTAAGAGACGTACACTACAGGGCCGGATTTACACTATAATCTGAAAATAAGGATTGTTAAAAATGTATCTTTTAAATTATTAATGTTTTGCTTTAAGTTAACAGAAAAACGTGAGACATGTTGTTTTGTTTTGCAAGTTGTAATTTCGTTATCACGATTAGATTAAGACAAATAAAAATTGTATTGTTTCTCGTTTTTTTTTTTGACTCTATAAAGTAAATTTATATATAATATACTTATTATTAAAATTAATCCATAAATCCATAGACGACAAAAACGATCTTAATAAAACCCTTACTAACATTACCAAACTGGTTAACAGAAACATTAAACTTAAAATTTTAAAAATTCGTTGTGTCAAGCAATTATTTGTTTGTGCATTTACTGTAATTGCTCCACTAAAATTAATTTTATTGGCTTTTTTAAGAGTGAAAACGGAATTCTATACAGATGAAATTCTTTTGCTTATCTCCGAGTTGTTTTTTAATTCCGCGTTTTTTGTTTGTATTGTCCTTTAATTGGAGCATCGGGTAGTTGTTCCTTTTTATTGAAGTAAAATTAATTAATTAACTGTGTCAACTACAAGGCAAATAGTCGTTACCCAAAAAGATTATAAAAATTCTTTGGCAATTTGGACCAGTAATAAATTCCTTAATTTGCAAAAAATTAAGTAATTACTTATTTATTGTTAACTTTCAATTGGTAAATGCGAGCTTTATTCATAGAAATAATGCTTTAAAATTTTAGGACCTTAAGAATTTTGCTTTTAATTATATTTTGACACTACATATATAGAAAGTATGTAGTATAACCACTATTTTATATTAGTCAACTTAAGAGTAAACAAAACTAATTTTGCATATTTAATTTAAGTTATTTGTTTACATTTTCAGGAATATTTATTGTCGTTTTGTTTTATTTTTTGAATCGATTTAAATCAAAATCCTTGTTGTATTTGTTCGTTTTACATTTTTTACTTGGTAAAAGTTTGCAATTACATTTTTATTTTAATAAATAACAATAATGTTAAAATATTCCTGAGCTAAATTAAGTTTTTATTGTAACATTTTAGTTGCGACATAAAACGAAATAATTTTATGTTATATTGTGGTATCATAGTCTTTTTTTATTTGGTACTTGATAACTGTAACAGAATTTAATGTAGAATTAGTTTTTTTTTTGCGAACATACGAAATATATGAAAGCTTTTAAAAACATTAATATAAATTTATTCAGCATCTTATGTTTATCTAGTAGCATATGCAATCAAGTCAACAACAAACAAACGAAGAAAACACAAATAAAACTAATAAAATATATATGAATCTTATTCACAAATTCTTCAGTTATGTATACGAAATAAAACAGTAGAAACCTTATTTTTGTGATAACTATTTTTCTGTTGAGCAAATTTGACACCTAAATAAAATGTTAAAAGTTGTTACACAGTACAGTACAGTACTGAATAGATTTTAATGAAAAATAATTCTTGACGAATCTGTCATACTTCGATAAAATTGTTATTAACATACGATATAAGCAAAATTCCAAACATTTGCCCTGTCTTGTAAATTATTTTATGATGTGGCGTTATTCTTAGATTTTCTATAAGTATTTAATTATTGGTTTTCAAACAACTATCAAACTTAATTTTAGTGTTACAAATACCTTCCAGGTCCATTTTATCGCGTGTCATCGCTTTAATCTGGACTGTCATGTCTTTATTTTGTGTAATACTTAAAAAATGTGTTTTTTTCGTACAGCTAATGGATCTAGAAGAAGATGGATGATCACAAAATATGCGTTACAGTTATAATTAAGAAAGCTCGCGTGCGTGCCGGTGGAATCTCGCGTTTTCGCACAAAAATGTCGCAACATAGAAAATAAAGAACGTATTAAGTAATTACTTTGTAGGCACACCCTGGCCTGTCTAGATGTCGTGTCACTAGATAATGACAATAATAGTTACTCTGAATTATGATTTATTAATGGTGCTTTTGCGGCCATTGTTTTCTGTGTTAGATTCCAAATCAGCTCTTCCCAAACTTTTATTATTTTAATTTACATAAAAGGTTGAATATTTAGCTAGTGGCTGCAGAGTTGTTCGTATAAATATTTCAAATCTAATTAGTAAAATCTGATACAGTAGTAGTTTAATTTAGAAATTCTAAAGTAAAAATATGTATTATACAGAGTGTCCAAAAGAATAACTTCACAGACCTCATTGCAGAGAAAGCCGTATAAAATTGCATAAACATTTACTTAAAATGTTATACCGGATGTAAATGAAGTGCGGTACAACCGCTTTTTTTCTTTAGTTTTGATTTTACAAAAATGAAATTTTAGATTTATGATATGTGCAAAAACAGGGCTTTTTGAGCACATGTACACAACTGTTTCACTTACGGTTTCGCCGGAAATGACCCCAACTTTGTTATTTCAAATGAAACACCCTGTATATTTTTACATTTTTGGAAAGAGAAAGCGATTTTGGATACAACTGCACAATTTTGGGTTCGTTTTTATAACCTCAAATAATTTTTTATTAAGTGTCCATGACCTTCATAAATTGAATTTTATTATGTCAACAATTTAAATGGAACTATGGTGGTACAAGCTTTTATTTAAATGGAACATCTTCTAACGAATCATCCATCGATACCAATAACTTGTATTTTTATTAAGAGTCTGCTTCAAAAACTTCAAATTATTGGGAAGATATATTAAGAGATCCTGTTAATCGCAGTACACTGTGCATAACTGCAACAAAACAAAAACAAAGGTGTTATGGAAGAACGTTGTGGAAACAAATAAATGCTTTTTTACGTGTTTGTATGTCATTGCGGTGGTAGAAAAATGATTACACAGTCATTAAATTAAAACTTGATAAAAAATTATTTGAGGTTATAAAAATCAACCAAAATAGTGTAGTTGTATCCAAAATGGCTTCCTTTTTCTAAAAATGTAAAAATATACAGGGTGTTCCATTTAAAATAACAAAGTTGGGGTCATTTCCGTCGAAACCGGAAGTAAAACAATTGTATGCATGTATTTAAAAATCCGGTTTTTTGCACATATCATATGTCTAAAATTTCATTAATCAAAAATTAAAACTAAAGCCCACACATTGTTTACACCCAGTATATAAGTGAAAATTTAAAAGGGTTTGTTTTTATTCAGTTGTTGATCATTATTAACTACTTCATTTAGCTTTAACATACAAAAAAAAATCACTACAGGCAATTATTTAGGCATATAATAATAATGGACTACGTATGCTGATATTCGGATTTTGAGTTTTTTTTTTTTAAATCATTACCAAAAGTACGTTTACACAACTGGAAATATAAGCACACTATCTAATTTAGACAAATAATTAAATGTCTTTAAAAAAATTGATTTTAGATACATACAAATTTCGTTTTTTTGCCACTGTTTGCAGTATTTTTTGTCTTTTAATAATATCCAAGTTTATTGGTGTTATTTTTACAAACAAAGGGAATAGTGGTGGTTTTAGTAATACTCGCGTTATAAGCAACTAACGGCGGCCAATTCCGATCTAAAAGTTGCTTATAACGTGAAAGTTGCTTATATGATAGAAATAGAAACGATTCGATTTTTAACATAAATAAATCTTGTTTTTAGTAGTAAAACTAAAAATAAAAGTTTACACCATAACAACGCGATCGTTGTCGCGTTGCTATGGTGATCTGTACGTACCTATGTCAAACGAAATACGCGCGTGCCACGTACCTTTAGTCGTGATCTATGTACTTATACATCTCTCAAATAAAAAAATATGATGTGATTTCATGGCAAGTATACAGAGCGGATGAAACGGCCTTATTTTACAAGTGTTTACCGGACAAAACTCTTGTTCATACACGTAAAAAAAATATTCCCGGGAGAAAAATATCTAAGCAACGAGTTAGGTACTATTATACCGTGTGCTAATTCCACCGACAATCATAAATTGAACTTATGGTCTTTGGTAAATTATATAAAGCCAAAAAATTTTAGTAATTTAACCTACGAGTTTATTATATTATTATACAGCGTCATTCAAAAAGTCTGCAACAAATTGAAATTTTTTTTATTATTGATTTCTCAGAAAATTGTATTCTTGATAAAAGTTGGTGCATGGTCTAAAACTAATTTTAAGATGAAAAAAGTTCAATTAAAATCATAGGACGCTAGATTGTAGCGACTTTTTGAAATATTCGCAAGAATAAAGTGCTCTTATTTTAAGAGAAACAAAAAAAATATTTAGAATCTAAAAATAAGCCTAAATTTAATTTTAGATCGTCACATTCTAATTTTTATTTTTTAAAAAACTTAGACATTAAAAAAGTGCAACAAATAGAACCATTTTTTATTATCAATTTGTCAGAAAATTTTATTTTTGTTAAAGTTGGTACATACATGGTCTACAACTTATTTTAAGATGAAAAAAAGTTGAATAAAAAGTCAGGATATTTTCCATTTGTTGCAGACTTTAAATGTTGAAACTTCTTAAAAAATAAAAATTAGAATTTAACCCTCAGAATTTAAACCTAGTTCGGTTTTTAGATTCTTAATAACTTTTTTCGATAAAAATAAAATTTTTCATTTGTTGCAGACTTTTTGAATGTTAAAATTTCTTAAAAAATAAAAATTGAAATTTGACTGTCAAAATTTAAATCTAGCCTTATTTTGGGATTTTTAAAAACTCTGTCCATAATTTTTTTTGTATCTCTTAACATATTTCTAAAATCACTAATATCTAGTGTCATATGATTTTTTATTGAACTTTTTTCATCTTAAAATTACTTTTAGACCATGCACCAACTTTTATCAAGAATACAATTTTCTGAGAAAAAAATAATAAAAAACTTTTCCAGTCGTTGCAGACTTTTTGAATGACGCTGTATATTAATAATCTCCTAAAAATAAAATAATTGTTAAAAAATCTATTGTTAATCTAATTTTCAAACAATATTTTACTGCCCTTTTAAGTAACCTGAATGTTAAAAAAAACTGAAAGTGCTATATCACTCAAAATTTTCGTAAAAATGTAAATATTTTGAAAACTGTTTACTTTAGACCCATATAACCTTTTACATTTATTAAAGTAAATTTTAAGAGAAATCCAAAAATGTAAAAATATACAGATGTTCTATTTAAAATTTCAAAGTTTACGATAGTTGCTTATATCGAGTGTTGATTATATCGTGGGTTGCTTATAACGCGAGCTCACTGTATAAGGTTTTTGGATAAGCATACAAAACGCAAAATCAAAACCATACATTATGACTGTAGTTTTTGTAAAATTATTGAAAATAAGGAAAAAAGAACTCATTTTAAAGCTAAACTTTTTCTTTCTTTTATTTTCAAACTAATTCATTTAGGTAAAAAAAGTTGATAAAGATGTTTGAATAAAATGTGATAATAATATCATTTCCTTATTTTTAATTCTAGATACAAATTAATTACTACTCCTCTACTAGTTTTATAAAGTGATGCGGATTTGTGTTCAATCCTCATATTTTATATAGCTTAACCGTAATATAAATATTTTTTAAATATTAAGCGCGTCTTAAACAGCTTTTTTAAAACATGTAAAAACTTGCAGTTCGCCAGCATATCGCGACATATAGTTTTTTTACAAGAACAAATCAGCAGTGGACCGCTTAAAGCCTTACCTAAAAATTTGCATATCGTTTATAATTAAATTGCGTTTAAGTTGTAAAATTTATTAAGACTGGTACGTTAAGAAAAAAGTCGCATAAATTTACATTATTTATAACGTAGACAGATCTAACACTACACACTTTAAAACTATTAGTCGAGCAACAAAAAACACAGAGATGTTTTCAAAAACCAAACCTTCTTGACTAGTTATAAAAGTTTAGGACCTCAAAGCGCAGATAAACAAATATTTTGCTGTTTTTTTTTATACGAGCCGCCAATGTATTTATTAGGCTGTCAAATTTTATCTAAAAATCAACGATGTTATCACTTTTTGGCAGATTTCGTCTTTAATTTTGCGTTAAATTATCCTTCAAACGGGAAAGTATATTTTTAAATTTTAATTAAAATAATAAATAATTCATGCACAAAACATTTCAGAGCAAAAATCTTTACAAACCCGTCGAAGGGACCAACTGGATGAACCGCAAGTTGCGTATGCACTACTATATTTTTCTTTCTACAAACAATAGGTGGCATATTCACTTGTTTTTATTTGAAATGGTACATTATGACTTTATGCACTGCAATTAATCAATTTTTAATTTACGTCTTTACGCTTTGATTTTTGATTTTCTGGTATATAGATTAATGGGAACAAATTGCGAAATGGAACTGTTTTAGTACGTTAATAATATTGTTAGTGTTTTTCTTTGTTTTGTATGAAACTCTTGATTAAATTACCGATACAAGATTTTTAATTAAAAATAGTGCGAAATGTTTGAAATAAACAATCAAATCAATAAAGTATGTTACCGACAATGAAAAAAAAAAACAATCGCCACGTTACTAAAATCGTTATTGTCCAACGACTACGATAAAATTAAAAGTTATGAAGTTGGAAATACGCTGTGCCAAATAACACAAATTGTTTTACAAATTTAGAATGGCATTTAGGATTGAGCAGTTAAGTGACAAAACAATGTAATTTTTGCAATCAAGTATTTGGCGTTTCTATTTTTAGCAAAATCTATTATCCCGGTGAATCGTTTACCTCCCATAATGGAGAAAGTTTTAGCAATAATAGTCTTTTGAATCCACAATATTTATGTAATTATGGTGTGTAAGCATGCCATCGCAATTTCTGTTCTTTAACAGAAACACTTGTACAACTTAGCACGCACAACATCAGACTTAATTCAAATTTGTATTCTTACTACCTTTAACAAATAAAATTAGCATTATAATTACGCATTTTGTATAAAGTAGACTTTGGAACTAAATAAATCAAAGGCTTTTAAACGAAGAATATCGTTCGACGGTATTGAATATTTATTTAACAAAACATTGCGTTTATTGCAACACGAAACACAGTAGGCAAATAAATGCACCAACAATTTATGACCAAAATTATATTACGCAATAAAATTAAGTAAATTTTTAATCCAAATCGCAACTATTATAATAATAACCTTACTAAATTATGCTCTTTACAAAAATTTTACTCTTTACAACAACGTAATTAAGTAATTGATCAATTATAAATATGCGCAATATGTCCACAACCTTATATGTATTTACTGCTGCATTTTGAAAAACATTTATCCCACGTTTCCTTATTTTGGGCTGAATTAGTCTCTTATATTGTGAATAACAGAATAGTGGTTTTAAATCGATTTTTACTTGCAGTTAATTATTAAAAATTTTAACCTATAAATAAGCGCATACAAAGTGTTCATTGAGTGCATATTCCTTCATATATGGTTTATTATTCAAAATAAAAAATAAGTTTCAAAACAAATTTTTTTGAGATCATGTATCTACCTACTTAGTGTTTATTTGCCGCGCACCGATATGTAACTTTTTTACTTAAAATGCAACACCCTGTATATTTTGCACTTTTTAGATTCCAAATTGAATTTTCTTTTCAAAATGTTTTTTGTACCTAAAATCATTAGTTTTTGAGTTATTTACGGTTTTTTCAAAATATTGACAGATACAGATCTGTAACAAAATAATAACAAGATAAAGGGCTTTAAAAAAATTGTAAAAAATAACACTTTTAATTTTAGTTCAACTTGAAGGCTGTAAATGTATATCTGCTAAATTAATTTAGAAAAATCGATTATCTTATGCCTATTTAAGCAATATTAACTAATCTTGAACATTTTGGTAAAAAAAATTAATTTGGAATCTAAAAAGTAAAAAATATACAGGGTGTTGTATTTTAAGTAAAAAAGTTACATATCGGTCCGCGGCAAAAAACATTCGATATAGCTTTTGTTTTGAAACTTCTGTTCTATTTTGAATAATAAACCATACATACATGAAAGAAATACGCAATAGGTGGACACCCTATGTGATGTATACAATTTAGAACAAAATTGGGACGTGAACTATTATAATTTCAAAAAAATGATGAAATAAAGACCACCCTAATGTTGTATATTTACAATGTTGCAAAGGTAACAATTATTAAAGCAAGCGTTGTAGTCGCAAATGTTCTAGTGTTTAAATAAGAGATATGTATATCCAAAAAACATCTAAAAATGTGCGTGTTCCATAGCAACTTGGAACAAGGACGCTCTTCGCAAATCATTATTTTAATCAATATTTTTTATATTCCAATTTTTTTTATGTTGCAAAGAACAATAATGTAAGATAAAAAATGATGATAATCAGCAATAATAACCTATTTTATATTTAAGTATAGGCCTACCATATTACGTAAACTATAGCATTTTTTTCATCGCTAATAGCATGTATGTAAATAACTATATGTGTAAATTACTAAGCAAATGAAGGCTATACATTAAACAATTATTTAAGTGGTGTGCTTTACGGTTATAAACATACAGTTATCGTAATTTAATAACTCAAAAAAAGTAGAAATTGTAAACATTGTATAACTAAGTCAACATTTTTTCCCTTATGGATATAAACGGTGTTTAGTTTCACTCTCTTTTGCGTGTCCTTTGGTAGATATTATAGTTTTATACAATGATTTTGCAACATAGTTGATCTATTTTTGTAAATTGTGGCTGAAGACTTTTTTTATGTAATAAAATTAACGTTTTCGATTGTTTACTATTTGGAATATTTTAAAATAAATAATAATTTATGACGAATTTCTTACCATAGCATTATAACAGTGAACTAAATAATACGATGAAAATTATTGGACCCATTGTTGTTTCGTAAATTTGAAGATGTTGGTTTTGTGTGTAGCTTTGTTTTACGGTCGTAAGGCTCTAGTTGCAGGCTTTGTCGAAGACGACGTTTCGACATACTCGCTGATGCCATATACAGGCGTTCTGTGGGTGACACAGAAACACTGAAAGTCATTTTTACTGTAGTGTTTTTACATATGCAACAAAATTGGAGCCCCTAGCTTAATTTCCAGTTAAAAAATATTTTATTGCGAATTGAAATTAGGATAACAACTTTTTCCCAAAATATTTTTAAAAAAATTTCAAGAAACCAAAACCAAGGTTAATAATTAATATTTTTTTCTAAACAATTCGTTTGCGTAATAATATATAAGGCAGTGCTCTGATTTGAAAAGTCTTTAAATAGCGACTTATTGGTATTTAATTTGCACTTAATTGTTAAATCAAGGTTTTTCATGTCATTGTTTTCAGTTCAGTTAAACAGTAGCTAGTCATGGGTTAACGCCTAAAAGCTACTGATACTGTCAATGGATATTGATCGTTCTTTGTCGAAAGCTTTTAATACGTATTATTGCTACTTGCTTAAATGTAATGACCCTGTGCCTTTTAAGAAAGTTTGTTGGCAATCCTTTTTCTGAATAAATAATAAGTTAAAAGCATTGTGCTCCACACATAATTTTGTAAGTAGGCGAAGTTCTAAGTATTCTAAAAAGAAAGTGAACTGACATTGACAGTGCGTTTAAAATGAATAATTGTCTTATGCCAACGACACTGAAACTGAAACAACTGTTATAAAAAAAAAGAATGATAGCCACACCCTTTCATTTACTGTCATTTGTTCTTTAATAAATAAAAAGTAATATCGCTATAAAATCATTTATACGTTAATATTATTTTTATAAAAATGTTACTAAATTATCGTACCTATGTAGTTAGTTTCCTTTATCTTTATTTGGCGTTTATTAAATTTCTTTTGGACCCAACGATGTGAATCAAAAATAATTAATTCTAATCAAATTTATGTATTGTTTCATAAGGTTAATTGCCGTGAGATTGGCCATTGTATTCTTTCGTACTGTCATTTAGGTGGGTGTTCTGGAACATTTAAAATTTAGACTAACATGAGTCTTATCTGTCGAATAAAAGGTTTTTAATTTTGTTGACCTTAATGTATATTGCAACCTTGATTTTATGCAATAGTAGTTGTCTTAGTAATTTGTAGTTTGGGTTATTAAAACAAAGCGTCTTTGTTTTCATTTAATTTTTTTGTCGATGTAATGTAAGTAATGTGTGGTTTTTATAAGTTTCGGTCAGTGATTATCATTTATATTTCAGTTACAACTGACTTGCTTTGACTTAAATGCAATTTTATCACCAAATTAGATTGTAGTCATAAAATATTGCTATAAGGTTACAAAATGTAATTGATAAGAATATATTAGTTAGTGAAAGTTGAAGTTATTTTAAAAATTCTTCAAAAATTCTATTGTGACGCACTAGTGACCGCTAGTTCTCTTCAAATTCTCACTATGAACATGCCTATCAATTTACGCTTTATAACAGCTATTCAATCAATTTGATTTTTACACTTTTGTTGCAATACTTACCTGTTTGTAAGAAATTTTATTGGGCGTACTGAACTTTATTTTTTTCTAAACAAAAAATTATTAAAAAGCGAATTTTAATGAGATAATTACGCCACAGGCGTTTCATAAGCAGAGCAACATTCAGGAAACGATAGCACATCTACGATATCAAAGATATGTGCATTTTTTCTTACAACAATGTTCTATATAACACAAAAATTTTGTACGATATATAATTAACGTCGATTATAGTATCGATATTGCCTACTCAAATCTAAGTGATCGCCGGGAGTGACTGATAAATAAAATACCACAAGATAAATTAAAAGATTGTTAATAACAACGTAATTACATAACTCCAGAGTATCCAATGTCTAAACTATTTAATTCCATTGTCTCGCCACATTATAGGTCGAACAAACGTTCATTAATCCAGGTAAAAATAAACACTTCCGCCACTTTACAATTTAATCAAACGTTACCCACCTACTTTAACACAATATTAGTAATTAGAGCTGGCTATTGCACTATTACAGTAAAGAAATTATGTTTGTGATGAAACCTAATAAAAGCGGGCCGTTATGAAACGAAATTCCCGAAGAGAAAACAAATTTGATTAACAGTAAGCAGTCTTTTTTTAAAGTGTCGTTAGTTTTTTTAGGTTTGGCCGTTTTCTAATTCAAACAATAAAATGGATGACAAATTTTGTTTCAAAACAATATCAGAATTCATAAATTATAGTTGGTACTTTAGTACGTATTCTATACAGAAATTAATTTCGTTCACAAGTTCATCGGTGAGGGCCAGTGACGTAGCGAGGGTAAATGGCGCCCGGGGCATAATATTGTTTTGCCCCCCCCCCCTCGTTGCTTATTTTTATTGTAGATTGTGAATTTCAAGTAAAATAATGTTCTAATATTTAGTTAAATACACTGTAACGAAAATTCGAACAAATTTTAAATTTATAATGGCATTTTAGTTTACTACTGGCTTTATATAAGTAACATAGACGCAACAATTTTTTTGTCTTCGCGGCGCCCCCCACGACTGGCGCCTAGGCATCGATACCCCCTTTCCCCCCGTCGCTACGCCTCTGGGTGAGGCAGCACTTTATTATTTGTATTTTGTTATTCGTTTGATAATTAAAAAAAAAAAAAATCAATGAAATTTAAGCATCTGAAGTAATGTGATGAATTTAAACAAATCAAAATAAATTTAACCTGCTAATAACCCTAGGGTAATAATCTTTTATGTTATATGGTTCCATATAACAATACATAAACAGGATTGTCATATTGACAGTATGTATATTTTGATAGTTTCATTTAAAACCGACATTAAATAGTGCACTTGCAAAAATATATTTGCCTAATAACTAATAACTCTCTTTCTTATAATTTTGTCTTTAACCCCTATCGAACGTGTTGCTTTTGGCGTTTATATTTACAGCCTTTCGTCTGTGGCATCGGGCTGTTACCAAGCAACACGTTCTAGTGGCAGCAAAACAAAATTATTGCGAAATTATCCATGTCCTTGCGTCTTTACAACTGACAATAATATTAGCTATTATTTTGTTTTTATTCAACATTCTTTTATGATGAGTGAGTTATGGAACCCAGGCTTCACCCCCTTTTATGTTCACCTTCAGTATAATATTTCTTATTATATTAAATTAAATGCTCTTATTTCATGTCAATAAAGTATCAAATCGCCTGTTATTACGATTTGATACATTTTAGTTACAATGTTGCGGCTGACTCAATGTGAGATCATCCCTAACATAAACAAAGTATGCCAGCTCATTACCATATAAGGCAATGCTTCGCATTACCCATAATCCCCCAAGCATCAACGAATTGCTTAGGTATATAAGGCATTTCATGTGATGTATCATAGAGTTACAATATATCTATAGCCAGTTTATGTTCGTTTTTCTGATAGTAATAAGTTGTAATTCCCAATTATTGAGCAATCCGGCGGGATCAGCGGCAATAAAATAACTAGTGCTATAACTTTTGGCTGCTATTAGCTGTATAAAAAGTATAGCAGTGAATTGTTGCAAGATATTAAAAATTATATGCGTACAGCGTACACTATTTTAAAATGAACAATAATTTTCGTATATTTATATAAATTTTTATGTACAGGGTGTCCCACAAGGTATGCCTTCGCTAATTTGCATAATCGAATGTTTAGGACCTAAATAACACGTTTTTACCCATACAATTTTTTTTTGTGTCCCTTTATATACAGTCATAGAAGGGTTATAGTTTAATAGAAAACAGAATGGGGATCTCGTAAATGTCAAGAGATACAGAGTTAGCTAAATGAGTCAAAATGATCTATAATTTAATAGCAACTATTTTATAAATAAACATCTTGAAAATAATTAATAGTTTATGGGCTATTGATGATAAACAAAACACATCAGAGTTTTAATTTTTCTTTATTTAAAATCTCGCTTAAAATATTTTTCGACATTATTGGGGCACTTTTTAGCGTAGATTTGAAATTTGTCAACAAATTTTACATTGGTGTTTATTATTTTAACATCAACTTAGGTATTTTAAATAAGGTTGATGTTAAAATATTAAACACCAATGAAGATAGGTAAAATTTGTTAACAAATTTCAAATCTACGCAAAAAAGTGCCCCAATATTGTCGAAAAATATTTTGGGTATGATTTTTAATAAGCAATTTATAAGCAAAAATTAAAAATCTTATGTGTTTTATTTTTATCAATAGCGCAAAAACCATAAATTTTTTTGAGTTTTTTTAATGTAACAGTTTTTTAAATCATAGATTATTTGGACCAAATTAACCAACTCTGTATCTCTTACAGTTTACGAAATCCCCATGCTGTTTACTATAACCTTGTATATGAAGGGACACATAAAAAACTTATTAATTGGTAAAAACGTTTAATTTAGATCCTAAACATCCGATTTATGCAAAAATTACAGAAGGCATACATTGTGGGACACCCTGTACATATGTATGATTTTATCCCCGATCATATTTACTGAAATGTCTACTAATTTTAAATTCTGGTTCAGTGACTTCGCGACATACTTTCATTAATTTATTGTTATATTTCAATAACAATTGTCTAGCACCTCGAATATCAGAAACAATATTTATTTGCCCGTTTCGATTTAACATATTTTTCAGGCAGTGATAAATTAGGCGCCGCTTTGCTACAAGTTTTTCACCTTAAAGCTAATAAAAAATTCTCTATCCGGCAATAAAACATGCACAGATAATTAAAAAGATGTTTTTGTCGTGTCTAGATTAGGTCAGCGTCATGTTTTAAACATTCGACAATACTAAATATTTAAACAGTGACACGGTTTAAATTATTAGAAACATCAGCGGCTATAACAAACGTTTTAATTAACCCAAACACTAATTGACTTCATACAACAAGGAAAATATAGATTAGGGTGGCCGAGGTATTTGTAATTACTTAGTGACACAATTTTGTGACCTATTTCTTGTAAGTCAATGTCATAACCATACGAATTTAGTCCATTAAAACTAATTATAATAAGTTTTAGTAACAAATACTGAGTTAAACGAAATATGGATGGTGTACATTAGTCAACTTATCGTAATGACTCTGACTCATATTGATTTTATTTGGTTATCAACAATACAATTACGCTTTTTAAAATCGAGGTTTTAGAGCAGGTTGCGTTTTGCTTATGTAATTATGAATTTTAATGCAATAAAAAGCCACCGCTCTACACAGTGATATATCCATCCTTTTTTTTTAATAAAAGAATTTTTTTTTAAAAACTTGACTCATTTTTTAAAGGATGCTGTGGTTTTTTGTATGTCGTAAATACTTGCATGAAACAATAGTTTGACAGCCGTCATTAACAAATATGATTTTAATTAAAATGTAACGGATCAAGCAAAGGCATAGGTACACATACCTACGATGCACAGAGCGTACGAAAAAACATTTTGTTGTGTATGACATGAAATGCACCGGACAGGCATAGGGCTAGGTATGAAACTATATTTATTTGCTTTTTATGGTGGATTTAAAATCCATAGTAATAAATTTTATAATTAACATAATTTGAACTTTACATCAATCTTTGCAAAATGTTCACCATTGCTATTACGCACTTGAGTATATTCATTAATAACTGTTTTTTTTTTTTTTAAATTGTAGTAAGTAGATGCAACTAGGTCACATTATATAAATATTATTAAATATTTAGAGGTATATTGCACCTGAAATTCCTACTCCTCTATTTGCCTTCAATATAAACGTTAAACTAGATTTATAACTCTCTACTCATGTCAGCAGACATGCTTACAGCGAGAAATAATATAATTGTTTCGCTTCAGGCCAAATAGTTCAGATTTCATAAATAAAAAACATATGGTTTAAGCTTTTAACATTATGCAAAATTACAGGCGTTACTAGGAATGCGCAACGAAAAAGTAAACATCAAGTTATAGAATTCAATATACGAGGGTCAGTCAAATATAAACCGGACTTTTTTCCATGCCACTGAACGAGCGATCGTTCGCACCTGATACCCAATGGGACTGTTAATGGGGGTGTCGTGACTCATTCTTAGTCGAAAACATAACCTCACATTTGTTTGTTTTTGAGCTAGCACTACGAGTGAGCAAGTAGTGCCCAATGCCGTTGCACAACGCATTGTTATTAAGTTTTTGGCGAATGAAAAAGTGAAACCCATCGATATTTTGATAAAATTACGTAAACAGTTTGGCAATGAAACCTTATCTAGGACACAAGTGTTTGCACGGCATAAATCGTTCGCTGGTGGCCGTGGTGAAGTGCAAAACTTGCCCCATCCGCGTCGCCCCTAGACCAGAATAATCTCAAACAACATTCAAGCAGTTCGAGGGCTTATTGAAGGGAACCGGCGGTTAACAGTGGATGACATTTGTGAAAGCATTGGACTAAGCGAACTATTGGACAAAGTCAAGACATCCTATAGGTCCAAAAGACGTGGCGTTCCCATTCGCAGCGTGTTGCTCTTGCACGACAACGCTAGACCGCATACTGCCGCCTTAACCAAAGATAAATTAACAAAAATGCATT
This sequence comes from Elmis aenea, assembly GCA_947652605.1. Lineage (NCBI taxonomy): Eukaryota > Metazoa > Arthropoda > Insecta > Coleoptera > Elmidae > Elmis > Elmis aenea. The sequence continues at coordinate 31,132,850 of OX393578.1, read as the reverse complement.
GGACTACTATTGAAAATGCCCCTTACAGCCCTGACTTATCACCGTGTGATTATCATTTATTCGGACCACTCAAGGAGGCGTTAGGAGGACAACAATTCCAAAATAATGAAGAGGTGAAGCAATTTATGTGTAATTGGCTTCGCACACGTACCACTTCTTTTTACAATAAAGGAATACAAAAACTGCCAATCCGTTGGCAAAAGTGTGTAAATGTCAACGGAAACTATGAAGAAAAATGAGTTGTGCGTATATTTGAAAATTTTTAATTTAATACAGAGAATGGAAAAAAGTCCGGTTTATATTTGACTGGCCCTCGTAAAAACAAATATTTTACATAATATAGCTGCTGGGCATATATTTGCTACTACCACATAATTCGTTTTTTGACGTTACAATTTACTCGTCAAATTTAGGAGGCGTTATTCAAATTTTTGTTAAGTTCCGTTATTATTTTTACAGTTAGTAAGCTCTGATACTACTGTATTCAGTTTTTAAAAGTATATGAATTATAAAAACGTGTAAAATTTTGCTTGACATTAAAATGCAATTTGTTACATTGTTTTTTTTTTCGCTGCAGATTTTATACTATCGCACAGGTAAATACTGGGCTTAACTTAATAATCCCAATAAAAAAATCAACCACATATCAAAACGAGTTCAATAAGTTTTGCTGACGCATAGTTTACAGAAATTTTTCTCATACCTTATTAATTCATATTATGTCAAAGTATTTAATTTTTCCCATATTAAAAATATTTTTATTAATTTGACCGTTAACTTCGTGGGGTTCAAATTCTTTTATTATCACAATAAAGTTATATTGCAGTTTCTTGTGTTGGTAGACATGCTGTAGATTTATAATCATCGGATTAAATTCTAAGGATTATTGTAATAAACGTATGACAAGTAAAACAACAACAAAGTTGGGAGATCTTTACGATTGGTGCAAGATTTATGGGTAATTATGACGCATATTTCTTCTTTTGTGCATTATATTCACTTATAAAATAACTGTTTAAAGAAAGGGAGTTTTTAAATAATAAAAGACATAAAGAATATGCATAGTTGCTTGCGGTCTATGTCCGGTTGTTACAACTTTATTGCAATATTGTCTGCGGCTTTGTTGGTGGTCTTTTTGTAGTATTCGCATGAAGAATTTTTTTAAGAAGTGTGCGTTGAATTAAGTATGGAATGCCGATAAAAACAAATTTCATTTGTATTCGTTTGAACAGTTATAGATACTAAAGTGTGATGGCACGTGTGTGGAAATTGACGTTTTGAATTGTTAAGTTTCCTTAAGTTGAGAACATTTGTCACGAAACCACATTGTCTCTGTAATTCTTCTTCAATTTATGTATGCACTGAAGGAAGAGAAGCGATATCGTTATAAAGAATCAGAATTAACGTGCGTTTCACACGACTCAAAATTCATGGAATTCGAATATAACAATTATGATAATTTGTAAAACAAGTGCTGGGTTTCTATCAACAGTGCATGCAAGTAATTATAATATTGAGTAGATACAAAAACTTAACTTAGTAGTATACAATAGAAAGCACAGGTTAAGGATGCAAAGGCAAATTGTAGCCTAATTTGATAAGAATAACCATCCGATAACAATAACCGATTTAGTAATAGTATACCTAACACATTGTTTATTCCCGTCGAGAATAGATATTTAAAATAAATTTAGAAAAATTAAACGTTAGAAAAATGTAATTCTTAGTAATCATTTAATAAACGGCAAAAAGAGCTGAAGACCTTTTTTTTAGCACAAAATTTACAGTTTTCGAGCGCTATATCGACTTATTGCTACCTATCAGTGGAGTAGGTAAAAAAATATTTCAGGGGGGGTATTGTTTTAATTCGCAAAAATAATACTGACTAACTTCAAACGGGGCATGGTAATGGTAAAATGATAAAATGGCCTAGGGGGGCTAGACACAAAAAGTGAGTTGTAAGAAACAGGTTTGGGGGGACTCAAAAAACAGCGCCATAGACATTTTTTTTTTTTTTAATTTTCAAGGTCGAACGTACCCAAAAATAGCATTTATAACTTATAAGTAAAATATACAAACATATAATATATTTTGTATGTATTTTTATACGTACTTTATATGTTTGAAAATGCGGTAGTTAATTATAATTTTAGTCCTTTACAAATTTTCGGGGGGATTTGTCCTCCTAATCCCTCCCTTGCGTACGCCACTGCTACCTATGGGGAGGTTCTGACCTCCCTAAACCGCTCTGTCGGGGTCACTGCATGCAGTGTTTTAACTGATTGGATAAAATGAAACAAATATATTAATACAGTAGTTTTAGAAGTTAAATGATAATTGTTTGATCATTAAACGTCAACATAAAATACAGCCATCACGTATGTTGAAATGCGCAAAGAATAATGCATAATAACGAATCTCCATGTCCCGAGTACCTATAGCTCGAAAAAAACAGTCATATAATACAGTAAAATGCGCTATTGCTAGATTTTTAAATCCTATACAATAGATGAAAAAGTTCGAAGTACTCATCTACGGACACTATCCAATAAAAATGAAAAATCCACTTGTGCATTGACAAAAAACGGGATATGACTAAAAATTGCAATGCTACCTATTTATTCTAAAAATCATTATTTATTTAGAAATAGTTCTCTTGTAACCTAGTCTAAAATGTTTTTCAGATAGGTAGTGTGTGTTCTGTGTTGGCACATTTGTTTTTGCACAGGCAACTGGTTTTTTGCACTGTTGCCACAATAATAAACAAATGATTAATGTTCAATTACGTGAAATTCGGGTCTGTGCCATTGGCCTACAAAGAAAAACAACTAATAAACTAGTCTTCTTTGGCAATAACATTGGAAATTTTTAAGCCACTACCAATTTTTAAACTCGTTGGTTGTATGCTTAGAATTCTTTTACATCAACATTATAGAAATAGATAATAGGTTTTTTGCCATCTCTTCAAGACACTAAAAAGTCAATAATAGAAATCCTCCGTTCTAACAAGGATTTGTTATAAATGTGTCAAGTAAAAAATTATCTAACAATTGCTAGGTGTGTAAAGTGTCATTATAATCGTCGCACATATTACGTTTGTTATCTAAAGTCTATAATTTTCCCGATGTGTGTGGTCGCTAACGATATTTTTTTTTATAGATACGCGCGCAATACGGTTCAACTTTTTGGATCTGCTCATGTTAGAGGTAAGACAGAAATTCAAATTGAACACATTTTGGTGGATACTTTTTAACTGTGTGAAATAATTTTAATGCAGATATAAAACTATGTGGACTATTTGGACGTTTGTCCAATGATACCAAAATAATATTTGTATAGCGTGCACAAATGTATATAATTTTTTTAAGTTGTCAATTAGCATTATGAGTCTTGAAGTTCATAACTTGATATTTTGTTTTTGTTCTCTGCTTTGTTTTAGTAATTCAGTCGGTTTATTCTCAAATCTTATTACTATTTTTATGATTTTAGTTTTTGATTTCCTTTGAAATGTTTTTTGGGTTTCAAAATGTTGCATCACTGCTTTTAAATATGTTTTGGACAAAAATCTTATGTATCCTTAAAAAAATCAATTGTTGATGGTCTGAAATAGACGAATTTACTTAAATAACTTTGCACCAATAAAATTCTGCTATAAGAGTATAATTTTGCTTTTATGTCATTAGAAATAAATGCAATGAATAAATTATTTTTTTTTACAGTTTTTCTTGAATAGCGTCTAATCTTAAAAGGTTTATTATCTGTTTTGAGATTTGTTTAAATATTTTCATTCTGTTCTAGTATTTATTTACATCATACTTATTTGTCTCATTTCGTCGATTGTTGAATTTTTACTCTTCATTAGCTTTTCACTTCGTTCGCGTTAAGTTTGGTATTACGTACGTAGGTTATTCTATGAACCATCCTTGTAACTTTTTACGGACGACTCCGGTTGTTGCTAGCGTGTTCGGGTGTCGGGTGTCGTCGGGCGCTACCCGTTTGTTTGTATTATAAGTAGTATTCGGACGCGAAGTAAAGTAATTGTCTAATTATTAGTAAATTAAACTTATTAAAAAGCATTGTAGAGTTTTCTCTGGAAACCCATATATACAACATTGTGTTCTGATCTCTTCATTGATTCTCGGCTTAAAAGGGAACTAACAGAGATACTAAAAATGAGTCAAATATTAAACGTTTCCATGAATAAAAAAGGTGACAAAAGATAATGATAAAAATTATCAACCACAAAGGCACATTGATAACTTTCAACTGCTTAAAGATGAATTTGATGGACGTTTTCAGGATCTAAAGGAAATCGAACCACTATTATTATTTTTGGCCTTTTCGTATAAACTACACTTAAAATTTAAGTTCGTTGACAATCCAGAAATAAAAATTATAACTTTAAAAAATGACATCCAACTAAGAGCTATTGGAAATGATGATTTTTGGCAAGCAACAGACATAAAAAAAACCTAAAACCCGATTGTTTCAAATATACCTATCTTCAAAAAAATGTAGCCTCCACAATTATTGCTATATATAATAAATTTAACACATCACCTGAGAGTATAATAAATCTTCCCACCCGCGAATTGAAGAAGAAATTAAGAAAAGTTCTGATTTCTAAAGCTTACTATGGAGTAAGCGAATATTTAAATGATGCTGACTTTGTAAAATGTTATATTTAAATATCATTTTTCTGTGTTTTTTCTTTTTTATTAACTATGTATATTATTTGTAATGTACGTAAATTATTATTGTGACAAGTTCTACACCTTTTTTGGGATATTCAGAACAAATAAAGATTATTATTATTATTATTATTATTATATCAGAATCTTGTAAAACGTGCGTAAAAGGTAAATTTATTTTCGCTTCTTTATACCTCTGCGAAATGACATTTTCGCAGCTAAATATCATCAAAACAAAACAGGCACCGTCTTACCGATAAACAAGTTAATGTTGATGATTGTTTGAAAATAGCAACATCTCCTTACGAACCAGATTTTAAACCACTATCAGAAAATATGCAGTAGCAAGTTTAACATGAATTGCATGACGTAACGGCCAAACTTAAGGAACATGTTCCTTGAGTCAATTTAAGCAAAAAATGTTTTATAAAGAATAGTCCAAAACTCGATGGTTATCGATTTATGGCCTTTAAAGTTTATAAAAAAAAGTCATTTTAACATAAAAAAGTATGAAATACCGCTTTTATCTTCTAAAATATTGGTTTAAGAACAAAATGTTTTTCATAAAAGATGCATCGCCATTTTTCTGCGCCTTATGGTGTACTCGATTTTGTGTTGTTAAATAATTGATCTTTTTGAAAGTGCTCAAAATTTTCAAAAACAAGTGATTTATTCGAAGATTAATTTTAGGCTTTATGACCTTTCACATTTTATAAAGTACATTTAAAAAGGAATCTAAAAATGTAATAATATAGAGGGTGTTCTATTTAAAATAACTAGGTTGGTTGCCATAGCAAATACACTGTAAAAAACAAAACAAAATTGAGTATACCATAAGGCGCAGAAAAGATAGCGATGCATCGTTTGTAGAAAACATTTTGTTGTTAAATCAATATTTTAGAAGATAAAAGCGGTATTTCATACTTTTGTATGTTGAAATTTACCTTTTTTTATAAATTTTAATTAAAGGTCTATAACTTAATAACCATCGAGTTTTGGACTATGGTTTATATAACATATTTTTCTTTAATTGACTCAAGGAACATGTTCTTTAAGTTTGGCCGTTACGTCATGCAGCACTCTGTGTTTTTTAACTGTATTAAATAAAGTTTTTTTTTGTTCAAATGCTTACTTTTGAGTTTTATTTTTTGTCATGATGGGGGAGGGGGATGACTGCGATTAAGTAGCCCGCCAAAGTTTTGATATAATTAAAGTAGCCCCCAGCCACAAAAAAGTTGAACATCACTGGCTGAGGTAAGATTTTCCAACCTCAATATATTTTTCATTTATATTTGTTATGTCAAGCAGTTTTTAATTAAACGCTATTAAGGTGATATGTTAACGTCTTTTGAGCATATGCTTAATTTTAAATTATAATTCGTTATCAAAAACTGACCGATAATACTTGCTTAATGATTGCTTAGTCTCTAAATATCTGACTTTTAGAACACGTTTGGTTGCATGCCAATCCGTACTTAACTAATAACAGTATTTTTAATATTGTTAAATAAACTCGTGTTATGTAGTTCACTCGCGTGGAGTCTTTTCACGTGTTATTACATCTATCTCGAGTATGAAATTAAAGCGTTACATTTAGTACGATATTCTGATAAAAATCTGCTCGTGATTTACTTTGAAACTTTCAAAATGCGAAAGGAAGAGGCTCGAAGATAGGTAAAAGGATCTATTAGAAAGGAATAAACTTTGTAATGTCACTGAAAGAGCAAACGATTCTAGCTACCTCTAAATTACAGGAACTGTTAGCAGTTATTTTGATATCTAACGGGCAAACGTTTATAACTTAAGTGCACGGTTACTCCAGTTCTCTATTCTTTTAATGGCAGTTTAACGTCGTCCATAACATTGTACGAATTATTTGAAGTGCAATTGCGACACAAAACTACATATTTCTATAGTTAATGTATAATTTATATCGCGACATGTTGCAAACGACAAGGCGGGGTCAAAAAATGCATAGTAAACAACATTTTATATGGGTTTGGTTATTTTATATCTATATCTATATATGCAACTACACCTCGCACTCTTTATCTAACTGATTTTAAAACAGTATTTTATTGAAACTATAATTATAGCATTGCGCCTTAGGTTTTTAATTATATTGTTAAAATAAAAGAGAAGGGTCATGGATTATTTATGAGGATTAATTTTTTCATGCTCTTGCAGTGAAAGAGAGAAATTATATAATAACTATAGTAATAAAAACAAGAGCCTATTAAAAAAATCTATTAGGCAGGTTTCACCATGGCAGATATGCCGATCAAGAAGGCGTGTTTTTCACAAAAAAAACAGCGTTGTCCTAAATTAAAAAAATTAACGATCAATTCTGCTTGTCATTTATTTTACTTACTGATTCTACTTACCGAAAAAAAATGTTTTGCAAAAAGAAGTTACGGAAAAATCATAATAGGTTAAAATATTGGGTGAATTTTAAACAAAAATATACTGAGTAAATCATAAGGAAAATAAAAAATTAGGTTAACTGAACCAGATTATGTATTTGCGTTTGTATTTTTAATAACTTTTATCATTAAAAAATTCCTTGCTTTTAAAAATGTATGTTGCTATTGTTGGTGAAACACTTTTAATTTAAAAGAAGATCAATAAATAAAAAACTATTTAGACATCTTTCATACCGCATTTGAAATACCAAAATTACTAAATTATTAAATAAGAAGTCCTGAGACTGGTTTTACATTTCCACAAGAAATCTTTCGAAAAAAGATAAGTGATTTTGAATTAAGCTTATTTATTTCTATAAATGAATCTCTTAAAATAATCAAACATAATTACCGTTGTAGGTTGAAAAGCCCGTCTCGTTTTTTTCAATCTTTGTGATCAGTATAAGTTTTAACTTAACTGAGCGTAGAATTTGTTCAAAATAATTAATTATTAAAATGGGCGGTTGTAAAAGAGATAAAGAAAGAGGTTAATGGTTAGAGTATTTAATAATTTTATTCTTAAAGTTTTTCTTTGATTTTAGCTAAGTATTAATTTTACAAATTAAAATAGGAAATTATGAAATACACAAACAGATTTGCCTGACATTTGCTTATTATCCAACGACAGCTTCTTAGTGGAAACAATGTCTGCAATACTTTCTTGCACAATAAAATGAATGTCTTTTAATTTCATAATTTGACAAGTTATGAACAAAAACTTGTGATTGCGAAATAATTGAATTGGCAGTCGTACGTTATAGCTACGACTCGAATCTCTTAATAAATCACCAATACATGTTAATTAATGTGTAAAGAGGTGTTCCATGTTATGACTATTTACTAATCCATCTATCTGTCCGTTTCCTTATAACTTGAGGAACACTGAACGGATCAGTACGAACATTTTTAGGTGTAGTGGTAGTGGTGGTGCCGGGGCAGGTGATGCCGGGGCAGGTGGTGCCGGTACCAATGGCGGAAGTTTTACCTATATATCGATTTTCAGAGTAAAGAGAAAAGTACTTTTTATTCACATTAATTTACAATTAAATAGGATATTAATTTACTGTCACAACTTAGGCAGGCAGCGCCCGAACATGCCCGAGCAGATCCGAATACAAATATTAGCGATATAAAGAGAAGGGGGGGATAGAGTAGCGCCCGGTAGGGGTGGGCGATATCGAAATATCGGTATATCGACGTATCGATATATCGACGTATCGATATGTCGATATAAAACGTGTGGGAAGATAAAAAAGTGAGTAAAAAACTGAAAAAAGAGACTGGTGACAAAAAAAAAACGAAATATCGATATATCGATACCAAAATTATATCGATATTTATCGATATATCGCTCACCCCTTGCGCCCGAACACCACCAAATACACGACTACACTACATTATTATACGGTTGGTGTCAATGACGATATAATACCTTTTTGATATTTTTTTTCTAGGTTAACTCTTATAATAACAAAGTTACCCATACAACACATGTAGATTATTGTCACCCTGTATAATGCTGAAATTTACACGCACGAAGTCGCGGGTGAAAAGGTAGTAGGTACCTATGTTATTACATATATTTACTAAAAAACATATTGGCTGAACTGCCAATGCCAGAAGGTATACAAATTTTGCTTTGAGGCTTTTTTCGTCATTTGGAAAATATATTTGCCTGTAAAAATACGTGTGTTTAGAAAGGGCCGTAAGAAATTAACTCAATATTTGTTAAAATAATCCATGAAACATTAGCTTTATAATAATTTTTTTATTGTAGTCATGACCTTTATCCTTGTTTGATCTGAACTAAATTGGAATTCGGTCAATAAATTTGACTGGAATGTATGGGAACATGAAATTTAAAACAACGTTCGCCAGACTCGCCTAAACATGTATTTCCTGTTTCTTTAATTCAAATAAATCCACTCGCTTAATGGTGGACACTTTGTAGAATGTACAGGCCGATTCCGTTACAAATTTTAAAATACTATGACGGCTACTTTTTATGCTACAATACTATAAAGCAAATGTAAGTCAACTTAAAGATAAACAAACCAAAATCAAAATCGGCCTCAATGCCAGAGCAACAAAAAATTTATTAGTTATGACCATACTTGCTTCTTTTACGACAATAAAAATATTTGTGAATAACATTAAAACTCACTTTCAATTTTTTTAAATGTTTTACCTGTACGTTACTTGAAAATAAAATAGTCATCGCCGATCGCAACATCTAAAGATTGACGTTCTCGTTGTTCGTGATTTTTTACGCTAGAATTAAACCTCTTTTATAATAAATGTACAGGTAATGACTATGTGATTAGAAAGGGTTATAACCTGGTTCGTATTATCCTGATTGAATCACCACCTGTCTCATGAATATTTGGACAAACTAAAGCGTCAAAATTGCCGATAAGTATCAGCTACATTTTTTATCCGACACGAGATTTAGATAGGTATCAATAATTTTTTTTCTCGAAAAGTAATTTAAAAATTGATTGCCAGTTACATAAATAAGATGAGTTCATGCTATCAGAGTCTGGAATTATTTCTTTTAATTAAATACGCGCCTGTAAATTGGCATTTTGAAGTGGCCATTTATATTTGGTATAAAAAAAAAACAATTACGAAACCATGGACGAGTATTATTACGAAGTTTCGACCGGTTATGAGGCTACAACTTTCGGGTATGTGTTGGACGGATCATTCTTATTTTTTAATTAGATTATCATTTAGCTTTGGATTAATTAAAACAGTTTTATTTATTAGAAAATGCTACTATAAATTTAAGTTACTATTACTACACACCTTTACTTTTATTAAGGTTTGAGTTTATGCACACACGTACGCAAACATACTTAATTAGAATTATATATTAAGCTGCGACATGAATTAAAAAAAAAACAATATTTTAAATATTAAAATAAAAGCGACAAGTCTTTTTAAACATTAAAATTCATTCATATAAAGTTCACTATTAATTATGGACTCTAAGAGTACTTTTATCATGGGTATTACTCTGATATGCAGCAAATATTATTTCAGTAATTGCATGTCTTTTTGGCATCATTTGCTGTTACTATTTGATGTTGTACATGGTACGTCTAATACAAGGATAACCATTGGGATCTTGTAAATGGTAAGAGATAAAAAGTCGGTGAAATTTACATAATGCTCCTACTTAAGAAAATAACTGAGTGTTGAGAAATTCCAAAACACGTTCGATATGAACGAAAAACGGAAATTAGCATATTATTTACAATATTTTGAACTTGTTTTGAGAAAATACCTACATCAAAATAAATGTGTAATCCTATATATTTTTGGAAAGAGACCTCAGCTTTTTAAAGCCAATACAGTTTTCATTTAGAAAAACGTTTATCTCAGAAACAATAAAATGGAACAGAAATTAAAAATTTGCTAATTGCAATTTTTTGTCCATTATCTTGCATGCCATGAAAAAAATGCTGAATAACTTGCCGAAACAATCAAATGTTGTCTAATTTTACTGACTTTGCATTCTTACTTACCGTTGCCCTTGTACCGGGTGATTCAGTTTGACTGTCGCACCCCTATAACTTTTTAATTATTGAAAATAACCCCAACAAACCTTAGATTTTTGGAAACGGCAACAAATCCTCTATTAAATGATGTGCATTTGTTATCTCTACGATGACGTATGTCAAATCCGCGATAGGCAACTGTTTTTTTTTTTTAAATTACATAGTATCCATTTTTTGGTTGATTCGGATAGAGAATTTAATTCTGAATCCGACCATGTATTAAAAAAGTATGCATATATAAGAAAATTTTCGAGAAAGATCAGTTCAAAGTTTATTCAAATTATAGCAAACAGTCTATTTAACAACAAAAAACGATCAAATCTTAAAAATTATACTATAACTATCAATGGAAATGTAATAAAAATTAACTTTTAATAAAAATAAAAACAAATATTAAACGTTGACATAAAAAATTAGACTCTAAAAAAAAGCAGTTACACATTGAGGACAACTGCGTTTGGAAGTCTAATTTTTTTATGTCGACGTTTATTATTTGTTTTTATTTTTATTAAAAATTAATTTTTATTACATTTCCATTGATATAGAATAATTTTTAAGATTTGATGGTTTTTTGTTGTGTTAAATAGATTGTTTGCTATATTTTCAATAAACTTTGAACTGATTTTTCTCGAATTTTTTTAATGTATGAATACTTTTTTAATACATGGTCGGATTCAGAATTAAATTCTCTATCCGAATCAACCAAAAAATGTATACTATGTAATAAAAAAAAAAACAGTTGCCTATCGTGGATTTGACATACGTCATCGTAGAGATAACAAATGTACATCATTTAATAGAGAATTTGTCGACGTTTCCAAAAATATAAGGTTTGTTGGGGTTATTTTCAATAATTAAAAAGTTATAGGGGTGCGACAGTCAAACTGAATCACCCGGTATATGTTACAATTGTGAAACATGCTAATAGTATTTTTCAGACTAATTACAGATACTAGATTTAAAATTTGGTTCACTGAATTAAAAAAACAACAACTTTAGAATGCCTGTAATAATTAGAGAATTACCCAGTCTCCCACTAAAATTTCTAGGTGTTTCATCTTTTTTTATCTGCAGTTACAAATAAGGGATTTAAATAAAAAAATATGTCAGGAAGCAATATTAGTAGGTAATATAACAAGTGCATTCACAATTTTCGATAATTTTTGGTAAATATGCCCGAGTTGAGCTGAAAAAAGCACGAGTTCACGAATTGTGATTTTTTTTCACTCAACTTGCATGAGTGAAGATTTGTCAAGAATTATAGATTATTTGCAATGCACGAGTTATATTTTGTCAGAAAATTTCCTTCACCTAACCTACCTACCTGTCAAATTGAATGTATGTTATGTCAAATTTTACAAGTACCTACTGTCAGAGTGGTGCTTCAGGGGTGTAGTTTAATCTATATTAAAATAACGCTACTGGTCGCCAAAGTTCATCAAAAAATTATCAAGACCAAAATATTTAATTCCCTCTCCAAATTTATATTTTCGACCAATCACAGATTCAGATTTCTTAGAAACGACCAATAAACGCATGAAAATCTGTTGATTGCGAAAAGGACATTATCAGTGTATGATTATGTCTATTGGTCGTTTCTAGGAAATCTGAGTTTGTTATTGGTCGAAAACGCAAATTTGACAGGTGTATCAACATCCGACAGGGGAATGTAAAATTATTACCGTGTAATAATGTCCCTATTGGTAGTCCCTAGAAGATTTAAGATTAGTGATTGGTTGAAAACGCAAATTTAACAGGTAAAGGAAATAAATTTTCAGATAAACAGATTTTTTAGAACTAAGAAATATCATTTCGAAAAAGTATATCCCCATAAAAACGCACCCATTTTTTTTTTATGTTAACGGTTACTTCTCATACAATTTTTCTGTAATGGTGCCTTTCCACGTGAGAGTAAACTACTCTCGATAGCAGCGTCGCCAAGGATACAGCCAATCGCGAGTTACTTTCAGGAGCTGTATCCTTGGCGACGCTGCTATCGAGAGCAGTTTACTCTCACGTGGAAAGGCACCATTACAATTTGTTAACCAATTTGCTAACTATTCAAATCTTATTTAAACAAGTTAAGTTTTTTCTCTCTAAAAGTTTTCATTACAAATATTTTTTCTCTAGTCTCTTGTTTCGTTATTCGCTTGTTTAGTTCTTTATTAGTAATTATTATTATGACTGCAAAAGAGTAGCTAATATTTAATACAGGTTTTCGTAATAAAAACTGCAAACTATCAAATTAGCAAATTGTAATTTAAAATTTAATTATGTATTTAAAAAAGATCATTATGCGTATTATGTAACTGGAATGTTCCAAGCGCGGTTCTATTCAGCAATTAGTGATAAAAATTAAAGATCTAAATTTCGAGCTACTGTAAGTTATATAAAAACATCTTAAAAGAAGGAAGTTGCTTAATTGTTAAATTTTTTATACATTTATTATATTAAACAGTTATAACTGAGTTTTAGGAGCTACCGGAATTTCGCAATAATATGGCGGGGTCCAAAGTATTGCCTAAAATTAGTGGGCTTGGTCGCAATAAAACCAAAATTTAGCTTAACAAAACAAGAATCTAACTACCTAATAAAATCTTATACCTATTGCATGAAGCACACATTCAACACGGGCTTGTTAATTAATTAAATTAAAAATGATATTATACAGCAGATAACCGCTACGAGGCACGAACAGGTATCGTTTTTAGCAAGTAAACAGCGTAATTATTTCCATTACGCGCAAAAAAGATTTGTTTGCGTGATTGTTTGCTTCAAAACGAAACCAATTATAACCAGCCAATTAATCTATTAAATTACAAAGAGGAAGATTATTTGATGAGCTAGACTGTATTTTAATGAGATTAGTTTGAACAGAAAAAACTTACTTGTGTCGCCACCGAATTACTTTCATCATACATGTCTACGTAAAGCTCTCTATATCATGTTGTTACTACATTTGATAATTAATATCTAACTATAGTAATTTAAAAGTTCAGTTAACAATTATACATACTTTGTCTAAATCTTATTCAATAATAGTTTAGCAGATAACCGCACTTTTATTTTTCGTGTAGCAGTCTGTGACCATGTCATTGAGTTATTTAATGTAATCGACATAATTTTTCATGTTACTATTATCGATCATTTTGTAAAGTTGTTATTAAAAAAAAACAACATTATAGTATAGCATCACTTTTTATTGTTAAGCACTTTTTCTTTTACTTATACAACAAAGTTATGCATACCCAGTGATGTAAAATTACGATTTTTAATTCTTTGGTATTTTATTGTTGTATTGGTAATTTTCAATCGTAATTTACCAATTGATTTCTGTATTTAATATGTAGATAATTAAAACATAAATATTTAATTAAATTTAAAAAGTTTGGAACAAGTTTACTTTAACGGACTTTGTCAGAAATTGATAAAATTAAGTGGATTAATAAAACTGGACGTCCTGAGCTCAAATCTGTTAAAATTATTTGGCGCTCTCAATTACTTAGCGTAAAAATTCATTATAAAAGTTCCGTTTGACAGTTAGGTTAGGTTTTTTAATTCGAATTTTCTCATGTTAGGATGGCTAAATTGTCTGTGTAAAGTGTACAAATATGATTATAAGGCATACATGAAACTATATTTGTATTGATTTTGTGTTAAAATAAGCTAAAAATAACGTAAATCTTATAACATACCCAAACTCACAACTGTCATTTTTTGCCGTCTTGAACTACTATTTTCACCTTTCTTGACCTTTCTGAGTCGTAAGGTGGACTCATATAGATCTATAAGGATCAGATCAGTTTCAGTTGGAACTAAAATTTTAATTTTAAGCGACCGTAAATTTATTTTTTTAACTTTTAACTTGTATGATTCGATTATCACTTTCATTAAAGCAACATCTATCACTTCAGTTTTTACCCAATAATCAACTGTGTGTACGCGCGTGTGTGTATGTTCCAGACGTTAAAATTGAAAATGTTTGACATAAGTTGTCGATAGAGAGATTATAATATTACAAAGTGCGTGCGTTTATTTATTTTTTTAAATATGTATTAACTAATATACAAGGTGTTTAAGCTGTAACGGTAATCCTAAATTACATACAAACCTTAATAGATAAAAATATTTTGTTCATGTAGGATTGTAGTCTATGCTAAGGTCTATAAAAAACCTTCAATAACTTTTCGAAAAAATTTAAAACAACGAAATTATTTAAAAAGCTTTGAAATTTTTTCTCGAAAGCTGCCTTAACTAATTTTTATAAATTTAAGTATGTTTAGAGTATATTTTTCTTAATGAAATGCCGTCTGTTTACGTTATTATTATGTATCTTACTTTAACAAATAATACATAAACGTGATTTAACATAACTTTATTCTGCTTGTCACATACTCTGTACATTTTACCTACTGTCGTGTCTACGACACCTTACACGACCTATAATCTGACCCTCTGATGAAAGAAAACACAATGCCGATGGAATAGTGTTGCGCACAGCGGCACGTCATCTTATTTTAGCGTTCCCCATTATTCAGCTTTAAAAAAAACTCTTACCGACCTCTAACCTGACCCTCTGATGAAAGTAAACAGAATGCCGATGGAATGGTGTTGCGCACAGCTGCACGTCATCTTATTTTAGCGTTTCCCATTATTCAGCTTTAAAAAAAAAACTCTTACCGACCTCTAACCTGACCCTCTAATGAAAGTAAACAGAATGCCGATGGAATGGTGTTGCGCACAGCTGTACGTCATCTTATTTTAGCGTCCCCCATTATTCAGCTTTAAAAAAAAAACCTTACCGACCTCTAACCTGACCCTCTGATGAAAGTAAACAGAATGCCGATGGAATAGTGTTGCGCACAACTGCACGTCATCTTATTTTAGCTTTCCCCATTAATCAGCTTTAGAAAAAAAACTCTTACCGACCTCTAACCTGACCCTCTGATGAAAGTAAACAGAATGCCGATGGAATGGTGTTGCGCACAGCTGCACGTCATCTTATTTTAGCGTTCCCCATTATTCAGCTTTAAAAAAAAAACTCTTACCGACCTCTAACCTGACCCTCTAATGAAAGTAAACAGAATGCCGATGGAATGGTGTTGCGCACAGCTGCACGTCATCTTATTTTAGCGTCCCCCATTATTTAGCTTTAAAAAAAACCTTACCGACCTCTAACCTGACCCTCTGATGAAAGTAAACAGAATGCCGATGGAATAGTGTTGCGCACAGCTGCACGTCATCTTTTTTTAGCTTTCCCCATTATTCAGCTTTAAAAAAAAACTCTTACCGACCTCTAACCTGACCCTCTAATGAAAGTAAACAGAATTCCGATGAAATGGTGTTGCGCACAGCTGCACGTCATCTTATTTTAGTGTTCCCCATTATTCAGCTTTAAAAAAAAAACTCTTACCGACCTCTAACCTGACCCTCTGAAGAAAGTTAACATAATTCCAATGGAATAGTATTGCGCACAGCTGCACGTCATCTTATTTTAGCTTTCCACATTACTCAGCTTTAAAAAAAACTCACCGACTAACCTGACCCTCTGAAGAAAGTAAATAATTCCGATGGAATAGTATTGCGCACAGCTGCACGTCATCTTATTTTAGCGTACCCCATTATTCAGCTTAAAAAGAAAAAAACTTTTACCGACTAACCTGATTCTCTGCTGACAGTTAACAGAATGCCGATGGAATGGTGTTGCGCACAGCTGCACGTCATTTTATTTTAGCGTTCCCCATTATTCAGCTTTAAAAAAAAAACTCCTACCGACCTCTAACCTGACCCCCCGATGACAGTACACAGAATGCCGATGAAATAGTGTTGCGCACAGCTGTACGTCATCTTATTTTAGCGTTCCCCATTATTCAGCTTTAAAAAAAACTCTTACCAACCTCTAACCTGACCCACTGATGAAAGTAAACAGAATGCCAATGGAATAGTGTTGCACACAGCTGCACGTCATCTTATTTTACCGTTCCCCATTATTCAGCTTTAAAAAAAAACTCTTACCGACCTCTAACCTGACCCTCTGATGAAATTAAACAGAATGCCGATGGAATGGTGTTGCGCACAGCTGCACGTCATCTTATTTTAGCGTTCCCCATTATTCAGCTTTAAAAAAAAAACTCTTACCGACCTCTAACCTGATCCTCTGACGAAAAAAACAGAATTTCGATAGAATAGTGTTGCGCACGTTATCCTATTCGTAAATTGTTTCATTTTAGCGTTCCCCAATATTCATCTTAAAAAAAAAAAAATTTACCAATTTCTAACCTGACCCTCTGATGAAAATAAAAAGAATATCGATGGAATAGTGTTGCGCACGTCATCTTATTCGTAACTTGTTTCGTTTTAGTGTTCCCCTTTATTCAGCTTTAAAAAAAAAACTTTTACCGACCTCTAACCTTATCCTCTGACTAAAATAAACAGAACGTTAATAGAAAAGTGTTGCGCATGTCATTTTATTCTTAACTGGTTTTATTTTAGCGTTCCCCATTATTCAGCTTTAAAAAAATCTTTTACCGACCTCTAACCTGAGCCTCTTACGAAAGTAAACACACACACCGCCTATGAAATTGTGTTGCCCATTACCAAATAACATATTGTAGTTACTGCTTTTCCTTAATTGCCCACATTTTGACTAAAAATTATTTATTGTAACTAAATTTTTTTATTTTATTGCGAAGATATAAGTTCACAGTTGGTTATTAGGCAAAAACTGATGTGTTAGATCTTCCTTTAGTTATCGTGATAATCAAATAATGTTAATCTACCGGCATTATTAACTACCACAACCAAATTAAAAGTTAATGGAAAAAAATTATGGTCACTTAAAATTGAAATATTAGTTCCTACTGAAACTAATCTAATCCTTATAGATTTTATTATTCCATCGGCATTCTGTTTACTTTCGTCAGAGGTCAGAGCGTGAGCTTAGAGGTTGGTTAGAGTTTGTTTTTAACGCAGATTAATGGGGAATGCTACAATAAAACAAATTTGGAATAAGATGATGTGCAGCTGTACACTATTTAATTTTTAAACTAATGTGGCCACCAAATTTCGTTTGCCATAAATATATTGTGATTATCTTCGTTCTAATTAACCTCATTTTATTAAATGACGTCTGTGAAAATGACGTTTCATGAGTGTGTTTTTTCAAAGAAATTCAAGAGAGTCGAATAAGGTTAATCAACCAGCATTGTTAACTACCACTCTCAAATTACAAGTTATTTGTTAAAAAAATAAATTTACGGTCGCTTAAAATTAAAATTTTTGTTCCAACTGAAAGTGATCTGATCCTTATAGATCTAAATGAGTCCACCTTACGACTCAGAAAGGTCAAGAAAGGTGAAAATAGTAGTTCAAGACGGCAAAAAATGACAGTTGTGAGTTTGGGTATGTTATAAGATTTACGTTATTTTTAGCTTATTTTAACACAAAATCAATACAAATATAGTTTCATGTATGCTTTATAATCATATTTGTATTCTTTTATAACTAAATAAAGCCTATTATTATTATTATTATTATTATTATTATTATTATTATTATTATTATTATTATTATTATTTTCAATTTTTAACTGCGTTTTGTTTTTGTAAGGAGTTAACCTTTGTATGTAGAAAATTAAAAGCTCTATCAGAATCAAGAAAAAATATGCAGTATACCGTTTAACAAAAATGTTGAAGACGTCATTACTCGAAAATAAATGAAGGTCAAGAATTGATTGTATTAAAAAAATGTGGTTCTTAAAAAATGCATTCGATGTGTTCAAGGATTTAAAAAAAATGTTTCAATTTTAATGACTTTATCCATACTTTTGCCGCGCAATGTAATAATATTAATAAATAAGTTTCATTAAAATTGTTTTTTCCTAATTTTCGAAACGTTAGACCAGTTTTAAAACTCTTGTTTTTTCATCAATTGGAATCTTATTTTTGGATTGAAACCTCCTTATTACGCGTGTTTGATGTAATCTTACAAAATACTGTCTGGCAGATTTATAACTGTTCTGACATGTCGATAACAGTATTTAAATCAGAAGTCAAAATTTAATTTGCTGATCAGTTTGTAGTGTCTATTATTAAATTTAAACTTATTTATATCACATAAATGAATTACTCAAGCATTTATCTTTATGTTTTTAAAAAAATACAAAAGACTGCATTTGTGTACAAACTTGTTTTCATAAAACCAAAACTGAATCGTATACTTTTTATCACAACGTCGTTCAGTAAGTACATGCGCTCTTTATTTCTGAAGTGGAAGCACATCGAAGTTGTTTTATTATGAAAACAAGTGAATAACTCCTCTGTTCGACATTAACTTATCCTGGTAGTTAAGTTAATATTACTAAAGTTCCAGTGGTAACTAGAAATTGGCAATGATCGTGTCTAATTCGATTTTAATGCACGTTTTCAAATCGCATACTGTAAATCTTTCAATTCATTTGAATGCTCGCGGTATGTACATTTGCGATTAAAGAAACGACTAAATTTATCACAATTGTGCAACACACAGCTTTACATGTCGTGTTATAATGATTCTTAAGTAATATAAGAAAATATATGACCGGGTGTGCCATTTCCAATTAAGAAGTATATGTGTATGCTATAGAAATAAGACATGAAATTGACGGGACTAAATGGAAACGATAACGATGTTAAGTTTAATTTCTAGATGATTGAGTAATTCTTTTTTTCTTCCATTATTTATCTTTAAATTAAACAGAACTAGTTGTCTTAACGATTCGGTGCTAAAAGCTTTGTTATCGGCTGTAAATAATTTCAGGACAAACAATTGGCAACTAGCCGTTCCTGCAAATGTTTTTTAAGTTAGTTTAAAACCAGTTACATTGCATCAAATTACTGTTAGACGCTTTGCATACTCAACAAGACATTGCCTGTTAGTATTTTAAATTGAAATACGCGTATGTTTGCAAATGCTATGCAAATTTTTTTCAAGTCATCGAAACCACACCCGTACCTCTATTTGTTCCGTGTATGTAATATAACGGATGATTATATGCATAGAGATGCGCGTCGAAGGCTCGAGGTTAATACCAAAGGGGAAAAAATTAATTTTATTTAATGCCTTATTGCTTTTTGTTGTAACCATTAGTGACGCATTTTGGAATATATACATAAATTAGGAATTCTCTAAAACTCCTTAACTTTGCTCTTTGCTAGTCCAAAATTAAAATTTACTTTTCTTTTCTTTTGCATATTATCAAACACAAATTCAACAACACCATACAAATAAAGCTTCCACTTATGCAAATAGGGACATTTGAAAACTCTAATATAAATAAAATAAATTAAAGCTTTATTTCTCGATACTATGCCAGATAACATTTCCAGAATGGGGATAGTCAAATATCGTTTTTTCTCATAACTTTTGTTTCCTTAATCATTAGGTCGATTTTCTTTGTGCTTTTTTTAATTTTAATTTCTTGTTATCACTTACCATTTTTGAGATATTACCCCTAATATCATTTGTTCTTATGGGTCTCAAGTTGGCTTTGGAATAGATAAATGCGTGTTTTGCTCCTCTAAACAGCACTTATCATATCTTTCAAACAAATAACTCAAGAAATTAAGAAACCAATATAACATTTTTTTAAGATACTATGTAGATAAAACATTTATGGATGTGTAATAATCTTAATTGGTAAAGGAGAAATACTTCTTTATAGATGTTTAACCAGTTTTCCATTACGTTCTAAAAATATTTGTGATCTGTGTAGTTAACTTCTCCCAGGATATAGCCCTAAAAAAATTGATTGTAGCGGAAGAATTTTTAATATACATGCACGTACCGCCGAATATTCATAGAATGGATGACTGCATTTGCAAAAAACATTTATGACATTTTAGTAGTCAATTTTGTTAAGAGTAATGTGTAAAAAGTTGTGTTTATAAATCAGTGTTTTAAATTTCTAATAAATCAAAAGACCATTATATTATTATTTAGTCTACAACAAAATACCCATAATTGTCTGGTACTATTTATAAACGATGCTTCTGGGAAGTGGAGTAGAACACTTTGAAAGTGCACCCTCATTGAATTCATCTTCTGTTAATAGTTAAGAGCATCACATTAATTTCAAACAGCTTTTATATCGTTTTGATAGAGATTAATTGCGATGTTGTTGGTGTATTCGGCCTATCCGAGTGATAATTATCAGGTACACTTGGCCGTTCACTTCGGTTTCCTTTTCACGTTAGTTAGACTGTAGGTCTGCACCACGCTCACTACATATTTATTACTATAACTCACCACTAGTGTATGTTTAATGGTTTTATTTGCGCCTTGTTGTTATTATGCGAACTATACCTATACACTGTTGCGAACACTAGTGCTCCAATTGTGTAATCTACTTCTGCAATGACTGTGTTCATAAAGTATTGTAGACTATTTCATGCCTCATTTAGTTTGTTTGATGTTGTAATTAATTTTACTGTTCTAAGAAATATATTATTACCCGAGGAATAGGAAGCCTCAAGACACTAACATTTTACGGTGGTTTTTTGCACGTCTGCAGATGTGCACTGATGTTTATCAACCTATAATAGTAAAATTATTGCAAAAGCTGTTCAAGATAATTCGCACTTTACTACTGTTGGCAATCATATACGAGGATAGCATGAATAGTTTCGGGCGTGGGAAGAAAAACAACAAAATATTGGGTAAAAAATTGTTTAATTTTTCGTTTAGTCTCTTTTTTCAAGCGATAGATTCAATAACCTTTATGTCATCCTTAGAAGCCGATTGGTCCAATTCCTCAAAATAAGCGTAAGTGGCAGTAATTACTTGAAAATTCCATGCGCATTTTGTACTTGTGTGAAACATTTTAATGTTCAGAAACAAATTGAAGTCGGACGGGGCCAAGTCTGGCGAGTAGGGTGCATGAAGCAGCAATTAAAAACCCAAGCTTTTTTTGTCCCAATTTTCTTTGATATATCCACAGTCTCAGCTATCGTTACTACCTTCAATCGACGATTGTTTAATGACATTTTACGTACTTTTCAAAGTAAATATTGACAAATGCTAAAAGAAAATAATCCTTGAACCATGACACACAAAATTGTAAATTGCTAACTTTTAATTAATTTCGCTTGTTAGATTATGACTACAACATACATTTTTTTAAGTTGTGAAGTTACCGACACAGTGTTCAAAGTACATTTTCTTATTATAAAAATAGTTAATTGTAAACCAATAAAAAACATTATTATCAACAAAAATATCCTATGTTTTTATTAAAATGTGAGTTTTTGTATGTACCATTAATAGTTTTTAATAAAAATAAAAGAATTTGTAATATGTTTTTAAAACGTTATCAAGGTACTAAATTTGATATATAATTTAGAAAATAAATTTCACATTTGTTAGCTTGTTAGATAGATTGACAGATTTTCTATTTTATCAAAAACTATTAATACTACGAATAAATCATTTCAAAAACTATTAGTTTGGTCTGAATACTCTGTATATATATATATCGGTAACTACTCAATTTAAAAAATCGTACCATAATTTTTATAACTTAAAATGATCTTAAACTTACGCCATGCAATATGCTTTGTAAATCTAGCCAACTTTGTTAATTAAAGCTACTATTTTATATGAAATACCCATGTAACGCTGTAATATATACAGGGTGATTCAGTTTGACTGTCGCAACCCTATAACTTTGTTATTTTAAGAGAAAACCCCCAATAACCTTATATTTTTGTATAACATGGAATTTCTCTACCGAATGATGTTCAAATGTTTTTTTACGATGACATATGTAAACTGGCGATAGTCAACTTTTTTTTTTAATCACATGGTTTTCTTTTTTTTTTTATTGATTCTAATAGAGAATTAAATTTTAAATCCCATTGTGCATTAAAAAAATAATCGCAGGAACATTTTTCAGAAAAATTAGGTTTAAAGTTAATTTTTATTTTTACAAAATTGTTGTATTTAACTAAACATAACACGATCGCTGTATTAACTAGTGTCAAAAATTTTCCTATGTATGCACTATTAGATTTAGAATTTAATTCTCTGTCAGAATCAATAAAAAAAAAGGAGACCATGTATGTAATTTCAAAAAAAAAGTTTACAATCGCCATTTGAACGTCTTTCGATAGAGAATTTTCCACGTTTTCCGACAATATAAGGTTAATGGGGGTTTCTCTTAAAATAACAAAGTTATAGGGGTGCGACAGTCAAACTGAATCACCCGGTATATGGCTTTAAGTTGTTGTGTTGTGTCTAAAACACCCTGTGTAGTGCTTTATTTTTGTCTCTGTTTTTAACAACCAAATTCAATATTTAACTGAAATAATGCATCAAGTACTTACAAATGATAGCCAAGATGCAAACGAACTCTTGTTCCAACCTGTAGTCAATAATCTTATAGGGATGACCACGACCTAACGAATAATTACAGCGTTGCACAAAATTGGCGCACTATTAATTTTACAGACAAAACAAAAACAAACCCGCAAAGAGCAAGCTAATTAAAATGTTGGAAAATGTCAGTTAATTAAAATGTGCATAAATTTTAGCAATAAAGCTAATATTCTCTGGTATATGTACCAGATGACCTAGAAACAGAAGTATTAGCCATTAAAATGTATGAGCGATTCTTTGTTTATATGCAGTATTCTAGAGGACTTTTACTTGTTTATCATTGCGGTATTATTTACAACTGCAAATAGTTTTCCTCGATAATGTTGGCAGGAGGAAGTATTTGCGGAAAATTACAAATTAAAGTGTAATAAATATTAAAAACGAAATGTGCAATAAAACCTTTAGATAAATTATGGAATTTATTAGATATAAGATATTTAATAGACGTTGTTACACATTTATGCATTATTCGCTGTTACGTGTAACTTAAGAAATTTTTTAAATGTAACATGAATTCATGTGGTTGTACACTTTCTTTAAAAAATAACAAAACTAATCAAATCAAGATTGTTGCTCGAAAAAACGTTTTACTTATTCATTGTATTGTCCAGTTGGTTTCACATCATGAGTGGTGTTTTTATAGAAGATAGTTTCAGTATAATGAAACTTTCAATTGCAAGTTTATAGTTTTTCATTAATGATTAGAAAGTAGATGATAATAAGTATAAATAATATAATAATAAAATTAATTAAAAATAAACGAATATTTATTGGGGGTTGTGCGTCATAAATTTTAGTTTTTTGCTAAATAGAACTAAAAAATCCCTCAAATTTTACTCAAACTGAAAATACTTAGTCATATTAATTAGTATTGGCATATTGGTTGAAAATTAAATTACCGGTAAGACTTTTTCTTTTAATTAAAATATTAAAAAATATAATAAATGATGTTTTGCAATTTTGATAGGTACTTAGTAGCTTAAATACAAATTAAAAACAATTTTCGAAATGGTCATTTAGCTGGGAATTCGGTTATCGGAGTGGACACAGGAACTCTGGAATTGCAGCAAGAATAATAAATGACGGTGGTAAAATCAAAGAGCATACCACGAAAGACAAAACTACTGATGTACAAGACGATACTCCGACCACACATACGCACTGATGTAAAACATGGGTCATGAATCGAAAAGATACAGAAAGATCTGGAAACGAAAAATTTGGAGGGAGAAGGAAGACGGTGTACGGGAAAGGAGAAATAATTGAGAATTAAGACAACTGTAGGGTGAAGCGACAATAAGTCTCAGTTCATAAGAGCACAGCGTTTAAGATGGTTGGGAAATGTGGAAAGAAGAAAAGAACATCGGATAGTGGAGAGAGCTACACATTTAAAAAACTTAATAATTTAACTAGGACAATAAACAGCGAGTTTAATAAATACATGTTTGAATTATTTAAGTAATCCATTATAAATATAAAAATATATTAATAAACTCATAAAATCGCTTATCTTACTTGTGAAAAAAATCTCTTTTAAGAAACACTAGTTTCGAGACTGTGGTCTCTTCGTCAGTAGATTTCTTAGTTATTTTATTTAATAAATAGGATCTGTTTATACGAGAAGAAAGAATTCATTCTATTAAAGAGATTTAACGTTCGTTCATTTTGGTAACTTCAGAGAATGTAAATTTTGGTCCGGGCTGATGATCAGGGCAGAATTTAAACATTAAAATTTTCCAACGAATACAGATCTTTAAATATATAATTTGCTTGGTAATTGGAATTATAGCATTGATTCAGTTGTGGTATGAGACATTTGACAAGATAATAACATTGAAAGTGAAGTTTTACGTAATCTTACAGATTAATACATAACTTAATTAGAATATGTAGCAAACTGGAACTCGTTTTTATAGAAAATTACATAAATCTTGTTAATATGATCGGCTAAATGCAGTTAAGAATGTGTATGAGGCGGTGGCCAAACGCAAGAGAATAAGGTGCGGTATTTATAAATGGTGACATTGAAAGTTATAACGCGGTTTTTGTTACATTTTTCTGATAGTGTTCAATGACATGCAACGGTGAACAGGCAAACACTGATAAATACCTCTTTGGTGGCAGACTTTTAATAACTACGCTAGACAATAAACTGACTGGAAAAATTTATTGTTGATCTGCTAGAATAGTTAAGACTTAACCGCAAACCCATAATCTGTACTTGTCACGCCATAAAAGTTGAAGAAAACATAGTAAAACAGTAGAAATTCGACTTTATTATCACGCACCATTAACAAATTAAGTATTTGCAAACGATTTCACTTTTTTTAGCGCTCGATCAAGTTCGGGCCTGTATTACATCCTTGAGTTATTGGAGGTGTTTGAACGGATCAAGTAATAACCGATTATTATAACGTAATAAATAAACAAATCGGTCCAGTTATACAGTTACCGCAAATTTATGTTAGAATATGTACACAACATTATAAAAAACGTAGCCAAGGATTTCAGTGAAAAGAAAAGTAATCTTATGATAGTGCAAGTAGGAGGTAATTTTTTAGGTGCAACACTTTCGTTATTATTTAATAATTATAATACGCTAAAGCTTATCTACTTTATTCCTAATCTTAAGTGAATTTTTGTTACTAAAAAAACTATTATGCTGTTTGACACGTTGAAAGAAAACAAACTCCATGTGAGTGTAACTGCAGCAGCTTTTTCAAACTCTGACTTCGTACTTTTTAATGGTTTTCAAACTATACTAACCTAGGCTCTATAATAATATTGAGATGTAATTTGAGTACTACGTTGACTGTTTTTTTAATTGTTTTATGTTGTCAAACACGAAAATATCCCACAGAAACATAATATGATTGCCTGCTACTAAGAAATGTAAATACATATTTTTTGATATATGTAATTATATATTAAGACTGTGAAGAAAACTAAAATTCCAAGCTTTTAAATAGATCCAATGAAGATTTTAGTAGTTAAAAAAACAGCATATTGTGACCGAAAAATAGAAAGATTAAGCCTGAAATAAACGCTATTAGATGTCAAATGTGGCTGCGTTCACCTAACAGATAAACAAAATGCGTTTGTAGCATATTTTAACACCAAAAACATAAAAATAGCTACTATACAACTACAACTAAGTTATTCTCTTTCTCATTATTGTATTACAAAATACTTTTCATATCTTTGTCATGAAATACGTTAAAGTAAATGCAAATTTTTATTGATATGACTTGATTTATTGCAAAAAAGAGAATTAAATAATTTGTAGATTTTTTTAGACATGTAAAAGTTAAAGATACCTACATTTTTAAATAAATATTTTTCTAGTATTTTAGAAACAAATTTATTAATTGCATATAAATAAACTTTATTAAAAATTGCTTATACTTATCTTTCTTCTAAAATCTGTAGAAATGCTAGACCTCGTTTCAAAATTCTCGTTTCTTTATCATCAGCAATAAATAAATAAAATAAAGTGATCTAGCGAGCAAGTATCATATTCATTGCTTTATTTTTAAGTTGTAAGTTATGCTGAACTGTTTCTTTTCGATTTTAATTTAAGTAAATTTTGTTACAAAAACGATTTTATTGTATTTAATTAAGATTTAATTGTGAGCAAATCGATGTGTAAAGGGGTCGATATAATGTCGTATCCAGTTGTAAAAACTATGTTACAAAAACATGTATTTCCTATTACTTAATTTGTTTAACAATCTCTATTAATATTATTCATCTTATTATACTTGCAGATTTTTATTGCAAATATGATTTATGTTGTTATTAGGTGATAAAGGTTGATTATCAGTAGTAATATAACAAGTGCATTGAAAATTATCGATCATTTTTGGTAAATATGCCCGAATGCAAGTTGCATGAGTGAAGATTTGTCAAAAATTATAGATTATTTGCAATGCAAGAGTTATATTTTGTCAGAAAATTTCCTTCACCTAACCTATCTGTCAAATTAAAATGTTGTTTAATTTAGATAAATTAAGGTATACCTACTACTTACTGCGATTGTTATTATTAATAGATGATTTATAACTAATTTTTAATTCAAGAATTATATTTTAATAAAAATTAATGAACCAAATAGTATTTAGGTACATAGGTACATAATCTGTTATGTCAAAAGTACTGTCAGAGTGGTGTGTCAGGGGTGTGGTTTAATCTATATTAAAGTAACGGTATTGGTCGCCGACATCTCTGTCAAAAAATTATCAAGACCAAAATACCTTATTTCCTCTCCAAATTTATATTTTCCACCGATCAAAAACTCAGATTTCTTAGAAACGACCAATAAACGCATGAAAATCTGTTAATTGCGAAAAGTAAATTATCAGTGTATGATTATGTTTATTGGCCGTTTAAAGGAAATCTGAGTTTGTTATTGGTCGAAAACGCAAATTTGACAGGAGGATCAACTCCTGGCAGAGGAATGTAAAATTATTACCGTGTAATATTGCTCCTATTGGTAGTCTCTAAAAGATTTAAGATTAGTGATTGGTTGAAAACGCAAATTTGACAGGTGAAGGGAATTTTCACTAGAAAAAAAAAGCATAGGACCCAAGTAACAGTTTTAATGCAATTACATAACGAATTCAAAAACTTTATCAAAAATAGAAACATGTTTGGTTAAAAAGAGTTGCGTAAATTGTTTAATTAAAATCTTTCATTAGAGAATTCAATTTTAATTATTCGTGTCGTGGCATGGATTTGTAAACAAAACTTGTCAGTTTTAGCACGATACGTAAAGTTTCAGCGGTAAACAAAAACGAATAAACTACCGTTAAATATTTTTATTGTGTCATATCCGACAAAAATGGTTTTAAAAGTAGTTTTATTAATTTAAATAATTTAATGAGCTTTCCAGTTCCGCAACTAGGCAGATGCAACAGGTGCTTCGTCACAAGACGTAACCAGGACGAGGGAAGCAGATTCCAGAAGAATATATGTATACCAACATAAAAATGTATTTTCAAAATAGTTTTGCACAGTTTAATTTATAATCTTGCGCAGATCTTCTGGATGAAACCGAGTCATTTTATTTTACCAACGTTTTGTCCATGTAACAAGAGGCATCTTCAGCTATTATTGCTCTATTAAACTATGCGAAATGTCAAGTTACGCTGAGTACCTACATAGTATCATCACAATCGTATTAGTCTGCTACATTAATTCAATACGTAGAGTACCTGAAAGCATTGTAGGCGGTATAAAATGTCGATCAATTTGTTAAAAGACAGTAGTTATAACGTTAATATCTAAAACCTGCACTGGGCACAGACTTGATGTCTTATGCGACTAATGTGAAATGAATTATTTACAACTTTTAATCTTGAGTTATGGCTCATTCAATATCATTGTATAGTACAGGGTGTCCCAAAAAGAACTAACTATTTTGGTGCATTTAAGTGTATTTAAGAACATTTTTATTTTGGTATAATTGTATGTCCATTATTGTACAGTAATGCGTATTAAGACTGTTTTATACTATACTATTTTTTCGTTTAAGAAAATCGTATACGATTTTTGATACAAAAATTTCGTTCAAGAATTTAGCATGGAAAATATGAACCTCTTACACTGTACTATTTTTTGGTACGAAAATGTTCAATTTGATCACCGAACAGAAAGCGATTCATTTTCAAATTTAACGTATATTTACCGCTTGTTCCATTCTACATATTTATTCCTACAAAATAAATTGTGAGGGATTATAACGGTAATAAGTAGTATTTAACATCGTTTGAGTGTTTCAGTTAACCTAACCCACAAATGACATGCGGTCAGATACAGTTGCAGTAGAATACGCCCATGTAAAATAGGACGCATTTAGAACATGTAGTTATTTCGTACGAATTTTTGGTTCAAGATTTGTAATTTCTGATTAACACCGTACTAGAAAATCGTATACGATTTTCTTAAACGAAAAAATAGTATAGTATAAAACAGACTATAGAAAAAAAAAACGGGTAAAACAATAATTGTATTACATTAGTTTGCACAGTAATGGACATACCATTGTACGAGAACAAAAATTTTCTAAAATACTCTTAGTCACCAAAATAAATAGCCACTTTTGGGACATCCTGTATATTGATACTACTATCGGATGTGTTTAAGAGAGAGTTTATACTTTTTTTTAAATATAAAATAACGTAATGCTTAAAGATTAAGTTTGACTAAGTATTGTTTTACTTGTCTGGCGTCTATCTTTATCAATAAGCATCAAGTAGGTAGTGCTACTTTTATTACACATGCTGAAAATGTTGGGAAATCTAGCTAAATAGAATGGAATCAAATATAAACTAGGTGACTGACTAATCTAGATGCAAAAAAAAATGTGCCACGATTGTTGAACGATACATTTCAAAATTGACAATTATCGCGTTAAGTGGGTGGCACCAGATAAAACGACATTCGAGATTTTATCTTCCAAGTGGATATAATAACACACCGATCATATCTAGTACGTTTTCAGCTTTTTTCCATCAAAATTTGCATAATAATCATTTTACCTTGTAAATTTAAGAACAGAAACTGTTATTGCAATTTCGTGCGAGGTTGTTTTATTCCCATGTATATAATCCTGCAAGACTCCGGTCACGAATTTCCCTGCAAATCCAAGTTTAACAGCAGTGAACGCTTTTTACATAATAGGGTGATACGGTGATCTATAATTGTATCCAAAGCATCCTACTCGCTTTTGTTTATTAGTGAAAGTAACGACAAATCAAACAAGTGCATTTAGATTGTTAAAATTGCAGTATGGCGGCTAAGTTTTTACAACTACTTCGATTTAATTATCGCAAAATCATGCAAACATTTTATATAACACGGTAGTTGTTTTTAGGGTTCGACAAATCATTCTTGCCGTTTAAAATTCCATGATTGATGAAAATAGACATCGGAATTACTGTTTTAAACTGTTCTACGTGTTCGTACTGGTTGTTAGTACTAGTTGGGTTCGCCAATCACACTGTTAACACCAAGCTAAACAAAATCCATTATTCAGGACCGGACCAAGATAATTTCGCTCCTTGTGTAACGCCCTTATTATTATTTTTTTCCGTTAAATTATTTCGAGAGAGTAAAATGATCTTCTCTTACTTTCATTCCGCTTTTTTTGTTGCTCCTAGTTATCAGTGGGTCCTGTGAAGTGATTCACTACATGTTATTTTACCTAAATTTTCAGAAAATTGGGCCCTACAAAATATATTTTGCACTTGTCAGGCCCCTAATTATAACAGAATATTGTCAATTCGCCTACAGTTAAAGTTTGTAGATGCTTTTTTTGTACCAAAAGAACTGTAAAGAGTTAAACATTACTATTAGATATGTTTAATTGTTTTTTTTTTTTATAAATTTTGATATTTTAGAAATAAATACGAATTACATTAAATTATTTATTGAAAAAAATTACAATAGAAATATTAAGGTTCAATTATCTAAAAACTCTTAAGCAAAGTACAGGGTGTCCCACAAGGTATGCCTTCGCTAATTTTTGCATAAATCGAATGTTTAGGACCTAGATAAAACGTTTTTACCGATAATAATTTTTTTCATGTGTCCCTTGGCTCCCTTCGTATACAGAGTGTCCCAAATATAGTGAACAGCATGGGGATCTCTTAAACGGTAAGAGATACAGAGTTTGTTAAATGGGTCTAAATGATCTATGATTCAAGAGCAACTGTTTTATGAAAAAAAAACTTGAAAAAATCAATAGTTTTTGCGCTATTGATGAAAAACAAAACACATTAGGTTTTTGATTTTTGCTTATAACTTGCTTAATTGAAATCACACTCAAAATATTATTCGACATTATCTTGGCACTTTTTTGCGTAGATTTGAAATTTGCCAACAAATTTTACCCACCTTCATTTGTTTTTGTTTTTTAACATTAACTTTCTTATTTTAAATACGGCTGATGTCAAAAAAACAATAACAAATGAAGGTAGGTAAATTTTTTTGTCAAATTTCAAATCTAAGCAAAAAAGTGCCCAGATAATGTCCAATAATATTTTGAGTGTGATTTCAATTAAGCAAGTTATAAGCAAAAATCAAAAACCTAATGTGTTTTTTTTTATCAATAGCGCAAAAACTATTGATTTTTTCAAGTTTTTTTTCATAGAACAGTTGCTTTTGAATCATAGATCATTTTGACCCTAACTCTGTATCTCTTATCGTTTAAGATTTAGGAGATTTCCATGCTGTTCACTATATTTTGGACACTCTGTATATGTATGAAGGGACACATGAAAAAAAATATTATCTAGGCTCTAAACATTCGATTTATCCAACAATTAGCGAAGGCATACCTTGTGGGACATTTATTTTTAAGGGAAGCAATTTTTTTACCAAGGCGCTTATTTTTGAAGGGGCGCTTATAGGTATATAAACAGGCGTTAAAAAGATATCAAATTCTTATAAAATTTAAGCTGTTTTTGTGCCAAAATTATGCTGTCATAAAACAATTAATGGAATGATGTGTGCAGTAACTTTAATTTAAGATAATGGCTATATTTAGTTATTCTTTTTTTTTCAAGAAGCGTGGGCTTTAAGGCACTAGTTCCTGCCTAGTTTTGGCGTGCCCTTACGTTTGGCGCCCCGGCCGGGTCAGCCCGCCCCTTAATCCGGCACTGCCTAACTTTGAAAAACAAA
Source organism: Elmis aenea (assembly GCA_947652605.1). Lineage (NCBI taxonomy): Eukaryota > Metazoa > Arthropoda > Insecta > Coleoptera > Elmidae > Elmis > Elmis aenea. The sequence goes on along the minus strand of OX393578.1, from coordinate 31,101,041 downwards.
ATGGAGATTGCATTGTTTTCATGTTTGTTTTACTATCTACAAGATTACATTTTGTGTCAGTAGCATCGATTTAATATTATGATTACTAACCCGATTAGACGTATAGAGTATTGCTTAATGTAAAGAAAAACATTAGCAAAAAACTAGGGCAAATAACTGAGGACTATTTTTAATAATTGGAACCAAAGTTTTAAGAACACTTAAAATGCTTGAGTAACTTCTGTGCGCAATAATTGCATTTGCCGTGAATATTTGTGTAAGAACTAATTAAATTAACTGTTAAATAGCTTTTACATTAAAAAGATAGGTGCTGCTTGGCTGGAATGGGTATAATCACAGCTGAAAGATATAATCGCACGTACACTCGTCATTCACAGTGTCAACTTGGCCCTTTAATTATCCAAAAACATGCAAATTATGTTACTTAATGTTGATTTTCGTACGCTGGTTGAGTTTGGTAAATCAGATAAAGCAATATTTTCCGAGAAAATAACAACCCGCGAAGATAATTTTTTTAGTAAATTACGATGAGAAATCTCCACGATTTTGACGCTGATTATTTTTGTTAAAGGTGTTTGCCGTTTCTTTTCGTATCCCAACTTCAAGGCTATAGTAAACGTTAAGTCAAAGGTAAGTTGATTATCCTTATTTATTTATTTATTTATAATCAAATTTATCACAAGTCCCATTAAAAATGTTTAAAATGTAAGTCGTACCGTCCGAAGCATTCAGACAAGTCGTGTTTTCGAAACCTCTTTTAGTCATTTACACCAAGTACACGAATTTAATGAACACGAGACACGTCCACTAGTTGCTAAATATTTACTGAAAGACTGGATGTATTTATCAAAAGTTAAATATTTATTCTATATACTAATTAAATTTGATTTGATTTATTATCTTTTATTTAAGCACCATATTTTAATTATCACTAATTAATTAATTAATTCTAAGGTGCATAAACCTATTAGAACATGATATGCTTTGCTTAATTTATTAGTTTTTTCAAATGAGATTTCCAATGAAGTATAGAATTAATTTATTAATGTTAATAATTAGCACCAAATCAAAATAAATATCTAAATGAAGTTACTCTAATTTGTGTGATTGTTGTAGTTGTAACTCAAAAACAATGTACATTGAAACCGTGGGACGGTGTAATACGAAAGCATGGAGACCGAAATATTTTTTCGTGCTAAAGGAATTTCCTGTTAAAAGAAATTTACAAAAAAAAAACTCACCAATGTTTTTGATACCGTAAAAATAGAGTTAAGTTGTTCGTTATTGAAAAATACCCTACATTTATTGCTTTAACCAACTCAATTTTACCTTTAGGAGAAAAAACGCTTAATGTACGTCCTGATTTTTTTGCCACATATTGACATAATTTGTGGTTTTGATGTGCATGGTTTTTTCATGATAAGCGTTTTTTGTTTCGTGTAAAAAAAAATATGTATCAAGTTATACAGGGTGGTTCAGTTTGACTGTCGCACCCCTATAACTTTGTTATTTTAAGAGATAATCCCTATAAACCTTATATTTTTGTAAATCTTGGAAAATTCTCTATCGAAAGACGTTCAATTGTTTTTCTACGATGAAATATGTTTTTTGAAATAACATCGTATACTTTTTTTAATTATAGATTTTGATAGAGAATTTAAATCTAAATCCGATAGAGCATTAAAAAATTGCATACCTACATGGATAAAAAATTGGGAAAAATTTGTTTAAAAGTTATTGATTATTTTTCAATATCGTTCTATTTAACTAGACAAAACCCGATCGCTATAGTAATTGACAGTTTATAACTTATTTTGTTTTATTATTTTTCGGTGAAAATCATAATTTTGTGAGCAATAAATTAACAAAAGCAAATTGACAAAAGGACCATTTTCAATTTAATACTCGTTTTTTTTAAATTTTTTTTTTATGTATGCCTATTTTTGAATGCCCTATCGGATTTAGAACTTATTTCTCTATCAAAATCAATAAAAATAAGCTGGTGTGGCCACCAAATGACTTTCGCCATAAATATATTGTGTGTATCAATGTATGTGTGTGTATTTGTGTGCGTAAAAAGTTTAAAATGCCGCTCAAGCGCTCTAATTAATCTAATTTTTATAAATGACGTCTGTCAACATGACGTTAATGACGTCTGTCAAAATGACGTTTCATGCACGTGTTTATGACATATAAACGATCACAGCGTTCTTAAATAATATTTTAACTTTTTTTAATTTAATCATAACTTTGTTCACGGAAAATCAAGAGTTGAGACAAACGGCATCTTACCCAAATTTGAAAAAAATGGTTGTAGCCGTTTTCGAAAAAAAATTTCAAAATTTTTGAAATAATTTTGTTATTTTAAATTTTGCCAAAAAAGTAATAAACAGAATATTTTAATCTTTGGCCGTTTTCACGTAATTTTGGATTGTCCTTTTAACTTAATCACCCTGTATATTAGTTATTATTTGAAAAATTAATTAAATGCACGCACTTTTTAGAACACTTCTAAAGGCTCTATCGATAACTTCTGTCAAAAATGTACATTTATAGCGTCTGGCACATACTCACACACGGACGTCATCGCGAAAATAGTCAAAACGGGTTCAGAGATCCTCAAAACGTGTATATCCGTCGAAATCTGGAATTCGAAAATTTTCGCGATCACAATACTTTCTTCATACTTCGTATGGCGAAAGTAAAAATTATACCATGTAATTTCAAAAACAAAACAAAATGGACTATCGCCAGTCTGACATACTTCATCGTAGAAAAAACATTTGAATGTCATTCGATAGAAAAATATAGGGTTTATATAGGGGTTTCCTCTTTAAATAACGAAGTAATAGGGGTGCGACAGTCAAACTGGATCACCCTTTACAGCAATTTGTTGAACCAGAATATTGTTTCATGTAAATCGATTTTTTATGTTAATCGTTTTCGTGTTTAACGGTTTTCACTGTACATGTGTCCAACTTTCAATTGTCGCTATAGTCAATTCAAATTGGCTATTTATCATCTGGACAAATTTAAAACTGCTACATATAACAATTCATGCAATTTGTGACATTAGAAAAAGTCTAGTGATGTTTAAGCTTAACGCGAATGTCTTGATGTATTATTGTACCTTCACTTTTCGTTTTCATACGGTACTATAAGTTGCTGAACTTCTTCTGTTTGTGTCCAGAGCCGTCCCTGTTCTACGTTTTATAAATCTAAAATATGCAAGTCGTTCTTTATCGTTAAGGCATTTTTTCAAATTATAGTACTACACGAAGCTTCAGATAATTAGAAAAAGATTCACCCGGCGTTTAAACTTGAATACCCTATTAATTAATGACGCCAGGATATTAGCTATTAGTTCCTAAACAAACATCGCCTGCAGTAACTCACTCAAATTTTTCCGACTGTTTAAAACATTTTAATTAGCTAATTTTAAAATATCTTTGTATATTCGATGGGTTAGCGGTACCGGTGCATTACGACTGCATATTTGTTGATAACTGTAAACGATAATAAGCGTTCACACCCATATATATCAGAGTTTAGTCAAACTAATAAAAATACCACTTAACTTTTATTAATGTGCATCTAATAAAGACTCGACTAGCGCGAAATCCTGAGCTTTTATCTACTTCTGTTACAGTTTAAACAGATCAAACTTGCCATGTTTTATGGCGATTTTGTCATAATAATAAAATTATAAGCGTTATAATCTTTAAAGTATTTACGACATCTTGAAACACACTAACATCATGTACTTATCTTAAATTATATGTGGAATCTTGGATTAATATACATGCATAATTCCCCGGCGTTTATATTATAACATTCTCAAGCTTATATCTGTAGAATAATTTAACTTTATGGTTATTACGCAAGATGGGAGTAATAATTTATATTTAATTAAGTTTTGTCATCGGGAGATTTTTATTGTAAATAATTTTTATTAAATTATATAGATGCCGTCTTTGTAATTGAAAAATTATACCCATAGCTAGCTAACAGCTAGTAGTTTTACTAAATGACTTAATTAGATTCAAATTCATAAATCGCAAGATTATATAAAAATTAATGCGAATATATGAAATTTACGGCACAAATTAAACGAAACTCATAGCTATGTAGAACAGACTGGGTTCTTACGAACAATTAGTGTCAGTGGTAAGTGTCATGCTTAACAACCTTATGTTAACCTCTTTTATGGATAACTAAAGACAATCATATCTTTGGTGCGTCCAGCATATTTCGAAGGAATATGATAAGAAATTTCGCCCCCAAGAAGTAAATTATAAATAGATGATTTAACGTAAATTATGGAGAACACACATTTTTTTTAAAATTTAGTAGTTACAGAGATGTAAATTCACATAAAAACAACGTAATTTAAAACATACCAATATATGACAGAGAATAATGATTTATTGTTACCTTAGGATACCTATTTCTAAGTATAAACAATTGCTTTCATTTAATAGCAGTAAAAACATATTAATTAATTAGTAATTACATAAAATCATTATTTGCAGCATTAATTTCTAATATTCCTAATATATTAGATGATTGAAACAAACAACTTCAAATTTAAAGGGTATTGTTTTACACCATAAAACGCTTCCATTGCTTATTTTAATGTAATGTTTGATTTCTCTTTGTTCGTTTTTTTATTAAGACCGCTTTTCAAAACAACTTTGTTATGCGTTTCCATATTTTTGAAAAACAATGCAGAAGCGTATTATTATGACACACAGCAACAAAATAACATGCAGTTTTTTTCTTAAATAATAGAAGTATTAAAAACGTCATAAAATAAAGTGGGAAGAAATAGCATCGATTAAAGTTGTATATTAGATTTATTTATTTTCTTTGCCTACTTTAATTTCTTGTCATTAATATTTATCCAAACGACTGCAGTTTTAAAATGTTTTATTTCGAAGGCGAAAGAAAAATTTTATTTTCAATTGAATGTGCAGCACTTTAAGTCATTACTTTTACAGTTTCCTAAAACGATTGGTTTTTAAAGCCCAAGTGAATTTAAAAACAGTTTAATAGCTAATTTTCTTCATAATTCCTTTTTTGCTCAGCTACCAATAGGAATAATTCCTGACTAAAGTTTTTATTGCTTCTGCGATCAGCTTCAGTTGTTCTTGACGTCTTTATACCACAATTTATTTTCTTATCGAACTTATTTTCATATTTATCGCACTTTTTCATTTAAATGAGGTAAAATTAACTGTAGTAATTGAAGAATACGTTATTTTTATTCACACCATAATAGTAGCAGCTGCTATGTTGTTACATACAAGCATTTAATTAGTGTTAATATTTTCATATTTTAATTAGACTATTTTTCATATTTCCAGTAAGAAAATGCAGAACTTTGATGTGTTCGTACATTTAATATGAACATGTTACACACTTTTGTGAATGTCGAAACGTTTTTTAAAACCTTTTCAACGAAAGGTATAACAAATAAAGTATAGCGTTGTTTCCGACCACAAATTTTTGTCAAACAATTTAATTTTAATTTAACAAATAACTGGAAGAAAATAAAATTTCAGAGTATTGATAACAGTGTGGTCAAATATTGAAAAAAGCATAATTTCTTCTGTGCCCTTATATCATTTGTGTGCATATTTACACAAAGATATTGATGCAGGCAGATAAAATTTAAAAACAATAACTGAAAATAATAATTTCTTCTTTTATTAGATTAGAACAGAGAACAGTGGTTTTCAAACTTTGTGCCGCGGCACGCAAGTACGCTACGATGAAGTTAGTGAGGCGTGACGTAGATTATTTAAAGTTTCCAAGGATAATAAGCGACATCTGTCAGACTCCGCGCGAAATTCTAGCTCATGCTAGTTTACAGTTTCAGCTTTTCTATAGATTTTTGTTTACTTGATTTTTTAAAAATTTGTATTCCTGTGGAACAGAAAATAAGGATCTGATTTCATAGTTCGAGAATTGGACAATGTAGTAATTATAAGGGTGGAAAACGTTTTTTCTTCCATTATATGGATGTTATGTAATCAAACTTTCGCTAGGTTGATGAGACAAAAATTAAGTTTTTGAGACCTACCTACCAAACGGAACTGTTAGGTATTTCTTTGAACTAGCGCAGTCTTGAAAAACTTGCTAAAGGAGTCTTAAACTAAGTAAGTTTGAAAACGTTTGGATTGGTGCCTTACTGTAGATCTGTGGTCATATCTACATTTTTAGTACATCTGAATGGTTTCCAATACTAGTCTTCGTTCTTCGATAGTTTGCTCTTTATCCATATTTTTTGCACCTGTGCCTATTTAAGTGTTTATCCATTTTGGTGCAGCTGTAAAGCATCTATGTAACGATATGTCTACTGTAATATGCAGGTTGTGTGAACAGCTGTAATCGGACCTGTGTCTAAACCATGGGTTAGCGGTGTGGTGTGGCCATCCTAGGCTGGCAACGACACCGGCCGCGATGACCTCGTAGACCTCGGCTAGGAAGGAAACTAGTCTTTACCGTTATCAAAAACGGATGTAGCGGCCAGCTTGTCGTCGCGATAAAGTGTCCGTATGAGGTGCAATTGTTTTACTGCGTTTCCGACGGAAATTCGCTCCGATACTGCATTGTAATTATTTGTCATGCTTCATGGTTTGTTCTACAGTAGCGATAGTAATGCTTGGATTGGCTAACACGTTCGACTGTCTTTATCCACAAGTAATCGCGTTTTTCCGTGTATTAACACCATACATCGTACGATATAAAAACAAATGTACAGCATTTTTTTACATAAAATAACTTTATATCAAACTTATTCCAAACAATTTAACAATATCGTGAAAAGCAAAAGTAACCATCTGACATTTATTTTGTACTTAATGCATTAATACATGAAAAGCAAGGAAAAAAATTGTAAATATCTATACATTTATGGTAACTATTTTTAGAAAGATAGCTAGTAAAACTTTTGCACACTGTTTTTGTCATTTATCATCACATATGCAGGATGCTACTCAAAAACCAATAAAACTAGTTGGAATATGAAAAAAGTAGATTAACTACAATTAAACAACGCTTCTACTTTTTTCAAGCCGAGCTGTTTCTGCTTTTTTCAAGCCAAGTTGTTTCTACTTTTTTGCTGTTAACTTCTTTACTGAAGTTAAGAAAATAATATGTAAGACTTTCGCTGTTTTTCTTCTTTTTTTCAAGTTAATGTTAATAATAATTTATAAACATTGTTTTAAAAACTTTTTTTGCACCAAAAGGGAATACAAAGCAGAAAAATTACGATTGCTAAAACTTTCGTGTTTAAACTTTTTGTAAATTATTGTTGTTTTTTTTTAAATATAAGGCGATATCTTCATATTTTTGTCAAACTTTTGCAAACTGTGTTAATTTTACATTTGACACTTGAATGTAACAGTAACACACATTGTGTACGTACGAATATGTATTAAAATTATGATGACAAACAGACAGACAATTCCTAATATCTACAGCAAGACAAACGAACATACAGAAAAACGAATTCAGTAGAAAACCGTGTAAATATTCCTCTTTGTTTTTGTTTTTGACAATATTTCTTCTTCGTAAAACATTCTGAAACATCTTCCCGACTATTATATTTTATTATGCTCTTAATAATTTAACATCCAAAATATTTAAAATTTCATTGTGATCTGTCAAAAGAATCAGTTCAGTTAATTAATTATCAACATTTTAAAAGTCACAAGGTTACTTTACCACTGACGGTTTTAAATTGTCTAGATATTTGCTGTAGGAATGTTATATGGTCAACACTTCCAAAGACAGAGGTCGACATTATTTCCATATATGTGATAGCTTGGGTTTGTACCGTTGAAACGAACCTGCAAAGCATTTTAAGCCTTCTGATACCACATAATAGACTTAGTAACTACACCTTAGCTACAAGTAAAGTTGTATTGCAACTTAGTGCACAGAATAATGAAAAATATATGTATGAAATGTTTAGCTTATTGTGACATTATACGATGTAGGTGCGGCGATTCATAGGTACAAAACGGTTAGAAATTAATAACACAACAGGAAATTTTGATTTTTAAAGTTTGATAAAAGACGGCAAAGTATGCCTACGTCAAAAAATATATTTCTTGGCGAAGTCGTGAGAGTGTGTTGATTGGTTTAACTACTGATGTAATCAATTTAATCTAAATATTAAATTAGTAATTTATAAAACCCTATTAGTATTAGATTCTTTTCTTACGGTGAAATATTGTCCCTTCCCCTCCCGGAAGAAAATTGGCGAATGGATCCAGTTGTCTTACAAAAATTTAACCAGAGCACAGCACTTTTTAATGTGTATTTTTGTATAACTGTAGAAAAATATATTTACATTGTTTTTTGTACAAGTTTACCATATTCAACAAATAGGAATATTCAAATACAATTCAAATTTAAGCGACATATTACATTATACTTTCTATGCCGCTCCCTTACGTCTAGATCCAACAGTGATATAGGTACTATCGTATAAATGTGTATGTTTTTTAGTTGCTACTCATATATTTTTTTTAAACCCTTATGTCAATAACCGGGTCCCTGGGTACCCACTTAAGCACTTTTGGTGAAATGTTTGGTGATTTTTTTTTAAACCTTACAGATCGTCACGATTGAATGAATAAAAACTAATGTTTATACGAGGAAAAACAATAATATTTATTTATTTAGGCACATTCTTTACATTTTGTAATTGTTATGGCATGTTCGTCGAAGACAGGTTTTTCGCATGCTGTGCAAGATTTATTTAGTTTTTCTGCGCTTTTTTATTGCTGCTCTATAGCACAAATGACATGAACCAGTAATAATTATGACTGTATAAGTCTGAAAGTTATTTTATAAATTACTGATTTGGAGTTTCTGTTACAACTCTGTAAAAATCTTTTACAGAAAATTAGGAGAAAATAATTATTCTTTTGCTAGATGAGCGTTATAAATATGTATATCTGGTTTGTTTATTACTTTCAAAAGTAAATAAAATGTTTCGTGTGTTTGTTACAGGTTTAAGAGTTTGAGAAATTGAAAACTAAATTATTTGACCAATCTGTCATTCTATTTTCAAAAATATACAAAACTTATAGCATAAGTTTATTATACAACTTCTGTAGGGGTTACCCGGGTCATTCGTTGTGAATTTCGGTTATTGACATAAGGGTTAATCCAGTTTTGCTACGTAAATATTTAATAAAAATCGTTTTTAAGCAAACTATAAAACACTAAGGAAAAACGAGTCAAGGGTAGTTCACACGGTGAACTAGCGTCGCGACATCAAATGTCACGACATCGCTTGACATTCGGTGTTGGGTGTTCACACGTACAATGATATATTTGAGCGTCGCGACATCAAAATAAAAATGGACGCACTTGTAACTGTAGCAACGAGTGTTGTAGAGCAATTAATTATTTTGAAGTCGCTATATTCGGGAATAGATTTGTCCCATAAACAAGGATATTGTTGATAATGATCTAAAGTCGTTGGAACATCTATTGAGGACATGATAAATTGGTAATCGATGACAAACAAATGTATATTATTTGTCTGTTATGATGTCAAAGTATGATAGGCTTACGTCAAATGCCGCACTGTCAATATCGGTGTCGCGATATCGCGGCACTAGCATCATGACATAGTGGCATCGCGACATCAGGCTGTTCAGACGACGACATTTGATGCCACGGCACCTAGTGTCACCGTGTGAACTACCCTTTACGTGTTTGTATCAATTGTTGCATCTCTTTTTTCACGTTGTTATGTCAATATAATATAACTTAAAACGCTGTGAACTGCAAATATTATTTTTGAATAAATCATTGCTACAACTTAATATTTATAATATATCATAGAATCTTGTACAAAGTATATATATGTCGCAAGTTTCTGTACACGTTTAGTAATACTAAAAAAAATTGTTTGTCTGTATAATTGCAAGTCCATCAATTTGTAGGTAACAGCATTCTAGTCTCAATCATCTAACAAACTTGATGCGAGAATCGTTATTTTTGTTGTTGATGTCGATTAGTGAGAAGAATGTCACCATATTTATTTTTGTGCTCTTCGATTTTTTTAACTATAGGTAGCTAGTTTTACAGTGTATTAAAATTGTTTAATTTTATCGCTCTTTGAGGAACCGCGTTATCCGGTAACACATTTATTTTGTAGCTTTAAAAATCATGTCGTTATTGTTACGCAACACTTCAGTCATGAAATGATATGTTAATCGAACTCCTGGACTCAATATAGTAAATCAAGATCAAGTTTTCTGTAAAAATCAAACATAGCATGCCAACATTTATTGTTAAAATAAATATACGACGACCATATGGTCATCTTGCGCTTGAAGACACGATTTCTCCCATTGGTATAGAGAGATCTAGAGAAAGACATTCTGACATATCATAACAATTTGTTTTAATAACAGTTGTTGTGCGATACAATCGGCAAAGACATGAATTAACTTTAAACCGTCGGTGTTTTACATTTTTAATATAATGTACTTAGAAAACGATCATCTATATACGTCAATCCTATCCAGTTTGAATACAAAACCGAACTAGATTGTACGTAATAGATATTTTAATGCGCTTTTAAAATGAAATAACATAAACCACAAGAATTTTTAGTGACGCTAGCGTTTTATTAATATTTATACTTAATAGAAGGTCGTAGCAAAATTTTTATTGGGACGTTGGGTAATCAAAATGGATTATTCGACACGAACAAATTATTTACAAATTTTGGACCATGTACTGATTACTTATTTTCATTTTATTTCATTAGTAATTTCGCCAAGTTTAATCTGTAGTAATATAAAAAGTGCGTTGAAAATTATCAATAATTTTTGGTAAATATGCCCGAATGCAAGTTGAGCTGAAAAAAACACGAGTGCACGAAGTGCACGAGCGTTTGTTTCTGATTTAAATCGCATTCGGGAATATTTGTCAAAAATTATAGATTATTTGCAATACACGAGTTATATTTTGTCAGAAAATGTTCTTCACCTAACCTACCTGTCAAATTAAATGTACGTTATGTCAAATTTTACAAGTAGGTGTCAGAGTGGTGCTTCAGGGGTGTGGTTTAATATATATTACAGTAACGCTACTGGTCGCCGAAATTCGTCAAAAAATTATCAAGAACAAAATATTTAATTCCCTCTCCAAATTTATATATTCGATCTATCACAAATTCAGATTTCTTAGAAACTACCAACAAACGCATGAAAATCTGTTAATTGCGAAAAGGACATTATCAGTGTATGATTATGTTTATTGGTCGTTTCTAGGAAATCTGAGTTTGTTATTGGTCGAAACCGTAAATTTGACAGGAGGATCAACGTCTGACAGGGGAATGTAAAATTATTACTGTGTAATAATGCTCCTATTGGTAGTCTCTAGAAGATTTAAGATTAGTGATTGGTTAAAAACACAAATTTGACAGGTGAAGGAAATTTTCAGTTATAATATATTAAGGGAACATTATTTTGCCGGTAAAATTATTGACAAAAGTTTGTTACTTTGGTAACATCCTGAGACAAAAGACATGACAAAATCCTGAGCCGAAGGCGAGGGAGTTTGTCATTCATTTTGTCGAGGGATGTTACCTATAAATAAGATGACCAACTTTCTTACAATGAAAAGGAGGACACAAATTGAAGAGCAAAAAAAAAAGTAAATAAATAAAAGACACATTTTATGCATTGCAAACATTATAATATGATAAATGCTTAATAAAAACATTTGTAACTAACACTAACATGAAATTTTATGCTTACATGCCTATAACTATTTAAAGGAGTACTTCTCCATTGAATGAATATTTTTTGTCAGTGTATTATCTTCTAAAAATATACCTATTGGAAATATCTGAACAAGAAATGTCCTTCATATTGAATTTTACGGCAAGTGTTGCAGCTAGAGTATCAACATTCAATCTCGATTTCTCACTTGTCCAAAAATCATTAGCAATTGAAAAAACTCTTTCAACTGCTGCATTAGTTCCAGGGCAGCACAACACAAATTGAACAAGAATAAATAAATTTTCACATGGAATATGTCCATTTTTGAAATGGCTGAATATTTTCACCCATCTTTTATCAATTTCAACGTGTTGATTTTCCCATTGTATTAATTTTTCAGAATTTAAATATACATTCAGTCTTCTAATTTCTTCACGATCGAATTAGGAGATTTACAGATTTTAGTCTTCAAATATCGAAAAGGACAAAAAGGAGGACACTTTTCAAGGGAGGACAGAAGTGAAAAAAGGAGGACTGTCCTCCCTAAAGGAGGACGGTTGGTCACCTTACTATAAGTAACAAACTTGAGTTAAAATTTTTCCTGCAAAATAATGTTCCTAAATATATTTGATTAGACAATTTCCCAAATAAGATACCAAAAATAATTAGGTACAATTTTCGTTTATTATTTGTTAACATTTTCGATAGCGCACTAACCTCTGCAGCGCATTTAAATCGTAACTCCTTTCCTTGCAAAATTTTTCAAATTGTTTCCATATTGACGTTTTGGATGCAACAGTATTTTTGGGAGTTATATTTGCAACAGTTTTTTGTATTTCTTCTATGGAAGTTATTCCAAAACGGCTCATCTTAAATATATTTTACAACTGTCAAACATCTGTAAACAAACAACCAGGTTGCTAAGGATATAATTGACATGACAACGGGATGTTTTCGCTATTTTGGAGGTGAAAAAATCCCTAGGAATTTTGCCGCTTAAAAATGAACGTGATTGGTCAAAACATTAAGGCGTGACTATAATTTGACTAAAGTGATTGGTTTATATGACCATGAGGGGAATAGTCAAAAAAATTTACATACTTTGAAAAAAGTTTTCTCGCGTAAACGAGTATTGAAGTCTCCGCTCTTTCACGCTTAATCGTTGTTGTGAAATGTGAAACAACTATTAGGACTAGCAGCCTTGCTTTTAAATATAAATTATTATTAAAACATCATTTTAAATTACTGCGATTTAGTAGGGCTTAAAGTTTTTTAGGATTTATTCTTTTATTTCGTTATTATAAAACTATTTTGCAAACGAAACTCAAAAGTCTAATAATTTTGTAAAGACACTAAAAAAATATCTACAGCGGGCTAGCTGGCAGAATAATGAGATGAACCTACCGCCAATGTCTTTAAACAGATGAGTATTTTCTGTACTTTAAGTTTCATGTTCGCATGTAAGTTGATATTTATTGTGCATTCGCACCGGAAAGACAAATGAAGCAAAGAGATTGATGATACTTACTGACTTGAATTTAGCATCCAGTTTACGCATCCAAAATCACTCTTGCACTACGTACAAACGAGCATTAACTTTTGCATCATAATATATCAAGTTACCTATGGGAAATTGGGACCACAGCTTTGTTATTTATCACTTTTCAAGTGAACCAGCCGTGGCCAATTAATTAGGTGATTAAATTCCCTTGCAACTTAAGCATGTGGTAGGTGCGATGAACTTGTTTCCTGTCAAACGTGTTTCCTAATCCTCCTGCCTATTGATTGCCCATCGCGGCGACAATTTCTTTGTTGTCGTCCACATATTAAAAACAAAAAGGACATATGAGTGGTACATGCGTAATAACGTGTACGTTTATAGTGTTCTGTTGCGACATGCATACAAATAATTATCAAGGACACGGACAACTGAATAACGAACCCGGAGGTACGTGATCGGCTGCATAAAATAACTGAAGAAATTGTCTCTTTTAAGAGCTCGCATCGCACCTTCTCCTTACGTAATTGGTGCAGAATAATTTCAATCGTTTTTTCTTATGACACTTAGATAAGTGTGGATTTTGCTTGTGTGACCTCATTATAGAGGAACTGACATAAAGTATTTATAAACGTTTCTCTAAGAACATGAACATTTCCAAGTTTGAGGTTACTCGAGTAATAATAACCTAGTTATTTAGAATTTGAAGGGTTCTTCGAAATATAGTTGTTCGCAGCCGCACCAAAAACCAATGAAAATATTTTGCTTAGATTTTTATTCGGTTATAATTTTTTAACTTATTATTTTAGCAAAGACTTGATTTTCCGATGTATCTATGAATGCGTCTAAACAACTTTAAAATTAGATAAAAAGTCAATGCTATTAAACAAAATTATTTTCTTGTTGTTAAAAATTAAAATTCAATTGAAAAACAAAGCTAGCGCAATTTGCGCCACATATGTTCAGAGTAAAAGTTTTTGCATCAATAAATTCTAAAACATGTTAAAAATGTTGATTCCTTTTATATTACTTCAAAAAATTTTGCACCTAAGAGACCACCTGGTTAGCCTGTAGGCCTCTAAGATCGGGCCGCAACAGTACGAATCCTTAAGAAATTTATGCAGACATTCAAGAAGCAAAGCAGCATCTGCTATAAATCATTCGACCATTGCAGACTGGTACCTTTGTTTTAAACAGTGAGGCGAATATAACAAGAGAAAACGAACAATCACTTCCCAAAAAAGGCCGAATATGATCGAAAATGTTGAAAGTATTATTATTTTTAATTCTCTTGTGTAAACAAATGGGCAAGTGAAAACGAAAAATATAAAATATAAAAGCCTTCAAACATGTTTGGTTAATTTCTAATATTCTAAAATTTTTGACTTTTTTTAGTTAAATTGTAGAATAGATGATAGTAGTATTTCTCTTAAAAACATTTGTCGGAGAGAAACATTATTTTACTTTTATTTTTTTACAAAAATATAACATTTTAAATTTTTACATTCTCGTCTTATACCTAGCAAATTTGGCAAGTAATATATTTATTAAGTAGATACTTTTCAACAAACCATTATTAACTAGTTCTTTAAAGCATTTTTTTAAATTTTTGGACAAAATAGAGAGAATAATTATGGAAACCCATATTTTTTTATAGAAGGAAGTTTCAAGTGTATGCAACTTTTTGCTTGGCAAGTTTTTTCTATAAACAAATGCAAATCTCGCGAGATCCCCATGCTGGAAATGTAATCTGGGACACCCTGTATATTATAATTTGTCTTTATGCTTTTCCCCCTCCTGGAAAATGTTCTGCGGACGCCCATGTAGTACAAGGTCGCTTAATTTATATTTTTTATTAGATACAGACAAAAAAATTGAAATTAGCAATTTTCTCAGATCTCGTATATTTTCGTTGCATTTGTTTATAGAAAAAACTTGCCAACAAAAAGTTGCATACACTTGAAACTTCCTTCTATAAAAAAATATGGGTTTGCATAATTATTCTCTCTATTTTGTCCAAAAATTTAAAAAAATGCTTTAAAGAGCTAGTTAATAATGGTTCATGTAAAAAATAACTGAAAAAGTACAGAAATATTTTTTTTACAGAATCTTTTTCAGCTTTTCGCTTATAAAACATTTTAATTTTCTGTTCTTTACAGTTATTCTTTAAATAATACAAACATAAACTAGTCTTATTTAAGAATTTTTAATAAATTGTTAGTTATCAACATGAACTATAATTAAGCGAAAAATGTATTACAAAATTATTTTCTTGTTCATGGTACCTGTTTCTTTAAAGCATTTTTAATAATTGTAAATAATTTTAAGGCGAAATAGTAACAGAAATGTGCCAATTTGTAAAAAGAAAAGAAAATAAGCATTTCAATTATGTACGATCCAATTATGGTTTCTCTTAAAAAAATGCAACCTTGTCATTTATTATAGAATCTAAACTATGTTTAAGCAATTGAATGTTGCTGTTTACAGTTTGCTTAAGTACTTACAAGTATTTCCTTGGCAAGGTTTTACTGTGAACAACTGAAACAGATTTAAAAAACTTGCTAATTTCATTTTTTTATCTGTATCTAGTGTGCCATGTTTTTTTTTTTTTAATGAAGTCATCGTTGAGTAGCTCCCTAAAACAGGAACCTTTGGTCTAATTTAACCGACTTTGTATTTCTTACCGTTTGCGAGATCCCCGTAGTGTCGCACCATTTGGAACACCCTGTATAATTTAACAAAGACACAAATGAGCAGTTCAAAATTTTATAAAATCGAATACCCTCCAATTTTTATGCTATACATATTTCACACTTGTTAGCATTCAAGTTCGTTCCAAAATATATTTCAACTAGGAAGAAAGTTGAGTTTAAATAGAAATAATTATAATCGGAAATTTGTAACCACTGCGTCAACAAAAACATGCGGTTGCAGACTTATGTAGAAAAAGTAAAACCGTTTTAAAATGTACCTATATATTTTAGATGAAACCTTTTTAGTTAATTGAGCTGTCGCTGTTAAAGTCCAAGCCTTTAAGTGTAGGTAATTCCGGGAGATATGCCCCACTGGGAGAGATGCCTAGGTTGTTCTATTTTCGCATGCTAATGACAGATGCAAAATTTTGTACTGTATTATTGTTCCGTAACAGTTGCTATCTGGAAGGCATACTGCCGTTGGCAAAAATTTCGGGTGGTGTGCGGTTGGCAACAAAATTAAGATGAGTTCAACTATTTTAACATGGCGCTATAATGTAGTACAGTGAGCTCGCGTTATAAGCAACCCACGATATAAGCAACTCGCGTTATAAGCAACACTCGATATAAGCAACTATCGTATCAAAGTACACGATATAAGGGGACCTGTTCATTTAACAGAATGTTCAAAATACAGAATCACAAATGAGAGTACACGTTCGGTCACACTCGTAGTCGCTCGGTTTCCTTCGCTCCGTTAATATACACCCAGAAGCTAAAATGAAACGGCTATTCATTTAAAGCAGGACGGGTTGTAGTCGACATTAAGTCAATCTAAAATAAAATAATGTATTTATATGTATGTTTGACAGCACTTGTTGAGGTTATGTTTAATGTAAATAATACCTTATAATTATAGTTATTGGAAATTATGAAAACTTTAAAATAATGCTGTTATTATAAAGAACAAATAAAAAAATGTTACTAGGCGTCCAAATATACTCGTCTAAAAATTAATTTAAAAAACGTGAAGACCTACAAAATGACAAAGTTGAAAATGTATAGATCTGCATAAGAAACTGAAAATAGTTTAACAGTTAATTTATTTATGGTTAATAAATATAATAATACGAATTGTTACATTTTTAAGGTTAATGAATTTAATAATAGGAATACTAATTATTAAAAGGCACATTCCGTGCTTCTCCAGCAATACATGAAAAAATGGATTAAAATTGTACATAAACACATAAAATCTTGCTTGTTTTTCAATGCTTATCGATATAAAGAATTTAAATACGGCCATATTTATTGAAAGTACCTATAAATAAACTATACTGAAATTATGAATGATCAACTTACACTTAACTTCAACATGAATTAATAGAAAACTAAATGTAATATAGCTGACTACAAAGAAACATACTAGACGAACACTTGCCGATTTAAAAAATGTATTTCTGGAATTTTATTTGTATCGTTCCAACAAGAAATGCTAAGAATTGCACAAATTTAATTATCATAAGCAGATTTTTAAAATATAACTGCAAATCAAAACTAACATTTTTCTAATGCTTATAATAGATTGAACTAAAATATTAATGATTAGTATAGTAGAAGTGGAATAATTTTTAATTACACATTTTACTCAGTTCAGCAAGAGATCAGCAACCACTTTTTAAATTTTTAATGAAATTGATAACAGTAATATATATACTCAATAGTAATGATCATCATCGTTATCCTCTTTTACCAGTAGGTGTCGAAGTTTGTTCTTTCATATTATCAATTAGTCGAGTGCTTCCTGTAATTCTGTTTGTTATAATTTCACTTATTTCTTGTATTTGGTTTAAGTTTGTATTTTCTTAATTTCTTATATTCTCCTTTAGCTCATGCCTTTCATTTTTGAGTGATTTGTAAAAGTATTCTTCCCACCTATCCATAATATCTTTTCCGTTAGTTATTAGTGGTTCGTTTCAACACTTAATAGATTTCACTTTTGCTTCTGGTCTATTCCTCATATTTTTAAGTGCTTTAGAGAAAAGTTTTTGATTTTCTTTACTGTTCTCTTTATGCTTCTGCCCAAAGTAATTCCAAGATTTTTGTTTAGCTTCTTCTGCCAGGTTATTAACTTTATTTCTTTGTTCTTTATATACCTCGTATATGTGCTGGGTTTTACTCTTTATATATATTTACATAGTTTTTTCTTATGTTTTAACTCTTTCTTAATATCTTCACTCCACCAGCTCGTCTTTTTTCTGTTGTCTTCTTTCTTTATTGCACCACAAATTTCAGTTCTCACATTTGTGATAATTTGTTTAAACCTTTCTCATGTATGATTTACATTTTTATTTTATCAACTTCCTTTGAATATATTTCCTTTAATTCATTATTTCTTAATTTGAAACTTCAAAGTTTACTCTTGGTTTCAGTACTTATAGGGTTTTGGCTAATTTCTATGTTTTTGGCTAGTCTGAATTTAGCTTCTACAAAATAGTGGTCTCTGTCGATGTCGTAGCCTCTTTTAACTCTCGCGTCTTTAATCCCTCATATTTTCTCTTGATGTAACTACATAATCATACTTATATAGGATTTAAACAATTTTTTAATTTTATTAATACACATTCAAACTGAAATACAACTTCAAATACCTACTTTATACTTAATTAATTTTTTTTTTAAGTTTAAATAATGTTACGATCTAGTCTTAGACTTTTAAGTAACTTAGTTCTATTCCTAATATACTATAAAAAAGTTAAGATGTAAGTCACCCATTGGCGTCTCTTATCTGTTCTAGAATTTGGCACTCTTATCTTGTGCACTAAAACAAACACTGACTCTGCTTTAAAAAAAAAAAAAACACACTTATTAACACTTTTTTTAAGGCACTAATAGTCACATTATACCAGCTCAAAGGATTTTTTCCTTTTGAGTCTCCTGACTATATTTGTGTTATCGAGAAGCTTGATAGCCTCGATATTCACGTGCTGCAGTAGTCTTTCTTCGTGGCTTCTCGAAAACTTCTGAATTTCTCTGTCTACAAACTCTACTCCAAGGTCCTTATGAAGATCATCGATTCTAATGTACCAGGATGCATCTACGATGTTCCTTAGTACTTTATTTTGAAAAGTTTGTATTACCTTGATGTTGCTTTTTTTGGTACAACCCCAGAGCTGTATACCGTATGTCCACACTGGTTTTAGTATCTGCTTGTTATGTACTGACAGAGCGGAGTTTCTTCCTAAGAGCCAGTACATTTTTCGATATCTAATACCCAACTCCTCTCTTTTTTTTCTGACATGAACTTTCCACCGAAGTTTAGTGTCAAGTGTTAAGCCGAGATATTTGGCTGTGTTGGCATATGGTATTATCTGACCATTTATGGTTACCGGAGTGTGTTCTATTCGTTTGTTGGTGAAATCAATATGGACTGACTTGGTTTCGTTAAGTTTTATCCTCCACCTTTTTGTCCAGCTTTGAAATTGATTGATGGCTGTTTGCAGCTTGTTTGCTGTTTTTTCGTTGTTTTTGCCGACAGCTAGGATGGCAGTATCATCAGCAAAAGTAGCTATTGTGTTGTTTTCTGGTACTGGAAGATCACAGGTAAACAGTAGGTAAAGGACTGGACCCAAGACACTACCCTGTGGCACTCTGGCTTTAATTTCTTTGAGATTAGAGTAGACATCTTCCTGCTTGATCCTCTTCTAATGCTCTTTCAATAATATTAGTTATCCTATGGACTTGGTCAACTGTGGAGTGTTTATGTCTGAATCCAAATTGGTGATTTGGGATCAAATTTTTTCTTTCAATGATGGGTTGCATTCTCTTGAGAAGCAGTTTCTCGAAAAGTTTAGACATGATAGGTAACAGTGAAATTGGTTATAATCTATAGGATATAGGTTAATTAAATATGAATCAGCAAGTTACACTGTAATTTTTTAATAAACAGACAAAAACCAACACCTACAAACACATTACATTTAATAACCGTCATGCATAGAACATAATATTTACAAAAACAAATAAAATAGATATTAATTTCTACTAAATCAAAACAAAGAACATACATTTTTATCACAACAAATCAAATATATTTACATTAACAGACAAAAACCAACTCCTACAAACACATCACATTTAATAACAGTCATGCATAGAAATAATATTTACAAAAACAAATAAAATATCAATTTCAATCAAACTTAAAAAAATACATATGCACATACATGCAATCTATAGTAAAAATGGACAATATAAAAATAAGCAAAAACTTTACTAGACATATTAAAAGCATTTACAGATGAGAAAATATAGGTATGTGTTACATGACATGCATATTACATAATTATAAGATATTTATAAACACATTACATTTAATAACCACCATGATATATTTTAAAAATCTGCTTATAATAATTAAATTTGTGCAATTCTTGTTGAAACGATACAAATAAAATTCCATAAATACATTTTTTAAATCAGCAAGTGTTCGTCTAGATGTTTCTTTGTAGTCAGCTATATTACATTTAGTTTTCTATTAATTCATGTTGAAGTTAAGTGTAAGTTGATCATTCATAAGTTGAGTATAGTTTATTTATAATTATAGGTACTTTCAATAAATATTATGGCAGTATTTAAATTCTACATATCGATAGGCACTGAAAAACAAAGCAAGATTTTATGTGTTTATGAACAATTTTAATCCATTATTTTATGTATTGCTGGAGAAGCACGGAATGTGCCTTTTAATAATTACCATTATTATATGTATTAACCATAAATAAATTAACTTTAACTGTTAAACTATTTTCAGTTTCTTATGCAGATCTGTATATTTTCAACTGTCATTTTTTAGGTCTTCACGTTGTTTAAATTAATTTTTAGACGAGTATTTCTGGACGCCAAGTTACATTCTTTTATCTGTTCTTTATAATAACAGCATTATTTTAAAGTTTTCATAATTTCCAATAACTATAATTATAAAGTATTATTTACATTAAACATAACCTCAACAAATGCTGTCAAACATACATGTAAAATAAATACATTATTTAATTTTAGATTGACTTGATGTCAACACTACAACCCGTCCTGCTTTAAATGATTAGCCGTTTCATTTTAGTATCTGGGCGTATTTCAACTAAGCGAAGGAAGCCGAACGACTAACGAGTATGACCGAACGTGTCCTCTCATTTGTGATTCTGTATTTTGAACTTTCTGTTAAATGAACATTCTGTCTAATGATGCGGTCCCGATATAAGCAACTGTCAGTGTGACAGTTAAAAATACAAATATCTAAAATACTATTGCAGATATAACAATGAAATTTTGTATCTGAGCGTTATGGTATTTTTCGGATTCGATGGAAATATTAAGGTTGCAATACGACTTCCGGTTCAACCGGAAACGGACTCAAACTTTGAAATTTTAAATAGAACATCTGTATATTTTTACATTTTTGAATTTGTCTTAAAATTTACTTTAATAAATGAAAAAGGTTATATGGGTCTAAAGTCAACAGTTTTCAAAATATTTACATTTTTACGAAAATTTTGAGTGGTATAGCACTTTCAGTTTTTTTCATTCAGGTTATTTAAAAGGGCAGTAAAATATCGTGTGAAATCTAGATTAACATAAGATTTTTTAACCATCATTTTATTTTTAGGAGATTATTAATATACAACGTCATTCAAAAAGTCTGCAACGAATGGAAAAGTTTTTTATTATTTTTTTCTCAGAAAATTGTATTCTTGATAAAAGTTGGTGCATGGTCTAAAACCAATTTTAAGATGAAAAAAGTTCAATAAAAAATCATATGACACTAGATATTAGTGATTTTTGAAATATTTTAAGAGATACAAAAAAAAATGATGGACAGAGTTTTTAAAAATCCCAAAATAAGGCTAGATTTAAATTTTGTCGGTCAAATTTCAATTTTAATATTTTTTAAGAAATTTTAACATTCAAAAAGTCTGCAACAAATGGAAAATTTTATTTTTATCGAAAAAAATTATTAAGAATCTAAAAACCGAACTAGGTTTAAATTCTCAGGGTTAAATTCTAATTTTTATTTTTTACGAAATTTTAACATTCAAAAAATCAAAAACCATTAAAATCTAGTGTCATATGACTTTTTATTAATTTTTTTTCACCTTAAAATTAGATTTAGACCATATACCAACTTCATTAGGAATAAAATTTTCAGAAAAATCGATAATAAAAAACTTTTCCATTTGTTGCAGACTTTTTGAATGTTAAAATTTCTTAAAAAATAAAAATTTGTATTTGACCGTCAAAATTTAAATCTAGACTTATTTTTGGATTCTACATAACTTTTTTCCTACACATTTTTTTAAAACTAAACTAAAAATAAGGGCCCTTTACACTTACAAATATTTCAAAAATCGGTAAAATCGTGTGTTCTATGACTTTTTATCAAACTTTTTTTGCCCTTAAATTAATTTTAGACCATGCACCAACTTTTATCAGGAATAAATTTTTTTGAGAAATTAATAATAAAAAAAATTCCATTTGTTGCAGACTTTTTGAATGACGCTGTATAATAATATAATAAACTGGTAGGTGAAATTACTAACATTTTTTGGCTTTATATAATTTACCAAAGCCCATCAAGTTTAATTTATGAAATCACATCATATTTTTTTAATTGAGAGATGTACAAGTACATAGATCACGACTAAAGGTACGTGGCACGCGCGTATTTCGTTTGACATAGGTACGTACAGATCACCATAGCAACGCGACCACGATTACGTTGTTATGGTGTAAACTTTTATTTTTAGTTTTACTACTAAAAACAAGATTTATTTATGTTAAAAATCGAATCGTTTCTATTTCTATCATATAAGCAACTTTCACGTTATAAGCAACTTTTAGATCGGAATTGGCCGCCGTTAGTTGCTTATAACGCGAGCTCACTGTAATAACTTAAAGATACCGGCAATTCAAAATTTATTATTTTTCATGGAATACTTTTAGCCAGCTTCTCAAATACATTGTTAAGGTTATTATTGCAATAAAATACACCGGTATCTTTTAAGTTCCATTTTTTTTTTCCCCTGGGGCATCTAACCCGTACTAAAAGGAGAGTTGCCCAATTTTATCGAGGTACAGATGCCCCGGTGGAACATCTATTTCTTATACACAATACAGCAACAACTAATCAATTTATTAATTAATACTATAACACAAGCATCCTAGAAAGACTATATTGACATTATTTATGAAAAATAAACTATGTTCAGAGATGCCTACGACGTATAAGAGGAAAACATCTGATAAAACCAGAAGGCAATGGTCTTCAGAACAATTCAGAGAAGAATTAAGAAGAACAAAATCTTTTTAACATATGTTCAGGGACAAATCCCTTAGCTAGGATGATCAACCGTAGCAAAGGGATAACATTTTTGTAATAGTTAAGTAGTAAGTCAAGTTTCAAAATACATTCTAATTCAAGTTCTCATTTGACCACATGCATTAATTCGATACAAGTTCTCATTCAATACCAGTCAAGTTGTAATCTTAAACAAACTTCTTGGTTCTGTAAATAAATTACATTAAACAAATTTAAAGCCGACGTCGAGCTAAATATTTTAAGAAGACGAACAAGCAGACTAAGCGTCGAAACGTTCGTCCTTCTTTACCGTCATTATCGTCGTCGTACATAACGACGTCGTAAGTGTGTTAAGTTGATATGATCAATCGAGTGTACGATTCGTAACATATCAATAAAAATACATTTTGGATTAAATATTTTTGGTTTCATTGATCGTTTAAGGTCGGGGCATCACTCCCATTTATATGGGGCATCACAACCGCACTGTCGGGAGAGATGGCCAAAAACATGGTTTTGCTTAATTTTTTTTTGTAAACTTCCGGTCGTAATATTCAAATTTTGAATGTCGTGCGTTATTCTCAATTGAATTGGCTATGCATATCCATTTTTTCGGAGACTACAAAGTCAAAAATTATTAAAAGGTGATTTTTTTGCCTTAGGTGGGGCAACTGTCCCGGAATTACTACCAGATAATTTTATTTACCAAAAATAACATATACTACACCTGATTCACTCAGAAACTGCAGTAAAACGATAAAAAGGTGAAATAATTTCGCACGCTGATTCTTTAATAAATGTCTACACCTAGTTGATTTACTTTATTTCTGATCCTTGTATATCAATTATTTTGATGTCTGCCAACTTCTCATCCGCCTTTAATGTATTCTGAAACACTAATTAGAATTTTAAATCGTGGGGCAATTATCTAGTATGTTATCGTGAAAATTGGACAAAAGAACATAATGATTGATTCCAAAACGCACGTTTATAACTGTATGATCACGAAAATCACGAAAAGAAGTTGGCATTCTTGTCGTGATGAATTAATCATGTTTCCCGTTTTTACGTTGCTATGAGTTCACTTCAAACAATAGACTAACGATGTCAACATGATGGCCAAGCAACGGTATATTATCGGTTTTAGTTTTGCTTTTGGTACAGACAATGGGCTTGTCTATTCGGAACTACCTCGGTCAAAGGTATGCTTCAACATGTGTAATTAATATGGTCTGCTTCATCAGTGCCTTTAACAACTGCCTTTGTATTCGTTTGCTTGGGCGTTTATGCTGTTTGTTAAATAAATAAATCAATAAAAGTGCTAATTGGTGTACCGGAATAGAGTTCGAAAATTAACGGCTCTTTTTTTATGCCATTTAAATCTATTCAGTTACAATGGATAACAATAAATGTCCAATATTAGAAATGTATTATGCATCAATTCATCATTCAGTGCTAAGAATAAGACAGCAAAACGACGCCTGAAAACGGCACATAGCTTTGGGCAGTACCTATATTTAAATAAATTACATCAAGCACAACATTGCTATTTTATTTTATTTCTAAAAACAAGAGATTTTTAAAGCGGTAATGATCTCTGGTACACTTTATATTGTGTCCTACAAATAATAAAAAAATGATGTGGAAATGAAAACAGGAGCAGTAGGTAGAACATCGCAGAATGTGGCAATTTAAAAACGAGAAGATGGCATCATAACAATCGTAACTTATCATTTGCAGTTGTTTGCGCAAAGAAATTTTATCTCTATTGTTTTATTGATAACATTTCTTGTAGGGTGAACGTTTCCAAGGGCATTCTGATGATTTAGAAATAATTATAACGCTGAAAGATAAGGTTACAATAAATTGCAACATCCTGTATATGATTTGCATATTAAGCACTAATATATACTCTGTAATAGTATCCGTTTATTCATTCTGAAAGGTTTTCGTTCCCATGGGTTTCAGTAGCAGTCTAGCTAGATTGTCTTTTACAAAGAACCAAACGGCATTAAAATTTATAGTATTCTTGTCTCCATATTTTGATGTTGTCAGCTAACGAGATAGCACACACTCTTTTGTTAAGGTATATAGAATTAAATTTATGTGAAAAGGCAGTAAGTAGGTTTTAATTTATTTGACTTTATGGCTGTCAACTTAACTTCTTTAATAGTCAACTTCTTTAATCATCAATTTGTTCTCATACACTGCAGTTGATGTCTGTAGGTATTCGACTTCATTCCGGGCTTTTGACCGTAACTAATTTCCATTTTGTTGAACCGCTATGATTATGACATGACATAATTTGCAACTTGATGTTTTCAGTTACTTATTAGAAAGAAAAACCTACGCGATCGCTCCAGGCGACTAATCAGATATGCAACTTAAGGAACGAACTAACCGATACACTCAACCATCACACAGACATTTTGCTAATTGGATTAATCGAATCATTATTTCAAAAACTTGACTTAATATCAGACGTTGGCACTCAATAGTTACTAACGTTTTTATAGTAGGCTGTCGAAATCATCATTTTGGAATTTAATGCTAGTTAATTCGGTAGACAACAGGGCTTCAATCTTAGCCCTATATTATTTACGTAGTAGACGAGTCAACATTTCTGTCTGCGATGAGTATCGGCCTTAACACTTGTTTTCTGCCTTTATATTTTTTTTTCTACACTTCTACTCTTATAATTTTTTTATTTTTTATTAGTTTAATGCTACATACTCTTTCCTATTAACATTTATAACTTGACAAACATTTGTAATTTAAATTGAAAAGAAGAGCTTTATTATTAACAGATTATACTTTTCTTCTCCTTGTAACTTCGTTCAAAATCATCATTTGAAAAACAAAACTTTAATCTTAACGTGGGATTCAAAGTTATCCCAATTTCTTGTTTTTTAGCTCCTGACACAGTGACGGATACAAAGACACAAAGAGGGTACCTAACATGGGTAATTGTTCCTTATGTGGCTTTAATGACCATGAAAGTCTAACTCTATTTTTTGATTAGAAAATAAAAACAATCATCTTTAACATTTTTTTATATTTTATGTTCTATTATTGTAAGTTCATAATGTTAAGCTAAACACGAAAATTATTTGCATATAACAGGGTAAATAAAATTGAATGCAGTGAATTTAAAAATTAATTTTCTGGTATTTGCATTTGTTAAATCATTAATTAAATATATTTATTTGATTTTAGGAGCTCGTTAATGTTAAATAGCTAATGTGAAAGGTGTGGTAACACATATGCGTTGCCCAGTACAATTTAGTGTAATCTTTTATAGTTTTAGATTTAAAGAATGGCATTGCAATACTAGCTACTGTCACAGGGAACATAAGAAAAAATAAAATAAATATAGAGAAGATTTAAAAAAAATCTCCGTCCAAAACGCTATACCTTGTTGTATAACCAAAGTGAAAAATTGTTAAATAGACATTTTAGTTGTTTGTTTTTTGATAATGAAAAAATTATATTGCATAGATTTTGAAAGAATAACAGGCAAAAAGAGATTAATGTTACCTTAGGTTAGTCGGCTAGTCTAACGTTAAAGTCTTCACGTATATTCGTGTAAAAATATATTTGTTTTACAATTATTCAAGTGATTGTTGTTTACACATTAGTGATCCAATGTATAAATAACAGCTTAATTGTTTTTTGATTTTTCGGTCATTAATTTAATTTTAAATATGGTAATATCCAGAATGTATTTTTATTATTTTTATTCCTTCGGTAATTATGAATTAATTTTAACAGCAATTACCGTTATACAACCTAAACTTCCTAATTAATATCTATTGGAAATCAGACAATTAAAACCAAATTAACGCATCGTTGTTAACGATACTTTATTATAGTCGTTTAACTTCAACGTCACTAAAGTTTGTGGTCTTACATTCCATTCCAATTGTTCCTTCTGAGTAATCTTTAAATTTGTATGACGAACTGAACGTCCTCATCATTACAAAAGAATGCTTGGAAGTCTGACCTTGAACCGTAACGACAGTGCAATGCCAAATAATCATTCGATTCCACTTCGTTATAATAAAATTAAACGAGATTGCAGACAATATTTAACGTTCTTGTACGTGTATAACACATGACGTAAGCGTTTTTCACCGCGTAGCCGGTACAGAAAATCCTGCACGTACCAATTTATATAAATGCTAAAAATAAACGTTACAAAGACCTTAGTCTGCGTGAGTGTGTTGAGGACGCATGTAAAATACGTTTGTTTACGTTTTTTTTTGTGAACGCGGAAAGTGTAAGGTGAATTGGATTACGTAATATTGTTTTTGTGAATAATTTTATACGAGGTTAATTCGCCATGATATGCAAGTTTTAAGTATGGGTAATTTATTTATTAGCCTTTTTTTGGCAAAAAAAAATTTTATCTACCTTTAGGGTAAATTAAGATGAGTTTAATTACTTTTTTTTACATATAACTCCTTCAATTTTATTTAATGTAGCTTACTGAAGTCTTGATAATAATATACCGGGTGTAACTGAAATCAGGCTCACCCCCTTTTTTTCTCTAGTTTTGAACTTAGACAAATGAAATTTTAGACATGTAATATATGCAAAAAACTGGATTATTTGAACATAGGTACACTTTTGTTTCACTTCCGGATTCGCCGGAAATGGCCATAACTTTGTTATTTTAAATGGAACACCCTGTATATTCTTACATTTTTGGAAAGAGGAAGCGATTTTGGATACAATTGCACCATTTTGGTTAATTTTTATAACCTCAAATAATTTTTTGACAAAAATTAAATTTTTTAGTAAATGTGCCGTGACCAGCATAAATTAAATTTTATTGTCAACAAGTGTCCGAAAAATGGTTTTGTAAAGTTTAATTAACATTTGGGCTGCTTAAATAGACCTTAAAGGTTGCGAAATTGGTTTTTTGACAAAAAGACAATTTTTTTAAATAGAACGATGGTGGCTCATGCGGTTATTTAAATAGCGTATTTTCTGGCGAATTCAACAATACCAATAACTTAGTATTTTTATTAGGAACATGCATTAAAATTTTAAATTATTGGAAGATTTTGGTAAGATATCCTAATAATCATAGTTGACTATGCCAAATGGCAACAAAACAAATGATTTTTGTTGTGTTTTTTTACAAAACCGTTTTATGGACACTTGTTGACATAATAAAATTTAATTTATGCGGGTCACGGCACACTTAATAAAAAATTTAATTTTCGTCCAAAAATTATTTGAGGTTATAAAAATTAACCAAAATGATGCAATTGTATCCAAAATCGTTTCCTCTTTCCAAAAATGTAAAAATATACAGGGTGTTCCATTTAAAATAAATAAGTTGGGGTCATTTCCGGCGAAACCGGAAGTGAAACAAAAGTGTACCTATGTTCAACTAATCTAGTTTTTTGCACATATCACATGTCTAAAACTTCATTTGTCTAAGTTCAAAACTAAAGAAAAATAGGGGGGTGATCCTGATTTCAGTTACACCCGGTATATTTATTATAGAGTATGGATACATGCTTTATTGAATTATTATTGGTATTGTTTTTATTATTATCACTAGAATTAGTAGGCAATCCGCATCGTTTTTGACGCGTACGTCACCCATAAATTGAAAATGATCATATGAACTTTTTATGATTTGATATCGCTTTGAACAAACATTTGTGGATAACAATAAGGGAACACAATGTGTTGTTCAATTTTTATTGTTTCTTTATAAATAAATATTTTTTTAATAAATAAGTCGATTATGGTTTCCTGATTTATTTATTTATTTAGTCATAAGTCCTTCTACTGTTAGGTGTAGGACTGTTGAGTTGTGTTGTGCTAACTTTTCTGATTATTAAGGATAAACCATAGGTTAAAATTTAGCGAAGCCGATTTATAAAAACAAAACATATTAACAATATCCAAACAAATTTTTGAAATCTGCAATCGTTTTTGTAAAACTAAGAAAAAAATTAAAAATAATTTTTATGTTTTAATTGTAACTTTATAATTTCCACGAAGAAATTTTATTCTGTAAAAACTTCGTTATGGCACTTTTCATTGAACATTTAATGGTCTAATCAATTTATTGCTCCATTGTTTTGGTGTTGTTTCTTAGACATTAACTTTCTTATTTCGTATCGGCGCTATTTTCGATTTGTGCGTCTTAGGCTAGGACTTTTTTTTATCTCAAAAATATGTCACTAGAATATATTTATTACATAATTGAAGGAGATATAGTTCTTTTTAAAAAAATTATATTTGATACAATAATTGAGAAGATATAGCTACTCGTATATAATATATAATTCCATTTATCTTAAAAAAAATTAATATGGTAAAAATTCATTACATTTGTAAAAGACGCGTTTTTAAAAACTTATTCTTAAATTACCACCGAAAACAGCATTTTAAAGCGTTAATCTATAAACTTAATAAATAGGGCAATATTTTCACGAAAGTAGTTTTTTTTTTCAAAGATATCTTGATTTTCTAAAAATTAATGTTTAGTGAAAACAGTTATTATTGAAATTAAAAAAGTCCTAGCCAATTTAGGCAAATCAGGCATTCGTAAAAAATACAAATAATGTCGAAAAAACAAACATAATCAATTTAGCAAAACTTTAAATAGACTTTTCAATTTATTAATATTTACGGAGTTATAAACTTTTTATAAATAAAATCATTATGTTTAGAAAACAAAAAGTCAATTTATTAATTAAATTAATAACAGTCATTTAGAATTGGTTTTTATGCAATCATCACTCAAAAATTTAAAATTGGTATTTATACAGCTAGTTATTGTAGTCCCCTTAAAAAATCACAAAGCAACTTTAGTATCAGTATAAGACCATCGAAACAGATTCTGTAGCAAATACAAATATTTTCAAAATTTTAATGTCTTTAACTTCATTAAATAGCATGATCGCAACTAATATTTTGTTTTACCATAAATAGACATTTTAAACAAATAAAAGTTATGCATAAAGAAAGACTTTCTTGCTCAAATTAACAGCTCTCAAAAAATAATTATAATACCATTTACTGTAAAATTGTGTAGGATATTTTAAGTGTTTGTTTTTTGTGCATTAAAAGGTCGTGAGCTAAGTAACAACATATCCTCTACTTTTATCCGGTTCTGTCGTTAGCAGACCGAACAAAACTATAAATTACAAAAGCTTTGAATTTGTATCAACCGATAAACGACCTATTCTTGTTTTTCATATACTAATAAGCCACGCATCTATGTTTCTGTAATTAAAAAAAAAAAAAACATGCTTAGAGTGTCATGTTCATAACCTTTTATTTATAACACAATTTTATGTGTGTTCATGTAACTCCATCGCTTTTACTGTTTGTTGTTTCATAACTTGCTTTTATAATCCATTATGTTTACCTTTTATTGCCGTGTAAAACATTAAGAAAAACTTGATAACTCTAGTGCAGAGACTCTGGTGATTGTTGACCACAAAAATTGTAACTATAAAAAAAAACCTTCCGAGAGTATGAAACTTCATTTAAACTGTAAATAACGAGTCACAAAATGGCAGAAAATCAACATGTGTAATGCTATGTCGTTAACAAGTTGGTGTGTACCTACGTTTGCAAGTTGAGAAGTTACGTTCGTGGGTCTTCCTAGAAATACATTGATTTTAATTATCAATTTGACCGTATACTCGGTAAAACAAGTTTTTTTATGGTTTATTTTTAAATTTGTGTATGCTAGAATTTAATCGCCGACACAGGGGAGCGCGAGCGGCTATACCCGTACGAATTACGAATTGTTTCCCTAAATTTAAGCCAAGCTAACGATTATATCGCGCGGCATAAGTTCACATATACAGGGTGTTTCACTTTTCCATGGGACACTATTGCTATCTCCGTAAATAATGAAAACACAAGGTTGGTTAAATGGGACAAAAGTTAACTATTTAGGAGTGTTTTTTAAAGAAGATCTTGTTAAAAATTCCATGGCTTGCGTGATATAACGAAAAAACCGAAATCGATCAAAATTTTTAAACTTAAACATCTCGGCTATTGTTGCGAATACACACAAACGCCAAAGGAAAAATGTTTTGCAGATTTGGTTTGCTATAAAATGGCGATAGTCAGATTTTTATTTATAAATCACCATGCGGGATATTTGACAAACCAACTTTTTTTTGAATGGCAGTCATAGTAGGTGATGACTTAGATTTAAAGATTATTTTTTTCTCTTTACAATGATACAATATTTTATGTGTCTATTTTAAAAAATAAGCGAAATAACCTAAAAAAATGCAAAATCTTAAGATAAAAATCAAGGTTGCCATAGAAAAAACAATAACCAACTTCAATCGTTTTGTACCCCCCCCCTGTCAAGTGTGCCATGATTTTTTAGATATTTTTTTCTAATTATTCGCAAAATATTTACTAAAATTAAAAAATCGTCTATTTTTAGTTTTTTTTTTAATATTTAAATACGTTTAAGGTGTAGGTGAAATGCCAAAATGGCATTCAATTCGTCTCGAATTTTGTTCAACTTTGCTAATTTAACCGTCTATCTAACTCTTATAATAACAACCTATACAACACATGTAGATTATTGTCATCCTGTGTATAGCGTTTTCTTTCAGTTTAAATTTCTAAAGTTTCGTAGTTTCGTGCTGCTTAAGTGCTAGTACAAAGGTAAAAATATTGTTTACAAGTATTTCATCTTGTTTTTAGACCTCTAAATGGCTAAAAATGTTGGTCTTCCCTCGTACGTTGTCGTGTGTCGTAGTCTCGTAGTCCCCACACAAACATGAATCATCTTTTACATATTTGTTTAACTGTAAACTGTCTGAGCGTATGGGAAAGTTAACATATTAAACAGCTACTTGTCTTAACATGATTTTTGTCACTTAGCAATTTTAAGGTTGAACTGTTCTTGTTTAACGTTATAGACAGAGGATAATGTCCCACGATCCTGTACTTGAGCTTCTCGTGACGATCCGTGAAACATGCTTGAACAAATAACTACTTATACACACGTCACTACTTTTTTGTTCGACAATATAAATAGAAAACTACATGTCATATTTTACCGTTACAATGTACGAATTTACCTGTAAATGAATTATTGTCGATGAGTAGGCTCTTTATGCTGTCATTGTTTTGTTTTGATGTAATAAAAGTGAAAATCACTTAAAGTGCCGTAATCTTCGATTAATCATTTTAAGTTAAAAATGTCGCCTTGTTTTGTTTTTTCTTGTAATGAGTAATCATAATGTTTTTCAGTTTCACCGTTAACCGTAGTTTATCTCTGAAAGAGATCAAATTCTTCGATGTATTTAAAATTTTGACAGCTGTAAGAAGCTTCTTAATTTCTTACTCCGTCCACAGAATATAAAATTTTTACTTTTAGTGCATCACTTATGTAACAAAAGAAGTACACGGTGATTGTAAAAAATCTCGCGCTTTTATAAGTGGCAAAATAAAAAATTTAAAGTATCTAAAATTAATTATTGACGAAGCATTGAAAACTGTATTAAACTAAGTTCGTCTGAAACTGGTGGTCTAGAAACAAAGAAGCCACTTTTTGTAAATTTAATCATAAGTTATATCGACACACGATTATACAAAAATGAAAATAGTCCATTTTAATTAAAACAATGTAACCCATTACACAAAGAATATTTTTATTTCACAAAAATATAACTTACCGAATCGCAAATAGTTTTCAAGTTTTGCCAAATCTTTAACCGATTCTCCACATAAAATGCGTTGTGTTTAAATCATTTGTATTTGGTTGTTTACTTTTTATACATATTAAAATATTGTTATTTGTTAGATTGCTCTGACTGCTATAGGTATACGTTGCATAGTTTGTAAATTTACCCATTTAAAATTAAAACACAATCATGCTACGCGCCTGCTAGTGACAGCAAAACCTCAACACATTTCTCTCTACATCTTATTGGTTATTTTCATTGCATTTGTTCTTCAAGTTATTCGTCTGTGTTTCTTGTTTTTGGGAATCGCTTTTGACAATTACAGTTCAAGCATATTCGCTTTTTTATTAGAATGAGTTTTATTTTTAGAGAAAAAATTTGGACAATTTTGATAAAATTCAAAACATGATTTTAAAGAATTCGTTTCAATTTTCCATTTAAATTTGGTATTATCAGTTAATATATTTTACGTCATTAACAAGCGCTGCTTTAGTTTTTAAATGTTTGAACGTGTTTTAAAAATTATGCATCAGTAATTATATGTTTTAAAGCCCGTTGTTCTAGTCCAAACCTAAATATGCTTTGATTTTTTTTAATTAACACCTTCAAAATACCTCTAAAATCACTGAAAATTGCTCATCTTCGGAGACATTAAAATTGAATATGTTTATTCTGTCTAACAAAAATGTTCTAATTATTATGCAAAATGCGTTATTTATAATTGACCAATAAAATATTTTGTAGGCCAGAAGCTTTGTTGTTTTTATTTTATAACTCAACGATATTGGGGAATAAAAGCGTTGTGAAAGTTCTAATGTAGTATAAGAAGTGTTAACAGTGATACCAATACTAAGTAGCAATAACATTTTATGATTTGTATTTATTGCCTTTTTTAAAGATGCTTTTAATAACTAACGTTAGTTTTTTATTAGTATCGAACGTTTTTTTTTTTGTCGGGGCGTGATCGAACAGGCTTTGCTCCAGAGTATTTACGATGGACAATTTGTAACAAAATGCAAGTTATCACTTAGCACGTTGATTACAAACATCAGAAAGCTATAAAAGCGGAGCTTAGGCTAAGCAAGACTCATTAGCAGTAGTTAGATGCGAACGTCGGAGCGTCGACCACAGCATCGACCTTGAGCTGTTCACAGTGTTGGCCAGCAATGGGCAAGGTCCGCCCGGCCGGTGAAAATATGGCCTTGACTTACCCGAGTTCAAGCGGCCGCAGCATCTCAAATGAGCGCACTTTCTATACGAGTGCTTCCCAATAGGTGCGGTTTACTCCATAAGACGTTAAACGGCTAAATAGTACATATAACCGCCTACTTGATAAACTAGTTAGGTAAACTTGTATTAGCGAATTTATAATTTTAAACGACAATTTATTATGCGAGTGTTGAATGGATGGAGCAACTTGTAGCATTTACTATGGATTATAACTCATGCGTATAGTCGGGCGTTGTTGAGCTTTATACGTGTGTGTATATGCAATTACAGCTTAAATAGATGAAGGTATTTTTGTACTTACCGTGCAATTACTAATTTATAATTCCAAAACGTAAATTTATCACGAGGTTCAACTAAATACAATTACTACTTGTTACTTTACGTGATAAATTAAACGGTTGCTTTCAAAACAGTTATATATTATGGATAAACTTAAAACATAATTCTTATCAACGTGGCGTTTTAAACGATTTGGATTGTAAAAACTAAACACTTCCCAAGTGTTCTGTATAAACTTTAAGCCAAATACGCTTTAAAAATTACCATTCTACTTCTAAAAAAACCTAAAAACTGTAATAAGAAAAATAAATGCAGGCGGTGTTGGCTTTTTAAAGTATTACATATTTTAGAATAAAAGATTTGTATATTCTTTTAACGTTTTTGTTTTAACTTGTAGTAGGAAGAGTCGTTCTTTAGCATTTTTCTAAATTTGCAAATTTAATCAAATGTTAGGACACTTTGATTCCCAATTATTTTGAATGCACGCACGGAAGGATGGCATCGCGGAAATGGCCAAAACATGTTTACATCCGT
This sequence comes from Elmis aenea, assembly GCA_947652605.1. Classification (NCBI taxonomy): domain Eukaryota; kingdom Metazoa; phylum Arthropoda; class Insecta; order Coleoptera; family Elmidae; genus Elmis; species Elmis aenea. The sequence goes on along the minus strand of OX393578.1, from coordinate 31,065,996 downwards.
TGAATATCAAAGACCTAAATTATTGTGATCACAATTTTATATGACGACAGTAAAATGCAGTGGCTTACGGAAGGGGGGATTAGGGGGATAAATCCCCCCGAAAGTTTGGAGAGAACTAAAATTATAATTATCGCATTTCAAAATTGCGCGACAGACTGCTTTTCCATACATATAAAATATTTATTATGTTTGTATATTTTACTCATAAATGCAATTGTTGGGTACGATTGTCCTTGAAAATTTAAAAAAAAATGCCCATGAGGCTGCGGCCTCCCTGGACCCCCGCAACTCTTTCTTACGACTGACTTTTTGTGTCTAGCCGCCATAGATCATTTTCTAATTGCACCATTACCATGATCCGTTTGAAATTAGTCATTATTATTTTTGCAAATTAAAACAATATCCCCCCCTGAAATATTTTTCTGCGTACGCCACTGGTAAAATTTACTGCTTATTTGATACAATTTACTCAAAAATAGAAATATTTAAAAAATACATTTTAAATAAAATCAAACCCACTTTATATTGTTCCTTATAGATTCAACTGGCAGTAAAAATAAACTGCAGTAAAGTTAATTACAGAAAAAAATTTAACTAAATTGGAACGCAATATGTATACTTACTTACTCTTTACTCTGATTGTGAGTCGTTACTAAATGCAAAAATGTAAATCATTTTATTTTGATTCCGCTCTCATTTTGCCGAAAACTCATTAAGCATATTTTTGTGAAACTTGATTTAAATCCAGATAAAATGGGCAATTTCTGTTTTTAAATGTGACACTATATATTTTTGTAGATGTAATAAAATTTCCTTGTATGTTTTATATTCATTATAAAGTTGCCGATTTCACAAAACGGTTTCATGTGTCCATAACTTTAATATGGTTTTGGTCCAATAGATAACCAGTTTAAAACCTCAATTTAGTACAATTTTGTCCACGCTCATTGGTAATAAACCGTAAAAAACGCATTTTTTACTTTTGGGTTGAAGTTTTAAACATTGTTAACACAAAATAAGCGCTGGAAATTAAATTAATGCATTTTGTGTCACTACTTGGAATAATTGTGAATAGTTTAGGATCATACTGTTATTAAAAATATAATTATTTGGTCAAGGTTTACCGGTCCACCGAACGGTGTACTTTATCCATACTGTATTAGAAATTAAATATATTTATACGTTAACGGGTATTTGTATAACTTTTTTATTCGTCTTAAAAAAATACAGTACCTACTGCAGTATTTTAAATTCTATGACCAAGTATTTATTTATAAAATTGCAGTAACTTTAAATTCTTGCTACGATAAGATTTTTTATTAAAACGTTTTTTAAACTTTTTTTGTTAAGTTTTATTCCTAAACTGTAATATTATTTTCATATTGTGTGATTTTAATAATTTTTACTAACTGGTTTGATGGTTAAAAGATATCATAATTATTTTTTGTTTTGTTGCAGACATGAAGTATAGGAGGAGCTAAAATGGCGGCAACCGACGCTCAAATCACAGTAGCGGCCTCACGTTGGTCAGATGAAGGCAATTATCTTCACGAATTTGTATCCAAGCACAGACTACCAGCAGTGGTTAAAATCATAAAGGGTCAATATGGTAGTCTTGGGGTTCCAACGTTACCCAGTCCGGGCCTGCAATCAACTGCTTTGCTAGTATCAGCTGGCAAGCGCCAAAAAATCGTAGCTCAGGCAGTAAAATTTAAAGAAGGGAGAAGAATCGTCTGTGTAGGCCCTAGATTAGCAATCCCAGATACATACACGGGATTTTTTGAAATATTAAGCGAAGAAGGAAGGTCAGTTCGATGTATAGAAAACGTTGCAGAATTATCAAGGAGGCGCCCCGAAGAAGGCTGTTTAGTTCGGGAAACTATCCGTGGTGTTCAAGCCAAAATAGATCCTGACGGTTCTGTAACCCCAGAAGGAGCTAGAACTCTCCCCGCAGGAGAAATTCTCATACCTTCCGGCGAAATAGTATTACCAGGCTCGAAAGGTCGCTATCTCAAATGTTTAGATTCCAGAGGTGATACGATTTTGCTAGGTTTAGAACAAAGAGGAAAATTTTCCGCGCTAGCGCGAGAAGATAATATAAGTGGCGTTCATACCGCCAAGAACTTATTAAGCAAGCGTTTGCCTTTGACTGTTAGGTTAGTACATGGGACTGCACCCAGAGGCTTAAAAAGCCCGAGTCATTTTGTGCCAGAAATAAGGTTATTATCGATATTCGAAGAAGAACATATATTTGCTTTACCCCTTCAGAAAGAAGCTAATACTGTTACTGCTTTACCCCTAGCTGCGCCTTTAAAATTGTTGAGGACGCGGAATGATGATCAATTGCGAAATATGGCCGAATTTAATAGACTTGTAGAAAAATGTTCAAGACTAGTTGGCGACGTCGCCGATAGAATTCAAGTTTTAGATGGAAAATTGGGGGATCCTAAAAAACAAGCGCAAGCCGCTCTTAAAAATGGATTCGTTTTACGCCGAAGTGCCTCATCTGATTCGGCGAATCATCGAACAAAGCATTCACATCATCGCAAAGACGAAAACCGCGTTCCGCTGCCCGATTATGATGAAATCGATCAGATATACGATTATGTTCGGGGATTTGCTCCCCTGCCCAAAAGTATTCGTTCTCCTTTTTCTGAACCTACCCCGCCTGTCACACCTCATAGTTCTACTCCTTCACAACCTATTGTGGATCCAAATAAACCAGAACCTCCTCCAATAGAGACAATACCCACTAAAAAACTGCAAGCCGAAAAGCGAAACCGCAAAGCTGCTTCTTCTACTATACGCGAAGGTTCACCAAAAGTATATGTGCACACGGACAAGGTACCGCCAGGACTTCCAAAACTGTACGTCAAAAATGGGCATTCGCAGCGAAGTCGCTTGTTTCGTCAAAAAAGTTCTTCGCCTATGAAAGAAACTCCTCCAAGTCCGATGTCAAAATCTGGATCACCACTCTTTAATATTCGGTACAAATCTCTTAGTAATCTTCAGCAAGCCATGGAACTAGATGGTACCTTAGATTCGAGTCATTCTGGAGGACGAGCTTCTGGTGATTCTGGTGGTGGCACCAAACAGCCAGAAAAAAGATCGAGAAAATTGTCAAGACCTCGTAGTTTAACCAACATAGTGTGGGAAATTCGTGAGCATCCCGATATATCGATGATTGAAAAACCTAAAAACATCGATCACCCGATTGTAGTGTACAAGAAGCACTCAAAATATTCAATTAGTGGACAAAGTCAGAGACGTGGTGGAACACTGTATTTGTAACTCCTAGTTGTTTTTTTTTCCATTATAGTTGATGTGCAACGCTTAAGCTACTTGTGATTTTTATGTACTGTAAGTTTATTGAGTAGTTTAAGTTAATCTTAAGGTTTGTGATTTTGTTAATTTAAGTGACTTTACGTTAAGTGAGATTTCGTGATTTTGGAATACAAACATTTTTGATCTCTACTACACACACTTATAATTCTTGAGTATAATTTCATTTTCCCAGTTTGTTTATACTGTGAAACAACCAGATAGGTACTTAAATCAAAGAAATTCCGAAATCCATAAAAAAATTTAAGTCACAACATTTTGCAAGGGTTTTCAATATGCGAAGAAAAATGTGCTGCTAATTAAAGACCAATAATTATTGTAGCAATTATTTATTACTTACCCTTTTATCAGTATTGGACGAAAAAATTATCGGTAAGCGCAACTGAGGTCGCATACGAAGGAAGGAGTTTTGTTAGAAAATTTAAAAAATATTAAGCACTTAATATGTATACTAAATACATATATAGGTACAAACGCGACGAGTCTTACCGACTAGTTGATTTTGATTAAAATCAATTATTTCTGCCAGACTGGCCGCATTTAAGTACTTCTAAATTACGCCTTTCATAATTAACTAATTGTGCACAAATATTTTATTTTAATAACCGATGGTATGTTTAATAAAAAAGTCAGATTTTAAATTTAAATACTTTTGAATGAAATATCGTGAAGTCATCGTCAATTCACACAAAGCGTTAGGCCCCCCGTGCGTGTAATCCACAATTAATTCCACTCCTAGAATGCTGTCATTTAGTCTCATTAAATAAACTAAACTTTTCATGGATTATTATCAATATAACAGTTAATTGAAAGTAAATTACAGCACTTTCTTTAAATGTTGAAAAACCTCGCATAATACTTATCCAAGATGCCAGTATCACTGCATAACTAAACAAAAATTTATAATTTATTTGAAAAAACTGATAGTCGTTACATTTTAAAAACGAATGTTTGTATATTTAAAATTATTCTCGTCTGTGTACTTATCAAATGCAATTGGAATCGTAAAAAACAATGTTTCGTTATTTATAAAGTGATGTAAAAGTGTTTGATAAAATTTTTTGAACACATCTCATATTTATACTTCAAACTCTTGGGATTTATGAAACACAAATAATTACGAAAAACAAACAGTAAAAAAGTAATGGGACACCGATCGCCAAACTCGTTAAAAATAACCTATCAAACTTTAAAACCAACGTTTAAAATATAGCGTGGAGGTAGTAATATCGGCGTTAGTAGCAGTAAATACTTCAAATTTTATATTTACGCTTTCTCGTCGATGTTAAAAACAAAGACGCTTTCGTTATTTGTTAAGTCGATTGTTTTGTAAATTGAGCTTTTATTTACGTAAAGAAACAATCTGATATTTTCAAGGCAAGTAAAAATGTTTCATGATTATTTCAAATCAGTTATCTGCACCACACGTACCGTTTTTACTCTCTTCGTTCATATCCGGAGCGTTCGTAAATCAAGGAGAATGTTTTTATTTGATAAATTCTTCGGAAGTTAAAAATTTCAACAACACATGTCATAAAACAATTAATTAAGAAACTTTAAATGAAGCATGCCCTTTACTGTTGTTTCAATCAGTTTCGTATTTCCAACCACATCTAGGTAGAAGTTATCCGGTTTACATATAGTCACTAGATCCATTTGTAAAGCCCTGTCAGATTCGCGTGTGTAAGATTTCCTGCGGACAACATAGATACATAAATAAATTGATATAAAATATATGTATAGACTAAAGACACAGGTTAATTGTTATTAATAAGTAGTAACTATGATAAATATTGTTGTCGAAGTATTAATTAATGTCGCCGTACTTCTGAGCGATGCAGGGAACGATTTTAACAGTTTGTAGTAACGACAAAAAACGCGATGATTCAGTAATTTTCGCGTTGTAAGAGAACAATCAAAATAAAACATGTCTTTAAAGGTATGCTGCAGATACTTCTGAGAAGTTGTTACCGAACCGGGTTCGTTGCCAAATGCGCTCAGAGGAAATACGGGGTCTTTGACTGTAGTTGCCTGCGAAGAGCTGCATACATTATAAAGTCTGCCTTGAATCCTAATTATTTGTGTACGATAAAGGTGGCTTTATTAGCAACAGCCATTTGTACTCGTTACATGTATGCAAACTTAATTCATGTACACGGTTAACTTAAATCCGTATACGTTTTCCATTTAACTTTAATCAAAGAAGTTACTTCATTAGGTGCGTACCTAGCCATTCAATCAGCACAGGATGTTTCAGTAATATTGTTTAGCTAATGGGTACGTTGGTCATATTTTTTTAATAAATTGCAAAATTCATAATCTTGTAAAATGAATGTACGGAATAACGGAACACGTCCTGCAAGCGACCCCGTCAGTATTCATTTAAGTTAAGCGTAAACAAAAGCATAGTCGAGTCAGAGCCACCTTAAAATTGTAACAATTTTTTTTTAAATTACTTTATCACATATTTTACGTTTACTAATTTCATCAATTGGTAATGTAATAACGATTGGCCCCTTGTCGAATTAAAAATATATATATTATATAGTCGACTGTTTTAACATCTCAAACGATTTAAATTACAATAACTTTACAACAGTATTTGCATTTTAGTGTGTTAATCAAGTTATAACATTTGATGAACGACTTCACTCAGAATAAGCGGTCAATCAGAATCAATCTTACTTACGTCACAGAAAAAATTTAAATAGTTACTTATTTTTTTAATCACCATTTTAAATTAATCCTACTTTTTGCTTCCGTAACGGTATATTTAGGATCGTACACAGGCACTATAAAAAAGTAAAATGTTTTCAGCGTTGGACGATGTGTAAAACGATTAATTGTTGTTTTATTAATCTTTTAAAATGTGATCTACTAACAGATAACAGGACGCGATTTAAGCATTATTTCTGGTTCTGCATTTTTCAGAGTAAGTCTGTGTATAAAATATAAACATCCTTAATGCTAATTTAGCAAAATCGTACAATTATTATTTTAAAAAAAGAATGCTCTTGTCGTCGAAATTGCTTGCTTATCTGTAAAATATTCTAAGCAGGAAACGAAAACCAAAAAACACCTGAACTGAAATTTTAATTAAGGATGTACCAAGAATTTTTTTAAATTCGGTCGGCAGCCGCATTTTAACATTTGATTTAAATAAGTGCATTTTAGAATAAAACCTTTGCATGAATAAACCTGGCTGACCAATTTACGCAATAAGTTTTGACATACGAACTTATTTTGAAAATTTTATTCACTGAAAATTCACTTCTTGCCTGTTGTAAGTTGTCTAAATGCTATTTATTGTAATTTTTTAATATAATTAAACCAATGTTAAACACAAAACCAAGTGTTTTTGTAAATGGAAATTATTTGCTGTTAAAATACTTGGCAAATTGATAATGAGAATGAATTATGACGTGGATGTAAAAACAAAATGAAATATTTTTCTGATGCAGGTTTTTTTTTTTAACTCGCGTAGAATTTCATTTTCCAACATTTAAACCATTTTTTGCCTATGGCCGATACATAACAGCCACAAGAATAAAAACATGGAGGATAGTATCTTAGTGAACGTATTATTTGTAAATGAAATAAAACTCTGGTATTACTGGACGGTATACTTTATTTATTAACGTCTACTGATCCAGTAATACCAGAGTTTTATTTCATTTACAACTGATATACAACGGACGTTCATATATTCATTAAATGAACGTATTATATTAAGTTGTATTAAATTTAATGTACAGCGTCATTAATAGCACATGAAAAGTTTAACATGCTAAAGCAAATATAGTCAGCGTCAAGTCTAATGGCGAGCAGTGGGGTTGTTTCCGCGCAGCAGACGCTACAATATGGTCCACCCACAGAGCTTAAAACCATTGGCGGGTATACCAATACAACTAAGTAGGTGTGTTCAATTTCAATTGTTTTTAGTGCGCACCCCCACCGCTCGCCAGGACCGTTCACAGAAAATTCGGGCCCCGGGGAAGCAATAGACAACGGGCCCCCCTTTCCTCTTATAAAGATTTAAATTTAAGAAACGGATTTTGACGTAAACAATGTAATTCTGTATTAGGTATAAATACGGAAAAAAAAGCCAAACAAAATGCTTGATATAATATAATAACCCAAGTCTCTAGAGTTCTTCGGCTTTGGCTACATCTTTTTTCTTTCTATTTCTTTTCTTTTCTAAGATCCAGATTTATGATGATAATGTTCCATCTTAATTTTATATAAATTACATTTTGTTTAATATTCGTTAATAATAATAATAATTACATATATGTAACTAAAGAAAACAAAATAATATTTTATTGCACATAAATAGTAATTAAGATAATAAATAATATTATCAGGGTCGTCGCGAGGGTATGTACCGCCCTCAGTTAAACTTTTTAATGCCCCCACCCCTTTCCGATGTTATCAAAATTTATAAACGAAAACATTTTCATATACTTTTTTATATGATTTTTTTTTTAATTATCGCACAGCTCTTTCAATTTTTATTTTCAATCATTGTAATTAATAATTTAACCGCCTCTACGAAGTGCTACCCTCAGGCGGTGCCCGAGCTGCCTAGTGCTAGCGAGTAGCGACGTTCCTGAACGTATTATTAATTAAATTAAATTAAAATATTTCTTAAAAACAGATTTCACCGGGTATATACGCAGCATAGACAACACTAATAAAGATGGGTATAACATATAGACCTATTGCTAGGCCTACCATATTTTCGTAAAGTCAAACCGGGACCCGACGACCTTTTTATTAAATTACAAGAAATTGGCACAAAAAAGTGGGGGGAGGAAACAAAATGCACCGCAGGCGATTTTTTTTGGATTTTAAAACATCAAATGTGTTTTAATGCCAAATTAGATAATGTAGAGTACATACTTTATTATTCAAAATTGCAGTTTTATGACAAACTCTTCTGATTTTTTTTTATCAGATCGCCCCACACTCCTCACAAACTTATTTTTAATAAAGATAAAAACTTTCACTAATAATATTTATTTAGGTAAAGACAATATAAACATAATATTGCCATCAAGTTTAAAAAAGTAAAACTATTTCGGTCAAAATTTAAAGAAAAAACAACGAAAAACAGCTTGTTTTAAATTTATTTTATTTTAATCGTCGCTGTTCTCATTCATTGTAACAGTATTTGTAAACAAAACATTGTGTATTAGCTCAAATCCGGACCCCCTTTGTAACACTGGGCCCCGGGAATTAGTCCCGTCTCCCCCCCTCTGTGATAGGCCATGCCGCTCGCCATTAGACCTGACGCTGACTATACTAACTGTGATGCCTTCAAAGTTGTATAGATAAACTAATCCCAAAGAGCGGCGAATATTTTATCTGTAATTTTGATAATTGGAAGAAGAATGAAACAGATTCGATAATTGCATTTGATAACACTTTGTTTGTTCGTTCTATTTTTTCGTAATTATTTGATGCCATATTTATTTTATTTTACCTTTTCATGATATTGCACTGTTTCACTTATTGTTATGCCATATATATTATATTTTGCGTAAAGTTAGAAAATGTAGCTTATTTTCATCTGTGATGAAATCAGTAATAAATAAAAAACATGTGTATTTTTAGACAGAAATATGTGAAATGTATCTTATATATATGAAAATGATTGTATTCTTATATTAGCATCACAGCAAAGTTTTTGCATTTCATTTGCAAAATTGCTGATGCCTTCACGACGTGCTGTATTTGTTTGTTTGCCATTTCATTATTGAAATAATCTGTGTCTTATACCAAACCTGTAATGCCTTGTTTGGCAAAATTTGCAAATATGTACAAACTTTTTTGCTAAATGTATTGTACCCATATTATTGTAATTAAAAATTTTATCACAATATTTGTCGTCTAAATTTTGAATAGTAAATTGCATGTACCGTACTATTTCAATTAAATGTAAAATATTTTACATAAATAAAAGTCAATAAAAATACTGTACATTATTAATCTTGGGGAAATCCAGAATACAAACAAAAACTTTAAATGTGTGTTAAACCTTAAAAAAATAATGCAGCTGAAACAATCATTTTTATGGGCTTTTTGCTAAAATTGATTTTTTATGAAAGTTTTATAATAAAATGATTTTATATAAACTAATTTTCAGTCAGCGCAAAAACAGTAGCTGTTCTTAAGGTTCAAATATACGTAAAAGTTAATATTGATTTTTACCACAAAACATAGTTTGCCGTTTATTTCGAAAAACATACACAGTGTGACCCATTTTAAAGCGGATCGCCCCTATAAAAAGTTTATTTATGGTCTGATTTTCATGATTCTTTTTTAAACGATAAAGCATTAAAAACTGTACTTAGATACCCTATTTTAAAATTCAGTTTACACTCACAAAGCCTACTATGATTTTTTTTCGATGTCAAAATTGGTAAAATATGTTTAGCGATTTTTTTATCTAAAATCTGACTACACCACTAGCTTCACGATACCCTTAAATGGGTTTGTACCAAATTTCATGAAAAAATATTTATTATTTTTTCTTGGTATTTTTCAATTTTTTTCTTGTAAATGTAGTTGTTTTTACCCATCGAAAATTTAATCAAAGTTGCGATATTAATACTGATACGTATAAATTGTTGCTTATTTAAAAGATAATTTTTTTTTTCTTTTTATGCCAACTTTTGTTTTTTACACAGCATACACTGCGTTGCTAATTTAATCACAGTATTGAATTAATAATTAATCTCTTAATAATTAATACATTTTCATGAAATTTTGTTCAAACCCATTTGAGGGCATCCTGAATCCAGTGGTGTAGTCATATTTTAGATAAAAAAATCGCTAAACATATTTTACCAATTTTGACATCGAAAAAAAATCATAGTAGGCTTTGTGAGTGTAAACTGAATTTTAAAATAAGGTGCCAAAGTACAGTTTTTAATGCTTTATCGTTAAAAAAAATCATGAATATCGCACCATAAATAAACTTTCTCTAGGGGTAGTTCGCTTTAAACTGGGTCACACTGTGTATGTGATATACATATCTAACAACGAAGTTTGTTTCAATTTTTTTTTTAATTCGTCTTGGCTGAGACATCCTTTATATTATTTTAAATGGCAAAAAAAACTGCATACATATTTTGGATGGTTATGATTTTTGGCGGGGAATTCTGTTTTTTATTTAAATTTCCAAAATGATAAAAATATACGCTGACTATTACTCATAGATAATGGTGTTTGTTACTTTTTTATCTGTCAATGCTACCAAAAAATACCAAGTCAATTAAAGAAATGGAGAGAATGCATGATTTATCATCAAGAACATGGACATCTCGGAAACGTTTAAGAGATGAAAGGATGGCTAAATCAGCAAAGAAGTGTGTATGTGCTTAATTTAAGCACATAGCTTAATAAGAAATTAAACTGAACATCTGCACATAGTGTCCGTTTTCTAAAAATTTTGAAAAGCTTCAAGTTTTATTTCTAAAATTGTTATGATCAATAAAAGAAAATAAAAACTTGATACATATCATACAAATTTGAATGTTTTACGCGGTTTTTATTCTTAACAACTGCAAAAAATTAAACTTTAATAGTAGTATTAATCACAAGTTTGATTACTTTAACATAAAAAACTTGCACTTTTTTATTTTTATTTAACCAATTGATGCTTTATTGTGTAAATTTGTTATTATTCATTGTTAACCAATGAATAACTTTGCTAAATAATAATGCGATCCAAATCGGAATCATCCTACACCACTTAGATTGGTCGAAGGAGAACTGTACATTTTGTGCTAAAAAACAAAAAAGTTGTTACCAAAAAAGGCTCTTTTGCCGTTTATTAACCCACCCCCAAAAAAAGGTCCTCGGCTTTTTTGTGTTTACTAACCCCTATGGAAGCATCCTGCCTACGCCACTGTCAGTTGTGCAACAGTTTGATCCGCGAATTGCCAAACAGAGCTCACATACGCAAAACTAAATCAGGAATCACACAGATGCAAACACACAAGCACAAATTTTTTTTGTTTCAACATGGATTTCTACGAGTTAGCTACGGTGTGCGGTGTGTACAGGGTAGGCAAATTTCGATGTTTTCATAGGGAATCTCGGTAACTATAAGAGGTATCAAAAAACGGACCGCGCATCCTCGATCTCTTTTTTGAGAAAAAGTTAATGGTGAAAACTAAAATTGGTTATCGTCTTTTGTTTTCGAGTTATCGGCGATAACTCGAAAACAAAAGACGATAAACAATTTTAGTTTTCACCATTAACTTTTTCTCGAAAAAAGAAATCGAGGATGCGCGGTCCGTTTTTTGATACCTCTTATAGTTACAGAGATTCCCTATTAAGACATCGAAATTTGCCCACCCTGTACTCTGGAGATGACAAAGAAGACGAATTTAAAACCTATACGACACAAAACAGTTGTACGAAGTCGTGCAATCGTTGAGACAAAAACTGTTTAGTTGCCCAAATTTACAGTTGTAAGTACATCAGGTGCATGTGAGCACGTTGTCACATAAACCAATGGTAATGACTCCCGCAACCAAACGTTGCACAACTGATAATTTCATGTCTGCAACCAGCCTTATACCGAATTTATATGTTTATAGTAGCTGCTAAAGAAAGTTACTAAACAAGTAGCAAAACGTATCAAAATTTTGGTTTAGTAAGTGTCTACACGTACACAATGGCCGCATTCCACTCAAGCACCGTGCAAGTGCACGGTACACTTATTGTATGTGTACGGTACACAATGAATGGAACGGTCGGTGTAGCAAAGTGCATGTGTAACGTTTACGTATTTATACTTAACCTCAAAATTTTCAGTTTATGATTGCAGTGAACTATTTTGCAGTTGAAACATTGATTATTATATTATATTTTTAGAATTTTAGGACATTACCGTGCAAGTGTCATCCATTTTTCTCACACCACTGTCAATCACATGAAAATTTGAGGTTATGTTAGTTCAGTTCTACAAGTGCCCGGCATAATTTTTAAGTACACTTTAGGAGTAGTTGTCGTACCGCCGTGCATGTGCACCGATTGATGGAACACTGGCAGTACATGTACCGATGTGCACGGTGCTTGAGTGGAATGCGGCCAATATGTGTATGGTCTACACCCAAATTAGTAAAATGGTTAAGTAATTGACAGAAAATGATATCGTCCACAACCACAAGTAAGTAGTCCCTAAATTGTGTATTGCGCAAGTACTACAACAAACTGTTCACACGTCGCAAGGAGCTAAATTTGCCCAGGGCCGATGATAAGGGGGGCAGGGGGGGCTCCGAGCCCCGGGTTCAGAAGTAATTTAAGGGCCCAGGAGTCCACATACTGTTTAATTTATAGTGTATTAAATATTCACGATTCACTATTCGCTTTTTTTTAAAAATACATTTTTAAATAATTTATTTACTTGGGGTCCATGTAAATTTTTCCCCCGGTCCCGACGACGTCTCTCGAAGCCTCTAAATTTACCTACTAAATTGATATCTTCTCAGTTACTCACGAAAGTTATTCTGTTTGTTCATATTTGTGCTAAAGCTAAAAGTAATAATTATTAAAAGTATTAATTTTGGCGCATAAAAATTAAATTATGTCTGAAAAATTAAATAAAAATCAGAGAATAAAAATTGGAAGAGGGCTGAAGATAGCAGAATTTAGAAAGGGATATTTATGACCATCTAAAGGTTATATTGCGGCTGCAGGTATTGTTGGTAAAATTATTATTTTTTAAGAAATGAATAACAAGAAAAAAAATAAGTTAACGATGGCAAAGAAGTGCAACATTCTTTCTCGAATCGAAAAGGGAGAGGTCCAAGAATATGTGCTTGGCTAAAGAAACTGTAATTCCTTTAAAGAAAGTGAAGGTTTTGAGACTCCTACTCCTAGTCCCTGAAACTGAAGACTGGTTTGTTGACAAACGCCTAAACCATGTAATCATCACAATTGAAATGCTGAAGAGTAAGGCACATGAGTTAAACTGAAAATCATATCTGTTAAAGATGATGCGTATATGATCACCGAATCGTGGAATGAAATTTCAACCAGTGTCATTAAAAATGGATTTAGAGTCGTATTCAACCCAACCAATTCAGAAGATCTGATGCATGGAATGAGGAGGACATGATTCCATTAGTGGAACTTCGACAATATAATAAAATAATCATTCCACGCCTGTATAGACGTGTTGTTCCTGACGAAAACTTGACAGATGCAGAAATCATGGAATTGTCTTCGGGAGTAGGCTAGTGTTCTGTGGTAGGCGAAACATCCAGAATCATTGCCGATGAAGAAATGGTCGACAATCGTTTAGTGCAGGGGTCGACAAGGTGGCGCCCGCGGCTGCCATGGCGCCCTCTGTGAGGTTTTTATGTACCCTCACTATATTACACAACATACGGTGTTAAAAATCAGTTCTATGGTACACTCATAGACATTGCTAACCGACCAAAATGTTCGAATTTGAACCTTATGTATTACATCCATAAGGCCACTACTACTATTATATTTTGAAGTTTTTTTTTGGGTGCCCCCCAATAACTTTTGAATTTAAATTGCGCCTTTATTAAAAAAAAGGTTGCCGATCCCTGGTTAAGTGAATCCTGATCATGCAGTAAACGAGTTGAACGATCAAGATAACGAAGAAGAAATTGATATGACCGCTGACATTACCAACATAGGTGATGTAATCAAGAGTTTGGATGTTGCAGTTGACTGGGCAGAGGCTTCTTTGTCATTAGAGGACGTATTATGTCCAAGAAGAATAAGAGAGAAATCTTTCGCAGAAAAACTAAGCATGTAAAAATAAAGTTTTGATTTTCTCTGTTTAATTTGTTTTCCAGTTGTAAAAAGTCTTGATTTTCACTTAATCAATAAACATTATTTTAAAAACACCAACTTGTTCTCTAGCAACAATAAACCTTTCATTTTCTTAATTTCTGAATATAAATGAATTTTATTCAAATTATTTTAAAATAGTGCACCTAATTTGACAAAAGCAACAAAATTCGAAAAAAAGCAACTATTACAACTAAAATCGATTCAAAAAAGTTGCTTTTTCTGCAATCGTCACTAAACTGTAATAATCATTTTTACTGCCTAGGCAGTAAAAAAGTAAAATGCGCTACGCTCATTGGTTGAATTTAGAAAAATTGAACGTGCTTTTGTTCGAAGATACGTATTTGGCAGGAGAATGAGAATCTGACAGATGAAGTAAAACTTTTTGTATTTGCTTGATTTTTCGCTATTCCTTTGACGATTGCAGAAAAAAAATAATATGCCCCTCGGCAGTAAAGTTCCTTTCTTTATCGTCAAGGCAAATAATATCCACACTCGTGAAAAAAGTCGAACTTTACTGCCTTGGTACATAGATAACCATTTATCGAGTATTTACTGTAAATGTTATATAATCTGCCTAATAGCTTACACGCGGCTCTGTCGGCTTACACCAACTAACTAATAAGAATGCGTCCAGACGTACCTATGTAATATGTAATGTATGTAACGTGTAATGTAAAGCAAATTCGTCGTTTGGACGGCACTGCGAGCGTTACATGTTAAGCCTCGTCCACATTTGCGAGCAAAAGTGAGAGCCGAGCCTAGCGCAATCCATCATTTCAGCTAGCCTGCCTCTTAACAGTTTAATACGACCACAGGTTCGCGAGTGCAACAAAACCGGTCAGCCAAGTGTTGGTATTTAGCAGGCTCGCTAAAATGATGGATTTTGCTAGGCTCGGCTCTCACTTTTGCTCGCAAATGTGGACGAGGCTTAATATTCGAACCGGCGCTCGCAGTGATCCATCGGCTGTCGGTTTTTGTGGCGAACACAAAGGCGCTCGCAATGCACGTTTGGACGTATTTCGGTATACCATGAAATGTAATAGCGCGGGATACGACAGTATTTGCAAATTTATTAATTGGTAAAGATGTGGGCAGAAGAAAGGTGTTTAGAATTTATAGACCTCTTTAAAATAAGACTTGGCAAACTTCTGGTATAATGTTTGCTTAGAGATTCTGAAAGTGTATTGAAGGCTGGTGTACGAATCTACCGTAGCCAAAAATCGAAGTGTTACAGCCAATCTATCTTGCGCGGAAATTGCGCATCTCATTGACGTATTAAGTTTAGATATTTTTGGTCCCATTAATGTTAATAAATAATCGAAGTCGGTTGGTGACATTCTAGTGAAATTTTTATATTGGCCACTTATTTCTTGACCTTTTAGATCCAAAAGTAAACACGACCTCCTCTTTTTAAATAATTCTGTCCTCCACCATCGACGCTCGGAACGCGATTGTCGTGGAACAACAGGATTCGCATCGTGCTCCTATACTGTCCAAACAATTATTCGCATTACATTACACGTTACATTACATTACATGTTCCACACGTCTGGACGCACGCTAACTTAACTAATCATATTAAGTAAGATGCATTGACAACAAATATAATACAAGAATATTATATAAGTAGGTAGGTACATTGTATAAGTATAGTATGATGTATGATACATCATTGATTCACGGGTTTCCACAAAGATATGCTGATGAAGAACAAATATGGATACTGAAATTTTTGTAATTACCATTTTATTCCATTTGAATTAAATGGAAAATCTTGTTTACATCAGTGTATTGGTGTAGTTTAAAACATAATCGAAGATTATAAGAGGTATAAGCAGAATTATTAGTTATTGTTGGCGTTATGCCAATGAGTAATTTAGAAATTCCGGCAAAATCTGTAGAGCGGGAAGTTTTGCATGATAATAATTCTTCTAATATTAACAACAATTTTGTTAAACTTGTTATTTAGAGACAGATTGTTATTAAACATGATTAATACAATATTGTTCTGAATAATAAAAATTGGTTTTTGTAGATACTTCGATACAAGATAATACTGTTTAAATCATGTAAATACTGCAAAGGTTATCTGTCACAGTTTCTTAGTACAAAACTGTTTCAAACATTTGTGTAAGACAGAGGTCTCAAACCAATCGCTTTGATTGAGTAGCATACATATCTTTGATGTATGTAAGTGTAATTAATTTTCAAAATGAACACAACTTTTAAAGGCTTCTCAAAATGTATGGTTTATTTAAGTTGGTTAATTTAATACTTAACTAAGATAATTAGCTGTCAATATTATACAGCTTAACAAATTACCAAACTGAAACTATAATATTTATAAAAACAATAAATTTATATGGAAATATTTACACCATTTCATTTTATAATATTTTTAATACTTATATCCTTATATCTATTGTGAAAGGATTAATATTTTTTATTCTGTAAGTAGACCAGGAAGTCTCAAAAAAATTAAATTTCGTTAAATATCTTTCGCAACTTTACATACCATGATAAAATAATTTTTCACTTTTAGTTAAAAAAAAACTTGTTTTATAATGAGGTTTTATACTTATGTATATGGTACAAGATTTTTTATTCTTGGAAAATTTCTGTTACCAATTGATTTTACATACGCAAAAGTATGGAAACAGGCAAATATCTAGAATACTATTAAAGATATTACAATGAAATCTCGTATCTGACCATTATCAGATGTTCTGGATTTGATAAAAATATTACAGTTGCGGGTTGAAATACGACTTCCGGTTCAACTGGAAACAGACTCAAATTTTGACTTTTTAAATACAACACCCTGTATATTTTTATATTTCCGGATTTCTCTTTTTCGAAGTATTTTAATGTCGAAAATTTTTGAATGTGCTGTATCGCTTTAAATTTTCATAAAATGTTAATTTCACGAAAACCGTTGACCCAGGGCCGGACAAGTGGGGGGTGCAGTGGGTGCAATGCACCTGGTCCCCCGACTTAGGGGGCCCCAAAATGGCATGTATTGAAATGGTTTTGTAAATTTTGTGCCACTGAAAAAAAAATATTTATCGGTTGTAATGAATTCAAAACTTTCAAAATTAAAATAAAAAACTAACGAAAAGTAATAGTTGTTGTATACAACAGTGGATAACAAGGGCAGAAACAGTACAAATTGTAGGTACATACCATAATGTCGTTTTTGAAATAGAAAGCAAAAATAAAGAAATTAAAACTAATGCAACATATTCATAAGAGGATAATAAAAAATTATTAGCTTCAAAGACATGATATTAGCATCAGCTTTTTTATTTATAAAATCAGAGCAACACGTACTTTAATATTTAAGAAAATTTAGTTTGAAAATTATTATATGAAAAAAAATATTCAAAGACTAGGTGGAAGTGCGGAGTTCCTCTTTTATTGTTTTTTAATAATAATTTATTATTATAATTACATTACTTTTAGTTTTGAAATAAATAAAAAGAATAACTGTTTTTTACCAAGTATAATGTTAAAAATAATTCGTACTGTGGTTATTTAACTTAGCAGAATTTTTATTTTACTGTGAAAAAAATCTTTTTTGTTGGCAAATAATCTGTTTTCTATTTTCAATGTAACTTTTCTATTGAAAATATTTTGCTTTGCATTTACCTACTTTTTTTTAAATGTGCATTCTTCTTTTTTAACATAGTATATTGATATTTTTTACTATCTCAATTAATCCTAGCCATTTCTCAAATAGGCGAACGATTTAAGTCGGTCATTAAATTTTAGAAAATTAGAAAAATATGTAAATAAATTTTATGAAAAAAATTTGGATGTACTAAATGAGAAAGAAATTGCAAACAAAGTTTTTTAATATAAAATATAATAGAATAAAAATCCCTATTTAAAATCAAACCACTAAACTGCTTAAATTTATCTAAAACAATATTTATTATGAAATTTTTCCCAACGTTTACATTGTACTTAGAATTTATCTAGCAATTCTGGTAACCAGTGCAGAATACTCGTCTAGTAAATTAAAATTATTTAAAACATACATCAGATTTACAATGTCTCAAGAGATACTTAATTCTTTAGCAACATTATCCATCGAAAATACAAAAGTTGAAAAAAAAAAGACTTTGAAGATATAATTGATAGATGAGTTGTTCAATACCCAACTCAAAAACTGATAAGTCTTACAGAATGAAAAAATATTTCAATTACTGTGTGTTTACTGTGTTGTTTTTGTTTATAAACTTATTATGTACTGCAGTAAATACCAACAAAAATATTTGAAAAAGGAATAACTGTGTTTTTGATCTTAATTTATTACAATTTTATATGATTTAAGTATTTATTTAATTATTCAAATTTAATCAATTCAATGTATAAATTTCCAAATGAAATTTTTATAGAGGGGCCCCAAAAAAGTTCTTGCACCCGGGCCCCGCCATATAGATGACCGGCCCTGCGTTGACCTAAACATTTCTTAAATTAAATTTTAAGAGAAATCCAAAAATATTAAGATATACAAAGTGTTCTGTATAAATTTTAAAGGTTGAGCCCATTTCCGGTTGAACCGGAAGTCGTATTGCAACCTAAATATGTTCATCAAATCCGGAACAGATCATAACGGTCAGATACCAAATGTCATTGTAATATTTTTAATAGGTTTCTAGATATTTGTCTGTTTTCATATTTTTGCGCAGCAGTGTATAAAAAATGTAAATTTATTTTATTGAAACATTACAAACTAAATTTGTAAATGACGAACAGATTTAATAGTACTTTACAACATTTTGACTATTATTAGGAAACATGAAGATGAAAACCAAAAGTACTTTTTAAAAACTATTTAAGCGCGATTGCACAAAGTAGCACTGGTGCTAAAATACGAGTTAACCCTAGAACTAGGCAAAATCGCAGCACAGTTGGCGCTGATGTTGCCTAGTTTTGGGGATTAACTCGTATTTTAGCACCAGCGTTACTTTGTGCAATCGAGAATTATACATTTAATTCTGCATTAAATTCTGTGCACAATTATGCAACAATTCATACAGGATTAAAACATTAATAAAATAATTATTTTGACATATACAGGGTGCCCCAATACGAATTCCACAGCCCTTTAACTTGAATTGATTATACAGGGTGTCCGAATTATACACCGCCAAAAAGTACGTGCATATTCCTGAGTGAAAATGATGACCATTTGTCAAATATTTTGTTATCCGAAAATGCTTCCTTTCAAAGTTAGAGACCGTTTAAGCTAGAGCTATCAAACTTGGCCGAAATGTGTAGGTGTTTCCCATTGACTTTGTGGGATAATTAGAAAGGAAACATGTAATTGGAAGTATGATTTATAGTCAGGTCATTCGCTTATCATCTTCAGATTTTTTTTCCTCTGGAATAAAATTGAAAATGTCATTCGTCCATAAGAAAGTACGACTTAAGAGGAAAAAATTCGTCCCTATTTGTTTTTTGCTGTAAACGTAGCCGTTTTCGAGAAAATTAGCGCTAAAGATGCATCGACAAACTCTCTTTATACACCTCAAATATTTTTTTTACTGAACTTAGTTGGCTAATGTCATGCTTGAAATAAATTCTGAAGATGGTAAGCGGATGACCTGACTATAAATCATACTTCCAATTACGTGTTTTCTTTCTAATTATCCCATAAAGTCAATAGGAAACACCTAAATATTTCGGCCAAGTTTGATAGCTCTAGCTAAACGGCTAGGACGTAATTGATTTTTTTTTCTTGCAACTTTGGAGGTCTAACTTTGAAAAGAAGCATTTTCGGATAACAAAATATTTGACAAATGGTCATCATTTTCACCCAGGAGTATGCACCTACTTTTTGGCGGTGTATAATTGGGACACCCTGTATAGAACTTTGGTATTTATTACAAAATATGAAGAATTGCGAATAATATTAAATATGTTATTTACTTTAACATCTACCAATTAATTGTTTTTAAGTTATTCTATTACAAACTTTTATTTTTTAGGTTTTAAAATTAAATGGTGTAGATATTTAAACAATACTTGTGAATCAAAATATTTTGTAAGAAACAAAGCTCTCTTCAAATAAAGAAATTACTGGTTTTAGTAGTTGTTACTAGATCATCCTGTATACATACGAAATATAACATTTAAACATTTTTAATTTACTTACTTATAGATTCATCCTAAATTATTATTTGTTTAATACAGTTATGTTCTGAAAAATTGTTTAAGTGTAGTATTTCAATAATTATTTCACTTCCATATAATTTTTTTTAAATTCAAAATGCAATCACTCAACATATGTTGATGTTGATACAAACTCTTCCTGGTACTCTTATCTCTCTGTGAGAGAACATTTAACAGACAGACCAGAAAATATTCTGATATATCAGTGCAAGGTCAACGTGAATAAAGTTATAATGTATCACAGTGAATTAATAATTATATTTATCACACTTTTAACAATAAAGTTTGCAACAACCCAATTGTGTGAACGACCAGCATTCAGATTTGGCAGGCAAAGCATTACATGTGTGAATGTTACCGACATATTTCCAAAAAATGCTACCTTCGCTTCAGAACTATCATGTATAAACTGCAATATTCCTGAATTGAAACGACAAACTATTGAAACATTTTCTGGAGATACTTTTAACGTAAGTAACAGTCATATACGTAAAATACAATCAGACGCGTTTATTACATTCAACATCAATAACATAAAAAGGATTTTCCTTCAAAACAATGAGATTTTTTCAATAGCGCCTGACTTTACGGAGTTTTAATATGTTGGAAGAACTGAACTTAAATAACAACAGTATAGAAGATGTCAACGACGTTTTTGATAATAAAAATATCACGATTTTGAATTTATCATACAACAGAATTTATAATATTCGTAAAGCATTCAAGGGTTTGACCTGCTCTAAGTTAAATTTGTCGTACAATCAAATAACTGATATACCATCAGATACAATTAAAGAAATTATATTTCGCAAGAAATCATGGCTAACTATGCCCTACACTGAAATCAATTTATCAAATAATTTTGTAAGTGCAGTGCAATTAAATGTTTTCCATAGTGCAAGTGACGTCATTCAAATTATCAATTTATCGTTTAATAAACTAACTTCAATAGAAAACACTACTTTTATGTCTCTAGACAGTTTAAGGACATTAAGTTTAGAAGGTAATAGCATTTCTACATTGCATGTCGACTCATTTAAGAACATGAAGATCCTCGAAATTTTAAATTTGCAAAACAATACGATACATGACATCCCTATAGGGCTATTTGCATCACTGGAACGTCTATTAGAACTACATCTTGGGTTTAATAATATTCAAGTCTTGCAAGACACAACATTCTCAGGATTAAAATCCCTCATCAAACTAGACCTATCACATAATAAAATTAAAGTTCTTGAAAAGTCTCATCTTTTTGTTCTTGGACGGTTAAACAGTTTGGACGTCAGTGGCAATCGCCTCCAAAATTTCGATTTAGAAAATGTTCTAGGACACAATAATCGATTAAGAAGTCTTGCAATCAACGATAACTTCTGGACGTGCCAAGAACTCACAAAAATGTACAAATTGATGAACCAAAAAATGGGGGGACTGACCCAATTTTCCAATCACTATGATGTTCCAAATTTACATGGGATCGCTTGTTCACGGCTGTATCTTGATATTGATGATACCATGACATTCGATGACTTCCTGAAGTATATTTCACAAGACAGAGTGTTCGATGATATTTACGATACAAGAATGTACACTGGAGATATATCAACAGATAATTTTGAAATTCTAGTTAAGCATATTAATGGTATTTTTTACATGATGTTAGTTTTAACAACGCTGGTAATAATTTTGTTTGTATTTTTACTTATACAGTTTGTTGTCACATACTTAAACAATCACAATATTCTTTCAAATAACAAATTTAGTTTTATGTATACTTCAAAACAGGACAACATTAGACTGGTGTAAGTTTTGTAACTAAACACTGTTTTATTTGTTGATTAAAAATTCGTTAAAGCAATAACTTATTGGTTAATATTAGTTAATTTAATCCTATTATAATTCGTGTTTTGTATATATCAATATTGTTATTAGTTATAAAAAAAAATTAAATTACCAGATGTTATCTTTTATACAAATTAAACATTATCTAAATAAATATGAATACGAAACTGTAGTTGGTGTTATTTGCCTGAAAAAATTTAATATCTATTATTTATGTAACGCAGATAAAGGTGATCAATCTTGTGACCTCAACTTTTCTTAAAGTACCTACCTCATTGCTCAAACTGCTGGCCTCTGGTCTGTAACATTACTTTAATCAGAATTGTTAATATAGTTTTACATCGTTACATCACCTACAAAAAATAAAAAGCGGAAAGTGCTACTAGGTAGATCTGAATAATATTTACAGTAAATACTCGATAAAAGCAACTTTTCTGAATCAATTTTGGTTGTAATAGTTGCTTTTTTCGAATTTTGTTGCAAAATAATTTGAATTAAAATTCATTTATATTCAGAAATTAAGAAAAAATTAAAGATTTATTGTTGCTAGAGAACAAAATTGTGTTTTTAAAATAATGTTTATTGATTAAGTGAAAATCAAGACTTTTTACAACTGGAAAACCAATTAAACAGAGAAAATCAAAACTTTATTTTTACATGCTTAGTTTTTCTGCGAAAGCTTTCTCTCTTATTCTTCTTAGACATAATTCGTCCTCTAATGGCAAAGAAGCATCTGCCCAGTCAACTGCAACATCCAAACTCTTGATTACATCACCTATGTTGGTAATGTCAGCAGTCATATCAATTTCTTCTTCGTTATCTTGATCGTTCAACTCGTTTATTGCATGATCAGGATTCACTAAATGATAGTCGACTATTTCTTCATCGGCAATGATTCTGAAAGTTTTGCCTACTCCCGAAGACCATTCCATGATTTCTTCATCTGTCTAGTTTTCGTCAGAAACAACACGTCTATAGATGCATGTGTGGATAGATTATTTTATTTCATTGTCGAAGTTCTACTAATGGAATCATGTCTTCCTCATCTCATGCGCCATGATCTTCTGCATTTGTTGGGTTGAATAGGACTCTAAATCCATTTTTATGACACTGGTTGAAATTTCATTCCACGATTCGGTGATCATTTACGCAACATCTTTAACAGATATGATTTTCAATTTTGAAGAAATATCACCAGGCATTGTAAAAATCGCATCAACAGTTGTATGCATCCTTTATGGATTTAATTATTTGCTGATTGAGTGGTTGAATAAGGGATGTTACATTTAGCGGGAAAAAAATGCCCAGATGTTTCCATTGACTGATGAGAGCTCATCGAATCCGGTGTGACAGAAAGCATTGTCGAGTAGCAATATAGCTTGGGGTTGAATATTTTGCTCTTAAAGATGTTCTGTGACTTGTGCAATAAACTGACTGTGAAACCACTCCGTAAAAAGGGCCCTGGTTTGCCAAGCGTTTTTTAACGAACGGTCGTACAGGCAGAACTACATTTTTGAAGCAGCGTGTGTTTTTTTCTTTGCCAATAACCATCAAAGGAAGACGGTGATGGCCAGTTCCGTTGACATGAGGCATTATAGTTAACCTTTCTTTGGAATGTTTATGACCTGGTGCAGATTTTTTCTAAATTCTGCTATCTTCGGTCCTCTTCTAATTTTTATTTCTCTGCTTTCTATTTAATTCTTCAGACACAATTTAATTTTTATGCGCCAAAATTAATATTTTTAATAATTATCACTTTTAGCACATATATGAGTAAACACAGAACAACTTTCGTGAGTAACTGAGAAGATATCAAAATATTTCTTCTTTTACACCATCTTTTCAGTTCCGTTAATAACAAGTTACCCTAAAACGATCCCTTGTTCTCCAAAATTTTGAACCCATTCTGAATTTCTTAGAATTATTCTAATTCTAATCTATTTTACTGTAATTGTCACATTTAGGTCAAGTATACACTACATGTTGAAACATCTATACAAGTGACGATTGATTCCAAATGGAATCATAATATTTTTGATAAGGTAAAAACAAAATTAAAGTTGCATTTTTCGAGGTAACTGAATTGAAAAAAAGTTACTTTTTCAACGGTTGCTTTTCTCCAATTGTTGCTTCTATCGAATATTTACTGTATTTTTAAATATATCATTTGAAATCTCTTAAATTTTCTATAATTGATGTACAATTTAACAACCTATTACCATAAACAGTTTTTAAAAAAAAAGTTAACAGTAGAGCGTGAAAAAGTATGAAATGACTGAAAGTAGTGAAGAGTAATAAAAATCTTCAATAACCTTTTAATGTTGGAATTACCACTAAATATGTATGTATAAAATAACAATTTAAATAAATGAATAGGGCTGATTTTATAGTAAAATATGGATTATAACTTAGGTTTTATTTAAGTAATTAAATATAATTTAATTATATATTTTTTCTGTACATGTATTTTCACCATGAGCAGTTTATCGAAGAGTTCCAATTACATACTTGCTTTTTTTACAGGCTTCTTTAATTGATCTTATGAACTTATTAACAATATTTTTATATTAGAGTTATTCACAAGAGAATTAAATTATGTATCTGCTGAGATGGAATATCAAGGGCTCTCAAATGATTTTAAAAATTAAAATAATAAAATAAATGAAAACTTTAAAATGGAATATCTCAATAACTGTTTAATATTACATTTTATTACTTTATGTTGTTTCACAATTTTTTGATAGGCTACTCTGATTGATGTACTGTTTCCTGTTTTCACTAAAACGTTAATCACAAAAGAATTATTTGGATATCATCTGATAAAGATTTTTAAGAGCTTTCAAATGATATATTTTAAGATAAATATTGCCATTTTAAGGTAAAGATCAAAATAAATAGTAAAATGCTAAAACCAAATATTTTAAAAATAACTGAACCCATACATAAATATACGTCTAATAACATATTTAAAAAAGACTCGACACCCACTAAAATGATATACAGAGCTGGGGATACATCCTATATTTGCAAAATCTGTAATATTTATAACCAAAAATTTAAATGAAATAATGTAATACAAATTTGTTTATGGTTTATTTTAAAAAATAATTTCAAAATCGCCAGACATTTTACTTCCTATTGACTATTTTGTTACTAAAAATTTAATCAAGTGACTGAAGTTAATTTCCTGGTATTTTTATCTCCCTCGGGAGAGCATAATAAACAGATGTAATAGAAAATATTCAGTACAAGGTCGACATGTATAACGTTATGATGTATCACAGTGAATTAATTATTACCATCTTTTTAATTTTAATAATAAATTTTACACAGTCGCAAGTTTGTCAACGGACCCCTCTCTACAAGATTGGAACCTACAAAATGGTATGTAATAACATCACCAATACATTTCCGAAGGATGCACAACCAGCTATAGAAGTATCCTGTATAAACTGCAATATTCCTGAATTAAATGAACGAACTATTGAAACATTTTCTGGAGAAATCTTCAATGTAAGTAACAGTCATATACGTAATATACAGTCAGACGCTTTTGTTACATTCACCGATAACGTAAAAAAGATTTTATTAGAAAACAATGAGATTTCTTCGATAGCTGCTGATTGTTTGCGAAGCATCAACATGTTGGATGAATTTAATTTAAATAACAACAATTTAGAAGATATTGGGGGAGTTTTCAAGAATAAAAATATTACAATTTTGACTTTATCACACAACAAAGTTATTAAGATTGGAGAAATATTTAAAGGTTTAAGCTGTTCGAAAATAGATTTGTCATTCAACAAAATAACGGAAATACCATTAGAAACATTTAAAAAAACTACATTTCGCCAAAAATTGCGTGTTATGTTCTCTACCATAATAAATTTATCGAATAATTTTTTAAGTGAGATACAACCAAATGTATTCCAGAGCGACAGTGATAGCATCATTCACGTCATAAATTTATCATTTAATAAATTAACTTCGATAGAAAACAACACTTTTTCATATTTAAACAACTTGAAAACACTTAGTTTAGAAAGCAATAGGATCTCTACATTGGATGTGGACTCATTTAAGAATCTAAATACTCTAGACATGTTAGATCTGAGAAACAATACGATGAATGATATCCCTAAAGGGCTATTTTCATCAATGGAACGGCTCAGAGAACTTCGTCTTGGACTAAATAACATTCAAGTCTTACAAGATACAACATTCTCAGGATTAAAATCACTCACCAAATTAGACCTATCACATAATAAAATTAAAGTTCTTGAAAAATCGCACCTTTTTCTTCTTGGACGGTTAATAAGCTTGGACATCAGTGGCAATCGCCTCCAAAACTTCGACTTAGAAAATGTTCTAGGACACAATAACCGATTAAGAAGTCTTGCAATCAACGATAACTTCTGGATGTGCCAAGAACTCACAAAAATGTACAAGTTGATAAATCAAAAAATGGGAGCACTGACCCAATTTTCCAATCACTATGATGTTCCAAATTTACATGGGATCGCTTGTTCACGACTGTATTTTGATATTGATGATACCATGACATTTGATGACTTTTTGAAGTATATTTCACAGGACAGAGTGTTCGATGATATCTACGATACAAGAATGTATGCTGGTGATACAAGCAATTTTGAAATTCTGGCAAAACATGTGCGTGGAATTTTTTACATGATTGTAATTCTAACAACATTAGCAATTATTCTGTTTATAGTTTTATTTAGCCAATTTGTTGTTAAATATTATTTATCCAGTTACAATATTTTTCCAAATAATAAATTTACTTTTATGTATGCCTCGAAACTAGATAATAATTGACTAATGTAAATATGTATTTAACTTTTGTTAGTTTTAAATATTAATTAATATTGTATGTCTACAAAACAAATTGGATGAAGCAACAAAATCATCAATTAAATTACGTTCCATAACAATTACCATTTAAAATTGCCTACAATGATGACAAAATATAATTAGAAAAATAAATTACAAATACAAATTGTGAAAATAAAGTATAGTTTCTAGCATTTGACCATGTCAGCTAACTTAACATACATGCGTAAGTATTTGAGAGAAACCTAGTGTACTGTTCATTATGTTATTATTTCGTCGTAGTTAATTTAATACTGAAAATTCACTTGTTATTAATGTAAAATATTTTGATCTTTAAACGTGTTATATTTTATAAAACTTTAGTATTATCTAAATAAATGTTAGCAAATGACTATTGTTTTGTGTTTCTGTTCACATATAGGGGGTTAAATATTTTTGTTTCACAGAATTTGCAGAAAATTTGTTGCATTCCAAAGTTGTTGTTTTTTAATACGTATGAGGTCCTTTTGTACCTGAAAAACTATTTTGAGTAATTTACGTTTTCTTGGAAACATTTGCCAGATAAAAAAATATATCCAACAACCTGACAATGCCAAAGCAAATTTGTTCAGAAATTTAATTGACAAGATTCTCATATTCTGACTAGTTACAATTTCAAAATAATACAGAGTATTTCTTGAGCTTGCTAAACATTAAACAAAATATTTTAAATTTTTTAAATGGCACACGGCACACCCTATAGATTTACACATGTTTTTACAAATGACTTCATGATTTTTTCTCACATACCTAGCGGTAGAGTAGAATTGCCAACATTGCACCGGTGCTAACCCGAAGAAAAATAATTTTGTTGGGGAAGAAAGTGAGGGATAAAATAAATTAAAAACATCCAAGTTAAAATAATTTTTTACATTACAAAGATGCTAACCCAAAAATTATTTTGTATTTTTAAATAGTATATCATAATTCTCGGCTTTTGTAAATATAGGAATTAAAGAGTAAACATTTATTTGGAAAATACAAACTTTTACAGAGCAACTTATTAATTAACATCTATTTTTTTATAATCACAGCGTAAAATAAAACCTAAAAAATATTTGGCTTTGGTAAATAAGTAGACTTTTATCAGGTAACTTTTTTAAAAAATTACTAATTATTAAAACTTAATGTATTTTTCACATTTTATAAAAGAGAATTTAAAAAAATCTGTTTTAGATTTCAAAAACCAAGTGTTATAAAAAACATATCTAAAATTGTATTTTTGGTCACTGCATACTTTCTCCCGACTTTTGCTCTGTAGTTAACTTGAAGAATTTCATTGAAAACTAGACGCCCGAAGAATGATAGTCGAACCGAAGTCTCTCGGTCAAAATGACAGTGTTGGCAACCTGAGTAGAAAGGCGTAAGGATAATAGAAGTCAATAAAAAAAATTACTTACTTTTATTTTAAATATAGAAAAATAGACTGAGCATATAAAAATCTTTCCTTATTCTAAAATTTAAATAACCAGTTTTGTATGTCAATATTTTAAAAAACGTAAATTACTCAAATGCAGTAGATTTTATGTGCTACTTATAGTAGAGCGGATTATGAATGAAGTTGGCCATAACTGGTTTATGCACATACGTCACCTATGGACTAATAAATGTATAAGCCGCTTTTGAAAAGCTTTAACGATATCCCTAACTGTAAATGACATTTGGGTCTATTGGATTCATAGAAATTTATGTATTGCAAGTGTAAACATCTTAAGAAAGAAGTCCTGAGGTGGCCTCTGACGCGTACGTGTAAAAATCCAGCGACAATTAATGCCATAGTTCCTGTCTTTATTCATATACTGTTTTAACCGTCCACAAACTAGCTCACGAATGGATCCGATAACTGCTGGAACAGCTGACTAACCATCTGATGAAATACCAGAGACTGTTCAGGAACAAACCTAATGACAAATATCTATTATTACATTCCAGGGACTAAAAACGAAAAAAATTCCGTTCGTTTCTGTTCGGAACGAAAACGAAATATATCATTTTCGTTCTTTTCGTTCTAACCGAAAAAAATCTTTTTTCGTTTTCGTGAACCGAAATAATAACGGTTAAAACCGGTTTTACAATATTTTTTTATCGTCAGAAAATCAATTTTTTTCTAGTCACCACAACCCTCTATAAATACGATAACAATATGTGCGTCTCAACTAAAATATAAACGATGACGATGGGGTTTGATGCTCACGGACAGCATATTTTAGACTAGCGAACCATCGCCATATTAAATTTACCAAATCGTTAAACACATTAACATTTAACTATTTTATTAAGTTTAACACCCGTAAGGTGCAAAAACACAACGTGATTAGGTTAAATTAGACACACGATCTTTATCTAAAAATATGAAAATATAGCAAGTGCTGTTTTAAATTTGTTTTAGTACTAAAAATCTATGCATTTGAATTAAATAAGACCCTGCTGTAATTATTTAAAAAGACAAAAGAATGAATTCAAGTGGATAATTTACTAAGTGTTATAAATAAAAAAGATATTTAAAAAAAACTTATATTAACTCGAAATATACTTTAACTTTATAGTTTGTACATACCATACAATATACATTTTCACATTCCGTTAAATCTTACTAGCAACAGATCTTCCAATAAATCTTTTTTTACATTAGTCCTTTTCGAAGTAAGAATAAATTTTACTATTATTATTTCTAAACGCAAATAAAACATATACACATTGATAATATATATCCAATCAAGTGTATATTCATTCGATATCGATGATCTAAAAAACAAATTAGAAATAGAGAATATCTGTACCGTTAATTGTGTTACACAAAATTGCAAGTATAAACAATAAAGTTGTTAATACATATTCACGTAAATATATGGAGAAAAGTGAAGCTCACTTATTTTTATTTCAAGAGAGATATTTTACTGCCTCGTGGAGTCTTCCCAGCACAGAAGGTAAATTCGCGTTTGTGTTTAACAAATAAAATTGAAATAGCGACAAAACCGGTTAAAACCGGTTTTGGAAAATATTTATTTCGTTTTCGTTCTTGAACGAAAAATAATAATTTCGTTTTCGGTTTCGTTTTCGTTCTTAAAAAAATTTCGGTTAATTTCGTTTAACGTTTTCGTTTTCGTTCCGTTCTCAGTCCCTGTTACATTCAACTGTTTTTTGTATCTATCAGTGGAGATAGCGAATAATTCATCTCGACTAGGGATATTGTAAACTGGACTTTACATATAATGTAGTAAATAAACAAATCAATTAACGAATGCATTAAGATAATGTTTTTCTTTAAAATTCTTATTCTTCAATGTCCATACAATAAGCATAGGCAATGTCGTGCAAGAGGGTTTTAAAATGTCTTATTCTACAAGATTAATTACCGTGTTGGCCCGACCATAAGGCGACCCCTATTTTTTTCTGCTTTATCGTTGATTAAGTTAAAAAATAATTTTCAGTGCTCCTGAATACATGCCAATAAACACAATTTGTTTTTATGAAGGGCGTAAATTGTTAATTTTAAACACGACCAACTTCACTCATAATCTGCTTTAGTAGCACAACAAAATGTGAATAAAGGTGGTCATGATTTAAAAATAACACACCATATGAATAATAATAATGTTTATTATTTCTTTTACCTCTTTGTAATTTGAGAGCCCAAGATTATCTTGGTCCAATTTTACGTCAAATAATCTTGTTCTGAAATAAACACCCCAAAATTTAATGTAATGCAGTGGAAATTTTTAAATATGAAACCATGGGGGCCGAAATATTTTTTTGTCAAAGAAAATTCGTATTAAAAGAAGTATACAAAAAAACTCATGCAATATGAAAAAAGTTACGCAGTGTAGACAGTGAACAATTTAGTAACTATGTAACAGATAGTATATTTTTATTGTGCTTCTGACATTCGAAATCTTTTCGTCTTAAGCGTTTTTTGTTTTGTGTTAAGAAAAAGTTACTTTATGAAATTACAAAGCATTTTGTTGGGACTAGAATATTATTTCATATTAAGCATTTTCGTGTTAAACAGTTTCCACAGTATAATGTTATGAATAAGTTATATTTCAATATCTACGTTACATGGTCTATACAATTAAAAAAAAGTCACCAGCTTGAATATTTATTCAATCATAAAAATTGCTAATAACAATGATAAATATTGTATCGACAAAATTAAACCTATTAATTATTTCCATATTTAAGCTTATTTTTAAACTTCTTTGGATTAAAACCATATGCTGATAAGCGAGCATCGGATAATCCAATATTATCTTTAATTTCATTGTGTTTCTTGTTTCTATTTGCATTTGACTTTTTTCTTTTGTCCTTTTTAGGTGCAATTTCATTCTGTTTTGTGCTACTTTCTTGTATTTCTGTATGTTTTCGTTTTCTATCTTTTTTACTGATTTTGCCCTCAACAGAATCATCATCTCCTGCAGACATTGCTGTGGAGTCTTTAGCATTCAGTTGTTTTATATTTATCATTTTTATTTCATCAGATATGGATCTTTCTCCGGTAGTATTCTTCACTTTCTTGTTGTTTTTCTGTACAGCTTCTGCAAATTTTTGTTCACTATCTTCATTTTGTATTTCTAAGCTAGTTGAACTTCCTTCACCCAAATTATTAGTGGTTTTATTCTTAACCTTTTTATTTTTTGACTGCAGTGAGTTTGCTGTAGCTGTTGCAGTTGCTAGTTTTTCTTGTTCTTCAAATAAACTAGGTAGAATTTTTCGTTTCAGATTTTCATTTTTAGACTTCTGTTGGTACGCAATAACATCATAGTTTTCGACATGATCTGGTCGATACTGTACAGCTTTTTTTATAGAGCACCAACGGTTAAGTTCACGATCTTTCGCTGCCAAAATCTGGAAATAACAAATTTTGCTATAAACAACAAATAAAATTTTAATATTAAATAGTAACACAATAATACAAAGTTGCATAAATTATTGTTCAACTTTGTTTTTCATGGTTATTCATAATACATCAAAACTTTAACTATTACATCGCAAGATCTTTGTCACTTTTAAAAATAGCTTTATTTAGACATAATATACTAACAATAGCATTAAATAAAAGTAAACACATTATCATGAATATTTAGTATAGTTATAGTATATATACTCTAGACTCTAGAGAATTGGAAATTTAGCAGATGTTTTCATAATGTCTATATTAGTCTTTAAAAAACAATCAATATGGTGGCAAGTAACTGTAAGTTTTTTATATTATTAATATTTTTAGTAGTTCAAAAAACAAACCAGTTGTGTATAGAAGAAATTAAGATTAACCATATAAAACAAATGGTGTGCAAAAACCTAACAAGATTTCCAGTAAACGTAAACAATGAAAATTACTTAACATGCCTTTACTGCAGTTTTCCCACTATGGATGAAAATATGATTACAGAATTTAGCGGCACAATATTCAATATAAGTTACAGTGATGTTTATAGCATCTCCGAAAAAGCATTTAAAAATTTCAAAACAACATTACAACAACTGGAGTTGGAAAATAATAAAATATCCAACATAGCACCTAATGTGTTCAAGAGCTTCAATGCACTATCAAGCATTTTATTAGGTCGTAACAATATATCAAAGTTAAATGAAAATATATTCAACTCTTTAGTCATGGAGAAAATTATACTGGACCACAATTATTTAACTAACATTGACAACACTTTCAAAAACCTGTCTACAAATATTCTTGATTTGTCTTACAACAAACTACGAGAAATAAAATCAAATGCATTTAGCAATACAAGCTTTGGAAAGAAGGGGAATTATCGTCAGACGATGCTCTCGTTAACTGACAATTTTATTACTCATATTGAAGTACCAATTCGCCTAGAAGACGGAAGTATTCTCTATGAAATTAATTTGAATAACAACGAACTAAAAACAATAAAAAATAACACGTTTTCAAACTTAAATGAACTTCGTAACTTGGATTTGGGCGGAAATAAAATCACTGATTTAGAAACAGATGCTTTTAAGGGACTGAAAAACCTTAAACAATTAAATTTAGGTAGAAATAAAATAGATCAGTTGCCATTACGTCTATTCACCAATGTAATAACTCTTGGGAAGTTAAATCTAGCATCCAATATGATATTATCTTTACATCCACACGTATTTAATGGATTAAATACACTTAACATCCTCAACATGTCACATAATCAGCTTCAGGTACTTGACGAATCTTGTTTAGTTCCTCTGGAACGTCTCATGATTCTTGACATCAGTTACAACAAAATTAAAGAACTTAATTTGCAAAATATCAAGAGCCACAATACTTTCCTTCAGGATTTAAGACTAAAAGATAATTTTTGGACATGTTATGATTTAATAAATTTGTATAAAATAATGAAAAACAAAATGTATGGTTTTGAAGATACCTCAGGTTATTTTGATGTACCTAACATTCATGGGATTGCGTGCTCTCGTTCTCAATTTTATGTTGATGACAAAATGTCGTTTGATGATTTTTTAAAAATGATTTCATCTGATAGGGTATTTGAAAACTTTAAGGAACTTGGGATTTATGATCAAACAGATTTAACAGCAGGTTTTAGCAATATGAACGGCAACATAAAAAGTATTTACATAATGAGTATATTTGTAGTTACATTGCTGTTTATGATATTTTTAAGTTCAATTATTATGTATATTTACCAATATTTTTACCAAAATGATAATGATGTGGATTAAACTATTTTTAATGGTAAATATTTGTACAGATATTTTTATTAACAATAAATAAAAATTAACAACTTAACAAAAATTGTAATGTGTGTAGAAAAAAATAATTGTCAAGCAAACCATATAAATTAAAATGTACCTATCTACCAAGTCTTTTTACATCAGCAGATCCCAACCTTTTCTGAATCATACCCCACCTAAACGCCTCAGAAATGCCCCTTCTGGCATTAAGTCAACCAAATTCCAAAAAAATCCTGTTAATCGCAGTACACTGTGCATAAGTACAAACTACAACAAAACAAATGATCGTTGTTTTATGTTTAACTACTATAGTCATTTAATTAAAAAGTCTAAACATTTTGGTAATCATTTTTACATAATTAGATTACTGCGATTAATAGGATCTTTTAATAAATCTTCAGAATAATTTGAAGTTTTTGTAGCAGACTCTTAATAAAAATACAAGTTATTGGTATCGATGGATTCGTTAGAAAATGCTCCATTTAAATAACCGCTTGTACCACCACAGTTCCATTTAAAAAAATTGACTTTTTGCAAAAAACCGATTCCGCAACCTTCAAAGTCGATTAAAGTGACCTAAATGTCATTTAAAATTTACAAAAACGTTTTTTTGGACAACTGTTGACATAATAAAAATCAATTTATGCAGGTCACGGCATCCTTAATAAAAAACTAAATTTTGTTTCAAAACAATTTTGAGGTTATAAAAATTAACCAAAATAGTGCAGTTGTATCCAATATCGCTTCTTCTTTCCAAAAATGTGAAAATATACAAGGTGTTCCATTTAAAATAACAAAGTTGGGGTCATTTCCGGCGAAACCGGAAGTGAAACAATTGTGTGCATGTGCTCAAAAATCCCGATTTTTAGCACATATCATATGTCTAAAATTTCATTTATCTAAAATCAAAACTAAAGAAAAAAGGGGGTGTACCACATTTCATTTACACCCGGTATACAAAGTTTTATAATTTAATGATTTGGGACCGCCGTTACCAGGTTTGCCGAAAACCCTATGTACGTAATTCCAAAAACAGTTGAACATGTTGTTTAAGTATGTAGACACATTAGAATTAGAAGGTGACGTCGGAATTAAAAAAAATGCTTGGACACCTAACGTGTAACATGCTTTACTACACAATTATTTGGACCAAAATTGTTTAACCAGCTTCGATAATGTTTCCAGAAAGTTGTTAGTATCCATTCGCGACCTGTCTTACAACAAATTACGAGAAATAAAAACAAATGCATTTAATAACATAAGTTTGTTTTTTTTTTATTGAGAGTTTAGGGACGCTTCGACAACTGAGGTCACTAGCGTTCGGGAGGAGGGGGGGAACAGGAAAAGGGTGGGTAAGGCAAGGGTAGGTGGAAGTACTGTCACAGCATTTGCCTATAGTAGGTAGGGGAAGCCACCTGAAACCCCTACGATGACAGACGGCCGCGGGATTCGAACCCACGCCTCCCGATTTTACTCGCTAGGTTGCATACCAACCAGCCACTGAGCTCGGTACATAAGTTTTTGAACAGATCTAAGAAATATCGACAGTCAATATTAAGAAATCACTGCCTTTAAAATACAACCACTAAGTGGGATGTCAAATAATTTTAGAGGGTCTTAGACTTAAAATATGAGCTTCACAAAAAAGCATGCTGAATTTTGTTAATTCTGTATAACGTTCTAGAAAAGTCTACATTGAATGAAATCATGAAATTTAAAATTGAAGTTTACATGCCCTAAAATCGTTCCTTTTTCTTCAAGCAAGTAAAAAATTACACACTTATTAGTTTGTTTTGTTTGTAAATCGTTACTCTTTTAAATATGTAACTGATCCAACATATTTTAAAATAATCTATCAGAAACCATAAAATTTAAATCCCCCAAGACGAGTGATGCAGATATTTGAACACATGTATTAATATAATACTTTAGAATCAAACAGTGAAATTATAAAACAAAATGAAATCAATAACATTTTTTGTAATCATAATCTTTTTAACAAAGAAAGTTAAATGTGAGATGTGCAAAACTGAAAAAATTGATTATATATCACAAATGGTGTGTAAATTAATCAATGGTAGTTTTCCTACAGAAGCAAGTGAAGCTGGCCATTTAACATGTATGGATTGCAATATACCAGTGCTGGATGAAAATGTAATTAACAGATTTAACGGAGAAACATTTAATGTGAGTTACAGCAATATTCACACAATTGAGGCTGATACATTTAAATCATTTCCACGTTCTCTAAAAGCAATATTGCTTGAAGAAAATGAAATTTCTAATATTGCACATACTACATTCAGGAATTTTCAATTCATTGATAGGGTTACTTTAAGAAACAATAAACTGTCTACTATATGGGGCCTCTTCCACAATATTACGGTATATGAAATTGATCTATCAAGCAACGTGATCCAAAATATAACGAATGTATTTAATGGATTGACAACAAGTCATTTAAATTTATCATTTAATTTAATAACTGAAATACTAAAGGATACATTCGTTGACACTAAATTTGTAACCGATAAAAAATCTGTAAGGGAGAATTTGAAATCAGACCTAATTTTATCTCACAACCTTGTAACAAAAATCGAACCTACATTTGCAAAGCAGAGCAAACTGCAACTTTTTTATTTATCATACAACAAACTAACGACAATAAGAAATAATACATTTATGAATCTGTCAAAGCTAAAATATATAACTTTAGAAGGAAACATGATATCTGATCTAGAAAGCAACTCCTTTCGTGGATTAAAAGAAATCGAAACTTTAAGCCTCAGAAAAAATAAATTAAAATATATAAAAAAAGGTGTGTTTTCAAATCTACCAACATTAGTAGCTCTGGATTTAAGCTTCAATGAACTGTCTAAACTAGACGTTGGCACCTTCTCTGGACTTTTGAAACTCGGAATATTGAATCTAGCAAATAACAATTTAAAAAAAATTGATCGAATACATCTCCTACAGATAGGAAAACTTGAAAACTTTGATATAAGTGACAATAAGTTAAGAGAATTAGCACTACAAAACATTATTGACGATCATCAACATCTACATTATCTTAAGTTAAACAACAATTTTTGGAGATGTAAAGATCTTAAAAAAATGTACATAATGATGAACAAACGAAGAAATGGCATTGTCACAACAACCCACCATTTTAATGTTCCAAATTTTCAAGGAATTGCTTGTGCTCCTACTAAAATTAACATGGATGACATTTCCACATTTCAAAAGTTTTTACAAGTGATTTCTGAATTATCGCATATTGAAGATGCTATTGATGTGAATAATGATAAAGATTCCGTTAATGTGAATAACGATGAAGACTATTTACAAGATCTTACTGATATTGCAGACAACTTTGAGCACATTTACCGTATTAGTCGTGTTATAACATGTCTAACTGTAATTGCATGTGCATGTGTTTTATTTGTATTTACATCCAAAACTTTACTAAAACGTAACATTATTTCTAAAAACACATTCCATTTTATGTACAACAAGAAACAAAATAATCCACAAGAGGATATAGCTGGATAATTTACACTTTCCATAATCTTCAATTATTTTGATAACATAAATAAACAACATCCGTCTCCCCATATCAATGAATTATTTTAATCACTCATAAACTTTTATTCTAAATGAGTTTAAAATTCGCAACATATCCAGCTCACTAAGTAATAAAAATATATTAAATGTCAATACAATATTTTGTTAATAAAATTTACTTTTAAAACAATTTTCATTATTTTATCTATAATCTTAAGTTTTCAAGCTGCTATAAAATATATTTTTGACCCCCTAAAAAGCATGGACCAAATAAAACTAAAAAAGAAAAATATAAATAAACTGGGGTGGTCACCAAATGACTTTCGCCATATATTGTCTGTATTGTATATGTGATTGTGTATTGGTGGGAGTAAAAGGTTTAAAGCGCAGCTTTAGGCATTCTAATATACAGGTGTTTCTTAAGTATTGCAAAAAAATTCAGGTGATTCCTTATTAAAAATTAAGGGTCATCTTTCATATACAATTTTTTCCTTAGACGTCTCCTTTCGGGGATACACCCCCCTAAAGGGGAGCGGTAAATTAGGTTTTTATTCTATTTCTCAAATTTGGATTTATGTAGGAGAATGATATTTGGTAGATGTTTTATGCTTATTAAAAGGTTTCCCATAGTAATATTTTCAATCATCTCCCACCTTCATAGGGGGCTGAAAAGTGTGATTCCTGTTGTTTTTTTTATCAGAACTTTTTGGTGGGTTGAAATTTTGCAATTTAAATTTTTTGTTTAAAACACATGCACCATTAAATATTCCAATATAAAACGATTCATTTTGGTGGTTACCAATTAATGTCATCTGGCTATACCTTAAAAAACTTGTCATGCAACATAAAATCTTTAACATGGGTTTACACATTTTTGCGTTATTAATGACATCACTTCCGGATAGCGAAGTAATACATTAGTCTTATGTGAATGGGCTATCCTATTCGTTTAGTACCCTTGAGTGTTTATGGCATACAAACAACCACAGTGTTCTTAAATAGTATATATCATATACAGGGTGTCCCCGTTATCACCGCGAATATTTTAAATGGTGATAGAGGACCTTTTTCTAAGATAAAATTTCAAGTAAAATTTGTTCCTAAAATCAAATGCTAAGCTGATATCAACACTTACTTGATTTTTTTACACTTCTGCATTTATTAGACTCTGTAGCAAAAAAGATCAATTTTATCGTAAAATACCTTGAAGCTTTTTAATAGAGCATGAAATTCTCTACAAAATTAGTTTTATTTATTTTTTGTCTACAGGCAATGGTTTAAAAGTTATAAGACAGTTTGTACAAAAAAATGTAAAAAATTTACAAAATTTAATTGTTTCTTAGACTTTGCAACCGCTGTATCTTTAAAACGAAAGGTTGTACAAAAAAACAGACGGCCCATTCCGGATAGCAAATTTTATGGGCTACAACTTTGGTCCAGTGAAATTTTTTGAAAATCAAACCGATTTTCCGGAAAAACTGAAAATAAGGAATAGAGTGCATAAACAAAATTTCCTACAAATATTGTTTTGTATTTAAAAATGCTTTTAAAGAGAGTGCGATTACGTGATTGAAAATGATGGAGGTCATTTTGAACACTTATTGAGTAATTTTGTGGTTACATGTTAATTTTATTGCATCCAGATGGATTTGCATTGTTTTGCATTTTATCGTTTTTTTTTCACCTTTTTCACTATTATAAACATTTCTATGATACATTTATACCTTATTGAACAACATATTTACCGAAGTTGTAGTACGTTAAATGCCTTATCAACAATAGGCATCCGTTTTGCTCTACGACGTTTCGTTAAAAAGATGCGACGTTTTTAAAAATTTACATAACTTATTTATATGCAATTTTACAATTTTTTGTTAAATTTGTTCGTTAGCTCCTTAAAAATATGATAAGGGGTGGTTTAAAGATACAGCGGTTGCAAAGTCTAAATAAATGCAGAAGTGTAAAAAAATCAAGTAAGTGTTGATATCAGCTTAGCATTTGATTTTAGGAAAAAATTTTACTTGACATTTTTTCTTAGAAAAAGGTCCTCTATCACCACTTAAAATATTCGCGGTGATAACGGGGACACCCTGTATATACAGGGTCCTGCATTAGTGCGTCGGGCTTTCATAGCGCCCCGCCCGTAGGAGATAGAAAAAAAAACTTAAATACAAAAAGTTATTGGTTTCAAAAGATCTACGTCTTAAAATTATTTTCAGCTATACAGGGTGTCCCATTTTCGTGCCATAACAAAAACAAAGATTTTTTTAAATGGAACACCCTGTATATTTTTAGGTCTTCGGATGTCATTTTAACCTCTACATGAATGTCTTTTCGTTTTTTGATTTTGTGTCAGGGTTGCCAACTTATTAATTTTTTTCCGAAAAATCTGACATTAGCAGGCCCAACTTTAAAAAATCGTAGCGACCTCGTTTCTTGAAGTTAAGAAATAAGTTTTATCAATAATGTTAGTTCGGTTAGGGAGCAACATTTTAAAAATAAAAAATAAAAATTTATTGATACAGGGTGTTCACAAAAAAATGCCAAACTTTCCAAACTTCAAAGTGACATAACTTATTTTTTTCAAATGTAAACACCCTTGTTTTATTATGCTATTCGATAGCATTTTTTTTCCCCTTCAATTTTTATGGGGGGTGTCCTATAAGATAAACTGTTGTTACTTTTCATAGCTTTTGAATAAAA